>CM048747.1:211309270-212509270 GCA_026315105.1 Locusta migratoria
CATATATTAACTCTCCCCCTCTTCTCATCTAAATTAAAGCAACATAATCTCTAATCAAGGGGAAACCTGGATAAATACTTAATAAATTAATACATATCCCAATAGTCTGTGGGGCAAACTTAACTTTTAAAGTCGTGAATATACCGCTACCTCACAAAGTTTAGGGACCTAGGTCCATTAGAAACAAAGAAGAAAAAAGTAGTTTAGCCACGTGACCAATGACAGAAGGAAAGGTCCACATCCATCACTACATGAAAAATTATATCATCGTATGACACATAGTTTAGGCGATACATTGTCATAAAAGTTGATACTCGTAAAACAACAAGTTTCCGCGCAAATTACCCAATGTTTGCTAATGAGAACATTTAATGATTCTTTCAATTTTTTCTATACTTTTTCTTCCTTACCAGCATATAGTCTAGTACTTAACATATTAACGGAGGACGTACACGAGAAAAAAGTACAAATATAACCTGTCACAAAACCCACAATTTTTGAGTTACATAAATAATATTATGTACAATGGTTGATGGTAGTTCAAAGCATCTACTGAAATTATTTTATAATTTAAATTGAAATTTTTGAATTTTTTGGAAGTTTTTAAGTTTATGGACTCATGATTCACAACGATACCATTTACTAACAAAGTTTCTACGAAATTGAATTTTTTTGCAGTATAATCTCAACCATCATATAAAGAAATACACAGAACCATTTCAGTTCATTGATATTTAACGAATTTTTAGGTTTAATTATTTTTAATTGAAAAGCTAGACATAGAAATTCTATTTTCTTTTTTCTCTATCTTGATAGACATGATTCATATTAAATATTCACTCTGTGTACATGTTTCTCATACATAATGCAAAAGTCATGCCGCAAATCACAGTCAAATCTTTTCTTGTTTTGGAGAAAAATGTATCTGAAAAAATGCATTTTAAAGTTAAACATGCTTTTTCGTGATCATTCACTCTTTCAAAAGCCTCCAGATCCTTGATGAATGTCCGCTTTTTCTTCAAGACTTCTCTTCTGGACACTTTTCTGTCTTGTTTGCTGTGCAAGGTCTTCAATGGATAGATTGTCAATCCCCATCAAGATTTCGCGAGTGAAAACACCGGGCTTGAAGCCCATTCTCTCTGAGATGCTACCATTAAAGACAATAACTCACCATAAAAAGCAATATTAACGACCTTGGACGAGAAAAATGTACTTTTGGGGCAACGTTTTCAGATGAGCTCCTTCAGAGACTAATTATGATTCTGCGTTTTGCCATTTCTTGGGAGGTGTGGTATTACTCAGCGCTCTTGATGTAGTATACAGGCATTCCGTGCATTGTGATTGCAAGACTTTGAAAAGAAAACGCCACATAAAGAGATAATAAGAGACAATTAAGGACAAAGAAGAAGGCGTGGACCTGTGCAAGCTATTACACATTACCATTTTTTTCGCATTTAGAAGCGGAATTGCAACGTAATATTTGGTACTTTCAATTTCAATACCGTGTAGTAAATGTAGAGCCATTAAAATATTTTTTTCACAGTTTTGGTCATTTTCGTGTACGTCACCCCTTGTTGTTGTTGTTATGGTCTTCAGTCCGGAGACTGGTTTGATGCAGCTCTCCACCCTACTCTATCCTGAGCAAGCCTTTTCATCTCCTCATAAGAACGGCAACCCACATCCATTTGAATCTGCTTACTACACGCGTCTCTTGGTCTCCCTCTGCGATTTTTACCCCACACACTTCCCTCCAATGCTAAATTTACGATTCCCCGATGTCTAAGAATGTGTCCTACCAAGCGATCCCTTCTTTTAGTCAGGGTATGCCAAAAATTCCTTTTCTCACCAATTCTGTTCAGTACTTCTTCATTAGTTATCCGATCTACCCACCTAATCTTCACCATTCTTCTGTAACACCACATTTCAAAAGCCTCTATTCTCTTCCTGTCCGCACTGCTTATCGTCCATACGCCACTCCTTAACTCATAAATAAGGTTATCATACGTTTATGGACTCGGAGGTTTTACTAGTAGGTATCTGACCGGGGCAAGTTGTTCCCTATTCAGGTGTGTCACACGGGTTCGGCCTCTCGGTCCCCAGGCACCGCCAGCCGCCACGCACGCCCCCTCAGAGCCTGCACACTGCACACCGCGGTCGCGCGCAGAACCACCTGCGTGGCAATCAGGGCGGTGACGTCAGCAGTGCAGCGGCGGCGGTGACCTCCGGCGGTGCCCATTATGGCTGGTAGGCGTGCCAGCACGCTCAATTGCCGGGAAATGAGCACCGCGATCACATCTCCAGCGACAGGCCGCGCCGTGCCCCGTCATCACACAGCAAGTGCGCAACATCATCTGCAACGTCTCCATCTTTATGCAGGATGTTTCTAAAAGACACCGGCCAACTTCAAGGTGTTGTAGATGGAAAGTTTTACATAGAAATCTATATTGGAAATGTCATCCATGAAGCTATTCGATACTGTGATAAACAACCTTTCTACTAGACAAGTACACATAACTCTTAAGGTATGCATTTTAGAGACAATGTTTACTGCGCACTTTTTCCTTGTTTCGATTCATAGTTAGGCTTTCAAGAATATGAAAAGCATACAGCTTGCTTTAAAAATATATATCGACGTTCAGTAAATCCTCATAGGGTAATTGGATTTCTGGACAAAGGATGATCAATTTCAGCTTCCATACCTTCGGTTCCATTGTCTCTCCAACATTTATCGTTAATCCAATGGAACTGAGGGCCGCGGTGGCCGAGGGGACTGAGGCTCTCCAGTCACGGTCTGCACGGCCACTACGGTCGGAGGTTCGAATCCCCCCTCGGGCATGGATATTTGTGCCGTCCTTAGTGTTAGCTAGTTCATAAGTAGTTTGTAAATTTAGGGACTGATTACCCCGTAGTTAAGCCCCATAAGCTATACAAACATTTGAACTTTTTTTCCCCAATGGAATCATTTTATCCACCGACGGCAATCTATTAAGCACCTTTTGGTGGATAGTATTTTAGAACGGTGATCATCAATGATTTAAAAAAGGGAATTTCTTTTTTGCCTTGAGTAGCTATAATTGATGTCTCTTTGAAGTGTCTTAATAGATTACATCTACCAGGTGGAAAACTTATCTGCGCTAATTTTTAATGCACAATAATTCTTATGCTTAAATGAAAGTCACATTTTAGACCTGAAATTCGTGGAAAGATAACAGCTATTTATTGCAGGAGGAACATTTTTTTGATAATACAACCTCTTTACAATTAACGGGGTAGCTTAAACAAGGGATTACTACTGGAAAATTGGGACTTCGTCAATTTTCTACGGCCCTACGAAATAATACCACCCACCTGACGATGCTACTATAGCGGTGTTAAACCGCTTGCGGTTTCTAAAACGAGGATATTTAATCATGTAATGTATCATTTTATTTTACAATTTTTTAAAAATATTTGTAAGAGAATTTCTTTTCAAATTTTTAAACATTTTTATTATAACATAGAACACGTACGTATATATTTAATTAAGATAAGCTCACTTCATTTTTCTGTGCCGAGCAGTCTGGAGCGACACGTTGCGGATCGCGCGGCCTCCCGCGTCGGAGGTTCGAATCCTCCCTTGGACGTGGGTGTTTGTGTTGTCTTTAGTATAAGTTAGTTCGTAAGTTTAGGTACTGATGACCCAGCAGTTAAGTCCCAGAAGCTTAACAAACATCTGAACACATAAAAACTAACTTATACTAAAAATCATAAACATCCACGCTCGAGGGAGGATTCGCACCTCCGACGGGGTACGGCCTCGCGCATCGGAGCATAGCGCCTCAATGCTCTCGGCCATTCCGCTGCGGCCTTGTGCATTTCCGCAACATGGTCATAATATTCCAATATTACAATTCCGTATCTCAGTCGGAAAATGTAATAATCCTCATTACAACGAAAGCAAGTGCAGGCAGGTGTGAAAGTTACAGAACTATCAGTTTGATCAGTAATGGTTGCAAAATTTTAAGACGAAATATTTACAGAAGAATAGAAAGCTGGTAAAATCTGACCTCGGGTAAGATCATATTGGATTCAGGAGAAATTAGAGAGAGGCAATACATACCTTATTACTTATCTTAGAAGATAGAATAAAGCCGGCCGCGGTGGCCGCGGGGACTGAGGCGCTTCAGTCACGGTCTGCACGGCCACTACGGTCGGGGGTTCGAATCCCCCCTCGGGCATGGATATTTGTGCCGTCCTAGTTCGTAAGTAGTTCATAAGTAGTTTGTAAGTTTAGGGACTGATGACCCCGTAGTTAAGTCCCATAAGCTTAACAAACATTTGAACATTTAGATAGAATAAGTAAAGACAAACCTACATTTCTAGCTTTTGTAAATATTTGAGAAAGCATTTTAGAATGTTGACTGGAATACACACTTTCAAGTTCTGAAGTCAGCAAGGGTAAAATAAAGGAAACGCGAAGTTATTTACAACTTGTAGGAAGGGAGATTTGTAAACTTTCTCCAAGATTATTCAGTTTGTACATTGAACAATAATTAGGAGAAATTTGGAGAAGGAGCTAAAGTTCGGGCTGAGGAAATAAAAACATTGAGTTTCGCCGATGACACTGTAATTCTATCACACACAGTAAAGGACTTGAAAGAGCAACGGAACGCAATGGGTAGTGTGTTTAAAGGAGCGTATAAGATGACCATTTACAACAGCAAAACAACGGTAATGGAATAATCAGGTGATACTGAAGGAGTTAGATTAGGTAACGAAACAATAAAGGTGGTAAATGAGTTTCGTCACTTGGGAAGTAAAATAACAGATGATGGACGCAATACAGAGGATATACAATGCAGAATGGCAACTGGAAGAAAAGCGTTTTTGGAAGAGAGAAATTTGCTTGCACTGGAGTGAAAGATGGACGATAAATAGTTCTCACAGGAAGAGGATAGAGGCTTTTGAAATGTGATGCTACAGAAGAATTGCTGAAGATTAGATGGGTAGGTCTCATAATTAATGAGGAAGTCCTGAGCATAATTGGGGAGATAAGGAATTTCTGGTAAACCATGACTAAAAGAAGGGACCGAATGGTAGCACACAATCTTCAAGGAATCGTTAATTTAGCATTGGACGAAAGTGTGTGGGGTAAATATCGCAGAGGGAGACCAAGTGACTAATACAATAAGCAGATTCAAATGGTTGTGGAAGGGGTGAAGAGGCTTGCTCAGGATAGAGCAGGGTGCAGAGTTGCATCATACCAGTCGCCGGACTGAAGACCACTACAACGGCCTCTGTCTGAGGAAATGGAACCGTTATAGGATCATTTCGTCCTCCATCTGCTTGTCTGCCTGTCCCTCTGTCTGGAAATTATGTCACATACTAGGCTCGACAATACTATGATGCGGGAAAAATTTAAGTTTCTACGTCAAGACATTATTTGATTCTTGTAAACTCACTCATTGAAACTCATTGAGAAGCGTAGTATATGCAGTTTCTTTTGTAGTTCTGTTGCTTGTTTTAAGGGTTCTGACAATAAAACGCAGTCTCTGGTTCGCCTTTCCCACGATATTCTCGACGTGTTCTTTCCAATTTAAGTCTGAAGTAATAGTAATTCCTAGGTATTTTGTGGAGTTTACGGCCTTTACTTTTGATTAATTTATCTTGTAAACAATGTTTAACGGATTTATTTTCGTACTCATGTGGAAGAATTCACACTTCTCATTATTTAGAGTCAATTGCCAATTTTTACTGATATCTTATTCAGATAGTTCTGTAGTTGGTTTTGATCTTCAGATGATTTTAGTAGACGGTAAATGACGGCGTCATCTGCAAACAAGCTAAGAGAGCTACTTAGATTTTCCCTTAAGTCGTTTATGTACATAAGGAGCAGCAGAGAACCAATAACACTACCCTGTGGAACGCCCGATATCACCTCTGTTTTAGTCGATGCTTTACCGTCGATTACTACAAACTGTGTCCTCTATGACAGGAAATCCCCTATCCAGTCGCAAATTTGGGGCGATATAACATAACCGCAATTTGATTAAAAGCTGTTTGTGAGGTACGGTGTCAAAAGCCATATGGAAATCAAGAAATACGGAATCGATTTGCGAACCCTTGTCGATAGCACTCATCACTTCCATGCGACGCAGGTGTACAGGGTAGCGAGAGTAACTTTCTGACTATTATGGTAGCCCCATGGTGCGTCGCTCTAAGTAAACGCCATGTAAACCTCACCTAAAGAGTTGAGACAGAAAAATATCGTACTGCATCACACACACACATTTGTAACAAATATATGAATAAAATACGTGACCATATGTATATTTGTATGATATCCCACTTGATGCCGTAAATGTTTTGAGGAGTGTATGTTAATTCGCTTCCTGTAGCCATCATCACGTCGGAAACCTTTACAAGTAAATCACTGGAGTACGAATGACCGTTTTGCCAATTATGGCGTTCCTCTTCTTTATCTGCCAATCTACTTCCCCACTTTACATATACTATACTATACTATACTATTAATAAGCTATTTTACTATGAAGGCTTTCTCGGCCGGCGTCTTCATCACTAAACACTTCCAGGCTGAGTAGCCTTAGTCGATCTATAAAACTTCCTCTCGACTACGGAGGTCACCTTTCGAGGTTGAGCTATTTTACTCATCTTGTTTTAGTTGGGATCTTCTTTGTCGCCGCTCTGCTTATTCTAGTTTTATTCTTGGCCCTCCGTTGCGAATTTGCTAAACCTAAACCTTGTTGTAAATGTTCAGGTAATCTAACTACTGTGGATACTTTTCTTGAAAAATACTCTTGAATCTTTCTGAATTTTATTTCCTATAACAAGTTTTCTTTTCACAATTATTTATGATCACATTACAAAAGCGTCTGTCACTCTCCATATCCAAGCTGACAGTATCAGTAACGACCAACCCTCGTCTTCATTTTCACCTTTCAATACAAATGAGCGTCTATTTTATTGGTCATTTTTCAAGTTTGTTGAACATAAAGAGATATTCACGTAAATAAAGTTTATAACTTAAGTATTTTCTTTTGTTATTTTAATGTAATGTGTGTTGTCTTGAGTGATCGTAAATACATTTTCAAATGTGATGTTGACATGGGTTTTATTTTGACTAAGATAAATGACGTGGTTTTGTATTCTCAACAGATATATAATGTTGACACTCTACGTGACAGTTTGTGTGTGTTATCAAATGCTGTGTTACTTCAGCGAGTGTATTTTGGTGTAGCTATTTCGTTTGTTTGTGATTTACTCGTGTGATTAGCATTAAGTGCATCCGTGAGACCAATGTTTTTTGTCAGTGTAACCTAATGGATCTATGACATAAAAGTTTTCTGGGTATGGTACCGCTTCATGATGTAAGGCTATTACTTAAATAACCAACGTTTCGGCCAACGTTACAGTGGCCTTCATCTGGGTAACTAATGGATCTAGTGAGATAATAGGTTTTGTTGGCCTATTTTTATTTATGATATTTTTTCTCATTTAAATCTTATTCCAATGACGACTGCATTATGAAATACTGCTAAGCTTTACTAATATATATATATATATATATATATATATATATATATATATATATATATTAGTACGTAAATGGATTTCAAGATACTATTTTAGATATTACGTTGTTTATGGTTACTTAAACTTTTCGAGTTGATGGAAACTATGAATCGTTTAAACTCGAGTTGTAGTAAAGGCATCATAATGAAAAACAGCTGATTATAATGCTCTATGTGGGTACTAATGTCACTTTATAGCTGTGAGACAGAAATGTATTAAGATTTGGGACTGAACTAGTGGGTAGAAATAAATATAAATGTTACACAATGCACCTCGTTTTCATCCCTTGTATAAACGATACTACCGCTACCTGTATCAGTAGATATCGCTATGTCATTCCTCAATGTTTAAAACTAAGTTATGAGGATGAAGCAGACATTGTTCTTAAATAAAATAATCAAAATTATATAAACTTGTATTGTATGACATTTAAAGAACCATTCATTTCTAAATTATTTGATCTCAAGTTTAACAGCATGTCGAAAACGCCCTGCTTCTTGAGTGGTTCGCTTTTTCGTCATTTATGTAGTGGTAGATGACAAAAGTTTCGCGTAAGGTAACTAAGATACTCGCAATTTATTTTCAATTATTTAATTAAATGTTACAGGCTACGCATGAAAGTTAAACAGAAAACAGTTTTTTATTACGTTGGTGTATCTTGCAGTAGTGTCTCGGAAAAAAATTTACTGATTATTATACGCGTTACCGTTAATCAGCAGCAGCTCTGTAATAAATCTCACGGTTGGCTAAACTGAACGCAAATCGCGTCGGCAGTCGTGTGTTGTTGGCTACAGAGCTGGCGGTCGATGCGCGCGGACGTCCAGACTGACGACACATTGACAGGTTTCACGTCAGCTCTGGTCGATAGCGAGCCACTCTGTCGATACGCCGGTTGCTGCAAGACGAACTGCAGGACGCGCTAGCGGAAAATTTCTGCTAGGCTCGCACTTGAGTTCTCCGAGGCAGGGTGGTCGGAAAATAAAGTGCTACTTTCAAAACGGTGCTAATAGTTCATTGTAAATACGACGTTCTAAAATCTGACCAAAATGGTCAGTGTATGGAGAAAATCTAAATACTTGCTTAGCTATCCAAATCTCTGTACAGACGTGGTTCGATTTTTCATATAGATTCTTACTTCGGTTCTTATTGGAACATCATCAAAATGAATTAAAAATCTAAATATACATAAATATTCTGCAAACCACATTGAAGTACTTGGCAGAGGGTTTATCGAACCGCTTTTATGATGTTTCTCTACGGTTCCATTCACTACAGCTCGCGGGAAAAAGGAACGCCTAAATCTTTCCGTTTTCGATCTGATTTCTCTTATTTTATTTTCATGGTCATGTCTTCCTATGTATGTGGGTGCTAACAAAATATGTTTGCATACGGAAGAGAAAGTTGGTGAAAGAAATTTCGGAAATAGATCTCGTCATAACAAATAACGTCTTTGTTTTAATGATCTGCCCCAACTCGTGCATCATTTCTGACACACTCTCTCGCGATAGTACAAATCGAGCTGCCCTTCTCTGAACTTTCTCTAAATCGTCTGTCACTCCCACTTTGTGGGGATCCCACATTGTGCAGCAGTATTCCAAAATAGGACGCACAAGTGTAATGTAGGCAGTTTCTTTAGTAGAACTGTTGCTCCTTTTAAGTGTTTTGCCAAAGAAACGTAGTCTTTGGTTCACTTTCCCTACAATATTTTCTAAGCGTTCTTTCGAATTTAAGTTGATGATAATTGTTAGTTGAATTTACGGACAATTGTTTTGACTGATTTAGCGTGTAAATGAAGTTTAATGGGCAAATTTTAGTAGTCACACGGATGACTTCACACGTCTCATTATTTAGAGTCAATTTCCATTTTTTCACCATGCAGACATCTTATCTAAATCATTTTGCAGTTTCTGTTGGTCCTTTGGTGATTTTACTAACCGACAAGTGACAGAATCATCCGCGAACAACCTAAGATAGCCACTCAGATTGCCTCCTAAATCGTTTATTGAAATAAGGAACAGTAGGGGCATATAACAGTTCCCAGGTGACGCTTCAGTTCTACTCGATGACTTTCCGCCAATTACAACGTCCTATGTCTTGTCTGATAGTAAATCACGAATCCAATCGCACAATTATGACAGTATACCATAAGCACGCAGTTTAATTAGAAGACACTTGTGAGGATATTTGGAGTATGTTCCAGAAGTTTGTTTTAATTTGTGGACCGGTTTATGGCTTATAAGGCCATCTTCATACTTTACTGTTTATCTCAAAGAAGTTGCAAAGTTTTGATACAGACTTAAAAGATATTCTACTCGATTTAGTTATATTCATGCATATAACAATTATCATCTTTGGTTATACTGTGTTAGGACAATTAAAATGTTCCAATCCAATAAAAAAATCGTTAATAAATATACAGATGAGGGAACCAGGCATAAACTTAATGTTAATCTCAGAAATCTATGTATAAAACATTTCAAACAATTACCCATTCCATTGAACAAATTACTTGAGAGACTTCTTAAAAACGTTTTAGTAACTTACATTGTGGGAGGGAATGGAAATCAAGGAATAAAAGTATAGCTGTGAACTGAACAGCTGTAAGTATTCATTAATAATTTCATTTTTTAATTGCTGACCGAATTGCTGATGGATATTTTGGAAATTTAAGGAACAAAGCAGAAAAAGACTTAAAACTTTAGACTTGTGAATGAACAAGTACAACAAAACTCATAAATTATTATTCAAATAAAATAAATTACTCAGCCACATTTGTAACCGGAATATACCTGTGTAACATCTTTATTTATTATTGACTTAGGCAAATAAAAATGAATATTGTCTAGAAAATTAATGCAGAGATAGGTAGGGTAGGGATTTAGCAAAACATGGAACATTAAGTGAAACTCCGCAGAGGGGATGTTTAGGCATTGGTTGAAGCAATAAATCCTATATATTTATTAACGATTGTTTTATTGGAAAGTTTTAATAGTACTATCAAAGTGGAGCCAAGGATGATAACTGTTATGTGCTTGAAGTCAATCGAGTAGAATATCTTGCAAGTCTGTATTAAAGCTTCTTTGAAATAAACAGTAAAGTCTTTAGATAGCCATAACCGAAAACCAGTTCACGAATGAAAATAAACTTTTGAAACATACTCAAAATTGTGATTTGTAATTGAGACTTAGTACGGGCTTCCTCGCCCTTTTAAAACAAACCGAATTTGTGCTCCGTCTCTAATGAGCTAGTTCTCAATCGTATGTTAATCCTGAATCTCCATATCTTTCTTTCTTCTGACTCCCTCAACATGATGATCTATACTGAAGCTAAGTGAAAGTAATATACAATTGAAAAAGATGGTTATACAGTAAAAACCTTTCCAGTTCTGGAGGTGTCAAAGGTAAAATTGGCGGAAACTTATATCCAGCTTGTCCAGAAGACAGACAGTAATTACAAGAGGCGAAGGACGTGAAAGGGAGGAAGTAAGTTAAGTAAAAGAGGGAATTAAGGTTAGGGAGAAGAAATAAAACTTTCCTGATTGCCGATGATATTATCATCCAGACAGAGACGTCAAATGACCTTTAAGAGCTGCTGTACAGAATGGACGATGTTCTGAAAGGCCATTAGCATTAATAAGAGTGAAAGAAGCGTAGCAAAAGGTAGGCCAAAAATTCAGGCCTTGCTGAAAAATTTCAATAGTAAATGAGACAAGAAATTAGTAGATGAGTTTTGTTATTTGGGCTTAAATAAGATGGCCGTTGTCTACGAAATATGAGATGCAGAATGGTTATGGGAAAAGAATTGTGAAGACGTTTGTTAATGTGGAATATTAAGTTAGGTGTTAGGAAGTCTTAACTGAATTCAGTTCGCAGGAGTGTAGCCTTATACCTGGGTAAAACGTGGAAGACAACATTTCAGACGAGAAGTGACTACCAGCTTTCGAAAAGCGGTGCTAGAAAGAAGAATAATGCTGAAAATTAGAGGGGTAGAGTAGTGAGAACGTACTGAGCACAATTGGCGAAAAAAAATTTGTGGCAGATCTTGATTACAAGAAGGAACATATTGGTATGACACATTGTGAGACACCAAGGAATTATCGATTTATAGGAAATTTCGTGGAGTATAAAAACCGAAGGACAGTAAGAGACGACCACTTTGAGCAGGTCCAAATGGATGTGCGTTGGCAACATTATACAGAGATGAAGAAACCAGCATGTCATAGAATAGCATTGACAGTAGCATCAAAAGAAGTATTCGGACTGAAGACTACAACAGAAACAACATTATGCACTAGATACTGATCACTAGCTGAGTTTCAGTAATCCCTTAGCTAAGCTTTATTGGATCCAATATTAACATGGAATGTGGACTGAGGTTAATAAAGAACAAATTTTCAAATGTCTGTAAAGCTTATGGGACTTAAGTGCGGCGTCATCAGTTCCTAAACTTACAAACTACTTATGAACTACCTTATACTAAAGACGGCACAAACATCCATGCCTGGGGGAGGGTTCGAGCTCCCGAGAGGAAACGGAATCGCGTATCGTAGCATAGCGCCTCAGTGCGCTCGACCGCTCCGCCGCGTCTGGTAAAGAACAATTGAAAGCTTCCAGGCGTAAATTTTCATAAATAATTTACTTTGATACCAGTTTCGGCCTCACGTGAAGGCATATTCAAGCCCTTAAAACAGATACCGCCAGAAAAATGTGTACACTCTTCGTGAGGGTCTATCGAGATATAAATATTGTTGTTTGATTTGAGTTACGAGTGTGTCGTAATATGGTCTTTGGCTCAACAAATGTTAGCACTTTCATCCCGGTATTGAGAAAACACGATGGCTGGAGGCCGCTTGACATTCGAGCAACGAAAATGTGTAGTGGATTTTTAAGCTTGATAATGCTGTTGAAGAGTAACGTCAGTGAGGACGGGAGCTTGATACAGAACCGCCAACCCACCTAACAATTATCAGCATTATTGGCAATATCGAGTTGCATGGAACGATTTGTGATACTCACAAAGGAAAAGAAAAGAGCGTACAGCTACAAGTCCTGAATCGTTGGCTCTCGTGTTGGAAACTTTTGTTACTTCTCCACAGAAGTGTGCTACGCAATGTGCACTTTAAGTGGAGGTTAGCAGTAGAAGCGTAAGAAGAATTTTGAAAATTGCAAAGTTGAAAATTTACATCCCAAGGTAACTGCATGCGGGTAAAGATGACGATCCTGATCGCCGAATGCAATTTTCGAATGTGTCGAAGGTAGTGTGGAGTGACCAGACACAATGTAAACTTAATGGAACCGTGTAATGGTGTATAAGTGTTTACTGGACTCCGAAAAATGCGTATGTTTATATGGATAAATCAGTTAATCTACCAAAGGTTCATGTGTGGTTTGGAGTATCATCTAGGGGCTTAATACCACACTTCGTGCTACTGTCACAGGAAAAGTGTACCTGGAAATGTTGATCATTTTTGCCAGGTATTCGTGCGCTTTATGCAGCTGATAAAGAAGTCTTCTACCAACAGGAAGGGGCACGACCACATTACTACCTAGCAGTACGATCTTTCCTGGGAGATAATTTTCTGGGACATTGCATTGGTTGAAGAGAGCCCACTTAATTCCACGGTCGCCAAATCTAACACCTACGGACTTTTACTTGTGGGGAACTGTGAAAGATAAAGTATGTAGACGTAATCCACGCACACTGAACCTACTTCCCCAAGAGATTACAGCGACATGTGCAGCGATCTCCATTTAAACACTGACGTAGTTGCGGCGACCGCTCGTCGTTCCGATATGTATTTAGCCGACAACGATCAACATTTTAAACATTTAAAGTAACCATGTGCTAAACTGATGGTTTTACAAAATGTCTGGCTAATTATTAAATGGAAAATAAACACATCATTAATACTTTTCGTTATTTTGTTTATACATTTTTCTCGCGTACTCTGTAGTGGTTTCAAGCCTTTTTAATAGTATTAAAAGGCTATTAAACAAATTCGTGGTGTGGCTTTATACAATTCCTTCACCTATCACCAAAGTTATAGCTGATGGCTAATGAAGGAATTGTGTTCTACCAACAATCCAGGCAGTACAATCTTCGTAGGTAGTTGAAAAGGATGGGCAACAATCGTTGAGCACTTCGTAATAAGCTATATATTTCTGCAGTCTCAGATACGAGACGCTTGGGAGTCTTCAGTACTGACAACTCGACAATTCAGTTAAGCAGGCGGTCAAGCGGGAAAATAGGAAGAGCGAATTTAGGTTTCTAGATTGTGCCCACCGATTCCTTCCACCTTCGAATCAGTTTACACTCCAGCCACTGCCAAAGAATTTTGTTTGGTCAGAGGAACGGTACGGGTCAAGCTAGTCGCATGGAACCAAACGTGAGAAGTTACTTGACTGGTCTGTATAACCAATAAACAGTCGAGGGTGTGCTGAACACAAACCTCTCTTTAAAAAATTTCAGGCAAGAGTCGGTAGAGGAACACGTCGGCCAATGAAGCCTGGGCCTTTGCGTCCTGGGCCAGGAGCTCTTTACCTCATTTATTTAACAATTATGTGAATAGTTAACTTTTATTCGTAACTAGCTAAAGAGAGCCACGTTTCACTGGTCAGTCTGATATGAAAAGAGGGGGAAAGTAAATAAAAGTACTCTTTCGAGAAAACATATTATTTTGGTTATTTGGCTATGTTGAATGAAAGGAAGAAACATATTGTTTCACATAAAATCATTGTTTATTGTAAAGCGTGTGGACTAAATAATTTTTTTAACAAACAAATCGCACTCTGCGGGTGCGAAGTACGAGACGAATGAGAGATCTACATTCTATCCTCACCCCCCTCCCTCTCTGCTCATCTCCTCCTTCCGATCCACCTACATCACATTCCGCTACTTCTTCCTCCTCTCTCTAAATGTTCAAATGTCTGTAAACCTATTCGAACAAACTACTACGCTCGTCAGTTCATAGCCGGCCGCGGTGGCCGAGGTGACTGAGGCGCTCCAGTCACGGTCAGCACGGCCACTACGGTCGGGGGTTCGAATCCCCCCTCGGGCATGGATATTTGTGCCGTCCTAGTTCGTAAGTAGTTCATAAGTAGTTTGTAAGTTTAGGGACTGATGACCCCGTAGTTAAGTCCCATAAGCTTAACAAACATTTGTAACATTTTCAGTTCATATACTTCAAAACTACTTAAATACAACAAGGAAAACACTCTAACACCTATGGCAGAGGGAGGACTCGAACCTCCGCCGGCCGTGGCCGCCCAGTCCCTTGCATTACGCTTTAGACCTCGCGGCCATTTCTGCACGGCCCTCCTCTCTTTCACCGATCATCGTCTGTTAATCTCCTATTAATAGTCGCGCAAATTAATTTGACACTTGATGCATTGGGAACGACTATCAACACAATTTCCAACAAAATAAAAGTAACTTACAGGCAATGTGTTTCCAGAACCCGGGAAAGGATGCACTTAGATAGCTAACACGTTTGATGGGAATTCATTTAGGTTCACTCTCTCGAGACACGGCGCAGATTGTCAACTTAATTTGTGCTAATAGTATCTACTTCCTTCTCCTATGTAACTGTTCATTGCTCTTTCTCTCTGTCTTCGTCCACTCTCCCTTTTCCTCTTTTTCCTACTGCCACCGCTCTCCTCTGTCTCTTAAATTAGCAAGTGTACCACATGTATACGGAAATGTTGAACCTACACGGATGTCACCCGTACTGCACACGTATTATGTTTATTTTCCTGGTGGTTTGTACTGGACCATTTGTGACATGTGAAAGGCGTCTATTGTATTAAGCCGTTTGGATTGATAACGAATTTTGCTCTGCAGTTTCTGAGGTATTTCCTGAAGTACGTACATGTTTCACACTGCATATGTTTGTATGCGTATCGAAACCGGGACCTCCTGCTAACTATGCAGACTAAACTGCTCAGCTAACACAGCCTGAAGTGAACGGGAACAATCGTACATTTTTCTTCTGCTCAATACCTTTGGTTTAATGTGACTATATCTGTCTCAAGGAATTGAATTATTGTTGATATTTATATCAGCTCTGCCAGAGGTAAAGGAGGAATTGCTCCCATTCATGTTCATTGGTGGGGTGGTGTTCGAATATTGGACAACCTTGGCAACTCTGATAAAAATTTCATAAGGAAACATTGAGCCTGCATTAACCGTAAAGCTGTAAGGGGACCAAAAATCCAAATATGGAAACATGCTTCTTATCGTATTTGAACGAACTGGGATAGGTTAATATCAATACATGCATTCATTTAAATCAGTTTCATTGATTGCAACAAGCAATTGAGAGTGGTATGAAATGCTTAAATGCTAAGACAGGGTTAATGTTAATTTATTTAAAAACTGAACTGCGAAGTATGAGTGAATCAACATGTTGTCGTTGTGATTGTGTATGTGTGAGTAATGTCATTATGAGTACCTGTGTAAAGTATCTTATATGTGTAATGAAATCGCATAATTGATGTTAATATATATATAGTAGAATGTATAAGAAGAAATGCGGCTTAAAGCGTCTGTGTTGTAATCAGAATGTCGCGGGTTAGAATCCTGGCCACAGCACAAATTTTAATTCAACGACTCTCCGATTCAATAACTTTTGCATAATGAGACAATTTATGTATCAAGGAATTGAGTTATTGTTGATATTTAACAGCTGTTACTACAGGTAGCCTTATCATAATTCATGATCTGCCCATCGCAGATATGGTAAATATTGACTGAGGAGCCTGCTTTAGGCGAAACACGTTATTAAAGTATAAAAATGTGCAACCAAGGCTGCTTATGACATTATACATTTTTCTATCTTAATTCCCGCTGCTTCGCACGCGTAGACTGGATGGTCTGCACTAGATGTTACTACTTCTAAATATAAATGTTCATAGGTTCAGCTTTAAAAATGCTTTCATAATCAAGTATTTTGATACAACTTCACACCCCCTATTGCACCATTGATGACAGAATTCAAAACTTCCCTAAACACATTTTTTTAAATTCTAACCATGGTTCCAAATCAAAATTTTCGTATTTCTAGCATCAAAATAGTCTTAGTAGCATTAAAAAGATTTTCCCTTAGTTCACCCACTTAATGGCCTGAGTAGCTACGCATTTACAAAAAAAATTCATCCCCTATTTCACCCCCTTAGGGATGGGAATATCGGAAATCGCTGATGTCTACATTGTAAGATAAACAATGTCTATAAATTTCAAGTTGCTATCGTCTGTAGATTCACTTTCCAGCGCAGTTTTCTGTCTTTTAGAAACGATCGAGAATGCGAAATTTCTTTCTTACGCTTTGGCATCTTTATCGGTAGTTTTACTTTTCAAACTGCAGTACGCAATAATTTTTTTTTTTGTTCGTACGCTTGTTGCAGGAAAACAAATGAAAAATGTGCAGCACAATTTGCTGTATATAACATCTTCGGTATTATAGTTTCAAAAGTCAGGGCTGGTCTTCAGTCCGAATTTTATATAAACTGACAAAGTTCAAGCACTATATCTTCCACCCTGTTATAGCTATCAACACAGAACTGGTATGGTGTACAACCGGAGACTTTGCACTACAACAAAACTGAGAGATAGTTATTTCCTAGTTTTTTCTAAAGAACAAAATATTGGTACCCACACGTAGAATTTTATGTAACTCCTATATCTTGCACTCCCTTATCGTTATCAACCCTCTACCACCGTAGTGCACAATGGTAGACTGATACATACTAACACATACAAAAACTATTCGTCTGCGATGTGTAGTTGTGCCTGCAGAGTGAAATACAGGCTCAAACACCTCAGATTTATACAGGGTGATTCTTGTAATAAAGAAGACAGCAACCAGCCACTTTTGTTTATGCTATTTATCAACTGTTGCCGGTTTCAAACCTTTCAGTTCATCATCAGACGGCTGTTCACGACTACACAAATGTCACTTACATTTTTCTTTTATGCACATAAGTTTTCTTGTAGCGAAAAGTCTTTGGTGCCCTACAATACAAAACCTCATTATAATGACTTTCTCTACCGTAAATGTGACTTATGATACAATGTTCACAATGATGAACTGAAAGGTTTGAAACCAGCATTAACCACAGATTTATCTCTATATATAAAAGGAAGTGTCCCGATTGACTGACTGACTGACTGATTGACTGACTGACTGACTCATCATCGCCCAGCCCAAACCACTGAAGATAGAAACTTGAAATTTGTGGAGGGTGTTGATCTTACTCTGTAGGCGTCATTTAAGAAGCGATTTTTCCGTCCGTCAGGGGGTGAAATAGGGGATGAAACGTTTTTTGAAAATACGTAGCTATTTAGGCAATTTTGAAGCTAGAACTACAAAATTTCGAATTTTAATTCAGGGTTCGAATTTAGACACGTGTTCGGCATTTTTTTGAAGTTTGACAAATAAGGGGGTAAAATAGGTGACGCAAAAAAATTTTTTTTAAAAAATATATTGCTGTTAACTCACATTTTAAGCTACAACTACGAAACTTCGGATATGGAATCTAGGTCAGGATTAAAAATCCATGATTTTTAGTATTTTTGGAAATTCAACAAGTAAGAGGATTAAATAGAGGATCAAAAATTCTTTTTGAAAACACGTAGGTATTGATACAATTTTGAAGCTAGAGCTGCAAAAATTTATATTTGTGAAGTTAGTTAGACGTTAAAAAAATACGTGTTTCGGCATATTTGGAAATTCAACCATCAACGGGGTTAAATTGGAGAGGGGTGGTTTTCGAAAATGTTGCTATTTAGGCAATTTTGAAGTTAGAACTACATATTTTCGGATTTAGATTCAGGGTTCAAATTTAAAAGACACGTGTTTCTGCATTTTTGGAAAATCGACAAATAAGGGGGTTAAAATAGGTGACGCAAAAAATTTATTTTCAAAAATATATTGCTGTTAAACTCACATTTTAAGCTACAACTACGAAACTTCGGAATATGGAATCTTGGTCAGGATTAAAAATCCATGATTTCTAGTATTTTTGGAAAATTGTCAAGTAAAAGGGTTAAATAGAGGATCAAAAATTCTTTTTGAAAACACGTTGCTATTGATACAATTTTGAAGCTATTTGTATAGTTGGTTAGACGTTAAAAAATACGTGTTTCCGTATATTTGGAAATTCAACCATCAACGGGGTTAAATTGGAGAGGGGGTGGTTTTAGAAAATATGTTGCTATTTAGGCAGTTTTGAAGTTAGAACTACAAATTTTCCGATTTGGATTCAGGGTTCAAATTTAAAAGACACGTGTTTCGGTATTTTTGGTAATTCGACCAATAAGGGGGTGAAATACGAGATGTAAAAATTGATTTTGAAAAATATGGTGCTGTTCACTCAAATTTCAAGCTATAACTACGAAACTGGATTCTTCATCAGGATTAAAAAGAAGCAACTTGTGCAAACCAACCTGCCTACGCATGCGAAGCAGCGGGGGTTCAGCTACATAATATAAACGCTTGTATTTATATATTAAGATTTACTCCGTTTTGGGTGGGGTGGAGTTTTCCCCGAAGTGCCGCTGGTGTTCCAGCAGAGCTGCCGTAAAGCTGTCACGAAGCCGTCCGGCCTCGTGGAGGGTTACAGGTGTCGGCGGCTGTGCAGCGCGCCGCGTGTTGCATATGCAGCAGGGGTCCGGCCGCCCGCGGCGGCGGCTTTTATCGGGATCCTGGCCTGGCCCCGTCGCATTCTTCGGCCGTCCCTCTTTACGGCGTCTCCCGGCCGATCCTAAGTGAATCTCCGGCGCAGAATTCAATGTCTCCCTGCCCGGCTCACATCTTTTATCCGGCCAACTCGGCAGACGGCGGCGCCGCAGATCCGATCTGGCGGTCGCGTGGCCTGCCTGCTCTGTCAACATGCTGCGCCGGGGGCTCGCCGACGGACTCACGCGAACAAAGCGCCAGAGCTCTAGACAGGGAAAACATCACACGGGTTTTAAATGTTGCCTACTGCAGGTTTGTAACCACAATAGAATACCTGATACTGCATTTATTAGAATTCACAGACTGTCCCGTCGGTTTTGGCAGAATATGTTATTCATTTTCAATTAAACACACGAGATAAATGTGTAATATTCTGCAAATTTATTGTTTTTATAAAACGGTTTTCGGCTGTTACGCCATCATCAGGTAAACACTACAGAGACACAGAAAAGCATCTTCGTAGTGTAGATGCTGTATAGATGATACATGTACTTAGTGTGGCAATTGACACTGATAAAATATAACAAGATTAGCTAAAATTAAGATTACCTGACATAGTCGGGTTTGGAGGCGATGTGATCGTATTATAATTTTCAAAATGAAATGCCAAGTTCGCACATTAATAATTTATTCACTGACCACCGGTTTCGGTGAACTCTGTCACCATCATCTGATCACATAGATATTACAAGCTGGTCATCTTGTTAAAAATTTGGTATAAAATAACTAGTGCAACATTGCACTTAGTCACTATATAAAAATACACGAGTTAAAAACATGACAGCTTACAAAATACTCTATTTTGTAGCCTGACATTTTTTAACTTGTGTATTTTTTATATAGTAATTAATAGTGAATTTACTTTCATTTTGAATTTTATTTGATAATCGAACGTCTGAATAATTTCTCAGCCATAAGATTCAGAATGTGTGTTTTCGTAATACTGTAACCATAAAAAATTCCGGAAACAATTATCGTAACTGTGAATTTGCAAGAGTTGTTAACGTTCACTTAAATAACAGGAAAATGAAACTCCACACGAAATGGAAAGTTTCCCGATTATCCCGCAATTCGATTCAAACCGTCCTGCAGAAGGAATTAGTGGGAAATAACGAGGCACTTCATTGTATTCCACATTTGCACATGTTGGCTTCTGTACAACGTCGTCGAAACACACTACATACGCCGGCCGCGGAGGCCAAGCGGTCTGCGGCGCGTCAGTCACGGTCTGCACGGCCACTACGGTCGGGGGTTCAAATCCCCCCCTCGGGCATGGATATTTGTGCCGTCCTTAGTATTAGCTAGTTCATAAGTAGTTTGTAAGCTTAGGGACTGATGACCAATAAGTTTTACAAACATTTGAACATTTTGAACACTACACACAAACAGTATTGACTTTTAAAGGTTTTTTTATATAAACAATTAAATTAAGGGTTATGTTTTAACTGTCGGAGAAACAACCCATCCCCGTACCAGAAGTTGCCAATATTATTTGGACATATAGCTTAGTTGAAAATTTTAATAAGTGTGTGTTGCATATTAACACTAACTTTAAATAGGTCTATTTCTTTGACTAACCTGCGATGAAAAATCGCATAGTACTCCTAAACGCCAGTTGACTGTGATTGTTTAACTAGTTTATGTATTTTGTTTTCTATTCTTCCGTTTAGTTACGTTAATAAATGAGTGTTGTCCGTTATAATGAATTTAGCAGCAACCAGTTGCATTTAATATTCCATGATTATACTTCTTGACTTCTGGTATCCCATCTTGTGATGTTTGCGTTTTCTTAGATGCTGCGAAATTGTTTCTTCGGCAAAGCCTTAACAAAATGGACTCGCATTCGGGAGGATGGTGGTTCAAATCCACCTCCGGCCATCCAGATTTAGGTTTTCCGTGAGTTCCCTAAATCACTCCAGGCAAATGCCGGGATGGTTTCTTTTAAAGGGCGCGGCCGATTTCCTTCCCCATCCTTATCCAAAACTCCGAGCGTAAGCTCCGTCTCTAATGACCAACCTGTCGACGGGACATTAAACCCTAAGCTTCCTTCCTTAACAAAATTTTATAAAACAACTAGCTGCTAAACCCGGTTCTGCCCGGGTATATATGCATTATTTCCAGTCTTATATTAGAAACGAAAATAAAATTTCGGAAAAAGTTTCATATTCCTGTATTCACGAAAACAGTTCAGAAATTATGAAACAGTAAAGCAAAGAACTCAAGACTTATCGTATATCCTTGACTGTGTGTCCTACAGTAGTATAATTTTCATTTCTGTAGAGTGTAATATTAGGAAACAATTTGCGATCAATAAATAGTGGTTGAATGAAGTCTCGTAAATCACACGTCCGGTGAAGGGAAAACTTTTGTGACTCATTGTTTACGACATCTTATCTCCTGATCTAGGTGTCGTAGGTTGTTTTTAACCAGACAGCGTTTTCTGCCTAATAGTCATCAATATGTGTACCAAGTTTTGTTGAAATAGGTCCATTATTTGAGGAGGAGATGTGGAAAAATAGAGCGTGATTTAACAGTTATTCGGTAATTTAATTGTTTATGACTTTGTGTCTTCTGAAATATGTGTCATACTATGATATAAATTTAAAGGTACATCCAGTCTGCAAAATATGTCGTGAGTGGTGTTAGCAGTAAAGACGTAATAAATCGATATCTCATGCGTGATGATGCGGTTTTTCATGAACCAAATTGTTTATGACTTTGTGTCTTCTGAATTATGTGTCATAATATGATATAAATTTAAAGGTACATTCAGTCTGCAAAATATGTCGTGAGTGGTGTTAGCAGTAAAGACGTAATAAATCGATATCTCATGCGTGATGATGCGGTTTTTCATGAACCAAATTGTTTATGACTTCATATCTCATGAACTATATGTCGAACTGCAATATAAAATCGAAGGAACATTCAGTGGTATGTATGTGTAAAAAGTAAAAACTTGCTACCTCATGCTAATGTAGTAGATATACATCAGGAACATCGGAAAAGTAGTAAGCGATAAACTTTTTTCCATTATCATTTTGTTGGGGTTGTCAGCAAGAAAAGGTTTCGTAAATAATTAAAATTATGTTCAATGTTCATTGCATGTCGTTAAGTGCTCTCATTGTCAAATAGTTGACGAATAAAATCACGTTATCACGCGCCGCAAGATGGGGCATTTTTCATTGTTTATGACGAGATATCATATTAACTATGTATCGTTGGTGATTTTTGCAGCCATAGCAAATGATTCCTGACCTTAAACAATATTTCGTTTAAATCAGTCCAGTAGTTTAGAAGGAGATATGGAACATACATACAAACATACCACATACACAAATACATCCTTTTTTATAAGATGTACAGATTTCTTAAGCAAGGATGGAAACTTTTAGTCGTTCAAGTAAATCGAAACATCAGAAGATGGGGTGAGTATAAGATGCATGTACTGTCAAAACCACGTCTCTGGAAAGGGCTAAGATTCATATAGGTGCGTTATTTTACAAAGATTAACGTAAAAAAAATCTGTCTTTAGACGGTAGAAGCGCTGCAGTCACGTGACGAGGTGGTTCTCGAGCTCCAGTAAAAATTTGAATCAAGCCTGTGAGTTGCCAAGGGCTATCCATGCTTGGTATAATACATAGACCCCCTATACAGAAAATTTGTCACCAGCCTGACGAGACTCTTCGAGGAGCCCGCGCTGACTTCAACGTTTTTCCTGTTCATTGTAAACTGTTATGAACAGATGGCGTCTATGTACGATACCTTTCCTGTCACTGGTTGTTGCGAAATTTTTCATTTTGGGAAGGATGCCTTGTAACAGGATCGGCTAATACTGACTTATTTCCACTTGTTGAGAAATATAAAAATATGCAAATATCACTGTTCGTTATTTCATTTCAGATTACCAGATGCGACAAACTTAGTTGTCGTTTTCAGATCTGCAACTCTACATTTTAAGAAATAGAACCTCTCCATCATCATTTACAACTGCACAGATTCAACAATTTGCATTTACTCGTCATTTATGATGTGTATAATGTCACATAAACTATATGTATGACTTTTAAAATCCATCACAGCACACATTTTTTCCACTTGTTCACACTTGTACGTAGGGCGAGCTTGGCTAATACATTTATCAACAAATAGCAGTTTACATCTCCCCCTTGCTTTGATTAATATCAAGCATATATAACATCTTACTTCTGCTACGCGGATGAGACGGTGATCGTTTCGACACATGGTCTAGACAGCTCAATTAAATATCTCTATCAGATATTTGCAATCCAGTATAAAATTACCATGCAGGTAGAGCATAATGGCACTCTCCCGTTTTTTGTTTTTTTTTGTTTTTTGTTTTTGTTTTGAATCCTTGATGAAAAGTTGGCACAGACAGCCTACAAACACCTCTCTCTCCATGCTTTTAGTACTCCCAGCATGAAAGCATTTTACCCCTGTTGATAGCAGGGTGCAATCCATCGGTGATCAACTAATCGAGACAACCTCCCTCGAAACGACATGGCGCATAAATGAGTAAAACCAGAACCGGGTAAAGGGACAACACACAGGGTGATTAGTGAGTAATATAATTTCTGAGATGATTGTACATATCTTTGTGTTTTCGTGAAGGATAGGTTGCTTACTCACCACAGAGACGTATGATGACTCGCGGCAAGGTACAAATACAGAAAACAACTTTATAACTTTCGGCCGGAGACACACACACACACACACACACACACACACAGACATGACCACCGTCTTCGTCTGCTGTGTTCAAGAGTGGCAAGGCCATGACCATTGGTGTTGTTGGTGCAGAAGGAGATGGCATCAACTGTTTCAAGCATTGTACCAGATGATAAAAGAGCAGGAACTATGGAGAGTTGGTTTCTGTTATATAGGTGGGTAGGTTATCGTTAATAGGTTGAAGGTATTTGTCCACAAGACCAGAGATTATCTCAGCGGGGACACCATAACCGGCCACAATGGGATGTCCAGACTGGTTGGCTTTGTGTTCAGGGCGCAAATAGAAGGTAGAGGTGTGGGATATAGGAGGGATGAGGAGAGAGAGATAGGGAGAGGTGCTAGGATGGTCCTAAGGATTTGAGGAGGGGCTGGAGATCCTGCTGGGTTTCTGGGATGGGATCATTGTGGCAGGGTGTGTAGGTGGAAAAATCAGACATTTGGCGGAGACCCTCTGCGAGGTAGTCCTTGGGGTCTAAAACCACAGTGATGGAGCATTTGTCAGCAGGCAGGATAATAAGATCGCGATCAGTTTTTTGGTGGTGGATATACTGTTGTGAAATTCCTGGGAATTTAAAATCCAGGAATTTATGATTAATTAGTCAGATAGCTCAATAAAAAGTAATTAATAGATTGAAGGCTGTAATTATATAGTTAAATCAAATACAAAAACTGAAAAATATTTTAAGAAAAATTTATAATTAAATAAATTCCTGGAAATTAACAATTTTAAAAACGAAATTGCTCAGCTTAATAGGTTAATGTGGTAATTGTGTTATTAAAACGAACGCAAACACTCTTTTATGTTGAAAACTAACCTAAGGACGAACACACACACCCATGCTCCAGGGAGGACTCGAACCTCCACGGCGAACAACCGCGCGCTCCGCTGCGAGGCGCTTTAGACCGTTCGGCTACTCCTCACCATATATGGAAATGCTTACGTCCCTTTTCCGCCGCGTCGACTTCGATCTCCCTATGGCCGGGTCCCAAGCTGTGCTGAGCTGACGTCCTTATTAGTGGTCTTCTCCGATATCTGAATTTAGGTGACTTCTTTTACTACAGATGTATCGTTGAAACGAACTCTGTGCTAATTTTTTAACGAATATTCTTACACTGATGGTTTACCCGTGCTCTCTCACTTGTCAAAAATCAGAGGGACAAAACTAATCCGACCTCATCCGTCTAGAACTGATGTTTATGATCGATATCCTGACCGGTTTCATCTTTTGTCGTGTCGGCACTGTGTGCTTGCTTGCTCGGTGTGTTGTCTTTCCTGTTTACACACTGAAAACCCAGATCTTAAAGATCGTTGCACATTGCTTCCACACTGCTGTTTCGTCTTGAAAACGGCAGGGCGGTCTCCTGCCGAAATATCGGCCTTCGCCGATTTTGATACCTGGCTGTATACCCGTAGGTTTTTCGAAAATGGTAAATGTTTGTAGATCTATGGTACGTCTGTGGTTATGACTAGTTAAAGTAACTTAATCTAACCTAAGGACATCACACACACCCATGCCCGAGGGACGACTCGAACCTCCGACGCGAGTAACTGTGCTCTCAGCAGGAAGGCGCCTTAGAGCGATCGGCCTGTTCGCCGCGACAGTGAGGAATGAGATATGATATTTATCAAACTTACTGTAGACATTCCTCAGATACCGGTTTCTAGATGATTGAACTTCCGTTCCATAAGTAAATGATGTCCATCATCTACCGGGTGATTAAAAAGTCAGTATCAATTGGAAAACTTAATAAATCACGGAATAATGCAGATAGGTAAAAATTGACACACGTGCTTGGAATGACATGGGGTTTTATTAGAACCATAAAAAAAGAGCATTGCAAGACGCGTGAAAGATCTCTTGCGCGCGTCGTTTGGTGATGATCGTGTGCTCAGCCGCCAGTTTCGTTATGCTTGGCCTCCCAGGTCCCCAGAAGTCAGTCCGTGCGATTATTGGCTTTGGGGTTACCTGAAGTCGCAAGTGTATCGTGATCGACCGACATCTCTAGGGATGCTGAAGGACAACATCTGACGTCAATGCCTCAACATAACTCCGTACATGCTTTACATTATTCCTCGACTATAACTGTTGTTGAGGAATGATGGAGAACATATTGAGTATTTCCTGTAAAGAACATCATCTTTGCTTTGTCTTAATTTGTTATGCTAATTATTGCTCTTCTCATTAGGTGAAGCGCCATCTGTCGGACATTTTTTAACTACATTTTTTTGTTCTAATAAAACCCGATATCATTCCAATCATGTGTGTCAATTTTTACCTTTCTATCTACATTATTCCGTAATTTATTACCTTTTCAAATTTATACTGACTTTTTGATCACGCGGTAAATAAGTATGTGATGCGTCCCGCACATGTACATATTATAATCCCGTTGATGTCTTCATGGTATGGTTGGAAACAGCCTGAAACTATCGTCATGAGAAATTTCGTTGCATTCATAAAACGTTTGTTATGTTAATTCATGACGTGTTCTAGAGACTAGTAAGGAAGTATTCGTCTAACATCACATCTGAGACCCGCTCAGTGGATAATACGTAAGGACAACAGACACGTCAGGTAAGCATCCGTACACTCCTGAAGTCGCCTGTAGTAGGCACTGCAGTCAGTATTGGGTGTTACATTTCCCGCTGAAACATACAATTTCGTGTCCTTGTTATGCAGGACACGACAACAGGGTTTTTCATTCATATGAAATGCTAAGAAGCATTACGCTTCTTTTTAACAAATCAGTTTTATTTTAACTTCGAATATTCCTCACGGCAAGGTTCCTTGATTGCAGGTCAGACTTGAAGTCTTGATGTTGTTGTGCAGCCATAATTATCAATGTGATGAGAAAGAAGTTAAAAAAGCTAATTGGCTGCTGAGAATAAAACCATGCAGGTGACGATAGAATCTTTATTCCTCTTTGTATTGACGCGTTTCGGGCGTAGCCCATTTTCAGAGTACCTGGTAAGCGTAAAAACTAAGGTAATACATATAAAGTCAAACAAAAGTAAACGTGATACAAAAAGAGAAATGACACAAAATAGAATGTATACTTACCATAACATTACCCATTTAATTATAGAAAAAACTCAATGGCCATGAGTCGAAGAGGTATGGGTCTTTATTGCTTTCCGTGATCTTTTGTCATGGCTTATGAGACCTTTGTTGTCAATTTGTAACTAAGAACGGCCAAGACTATTTTAAAATTTTGGAAATTAATCAGACAGACAAATGTATATAAAGGTTTATATCTTGCAACAAGTTTCCGTCAGCAATAATGCTATATTCTGTTCAAAGAGAAAGTGAAACTGAGTAATTACACGTTGGTCACATTAAATTACATATTGCTTAATGGCTGTTGCCGTTCGAAATGAGAGAAGTAAAACAGAAGTACAACAACGCCATCCGTGCTTAGTGCATAGCTTGTATGTAACCTAATACTAACATGTGATGTAACTAGTAGGGTCCATTTTCACCTTCCGACGAAGACAGCAATACTGTTATCGAAACAAAGGTCAAGGGCTCCAATTTCATCCTTTTCGAATTTACCATCGAACAGTTGCAAAAGTACAGGCATGTTTAAGATTTCAGTAGCGAGACTCTTAGATAAATAAATAAAACGCTTGCAAATGGTCATCTGCCTTGATGTATCAGTAGTATGGTGCCAGCAGTAACTAGTTCTGAGCGTTATCTGACCCCAAAAAATCGTCAGACCTCTCCCTGCATCTTCTATCAAAATTTCAGCTACGTGCGTTCCTCTGTTTTTACAATTAAAAATATCCGCTTAACTTTTTCATCCCCAGTGTTGTTCCTGGACAACAACGTATTAAAAGCTGATTTATTTCGTATTTTCTGCATCAGTTCTTAAAGATGCATTTTTGTCGATGAACAACATGCATCGAGTACGACATTTTGCCGCTTGGTACGGCGTGTAGCCATTTCTGATGCTTTAACCTGTCCATCTTTGAGGTTGCGTTGCGTTGCCGTCTGTACGTGGCTGAGAGTGTGAGCGTGAGTGTGGTTGAATTGTCTTGTCGTTGGTGCTGTGGCGAAGATATGCCAGAATAATTGATCTGGCAGTGTTAACTATCAACAAAATAACTTCTAGGTAATAAAATACTTCGGTACAAACGTCTGTGTTGTGCATGAAATACATGACATAAGAATAAACAGATCGACCAATTAAAAAAAAAATATTTGGATGTTTACTGCACTAAGTTATTGTGTTAGATTTCATAATGTGGGACTGAAAGTGTTAAGAATGGTCATTTAATCCAGCAGCAGCATGAAAACAAAAGAACAAAACCTGTCTTTTGGTTAATCGCGCATGTCTATCAGTGTGAAATCCCTCGGGATGGTATGAAATGTTATTCTATGTAAGTAGGCGATAAGCATAACTAATTATGACGTTTGAATCGATGGCCTTCAATGTCCGCACTTCTCTGTTTGCTGAGTAACTAATGAATAGTGTGAGATGCCCAAAACACCTGTTATTCTGATCTCATGGAGTGCCTGAGGTAGACAATGCCCGTCAACGTCGTGGCGTTCTACAAAGCATAGCCTAATATTAGAATTCCCGTATCAGCCGGCGTAATCATCCAGTCTTGTTGCCCTTAACACCTGTAACAGTATTAGAAATATGTATACTCATCCTTCACCTCTGGTATGTGTGAACACTATAACGTTTCATGGGCCACCCTGATTTTATTTCAATATTTATTTATTCTTCATAATGAATCCCTTGTTTTTGTTACGATTATTCAATGTTTATTTGATGCAAATTACTACACAACCATCAAAGAAATAATTTGAGTGATTAAAGTATAACGTTAACAAGCACATTTTTATCTGTATATTTTCGTTTATCATATGTTTTACTCAATAAGAAGGAACAGCAGTCTCCATTCTTTCTTGTTCTCGGTCTAGCATTCATAGATTTCGGACGCAATAGCACGTTGCTCTGAATTTAATTTATTTGAATTGTAATTTCTTTTCGAGCACAGAATGAATGTTGGAAATTAATATAGTGTGTGTTGTGTTTGTCAGAATATAAGACAGCTAATTTCATTTAGTGAAAATTTGCATTTCTCAATATTTTTATTTAAAAGACATCTCATTATTCCTTACTGTACAATATTTTAATAGTGTCTGAATTCGTCTTACAGATTGCCACTAACCGACATTTTCTTTGCTGTGTGCGAAATTAAATGTTGGAACGATGCACAATAGTCCATAATTATCTTAGAATCTTTTGTTCGCCACTAATCGTCACTGAGATATACACCAGTTTATCGAAATTTAATTATTATTATTATTTATTTATTTATTATTACTATTTTGCTAGCCGTGAACATATGATGAATTGGTGGTTTACGAGTGCATTCCAACAGTTAGTTTCTGTGCAATGTATTTGTGGTGAGCTGCTCTTCTGCGAAATCAGACAGGTTTTTATAGCCACGTTGCTAGAATTAAATATTTTTGTGCCACTTTCCAGCTTTATTCAGTTACAGTAAAATTTCTACAAGCACAATTTTGAATAACAGTGACTTGCAACGCCGCCACTAACTTGAGATATTTCTCCGGCCGTAATTTTAGGGCAAATCTTTTCATTTCAAAAAATACGATCGATTAAAAAATGTATTTGCTTTCTGTGTTAACTTTCTTTTCGCGGAACATTATTTTGTCAGGCGCTACTTTTTCTAAATTTACATCATTTAAAAAAATGTTCAAATGTTTGTATAACTTATGGGACTTAACTACGGGGTCATCAGTCCCTAAGCTTACAAACTACTTATGAACTACCTAAGACTAAGGACGGCACAAATATCCATGCCCGAGTGGGGATTCGAACCCCCGACCGTAGTGGCCGTGCATACCATGACTGGAGCGCCTCAGTCTCCTCGGCCACCGCGGCCGGCTACATCATTTACATCGATCAATTATCTTCATTTCCTCATTTAAATAAAAAAATAATTAATAATATATACCGTTTTCGGAGACAATGGTATGTCATACCGCGGCGGACTGGCCGAGCGCTGTAAGGCGCAAACATCCATGCCGAAAGGGAGGATTCGAACTTAGGACGCGGGAGGCCGCGCGATCCGCAACGTGGCGCACCAGACCGCTCGGCTACTCCCGCGCGGCAATCCTACTTTGAAAGAGCGGTTGTATATAGCTTTTAAGTAAGGAGCTATCGCTTCAGCATAAACACATAGAAATCTAATGGGTACACAGTCCGGACCACAAGATTTTATCTTGTTAAGTGATTTTAGTTGCTTCACTACTCCGATAATATCTACTTCTACGTTACTCTTTATCGCCTCTGTTTGTAATTCGAAATTTGTAATATTGGTTTCGTCATCTTTGGTGAATGAGTTTCTAAAAGCTATGTTTATTAACCCTGATTTAGTAGCGCTATCATCGGCAGGATCGCCATTACTATCATTAAGTGATGTTATTGTTTGTGTTTTGTCCTTAATATATTAAACATATAACCAAAATCTCTTTGGGATTTCCGTCAAATTCCGAGAACGCGTTTCGTTGTGAGAAGTGTTGTAGGCATCTCGCATTGAAGTCCTCGCTAAATTTCGAGCTTCTGTGCAGGATATATGCTGCCGCTGTGCCCAGTGAGAGCTGTTCGAACCCTGGTGCTGTCCTCTGGTCAGGAACTTGTTCCCATCTCATGGCATCGATGTTGCTGCCGGTGGCTGGCGAGATGATTAGAGCCCCTCACTGCGACATGACGTCACGCTGATCCCTTGAGTGTCCCGTTGTCCGGACTCGGGAGATGAACCACGAACCGCTGGCGACGACCTACATCTACATCTACATATATACATACTCCGCAGTTCACCGTAAGGTGCGTGGCGGAAGGTACACTGTACCACTGCTAGGTATTTCCTTTCCTATTCCACTCCCAAATAGCACGAGGAAAAAATGAATGCTTATATGCCTCCGTACGAGCCCTAATTTCTCTTATCTTGTGATCACCACGCGCAAGATCGTACTACACTTAGCTTCAAATTCCGGCCCTCTAAATTTTCTCAACAGAAAAGAGCAAAAAAAAAGAACGTCGTCTTTCCTCCAGCGATCCCCAATTGAGCTGCCGGAGCATTTCCGGACACTCGCGCATTGGTCGAACCTACCAGTAAATAAACCTAGCTGCTCGCCTCTGAACTGCCTCTATGTCTTCCTTTAAACTGATCTACTGCGGGTCCCAAACACTTGAGCAATACTCAAGACGTGGTCGTACAAGCGTTTTATACGCGCTCTCCTTTACAAGTGAAGTTCATCTTCCCAAAATTCTCCCAATAAACCGAAGTCGGCTGTCCGCCTTACTCAAAACTGTCCTTACATGTTCGTTCCATTTCATATCGCTCTTCAACGTTACGCCTAGATATTTGAACGACGCGACAGCATCAAGAAGCTCACTACCTCCGAGCTGCAACTGCTAGTTTCTTACTCGCTGCCGTACTGGTGCGCTCCGAACTGAGCTGCTAACTGCGAACTGTCGACTACTTTGAAACACACTCGACTTGGCCATGTTTCCCAAAAAGTGTTGTTTCAAGTCACGTACAAGTCTACAACTTCGACACACGCCTGTAGTATTGATCCCGGTCGATACACACTTGCTGCTACTGCTGTGTTTGCAGTTCTGCCCAGCTGCGGTCCCAGAGTCACGTATTTCATACACAAAGCGGTTTCGGTATTGGAATGCAGTTCTTGCTTCAATCACTGGCACTAAACCGCCGCCTCAACTGCCCGCTTCCTCCACACTGCGACTATTTCGTTCATTTACCTAAAATTTCAGAGCTCTATCATAGGTGCAAGGATTATGATATGAAGATCAGCATCTCTAAAACGAAAGTAATGAGTATGGAAAAGAGATTTAAACAGACAGAGTGCCAAAGGAACAAAGTTAGAACAGGTAGACAGATTCAAGTACCTGGGATATATTTTCTCAAAGGATGGCAATATAGTGAAAGAACTGGATTCTAGGTGCAGCAAAGCTAATGCAGTGAGTGGTCAGCTAAGATCTACTCTCTTCTGCAAGAAGGAAGTAAGTACAAAGACTAAGTTAGCAATGCACCGCTCTATCTTTCGACCAAATTTGTTGTATGGAAGTGAAAGTTGGGTTGATACAGGTTACCTTATTCATAAGGTAGAGGTTGCAGTTATGAAAGTAGCAAGAATGATTGCAGGTACTAATAGATGGAAACAATGCCAGGAGGGTGTCCATAATGAAATCAAAGAAAAACTGGGAATGAACACCATAGATGAAGCAGTTAGAGATGGTGGGGTCATGTTACACGCATGGGAGAAGCAAGGTTACCTAAGAGACTCATGAGCTCGGCAGCGGAGGGTAACAGGAGTCCAGGTAGACCAAGAAGAAAGTACTTAGATTCGGTGCAGAATGATTTTGAAGTAAAAGGCATAACATGAGAAGAGACATCTATGTTAGCCTTGAATAGGGGATCACGGAGGAATTTTATTAGAGGTACTATGCCCCAGACTGAACGCTGAAAAGCACAATCAGTCTCTAATGATGATGATGACCTAAAATTTCTACAAAATACCCTAGCGGTGCTACAGAACTGATAAATGTAATTTCTGTGCTTTAGTTGAATGAAATCTGTCCCACTAAATCTTAGTCGCATTATGAGATTAGGTTTTATGGTGACTATGTTGCTAGTAGTTAACGTGCTTAGCCCATGCAAGCATTTTGCGTGAAAAAGTTGTGAATGAGAACGGAAGAAACTGAAAGCGTTAAAGCCGTTTCATGCAGCGCGCTGGTATTCGTTTACGTAACAGAAAAGTTAATCTGCAGCGGGTATTGCGGAGAGACGTGGGTTCTCATTGAGGGACGGCGTAGTGATTAAAAACTGCACGCCGGCGTTTCTCTTACCGGTGATCAGAACGCTTTCCATCATCGAGATTAGAACCAGACAATCTCCGGTCTGCAGCGGACACGTGCTGCGGCGAGATGGGCCACGAAACAGAGCTCGCTGGTATTTCGTGCGCAGAAAACGGAATTATTACGCAGTGACCGTGCTGCATCGATTTCTGCGGTATTTGTAATGGCGTGGTAGTCTGCTGTGCAATACCTTAATAAATACACTAGCTAAACCCGGCCACGATTCGCTGTGGCTCACTCTCCTGTGCAATAAATAGAAAAGGAAATACTATAACTCATGTGACCACAGAATCACGGCGAGAATGCCTCAATCATATCACTATCGTTCGTTAGGCTACTGTGGCTATTTGAAGCGAAAGTTATAAAAAATAAGCTAGTGTTTGTGACTCGTTGAGGGGCTTCACGTTAGTTGTCTTGTATTTTGGTTTTAGCTTGTGACTTGTAAGCTGTAGATTCGGCTTCACTTTCACAGTTGTAGTGGATGGATGGGTTCAAAATTTTATTTGTCACCTCAGTATGAAATTTACGTTGGTAGACCTTGGTACTTCTTCGCAATTAATAAAATTTATATCTTTGTCGAATTTTTCATACTGTAAATATTGGTTTAGTGTATCATTTAGAATTAAAGACTTTTTATAATGTTTGAGCATGAAATTCCGTTTGTACGGGGCTGATATTTAATAAACCGAAAAAACTGAATAATTGAGTCCCGGTAGTTCAGACAATTTGAAGCCGGCACCAAAGATATTATTTTTACCGGATTCCTTTCTATCGAATTCTTCTTTAGAAAAAATTTCATTAGAAGTTTCTTCTAATCAAAACTGTTGGATATTTTTTTTTCGCGTATTAACTGATTCATTACGAATTTCACAGATATATGTTCACTTTTTACAACTTCTTGGACAATATTAGGAAACTAAATTCTTGAATAATTGTTTAAGTATCACAGATTCTCTGTTTTGAATTTAATATTTACAACAAATTCACTTCCACAGAAAACACTTTATGAGTTCACAATGCGTGATTATTTTCGTCAAAGTCTCATTTATATTAAAATCTCTGGATCCTGTTAAATTGCTTACGAACTTTAACGCTACCAGATACTTTTTTAAAAAGTTACTTCATTAAACTTGACCAATAAGTTCAAATTTCAAAATCACGAATATTAATCAGTTTATTACTGGAGGCAGAAGTTTCTAATTTTTCTGTCCTAGCCTATCCCGATCAATGTCCAAATATAATGTACGCATTCGCGTATGATCACGATATGAATGTTTATATTAATAAGTAAATACTTTTCTCGGGTTCCTTCCTATCTTGGAAATAAACCGCGTATGATACATTGAAACTAATCACGGAGAGCTAACACATAGAGAGCTAAACACTTCCAGATCTAGTATTATAGAGAGCAAGTAACGTAGATAGAGAGTAATTCAACTGCGGGTACTATTTATAATAGCAACCTGACAAATGATCTGTGATATACGACGTGTTTTGACCGACGTATTCCCTGGATACTGTTATTCTGAATTACTCTGATCTCATTTGAATTTACTAAAAATTTTGAAAAATGAGAAATTTATGACTCTAAACAAATAATTAAAATTACGTAACGATGAAAAATGTTGGAATATGGTGATTCTAATGCTATGGTGGCGATGTAGTTTTAGATGTTTTCTATATTATTTCCATCTATTTCCCATCTGCTATGTCTGTCGCTTACTTCCACAATCTACCTCTTTGTCCTCTCTCTATCTCATCCCCGGCCTGTGTTCATCATTCCCTTTGCTTCCATACATCTTCAATCTCCTACTCCTCCATTCAGGGAGCCGAGTGTTCATCGTGCATCCATTCGTTGAGTAGCAGTGTCGTCCTCCCAGTCGTCCGGCTTAGTGGGCAGCTTTGTAAGCTATTCCACTGCGTTCCGCTTGGTAATACTCAGTATATAACAGAGGGACACTGCATAGACCACCTTCGAGAGAGATTACTATAGCTTGCAATGCGTAGTATCTATAAATAAAAGGAAATGTTCCGAGCTACTGACTGACAGACTGATTAAATGAATAACCACTGATGATAAAAACTTGAAATTTGCAGAGGGTGTTCATCTTACACCGTTGGCGTCGTTTAAGAAGCGATTTATCAATATTCCGTTTCTAACGGGTGAAATAGGGGATGAAAAGATTTTTTTTAAATGCTGCTATTAAGCCAGTTTTGAAAACTGAACTACAATTAGTTGGTATTTGGAGACTTGGTTACAATTAAAAAAGTACGTGTATATCTCCCCTCCCCCTCTTCGTCATTGCCTACCCTTCCTGTATGTCGTATTAGAAATCTAAGAACCATCTTCAAAATCTTATATCTCTGAAAGTTCTTGATCGAATGCTTTGAAATATTTATACAACGTACTACTGGATTACGCGCATGTTTCTAAATACATATTTTTAAATATATATCATACACGAATTTATAAAAATTTTACAATGTGAAAAAGTTGCTGCCAAAAATCGCAACAGTGTCATATATATGTTATGTATAATGTTTTAAATAAATAAGTATGTCAAAACCATCCTGTGTTACAGTGCAACGTTGTGACAAATTTGGAGCTCAATCGGTGAAGAACTTTTTGAGATTTTCAAACACACAAACCAACATAACATTTTTATATATAGAGAGATTCACAGATCTGAGAAGAACAAAACTGTAACAGTATTGCGGGAACCAAGCTATTACCCGTTGTACAATGCCATTAAGAAACAGCAGCATCTACAAGGACGATTAATTTTTTATTGACAAATGAGACAGTTAATTCAACATAGATGGAGTCCATGATAGTAAACTGCGACCAAATAAAACATGCGTGTCCCAGTGAAGGATGCCCAGGCAGTGAGATCATTATATAGTTCCCCCCACCCCACACCCCCACCTAACCCCACACGAATGCTAGTGCGTATTCTAGATTCTAAACAATCATCATGACGCTAAATGCTTTCATATGAAAGGCTGAAAAAGCATTGCATTTTATTTATTTAAAAGGCGATGAAGGGATCACTCTCCTTCTATTTATTTCTGTCTTGTATTTTCTTTTTGACAGGAAGGTGATGGTTTTTCAGCTGGCACATCAAGCGCGAACTCTTAGGGAAATGGACGACATGGAGCGACTAATGACACTAGTGAGTGATACTAGGCAGGGACAATGTCAGTAGTGTATGCCTAAACTGAAAATTTGTCGAGAGCGGGTTATGGTTGTTCGCCTGCTCCCAGTCATCATTGTGTCCTTGTAGCGTAGTGTTGAGAGCGACTGCAAGAATCGGGCTTCGACTCCCGGCTAGTTAAAATTTTTCAAATTTGTCCATCGATTTATTTTATTGCATCCTGCCAGATAACGTCGTAAATTCCTATGTTAAATGATGGCAACATTAGGATTTATTCGACCTGTTTTCTTCACCAAGAAGAAACTTGCCAAATGTAGCTAATAGTGAGCCAAAGGATGAAGCTTGGGTTGGGGTTTCTTGTAGGAGAATACATAGGCATACAGATATATATCCACCACTTGTATACAGACAGAACCTACACTTTATCACTGACCAGATATACCATTTTTCACGACAATGACGTATGATACGTGATGTCGTAGTTTCAGAGGTGGCCTCCCAAGCTTAACACGTGTTAAGTTGCGTTGAATTACGCACGCCGTGCGGGAATGGCCGAGTGATCTGAGGCGCCATGTCAAGGAGTGCGTGGCCGCTCAAACCGAGGTTTGAGTCCTCCCTCGGGATGGGTCTGTTTGTTGTCCTTAGTGTAAGTTAGTTTGCGTGTAAGTTTAGGAAGTGATGACCTGAGTGGCTTCGTCCCTTAGGTATTACATTAATTTTAAGAAGTACGCGCATTTCCAGAACGTGGTTAATTGGTTTGGGATAGTTTCACAGACCACTTGTGTAAGAATCGATAATAACCTATACAGTATGCCATTGATGCAACTGCATAACTTCCAAAGACTAGAGATAGGAAGTTAATATTCACATGATATGTACCGTACATTAGCCACGCCGGCTCGCGGGGTTAAGGTGAACATCGATGTACTGGTGAAATATGTACCGGTAAAATGTACATCCGGCTGTAGTTGCCGCTATTAACTGCAGGTAACTGATCAGTGTGAATTGAGCTGACATGCTATTTTGCTTTCTTTTATTTTTCTCATTCTACATCCCGAGGAGTGGAGCTGGCTGTTAGAGATCCGGCCCATAGACCTAACGAGTCGCAGTTCAGCTCAGTCAAACTGATAGTGGGGCAAAGGGGAATCACAACTGGGAATGAGTGGGAGGGGCTTACCTGTTCCGGCATACGCCTTACAACCAAGAAAATCTTCCCGAAAGCCTTGGTCGGAACCGAAGGATTTTGTACCAGACGAAAATTCAGTCATCAGGAGAGTACGAGTGAATTAGCGAAAAACAAAAAGTGGACGTCCGAATAAATCTCGTAAACTCGCAGCGATTTCGACCAAACTCCCTAGAGGAACTGCAATCGCAAGCGCGGTATTATCTGACCTACGTGATTTTTCTTTATTTATTATAATTTTCAAACCCATGTAGTAAATAGGCAGGATGGCAGCAGCCTCATACGTTCTTCTTCATCCGCGAGATTAAAATATAATGGACATGAAGAATAAAATTGTGGTAAAGGGGATGAAACACTTGAGACTTTAAAACTTGAACAAGCAGAAAATGTTGGAGATCAGGCTTGATTCCATGTTGTGATTGGTGCTCCACGACTGTATTTGATTTGTGGTAATTACTTCAGCAATCAGTCGTAAAAATATATATTATTATTTGTTCGCAAATCTAGATTTCGATCACTGGATGGTCATTATCAATGCTTAAAACCAATTAAAATACTTCAAACATCTCAGTACGAACGCAACCTCGAACATGGAGGTCGAGATGTTTTAAGTATTTTAATTGGTTTTTCTTGGTCACAAAAGTATCTGGTTCCCAATAGAGTTTGGGGGTAACTCAAACTATTTAGGCCGAAAAGTAGGTATCATACAACCAATCCCACACCTTCAAGATTTATAGGAAACCTTCCACCACAAACATTGTAATACCTGCCAGTACACAACATCTAGAAAGTCACAAGTTTGCAGCATTTAACTCTATGTTCCATCGCTTATTATCAGTCCACATGAGTTAGGAAACCTTTCAAATTGATTTAAATACTACCAACAAATAGCAACAAAGAATGACTACCGTCTACCGTCCTACCGTGGTAGACGCCATAATGCACAAGAAACAGAAAAAAATAGCTTCTCTTCTTTATATTGCGCGTAACACCTCAGCACCCGAAGACTCCTCTAAATGGTGCAGAAACCTATATTTAGAAAAAGTATCTCTGCATGTGGTCAGAAATTTCACAACATCCCTTTATGTGTACAACACCACTGGTCAATTTCTTCCCAATGGTAAATACAACATTCCAGCCTTGGAAAAAAGAGAAATATCCCAAATTACTTGCAGGAGTGTCAAATTTTTTATCGGTCAGTCAGGCAGAGCAATATGACCCAGACTATAGGAACACCACAGAAAGAAAATTCAACATTTGCACACCACTTGCTGAAAGAAGGCCACAGCTGGAAAATAATACATGAAGTCTTATACCATTTCCAGAAAGGGAGGAACTACTTTTAGATCTAGAAAATTAATAAACATATATAAACTTCCCCAAAACTTATAATAAATAACCGGACATAATTTCCACTTCGCCACTACTTTCTGCATAATCTGAAGACGCCACAAACTACCCACTCCTGCTAAGTTGTCTCATGTCCCTACTACAGATCCCATATAAGTTTAGCTACTTGCCTGATATCAGTTGCAATTTATTATTTTGGTAATATGTCGTTTTGTAATAATAATGGACATTTAAGTCACAATAATTTCATGTCACCATTCAATATTATAACCTATCTATTCACTTACGTTTCACTCATTATTATGAATAGCATTGTTTGTCCGTCTTTGCAACTACAATAAAAATGCAATTTTTCTCACCAGACGCGTTTCGTTTTAATGATAGTAAAACATCTTCAGTGGTCTAAAATAATAGAAATCTACAGTTTGTTTGGTTTTAGATCGAAAACAGTTCATTAACGGAACATGAAAAGTAGGCCTAACGTTTTGTTACTTATGGAAATTTTGTCTTGTTTTCGCTTCACATCATGGAATGCCAGTCTGCTTCATGCAGTACCGCCAGTTCTCCATACTGTGTCGTTTTTTCTACTACTTCCACTGTCACTTTCGCACTGATCATAATTGTTTCCACAGATCAGAAGTGTTTGTTTTTGTTTTGGCTGAGTCTGCATAGTGTGTTGTTGGAGTGTTGCCAACATCACGAATGTGGTTCTTTTTCTATGTTTTATAATAAATTATGTTTTAGTGTATTTAGTTTGGATGTAAGCGGACTGGAATTATTGGCAATATATATATATATATATATATATATATATATATATATATATATATATATATATATATATATATATATATATATCATGGAGACGTCTCTATTTATTTTTGTATTATTATTGTTATTATTATTGGGGGGGGGGTTGAGTAGTAGGAAAAGATGACTGAATGGTGGTTGGATGTGGTAAGGTGGGATGTGAAGTAAGATGGAAGACAAAAGTGATGGACAGGAGGTGGGCTGATGCAGACTCTGCAGACTCAGTCAAAACAAAAACAAACACCTGATCTGTGAAAACAATTATTGGCAGTGCAAGAGTGACGGTGGAAGTAGTGGAAGAAAACGACACGGCATGAAGAACCGGCGATACTGCATGAAAAAGACCGGCATTCCAGCCGGCCGCGGTGGCCGAGGGGACTAAGGCGCTCCAGTCACGGTCTGCACGGCCACTACGGTCGGGGGTTCGAATCCCCCCTCGGGCATGGATATTTGTGCCGTCCTAGTTCGTAAGTAGTTCATAAGTAAATGTAAGTTTAGGGACTGATGACCCCGTAGTTATGTCCCATAGACTATACAAACATTTGAACATTTTGAACCGGCATTCCATGATGTGAAGCGAGAACGTTAGGCCTACTTTTCATGTTGCATTAATGAACTGTTTTCGATCTAAAAACAAAACAAACTGTAGATGTCTATTATTACAAACCACTGAAGATGTTTCACTGTCATTAAAACGAAACGCGCCTGGTGAGGCAAATCGCATTTTTATTGTAGTTGCAAAGACGGACAAACACTGCTATTCATAATTATGAAAGGAACTACGGACATTATGGCCACACAAAGGAAGAACGTTTCACTCAGTTTATCCCCTCCCTTCTCTATTTCAAATATGAACCCTGTTAAACGTAATCTGCAATTTCTATTATTCAGTTTATTTTCTTAGGACAAATGTTGTAGTATATGAAAACTAATGTACATGTATTAGCTATGGAACAGAATTGTTATATCTCTGTAGTCTTCACCAGATGATAGCGTAACAGCCGATACCCAGTTTTTAAAACTATATATTAGCAGAATATTACACATTTATCTCGCGTTATTCATTCAAAAGAAAAAAAAAACGCAAACTTTCATTACCTTGTATCTTTATCTTTGATTTAGCATTGCGAATGACTCAAGTATTACTAAGGTATAGACGTGTATTTATAAGTAGAAGATATTATCGTAAGTTATAGTTACAAATATAATCTTCCAAGAGCAACGAGACATAGAGCAGGCGTGATAATCGTGTACCAGCTGCTGAAGGCGTCGTATTGCAGCCGTGCGGGAGAGCGCGCATTGCTAATGGAGGGTGTGACCAGAAGGCGGCAGCAGGCGAGAGAGCTATCTGCAGATTCATTAAGCCGCTACTTAAAATTCAGTTTGTGAATAAACAAACCTGGACGTCTGGGCTTACGCTCTTGGAACTGAATGTGTGGAAGATACGAGGCCTCTTTTACTTTACAGCCGGGGTGCTGCTGCTTTCCCATCTTTACATTTTTATTTTCCGTTCGAAACCACGCCCTTTGAGGGACTTTACTTACATGCGTAATTCGGAGGAGGGTGTTTTCTTTTCGCAGCATTTTCCGTTTACTCTTACATTTTTATGTGTGCAGGACGCAGAAAGACCGTTGGAAGAGAAGTTCGGATTGTAGTTATAATCACGTGGAACACCGGGAAAAGTAAAATGTATAAAGAGTTCGTCGAGTAAAGTGAAAAAGAACTGAGTAACGCAGCCGCGCGCGCTTACACACACACACACACACACACACACACACACACACACACACACACACAAGCGCAGACACACACACACACACACACACACACACACACGCACACACACACAGTGACAGAGAGAGAAAGAATAAGACCAAGAAAAGATGCGGTGGGGTTAGGAGAGAGGGAAATTCGATGCAAAAGAGCATTAAGAGACAGTATTACTTCCGAAACGGAAATTTAATTTCCATCTACTGAGAGAACTTATTGCAGAAATATTGACAATCAATATGATTTCATTTGAGAAAATTCATACGTATATACCACGCTTTGAGGCAATCTAAAATATAATGCTGGTTTGTTTCTTATGAAAGACCACGAAAAAAATTGCAATGAAATAAATCGCAATTTGCGATAGGCATGTCTTCACTGTACTAGGTTTAGATGGAATACCAAAGAGCGGCCATAACTATCGCGAATTGTGATTTATTTCATTAAATAAACTCTGTAACGTGGTCAGAAATATATAATTGAAAAAATTCTATTTCTAATAATGTAGTAAGCCACTTCCAGAAGTGATTCAGTTTCAAAAAAAAAAAAAAAAAAAAAAAAAAAAAAAATTTGAACATATATGTCAAACGTTTTTGATTAATCAATACTAGTAGAAAATAGAATAAGGGAAAACGAATTAACGAATGCTCAAATGAGAGGTTGTACAATGTTACTTAAACGGGAATATTTTTAACCAAGAAAAAATGATTATAACTATTTGCTAAATTAGACAATGAAACTTTATAAAAATTATAGATGCAGTGTGTTGGTTTACAGCGTCATGCGTGACGATAATACTGTTCTCCTCACATTAAATTAATTGTGACACCTGTAAAGACACGAATGCAACTCACTTTGAAAATCACGTCACTGTGTTGCTTCACTACTTCAAAGCCGCGGCGTAGCGGCCGAACGCATTAAGGCGCTATGCTACAGTGCATAGGCCGTTCCCCGTCGGGGGTTCGAATCCCCCCCCCTTGGACATGGATGTTTGTGCTGTATTTAGTATAAGTTAGTTCATAAGTAGTTTGTAAGTTTAGGGACTGATGACCCCCTGTTAAGTCCCTTAAGCTTAACATGCATTTAAACTACTTCAATGCGGTTATAAACAATAGATGATTCTTCCACATCTTTTGGAAAACTTAAGTCTCGTACAAGTATTGCGTGGTGTATATTACCACTAGAAACTAGGAGAGGGCGATGTTGTCTCCGAAGAGCGGCCGTTGCCAACAGTAGAGTCAGCACTGAACACACCGGCTTCTTACCAGAAGCGACATGTTTTGACTGCTTCAGTTTATTTTATTCATGTTGTGTTCGCGTGTATATTAGATTCAATTTCGCGTTGAGTATTGCTTAGTGTATTCTGAATCCCGACAGTCGTCTGTTTTGTTTTCGTTGGTTAAATCAAATGTTTGTAAAGCTTATGGGACTTAACTACGGGGTCATCAGTCCCTAAACTTACAAACTACTTATGAACTACTTACGAACTAGGACGGCACAAATATCCATGCCCGAGGGGGGATTCGAACCCCCGACCGTAGTGGCCGTGCAGACCTTGTCTGAAGCGCCTCAGACCCCTCGGCCACCGCGGTCGCCTTCGTTGGTTAGTACCAGATCTATCTGTCTTAGTTTACTTTACTTATCCTCTGCTGACTTTACATCTACATCTACATCTTCATCTACATAGATATCTGCAAATTACATTTAAGTGCCTGGCAGAGGGTTCATTAACTACTTCCATAATCTTTCTCTACCCTTCCGTTCTCTGATAGCGCGCACGAGGAAAGAACGCCCAAATCGTTTCATTTTTGACCTGATTTCTCTTTTTTTATTGGGAGGGTCAGGTCTCCCTAAGTAGGTGGGTGCTAGCAAAATATTTTCACATTCAGAAGTAAAAGTCGGTGATTGAAATTTTTCAAATAGATCTTGCCGCTACGAATAAAGTCGTTCTATTACTTATTTCCACCTCAAATCGTGACGCTTTCCCCCGTATAACGCGATAAAACAAAACGAGCTGCCCTTCTATGAACCTTCTCAATGTCCACCGTCATTCCCACCTGGTGAAGGTCCCACACTGGGCAACAGTACTCCAGGAGAGGACGCACAATTGTGATGCAGGCAGTCTGTTTGGTGGAGCTGTTGCACCTTCGAAGCGTTCTGCCAATGAAACGTAACCTTTGGTTCGGCTTCCCCACAACATTTCTGCGTGTTCTCTCCAGTCTAAGTTGTTCGTAATTTAACTCCTAATTATTTGACAGAATTTACGACCTTAAGGTTTGACTGATTTATCGTGTAATTGAAGTTCAGCGGGTTTCTTTTAGTGATCAAGTGTATTACTTCACACTTTTTATTATTTAGTGTTAATCGCCAATTTTTGCACCATGAAGAAATTTTGTCTAATTGGCTTTGCAGTTACTTTTGATCCTCTGTTGACTTCATTAACCGATAAACGACAGCATCATCCGCGAACGGTCTAAGAGAGCTACTCATATTATCTCCTAAATCGTTTATAAACACAAGGATGAGCTTTCCTGGGGAACGCCAGACATCACTTCTGTTTTACTCGATGACTTACCGTCGATTACTACGAACTGTTTCCTTTCTGACAGAAAATCGTGAATCCAATCGCACAATTGGGGCAATATTCCATAAGCACTCAATTTCATTAGAAGCCTTCCGGAAATCCAGAAAAATGGAATCGATTTGAGATCCCTTGTCGATGGCACTTATCACTTCATGTGAATAAAAGGCAAGCTGTGTTTCACAAGAGCGGTACTTTCTGAATCCGTGTTGACTATTGGTTAATAGGTCGTTCTCTTCTAGGTAGTTCATAATGTTCGAATAAGGTATATGTTCCAAAATCCTACTGCAAATCGACGTCAATGTGGTAAGCCTGTAATTTTGGGGATCACTCAAAAATGTTCAAATGTTTGTAGAGCTTATGGGACTTAACTACGGGGTTATCAGTCCCTAAACTTACAAACTACTTATGAACAAGCTTATACTAAAGACGGCACAAACATCCATGCCCGAGGGGGATTCGAACCCCCGACGGGGGCCTCGCGCATCGTAGCATAGCGCCTCAATGCGCTCGGGGGAATCACTCCTATTGCCTTTATGAATACTGGAATTACCTGGGCAACTTTCCAATCTTTGGGTACGGATCTTTCGCTGAGTGATCGGTTGTATATGACAGCTAAGTATGGAGCTATTGCATCAGCATACTCTGAGAGGAATCTAGTTGGTTTACAATCTGGCCCCGAAGATTTGGTTTTGTTTAGTGACTTGTTTTACTACTCCAGGAACATCTACTTCTAAATTTCGCATGTTGGCAACTCTTCTTGTTTCGAATTATGAAGTGTTTACTCCGTCTTCTTTGGTGAAAGAATTTCGGTAAGCTGTGTTTAGCAACTCTGATTTAGCAGTACTGTCATCAGTAGGTCGATTGTCTGGGTATTGTAATCGTGAATAGGGACTGTGACTTCTGCTGTTGGATACAGTCTGAGGTGGTGACACTTCGCTCCCTGCTTCAAGCTGTGTTAACCTCGGTTGCACAGCTTGAGGCTACGGTCGAAGGGCGTCGCTGTTGTTGGCCGGTCGTGGGAAGCGAACGGATGCCCAGCGTATCCACCAATCGGCCTGCGGCAGCGACATCGCCTGATACTGTCACCAATGCGGCAGACACTCCACCCGTGATTGCGTGGGAGGTCGCTCCAGTGCGTGGCAGACGGCGTAAATCATTCCGGGTGACCGATCGTGAGGCTTCCTCAGTTCGTCTTGCGAGCAGGTTTCAGGCGCTGTCTGTTCAGGACAATGTTCCTGAGCCGGCTGGTGTCTCTCATCATGAAGTCGTTGTTTTTGTTGTTGTTGGTTTTTGAGGGGACTAAACGGCTAGGTCATCAGTCCCCTTCATCATGAAGTCACTATGCAGCCTGCAAGATATGGGCTTTCACAGAAGGTGGGATTGCTCGTAGTTGGAAGCTGGAACGTTTGGAGGGTAATTGAGACCCTTAGGTAGGTGGCTGCCAAAGAGGGGAAGAAAGCCAACGTGCATTCCTTATGCAGTTTTATCTGAAAGGTCTCGACAACCATTGACAGATTTATACCAAACAAATTAACAAAAGAGGGGTTTGACGCGCCGTGGCAAGCAAAAAAGGTTAGATCACTCTCACAAAAGCAAAGAAACAAGAGTGCCAAATTTAAACGGACACAAAATCCACAAGACGCATTATTTTACAGAAATTCGAAATTTAGCTCGAACATCTGTGCAAGAACCTTATAATAAGTTCCACAACGAAACCCTGTCATGTAATTTGGGAGACTCCTGACAATTTCTGGTAGTACGTGAAGTGTATTAGCGGCAAAACCACAATCAATACCTTCACTAAGAGATAGTAACAGTGATGTTACTGAAGACAGTTCTGCTAAAATAGAATATCGTAACACAGCCGAAATTCCTTCACGAAAGAAGACGAAGAAAATACTCCAGAATTCGTATCAAGAACAGCTGCCAGCTTGCGTAATTTAGATGATACCCCAGAGGTAATAAAGCAACTGAAATCACTTAAGTAAGTCTCCCTGTCCCGATTGTATACTAATTTGTTTTCTTTCAGAGTATGCATATGCAATAGCCCCATACCTGTCATATACAACCGATCGTTCACGAAACGCTCCGTACCCAAAGACTATAAAAATGCACAGGTTACGCCAATATTCATAAAAGGCAGTAGGAGTGATCCACAAAGTTACAGGCCTGTATCATTGACGTAGGTTAATATTCCTCGAATATTATGAAGTATCTTGAAGAGAACTACGTTTTGAACCATAGTCAACAAGGACTAAAGAAGTAACATTCTTGTGAAACATAGCTAGCTATTCACTCACATGGTGTGATGAGTGGTATCGACAAGGGATGTCAAATAGATTCCGTATTTTCTGATTTCCGGAAGGTTTTTGACACTGTACCTCACAAGCGTCGTCTAATCAGCGTGCTTATGAAATATCGTCGGAGCTGTGAGATTGGACTCGTGATTCCCTATCAGAGGAATCCACTAGAAAAGCAGTGATATCTGTTGTTCCCCAGGGAAGTGTCATAGGGCCCCTATTGTTACTTATTTTTTATAAACGATTGAGGAGACACTTGTGACTACTTGCTGTACGCTTCGTCCAATGGACATTTGCGGATACAACCCATTTTACAATGAATTTTCACAAGTAATTAATGAGATTTTTAGCACAGTAGCAGTGTTATTCATGATGAATGTTATTTTCAAACGTAAAAGCGGCAATCGAAACCAAGTGTGTGCGACGTGGCGGCTCTCGTATCGCGTTTCGTGTGCACTTTTTTCTGTTCTGGACCCTCTCCCAGCGCTTGCGACCGCCTTGTTTTCCAGTTTGTGGGATGTTTGTCGGTTTCCATGAGTTCCTTTCTTTTAATTTTATCTACGCTGATCATTGTTATTTATTTTTTTTTCTGTTCCATAGGACCCACTTGAGGAGTAAGACTCCATGGTCATGGAACAAGTCAATACATTGTTACACAATAATGGTAATAGAAAAATTTTAAGTAGTCCTTTGCACACGACAATCTTGAGGCAAAGTGAAAAGAATCAATAAAGAAAAAATGAATTAGCTTAATTGTTTAACTTTTCTAGGACTTCCTCGACAGAATAAAAGGGGTGAGCCACGGGGTAACTCTTCAATTTAGATTTGAAAGCATGTGGATTAGTGCTAAGATTCTTTAGTTCTTGTGGCAGCTTATTGAAAATGGATGCCGCAGAATACTGCACCCCGTTCTGCACAAGTATTAAGGTGGTGTGGTGCAAATGTAGATTAGACATCTGTCTAGTATTCACCGAGTGAAAGCTACTAACTCGTGGGAATAAGCTGATATTATTAACAACAAACGACATTAAAGAAAAAACGTATTGTGACGCTAGAGTCAAAATTCCCAGACTACTGAAAAGGGCTCGACATGACGTTCGCGAACTTACACCAGATATTGCTGGAACCGCCCGTTTTTGAGCCAGAAATATCATTTTTGCATCAGGCGAGTTACCCCAAAAAACAATGCAGTACGTCATAAGTGAGTGAAAGTAAGCGAAATAGACTACTTTTCGTGTTGAAAAATCACTTATCTCAGATATTGTTCTAATGGTAAATATAGCAGTATTTAGTTTTGGAACAAGATCCTGAACATGGGCTTTCCATGACAGCTTACTTATTTGAACTGTTCAGTCTCACTTATCACATGCCCATTATGTGTAATCATAATGTCAGATTTCGTCAAATTATGTGTTAGAAATTGTAAAAACTGAGTTTTACTGTGATTTAACATCGTTTTCTATTAGCCATGAACTTATCTCTTGAACTGCATTATTTGATACTGTGTCAATATTACGAGCAACATCCTTCACTACCAAGCTGGTATCATCAGCAAACAAAAATATTTTACAATCACCTGTTATACTCGAAGGCATATCATTTATATAAATAAGAAACAGCAATGGTCCCAAAACAGACCCCTGGGGCACCCCATACTTAATTGTGCCCCATTGGGATTGCACGTCATAGCCATTTTCTACACTGCGGAGAATTACCTTCTGTTGTCTATTATTAAAGTAAGAGGTGAACCAGTTGTGGGCTACTCCCCGTATTCCATAATGTTCCAACTTCTGCAACAATATTTTGTGATCAACACAATCAAACGCTTTTGTTAAATCAAAGAAGACGCCTAATGTCCGTAGCCTCTTATTTAACCCATCAAGTGCCTCACAGAGAAACGAAAATATAGCGTTTTCAGTCGTTAAACCACTTATAAAACCAAACTGTACGTTTGACAGGAAATTATGTGAAGTGAAATGGTCAATTAATCTTGAATATACTGCCTTTTCAATAACTTTGGAAAAAACCGATGGCATAGAAATAGGTCTATAGTTGTCTACATTATCCCTTTCTCCTTTTTTATAAAGCGGTTTCACTATTGAGTACTTTAATCTGTTAGGAAACTGACCATTCTGAAAGGAAAAATTACAAATATGGCTTATTACTGGGCTAACATATGGAGAACAGTACTTTAGAATTCTGCTAGATACCCCATCATATCTACAAGAGTCCTTAGTCTTTAGTTATTTAATTATTGACTCAATCTCACCTATGGAAGTATCATGAAGGATCATTTCAGGTAACAGCCTCGGAAAGGCTTTTTCTAAAAACTTTATATGATTACCTGTAGAAACTAGAGTTTTGTTTAGTCCTCTACTATATTCAGAAAGTGATTATTGAATATTGCACATATATCTAACTTGTCAGTAACAGAGATTGCTTTTCTGTCACGAGTGCCCACCATTCCTTCCACGATCTATTTTACATTGGTCATGGTGCAAGTGAGTTCTCTAGCCCGTACTGTCGATTATGTTCCCACTTGCAGTCACTGACGGTGCACTTGTTGCTATCTGAGAATATGTCTTACTCACATGAACTCCTTTGCGCACGTAAACAAAACTGACTTTTAGGAATGAAACTTTCACTCTGCAGCGGAGTGTGCGCTGATATGAAACTTCCTGGCAGATTAAAATTGTTTGCCGGAACCGGGACTCGAACCTGGGACCTCTGCCTTTTGCGGGCAAGCGCTCTACCATATCAGCGCAAAGTTTCATACTAGAAACATCCCTTAGGCTGTAGCTAAGCCATGTCTCCACCATATCTTTTCTTCTATGAGTGCTAGTCTTGCATGGTTCGCAGGAGAGCTTCTGTGAAGTTTGGAAAGTAGGTGGCGTGGTACTAGTGGAAGTAAAGTTGTGAGGCGCCATCGTCAGTCGTGTCGGGATAGCTCAGTCGGTAGAGCGCTTGCACGTGAAAGGCAAAGGTCCCAGGTTCGAGTCCCGGTTCCGGCACACAATTTTCATCTGCCAGGAAGTTTCATAACCGACTTTTATTGAGATCTGTTATTTGCACTACGGAGCAAGGTTGCGCAGTGGTAACGCAATGGACTCGTATTTGGGAAGATGGTGGTTCAAATCCACCTCCGGCCATCCAAATTTAGGTTTTCTCTGATTTCCCTAAATCACTCCAGACAAATGCCGGGATGGTTCCTTTCAAAGGGCACGGCCGATTACCTCCCCAATCCTTACCCAAAACCCCGAGCGTTAGCTCCGTCTCGAATGACCCTAAGCATCCTTCATTCCTGTTATTTGCACTAATACTGAGAAACTATTTAGAAAAAATAAAAAATAAAAAATAACTACCTGGAAATGTAGGCCTACCTTGTTCACAATATAGTAACCGCTTACCTACTCAGGCTTCTACAATTCTGAACATGCTCCAGTGTTTTCAGAAATTGCCTTATGGCCAGCTTACAATTTTCGGTCGTCGATTGCGAGCTGATGACCGTAACTTTTGCACCCTTCTCTACTTAGTTGCAGATGATAGTAAATGCTTATGCAGACTGAGTTCAAAGCAGAGAGGGTGAATTTCTATGTCGTAGAAAACTACAGACAAGAAGGAATAATATTGCCATTATAATAATAATGCCATTATAATGGCATATCCCTTACAATGTCAACGCAAAAAAGCTACTTTCTCAAGGATTACTCGAATTATCGCAAACAGCAACATGAAATTTAGGTTGAGCATGTACTTCATGGAACCACAATGTTGTCAAATCGCTAAGGCCGCCTAATGTGAATTTCCACGTAGGCACACAATACGGACTGTCAAGACAGGCCTGTCAGCAGCAATCACAACCGGCGCCTGGCGCCCACGCAATCGATGTCTGCTGTCGCGGGTCTCCTGCGGCTCGGCAGCTGCCACTTGGCGCGCGTCTGTTTACCCGCTCAGAGCCATCCGCGGTAATGCGCGAGGCCCTAAAATTGGCGGTGGGCGACGGCAGGTGGCGTGGTGGCCGTCCGTCAGCGTGACGGCGTGTATAATTCACCAGGGCTGCCAACCCCGCAGCCGCCCACGCCTCACTCCGCCCAATAAACGCCGCTATAAATACGACCGGCTGGTGCAAATTGGGAGTTGCCAATGGTCGCAGACTGTTGCCAGTTCCTCTCCGGCTATCGATTCTTCTGCAGCCTCGGCGCGTCCATTGATTTCTCCCTAGTGACTGACGCACGAGCGCTCGTGATTTATTGCGCAAGTACAATGCCTGAGCTGCCTCGTCCCACGCCGGACGACTGTCCTTTTCCGCGCAAAGCTTTGGATAATTTACGGCTTACAAGCAATGAAACATTGAGCCCCGATGAAAAAAATAGGCCGGTGTGTCGTTTGTATTTCAAAATTAAGCCAAATCCGATCACTGCAGAGTAACACTAATTTCGACAGTCACAACAACACTTATTACAAACGTGCTACCGAACAATTTCCCTTTTGTGACATACGTACAAGCTATACGAAAGACGCATCCTACTGATGCTTCTCAGACACACGTGGATAACCTAATTCCATAACAAGCGGGCTTCCTCCCAGGCAGATCATGTACGGGCCAAGTTCTGACACTACAGAACATATTGTGAGTAGCTTCGAAGAAAAATTAATAATTGGTGTGACTTTTATCGATTTTTCTGCCGCCTATTGTAATGTAAATACCCCATGAAATGCAGCTTGTTTGTATAATTGACTTGTTCGATACCAATCGCAAATATGCACAATCACGAATCTATTCATAAAACATTATAATATGGCACAGTACTGTTTACGTAATTTACGATTAGAGCAATGTTACAATTTGTTTACATTTTTATAATGGTTAAATTAAAGTAATCACACAGATTAAGGTAAACAGAGCATCGCAAACAAACCAGTACATTGCAAGAGACATCAGATAATGTTAGTTAGAAATATAATTAGCAAAAACATATTATTGCATAATATAATGCTATGTAATTTTAGGAACAGAAACAATTTAACAAAATGATACAAAGAACATTAAAATTGGTCAAAATAAACAGTCTTGTATTATTTAATAATGTTTTATGAATAGATTCGTGATTATTTATAAGGAAAGGCATATTTACGATTGATATCGAACAAGTCAATTATCCAAACAAGCTGAATTTTATGGGGTATATACATTACACCATGATACTGTTGATCACAGAAAACTTTTCTCCAAAATAAATGCGTCTACCATGGACTACCAGCTTACAAGAGTCATAGAGTCCACACTACAAAATCGCCACTTTTATGTTACTCTTGATAGAAAGAAAAGCAGATGGAGGAGACAGAAAAACGGTCCCTCGCAAATGAAAAGCCAACACCAGAGGGCTATGAACATTTCCTGTATGCTGATGATCTTACAATAGCTATTCAAGGAAACAGCTTTGTGAAACAAAAAACTGCAACAAGATCTTGAATGTATGTCAAAATACTATAAAGAAAATTTTCTTAAGCCGAATCCTTTAAAAACTCAATTATGTGCTTTCCATCTATGCACTAAGAAAGCAAGAAGGCAGCTGCATGTTGTGTGGGAGGGTAAAGTTCTACAACATGAAAGTCAGCCAAACTATCTGAGCGTTATCTTGGACAGATCACCAACTTACAAATATCACTGTCACAAGCCAGTCAGAAAGGTACGCCAAGAAATATCCTCCTGAAGAAATTATGTGGGAGCAAGCCCAAAAATGTTAAGAACTGCAGCACAAGCCCTCTGTTCCTCTATTGAAGAATTTGCAGTTCCTGTGTCCTGCAGATCAGTCTATGCCAAACAAGTCGACACTGCTCTAAACGAAACCTGCAGAATTATTATAGGCTGCATGAAACTCACCTCCCCCCTAAATAAAATTTACAAAGCAGTAGGTTTTGAAACACTGGCAACAAAGTTTCGATGACATACAGTCGACTTAAATCCAGAAGAAGCTTTCTGAACACAGTAAGAATTGAGCCGGTAGAAAATTTCCAAGAACCATCAACAGGAACGCATCTGGATTGGAAAATCTGGAGGTCACTGAACAAAATTAGAACTGGCGTGGCCCGCGTCAAGTCGTACCTAACGAATTGGGGATTAATTAACAATCTAGACATATCCTATGAATATGGAGAGACATAGATGATGTATCGCGTAACAAACTGCTCTGATTGTCCGTCTACATGCAATTCCAAAGATTTATGGTCCGCAAGAGAAAATGTTATCAACGTGGCTCGGTACTAGGCTAAAATATTTTAGTTCTGAATTTGAATCCCGGACACGAGAAAGTAAAATAAGTACCAACGTGTTCATAACAAAATGAACAAAATATTTTTACAACGCTCGCCAAAATTTGTCATTCCTCTCCTTCTTTCCGTTGGATTTATCCTTTATTGTGCTGTGATCACTGTGTGAGGATTTGCCAGGATTATTTTAAGTAGTGGTCTGATGCCACATTATTAACAGAAGGATGAAACTGCTCTTAATCATTATGGATACAATACCATCTTACCCTCAATAACTTAGGCTGTTGTCTGTTTCGAACTCACAAAGAGAATCATTCCCATATTTTCCCGTGGTCTTCCAACACCTCTCAATTGGGCTTGTACAGTACTTCAGGATCTTCTGATGAATTCTATGCTTCGGTATTCTTAACATATGTTGTCTCCAGTTTTTGCAATCTATTGATCTTTAATTCATGTTGAAATTCTTTTTAATTCCTGAAATCGGAATTTATAATCATGTTTCTTCTTTCTCAGAATCCTCATTTTTGCAGTTTGAATTTGAAATTGTGTTTTCCTAATTTCATTCTTTCGGTCCGTCAGCTGAAGTATTTCTTCTGTTACTCATAGTAGTTTCTTTCATTGTACCTATGTTGTTTCTTGCAACACTCGTAATTACGTTTCCTCCGACATTACGTTTCCTAATTAATGGAACTGCCTGTTCCGATATTCCTTACCGCGGCAACCGCATCTTTCATATCAAATTATAGTAACCCATTTCCTTTCATCTAGGTCCTTTTAAATTATTGTGTTAAAATATATTCCTGATTACTATGTTTTGATCTGAATCTATATTTGCTTATGAGCAAGCTGTAGAGTCCAGTAATTCATTTTAGAATCGCTGTCTGATCATGATGTAGTCCGACTGGACTCTATCCGTATCTCCAGGTCTTACCATCTGAAATTACACATTTCAATTCTTCTTTTTCTTCTCTCATTCCTATGGGCTAGAACATATATCCCACAATGCGATGTTCTATTTCTTCGTCCATAACCGCCCTATTTACATACAGAGATTTACGTAGTATCTCTATATAGTTAAACTTTGGGCATGGAGGAAATAGGACAAAATTTTTGTTGTTGAAGTTTGCCCGTCCTGTTGATCCAGATCGGAAAAGCTGAAGTACGTTCAGCACTCTTTCTCAATCCACTGTTGCCTCCATCTTTTACCCCCATTGCTATTATCTTCCGTGTGGTTATAACTAAACTGATAGTATTCAGAATGCTGCAGTGCGCGCTGTATACATTACCGGATGGTGGAACTTCCTGGGTATGTTCAGTAATCAGTGCGCTCGCGAAGTACGAAGAAACAAATTATAATTCCACCCGGTTAACATTAGCCGCTGTAAGATGTCAGAATGTGAAACGTTTCCTCAGAACAGTTTACTGTTGCTTGTTTGGTGATGTCGTCTGTGAAGTGACTATCGGTGTAAAGGGTAAAGAAGGTTGACGTTTTTCGTACGAATGCAATACTGGTAACCCTGTTTTATCAGAACGGTAGAAACAGGAGCGCTGCATCGCGAAAATATCGCGACGGAAAAAGCTGCAAAGATGCCCAATGTCAATAAATGGGCTGTAGGATACTATCAAAAACTCTAAAGAAAATTTTGATGAGGGAAGTTGAGTGAAGAAACATTTGTACACCGGGCATTGTTAACAAGAGGAAATATCACACTGTACGATACACAGATTCAATTTTTTTCGCAGAATAGTTTTCGTAAATTAGAAAATGTAATAAATTATAAATAAAATTTAGGTATCTCCTCCGAATTGCATACGCTGATTTCAATCCTACATCGATCGAAAATATGAAACTGTAAGATGCGGAAAAAACAACAGTTTCTTAAAACTAGATGATATGTTTCTTAATAGCCGTAGAACCATCTCTCGGCGCCATGGTTTTTCGAAAATGGGTAATGGTTTTTCTTAAAGTATCAATACGATATACTGCAAAACTCTGAGCCATTTGCTGTGGTTAGTTATTTAAATATTTGCGATCCACTGTGCTAAATTTCAACATCTGGTTTTCGGTACTGGATAAAGATCTTTAAAAAATGGAAAAAGTAGTTTGATAATGTCATCTCAGGAACATATTGCAAAAATTTGACAATTTGCAATGAATTAAAATCTTAGAAGTGATTAAGCTCACAATCCGCAGTTTTTGTTCCCTAAAATCATGATTTTTCGTGGTTTTCTGCGGAACCACTAATCAAGCCGTTTAACCTTGCTGACTACATCACCAAGCTCCTACATCTGGACCAAACCATAGGCCTCAGAAGCCTACACGAAATACAGGGTGAGTCACCTAACATTACCGCTGGATATATTTCGTAAACCACATCAAATACTGACGAACCGATTCGACAGACCGAACGTGAAGAGAGGGGCTAGTGTAATTGATTAATACAAACCATAAAAAAATGCACGTAAGTATGTTTTTAACACAAACCTACGTTTTTTTTAACGGAAGCCCATTAGTTTTGTTATCACATCTGAACATATAAACAAATACGTAATCAGCGCCGTTTGTTGCATTGTAAAATGTTAATTACATCCGGAGATATTGTAACCTAAAGTTGACGCTTGAGTACCACTCCTCCGCTGTTCGATCGTGTGTATCGGAGAGCACCGAATTAAGTAGGGATCCAAAGGGAACGGTGATGTACATTAGGTACAGAAGAAACTAGAACAGCACATTACGACCACATGCTAACACCTTTATTAGTCTTTTTCACTGACGCACTTGTGCATTACCATGAGCGGTGAGATACACGTACACACATGGTTTCCGTTTTCAATTACGGAGTGGAATAGAGTGTGTCCCGACATGTCAGGCCAATAGATGTTCAAAGTGGTGGCCACCATTTGCTGCACACAACTGCAACCTATGGCGTAATGAATGTCGTACACGCCGCAGTACATCTGGTGTAATGTCGCCGCAGGCTGCCACAATACGTTGTTTCATATCCTCTGCGGTTGTAGGCATATCACGAAACACATTCTTCTTTAACGTACCCCACAGAAAGAAGTCCAGAGGTGTAAGATCAGGAGAACGGGCTGGCCATTTTATGCGTCCTCCGCCTCCTATTATATTAATAAAGTGGTCGCCAATGATTCCGCACCATTCATTTACAGTCCACGGTCGCTGTCTCTCTACCTGTGGGAGCGGGCGAGGATTGTCCACGGACCAGTAATGCATGTTCCGTAGATTCACTGCCCCGTGGTTTGTGAAACCCACTTCATCTGTAAACAGGTAGAACTGCAACGCATTCTCTGTTAATTCCCATTGCCAGAATTGCACTCGATGATTAAAGTCATCAACATGTAATTGAGGATGTAGCGACACATGAAACGGGTGAAAGCGGTGACGATGCAGTATTTGCATGACACTACTTTGACTCAGTCCACCGGCTCTCGCAATGTCCCGTGTACTCCTGTGTGGGTTCACGACAACAGCAGCTAACACACCAACTGCACCCGCTTTTCCTGTGGCGGGCCTGTTACGGATCCCCATTTGCGTGCTACAACCATACCTGTTGCATACAGTTGTCGGTAGATGTTTTGAAATGTGTGGCACGCTGGATGCTCTCTGTCCGGGTACCGTTCTGCATACACCCTGCAGGCTTCAGCAGCATTTTGTCGACACTTGCCATAGATGATTATCAACTCCGCCTTTACAGAGTTCGAATACACCATGGTCACAGTTCTTACAACACTACACTATCACAGACGTCTGGTAACACAGTGTACTACAGCTAGTCTGCGTGCGAAGACGAATGCAGAATAACAATACCAGCAAGCGCTACATTCGGACACTGCGAAAACTAGACCAAACCACAACAGTGCACCACAGCCACACTCGCAAACACGTTCGTTATCGTAAACATGTCCCTGCAGATGCTGCTCACCGACCGTGGCTCGTGTTTGTTACAACACGCAACTGAACGTCGGAGGTTTCAAGCGTCAACTTTAGGTTACAATATCTCCGGATGTAATTAACATTTTACAATGCAACAAACGGCACTGATTTCGTATTTGTTTATATGTTCAGATGTGCTAACAAAACTAACGGGGTTCCATTTTACAAAACGTAGGTTTGTGTTAAAAAATAATTCCGTGCATTTTCTTATGGTTTGTATTAACCAATTACACTAGCCGCTCTGCTCACGTTCGGTCTGTAGAATCGGTTCGTCAGTATTTGATGTTGTTTACGAAATATATCCAGCGGTAATGTTAGGTGACTCACCCAATATAATAATGAGAAACGCTTAACACTTTGACTGGCGGCCAAAGCAGGCGGCTCTGGCCAACACCGTCTAGCTACAAGGCCTCAAAACAAGTCCGTGTTACGACAGACCGATAGTCTGCCGTCGCTAGCTGAGTGGCTGATCGCTCGGACACAACCCACTGCCTCGTAGCGCCATCCAGTGAGCTTTGCTATGGCAGTCAACGTGTTAAATAATTTTAATTTCATGATAGGGGCATAATACATTAAATAAGCTTGAATAACAAAAAGAAATATATTTGCTTAAAAAAATCAACGCATATATGCCAGCGACTTGTTTCTCAGCCAATTTGATTACGCTGACACTCTTGATCAAATTCGCCGACACCCGCTTTGGTTTCGTTGTAGTCGAGAGTTATATAGGGTTTTTTTGGAGTCGGAATGTAAAGCATCATCTCCATGCGTGGTTGAGATGACACAGCTGTCACATCTTCTCGGAATATGAATAGCGACGTTCCAACTTTGCGGTCCTTGTATCGATGAATTCAGGTGGAAATTCTCGTTTATTTTTCATTATGGTTCCGATATATGTCAACTGGTGGATTTTCAGCAAATCAATAGCAAGAGGAATACCAGTAAAACCGTTATCCCTGGTAATATTGCGGTTAGTACCATTAACTGGTTTGGTAAAATAATTTGAATGGATACTTCCTTCTAAAACCTACTAACTGTTCATCTATTTTAAGGTACGAAATTGGTTGGTAATTGCTCTTACATTTTGCAGTTATCCAATTATCAGAGACTAACATGAATTTGTCTATCTTTCCTTTTTCTTCTCGGTTCTGGGAATCGTCAAATTGTAAGTAGCTACTAATAAAAATAAAGCGAAGGCGAGACATTGTACCCTTATCTCCATTTATCGTGCGTTCATACAGCAGTTTGATGGGGACTTTGTTTTTCGTGGATGCAGGCAAAATTCAATAAAAGCTTTCAGCTCTTCAACAAAAATTGGTTTGAAGGGAGGCTTGCATTTCTTCTCTGATGAAAAATGTATTTTATTCTGGTCCATTTTCATTAGTTTATTTCACTTTAAGATGCGCTAAGGAATGTGTGAAAAATGCTGTAGAGGAATCAGCAAGCGTCTTAGCGTCAGCAGCGGGACCAAGGGTCTTAACTCTCAGATCTACAATATTTTTTAGTGTCTTCGTCGCGGTCATTATCATGGGTCTGGTTGTCCAAACATTGAGACCATTCTTTCCTTTAAACTCTGATCCGTCTATGTAAATTTGCAAACTCTCAGCTTACTCTTCCACTACCATCCTCTCATCTGCTATTGTGTTTTACCATTTACCTGAGGGTTACAATCTGTTTTCCTCTTTCTACGTGGTTGTAAATGTTTTGAAGACGATGCAGTGTTCTGTTTGGAAGTTTCGGATAAGACATGTTGTCTCACAATCTCTGTGCTTCTTCATCATGTGAAAGTATGACTTCAGGATCCGTCATCTGAAAAGTGTTCTGATTCCGAATTGGAACGTTTTTCTACTTGTATCACAATCTCCGTACCCTAGTAGTGACTCAACTTCAGAGGTACAGTCACTTTCTGACAAAGGGTTTTTGAAATCTGCTAAAATTTCATCGTAAACACACCAGACGTATTGAGCAGCATTGGCCGTTAATGTTTTATTAATAAACAACAGATAGATTTCAATAACATAGTGACCATCTTCAGTGTCCTTCAAACAAGCATTGTGAATGTAAATTGACTGCGATATTATGTTTGCCGTTGCACTTACATTCAGGGCATTCACAATGCTTGTTTGAAGGACACTGAAGATGGTCACTGTGTGATTGAAATCGATCTGTTGTTTATTAATAAAACATTAACGGCCGATGCTGCTCAATACATCTGGTGTGTTCATCATTGTGTGGTCGTTGAGCACCATCCTGGAAATGGAATCCAACCTCAAAAAAATTTCATCGTCAGTGTAGAATCGCTTTTTCCCCTTAGATGCCATTCTGGCAATAGTAGAAACACCTATATTAGAAGACAGTATAATTAATCAGTCGTTAGAACGGAAAAATACTAAAGATTCTCTCTAATGAAAGAATACGTGTATTATTGTAGACGACGAAGAATTAAACATCTAAAAAGAGGGATATTATAAGATAAAATACGAACTACTGACAAGCATACCAAACATCTAAAAAGAGGGATATTATAAGATTATATATTATAAGATAAAATACGAACTACTGACAAGCACACCAAGGCCTCTGAGACTTGGATAATGACATACCGCGTGAAGGAGGGGGGGGGGGGGGGTTCCATGAACTTTACCGTGTATGTGATCATATCTCATGAACTACATGTCGTACTGTGATATAAGTTAGAAGGTACAGTCAACTATATGTTTGTATACTGTCTGTAAGATTTCCTGATGTTATAATTTGTAGTGTACAAACAATAAATTGTAACGTCATACCGAATGCCGTAGTTTTACTCCATAAACAGCGGAAAAGTAGTAAGCGAGAAACATTTTTCCTTTCATCCTTTTGCTATGGCTGTCAGCGAGAAAAAATTTAATGAAGGTTTGAAATTATGTTTAAAGTTTGTTGCAAGTCGCTAAGTATTCTCATTCTCATCCAGTGTATTTTTAAGTCTCGCCGCATTATGTGGCATTTTTGCGATTCCTATTGTTTATGACGCTGTATCTCCTGCACCAGGCGTCTTATGTGATTCTTAACCCTGCCGCAATTGTTAACACACGGTAAGGAATGTGTGTACCAAATTTGGTTGAATTCGGTCCGGTGATTTAGGAGAAAATTAGCAGCATTGTCGCTAAATTCAGCGGTTTTTCGCACATCTCATTGTTTATGACGTCATATCTCGTGAACTATTTATCGTACGTGATTCTTACACTTGCGGCGACCGTCGTCATGGATTGAAGCTTACGTGTACAGAATTTCATAAAGAAACAAAACTGTAGATTTGTATGCAACATGTACAAACGTACGGACACTCTGCTTTATATATTAGATAGTGTAGGATAACTATCGTTTGTTATTTCTTATGATAAGTTTGTAAATGGTCACTAGGCCAAAGGCTATCTAAAACATCTCATCCGTTGTATTCTTCAAATTCTCCCTGCGTATTTCATGACGAAAGATTTCGCGGGTGTATAGGCCGGTGCCAGCGTCCAACGGGCACATTATTTCGGCAACGGACTACGTTGCCATCATTATGTGCGCTGATGAACTGACCACTGAGAGGCCGGTGTCGGGCTTATATACCCTTCCTCCCACCCTTTACCCCGGGGCGGGGTGTCCAACAGCTCTTCGGCTCCTTTCGCCGGCGCTAGGTCGTTGCGTCCGCGGTTCGCGCCCATGGGCGTGTACTGGCGGCGTCTCCCAGTCAGTCCCGCCTGAGTAGCGGTGGAGTGCGCATCGCTGCTACTAGCTCGCTACCGTTTTCGTCACCATGTGTGGACGCGGAAAGGGACGCATGGGGAAAGTCGAAGTCTGGGTTCCTTCTATCTTTATGCAGCAACTCGCTCCCGAGGTGCTGCACATGGCGATGCCAAGGAAGAAGCAGAAAAAGAGGCATCTCCAATGCTTCCTATGTCAGAAGCGTGGCAATCAGGCGAAGTCATGTCAGAGGACATATGCGTGTCTGAAATGCGCTGATGCGCACGATACACGCACGTGCAAGATGCAGCCTGGTACAACGAAGAATTGCGCCAACTGCGGCGGACCTCACGCCGCCAACTTCCTTCGTTGTAGCTATCTCAAAATCTTCAACTGCGGTAAGAAGGCGAACGTTCCTGAGGCTTCAGCGGAGAGGAAAAAGGTGCCACAAGAGCAGAAGACGCAAACCACAAGAAGAGTTTCGCGAGACGATCAACGACGCGGTGGCCTACCTCAATGGCGATAGAGAGAGCGGCCCTCCGCGCCGAAATCGACGCGCTCCACTGCCAGGTGGTGGAGCTGAGGAAGGAGCTGCGTGCCGCAAGAGAAAATGTGGCCGCCCCTAACGTTTCTGCCCCACGCGGACGGAAACTGAGGGCGGACGCGGGCACACAGTGGGACGACGACGACTCCGCAGCCACGGCGGCGGATGTCCGAGAACCGCAGGTGGACGAGTCCCCGGCCCCTGCAGCAATGTAGGACGCCGAAGAGACGACAAAGGAGACGGAGACTTCTCCACCAGAAGCCACCAAAGAAGAGACAACGATCACACAAGCCGCGACCGGAGAAGCAGACCGCGAGAAAACCATTTCTCATAAGTACCACTTCAAAGACTAGCAGATGAAGATCTTGGAAGTGGAACTGAAAGGGAAAGAAGAAGTAAATGTATGGGTCTACCTGGAAACGATGTACGACTTCCAAACACGCGATGAATGGGACGCCGTCATCAAGAACGTTGCCAACAAGCAGAAAGAAGACGCCAAGAAGCGCAAGTTCCTGGAGAAGAGGTCCAGCGGCAACCCTAGAAGTCCGGACAACACAAGTGACGCAGACTCCGGGACGAGGTAGTACACCAGATCCCGACCCGCTCCATCATCATCCTCATTATTATCGTCAATCATCACCCATCGCTAGCAACAAGCTAGCAGTCCTAGTTAAAAACCAAGCTCACCGTACCGGATAATGCCTAAACCGTCCCCAGTATCACCCAAACCATTCCTAGTGGAGTAAATGTCAAAGGACAAAGACTTCAAAGGATACTATACTGAGCTGAACGGACGCCTTTTCTCTGCCCGTCCTCGAGGTCAGTTCTTCCGGGATTGTCTTCCTCGATGTCGGGCAGAGCAACAGTGGAGACGCCTGGGCGCGAACGGCGGACGAAACGACCTAGCCGGGGAAAGGAGGCGAGCCGGCCGCGGTGGCCGAGGAGACTGAGGCGCTTCAGTCACGGTCTGCAAAGCCACTACGGTCGGGGGCTCAAATCCCCCCTCGGGCATGGATATTTGTGCCATCCGTAGCTAGTTCATAAGTAGTTTGTAAGTTTAGGGACTGATGACCCCGTAGTTAAGTCCCATAAGCTTAACAAACATTTGAACATTTGAAAGGAGGCGAAGAGCTGCTTGACCCCCCTCCCCAGGGGAAAGGGTAGGGGCAGGGTGTATAAGCCCGACATGGCCCTCAGTGGTCAGTTCATCAGTGCACCTAATGATGACAACGTGGTCTGTTGCCGAAATATTGTGCCCGCGGCCTATACACTCGAGAAATATTTCGTCACCCCATCCCTTATCTCTTAGATCAGGAGAATCCGAGATATTGCCTCCTGGAAAATCGCAAATCTTCCGCAGCGTTTCCGAACTTATTAATAGCGTGCACTGCACAGCGTGAGAAATGTTTAGTCACAAAAATTGTGTCTTCTGGAATGCAGGTGGCTCCCTTATGTCAGATGTTTGCAATAAACAATGACGGTCGGTCTACATGTTTTCATAACGCGATCGAGACTTCTGTAATACAACTTCTGTTAAATAAAATGACTCATTTTCTATTGGTGTTCCACAGAAATTAATTATTAAAATTAGTTTGCTTTGATCATGTCGTCTTATTTCCTTCGAAAAAAACTTATTGGGGGTTTAAACGCATACCTCGTCTCCACGTTCTCTTTCCAGAAGCCTTTCAGACCGCTCCAAAGGAATTCGCTTACGTCTCCTTAATTGATTTTGAACGGGAAAACCTCAGTCGATGTAATAGCTCCGCCTCTACGGCATATTGCCTGAAAATACCTCTAAACCCACCAACCTCCTTTCTATGGCTACCTTCGTTTCCTGTTAAACACTACAGTGGTGCTGTATTTTTCACATTATGGAAAAATTTTACGATTGGTGATTGAAGAAATAGCAACGAGCTTTATTTCAACTGCAAATGGTTGTTACTTTGTATGAAGTAGATATGGCAATTCTACGATGGTTGCTGCTGTGACTCTGTATATATGTCACTAGTGGTCGCCAGGAAGCAGTGATGGTGAACGGGACATTTTATGTCGAGACTGTTTTACAACATTCTGGAGTCTTAAAGGATGTTATTGAAATTTAAAAAAATTAATTTAATGTTATAGATAATTCTCCGTTGGTCAAGATTACTTGGAAACAGTACACAATGCACTGCAGTCATTTAAACTATATTCTGAACTGGTGAAATGTTAATGTAGAGGAAAAAATGTATCAGATTATGTTAGCAATAAAAATAGTGTAGTTCAATAAAGAACTCAGAGAATGCAGAGTATCATACAGGTGGAAGAAAAGTATTTTAATACTTTCATATGTTACGATATAATAGTTAGAAGCGGAAAGTGTAGTCGGGTTATAATTACACTTTAGGTTTATCAATATTAATTAATGGCACAATACACCAAATAAGAGGGCATGTGTATATTAAAAAACATAAGAGAATTATACTTACGCGTAACACTACAAATACTCATGAAAGTAACATCAAACATGAGATGCCATTCGACAAATTCCATGGTCATTCTAATAAAAGTGATTGTACATGAACAGGATAGCTCAAGTCGAAAATCCTTATGCTAGTTAACTGTACAAGTTGGAAGAAATAAGATTTATGGGTCGAAGTTCAGAAAACAATGAACAAGTAAGGTACAAATGACGAGCAACACAAAAAAATTAATATTAAATTCACCAACCAACTAAATGCAGCATGAAGTGGACGACTTAATAAGAAAAAAAAGTCTACAATCTTCTGGCACATAATGTGTTTGATCTGTAATGGTCCAAACCAAAAACTGCCAAAAACTGAAATGATTGTTGTTCGGTATGCAAAATTTCGTTAATGTATTACTGTTCAAAGGAAGGGTGGATTCGGAGGGTGTGGGCAGGGGGTGCGGTCACGAGTTCCCGGCAGACGGCCCGACGAAAAATGATAGAGAGAGAGAGAGAGAGAGAGAGAGAGAGAGAGAGAGAGAGAGAGAGAGAGAATGAGAGAGGCAGTCCTGTTCTGTAAAATTTTTTGTACATCAGCCCCGGATTTTCTTATAACCCATTCCCTGTCTCTTTCGTTTGGTATGGTTTCGTTTGGTTTGATGTATTAGAAACCATCTAGAATTCCTCGCTCTTCATTAGACATTTGTGAGTCGTGGTCAGTTTGATGCTATTGAAATAAACTTTACTGTTTTGACCACAAATTTCACTTCATTAAGGCCTTACGAGTTCCGACATGTCGTCATTATCGAAGGCTACAACAAGACAATGGAATTAATATTCATCCACACCTGTTAAAAATTATTAAAAGGTAAAACTAAAAAATTCCTTTTAAAACAATTACTGCCATAGACATATGGCAAATATAACAAGTTTAAAATTCCCCCCAGAACATCCTTGTAGGATGGTCAAGTACATATTGAAGTCAGCCTGACAGTGGAAATTCTGCCAGATGGCGTAACTGTCATTGTACGTCTCTCTCTTGCACTCATTTCCTCTGAGAATTGTTTTTAATATAAATATCTAGTCCTGTACAATTGTTTTCTGTTAAGTTATACAATTATAAACTATAAAGCTTTTAAATGATTATGTACCATACAAAAATGTTTTCTTTTAGAGTATACAATTTTAAACGAGTTCTACACAAATTATTTTTTTTTCCTGCAACACTACAGTTTGACATCTTCAGGCCAGATGGTGATAAGTGACACATTGCTAACAATCACCAAATTCATGGTATCTTTACAGTTTCCATGTGAAGAAAATGTGGGGGAGGGAGGGCAGGTGGAAGGGAGAAGCATAAATAAAAGTGCTGGGAAGGAAGAGCAGCCACCAAGCACCATCTGCTTACAAAAACCACACGGTGGTTTCTATAACCTACAAGATTGCATTTGGCTCTCGTTTATACCTTAATGATTAAATTACAATGTTGACCTACAGACGGCAGTACAATTTGTTAAAGTAGTTTTCATTTATATAAATTTGATTACTATTTGTAATAGGAACTGGGTCAGAAAGTACTGTGTACAGTATTATAGTTTAGGAAATACTTATGTCGGTAAGATATCCACGATATAAACTCTAAGGATAGTTACAAAATACTTATGTAAGAGGATATTTCAACTATCCTTAGAGCCAATTGCAAACTTGTAGGTTATAGAAACCACCGTGTGGTTTTCCTAAGCAGATGGTGTTTGGTGGCTGCCCTTCCTTCCCAGCACTTTTATGTATGCTTCCACCTGCCCTCTCTCCTCCCTCGATGATCTAAAAAAATAAGTATAGCCTAAGATGCCAAGCCACAAACGAGATAATTAAATATAAATGTTTGTTCTGTTCTGTATACTATGTCTTTCTCTAGTACATACGGCAGTGGTGGCGTAGTGCGCTGAAGTTGGCAGCGACGCCGAATGAGAGTCTTTCGTGTTGACCATGAAGTAAATCATTAATTCTGTTCATGCTCTGTAGTTTATAGGTTCTTGTAAGCACCCATCATAAAGCGAACATTTCGTTGCCAACATTTGACACTACGTCAGAGCCGTAAGTAAAATTTAACCTTTACGTCAAAACTCCAAATGTGGCGCAATTATATAATTTTATCCCTATTTCTTATGACTGTTACATCCGTACACAAATAATTGTTGATACGTTGTTTACAGTGACAGGGAAACCAATAATACTGTAATCGGTAGTGCCAGTCTCGTCTAGTAATGTGTGTCATTAGTTCTGCAGAGAATTGTTTGTTTTGTCACCCAAAACATTGATATTCTCGGGCTTCGATGTTTTCCTTTCGATGTTCAACGTACATCGATTTATTTGAATTTATGTTAACATTGATGTTACCATCGATGTTTTTCTAATATCGAATATCCCTATGTTAGAAGTTGGTAGCACTTCAGTTTCTGACTTTCACTTTTTATTAGAGACGGAGAATTTAAATCGTCAAAACATCCATTTCGTTTTACCACTCTTAATGACTATGTAAACTCCTGATTATTGTATTGTGCACATCAACAACAAACAATATTTCGAATTGTATAAGTTTCATTGGACACCTGATAAAATTATCGTAGAAGATCGGTACTTTAGTTTTCAAGTTCGCGTACAATGGCGTCTCCCTACCTCTGCCGTGTTGTGGTTTGAAACCATCTCTTAACGTTTTTGCTCCTGGTATAACGTTCTTTCCCCGCGTCAGGTGACGGAATTTTCGACATTACGAGCATCTGTTTTCTTATTTATAGCTGAAATCAAGCTAGAATGTAGGTGTCATTGGTATTGTTTCCTTTGCAATATTTTAAGATATATATTACCAGTTACTCCTCATTCTCTAATCAGGCGCCACACGTCATTTGTGACGACTCTTCACTTAGTAGGAAGGTGACGACTATATTAAAATTGATAGTAAAAATTAATTAATTAATTAATTAAATGTTACGGCTCTAAGAATCGAACCCGCGACATTTCGGATGTGAACCCATCGCTATACCACAAGAACATTACCTAAACCATCCTAACAACGCCAAGATAGCAATTACTCTTTCGTGATACGAAAATGTATTCGTGAGCGAAGTTAATATTTACAGATTTTTAAAATTTTTCCTTCCATTTCAGGCTAAACGCTATACATATATACAAAATTTGACGTTTCTGAGTCTGCTAGAAGTATCTTAGAATTTTTATAATTAGTGATTCAGTGAGTGACAGAATTAGTGATTTTCGACTGCTAATATTTCGTAAATTATAAAGTGTAGAACAGTATAATTTCAAAATATAGATAGTTATAGTAGATACTCTAGGTAAACGAAAATTTAGGTTTCTAGTTGTATCCACAAGGGAGATACAGGGGGTTCGAAAGTGCCGTCTACTGCTTCGAGAAAAGGATGGTACAGCCGTGGGCTCGACTTGGCGGGGGCACTGCCATGCTCCCAAATAAGAGACGTTAGACTGAAGGACTGGCATTGAATTAAAATTTGTGCAACGGCTAGGATTCGAGCCCGGTACCTCCTGCTTTCTAGGCAATGATTTATTTGATATTTATATATATCACCAGTGCCTCAGGAACAAAGCAGGATCGTTCCCATTAACGTTCAGTGCTGGGGTGATATTTCGCTCTTGGAGAGGCTCGGCAACATTGACACTTACTTACATGGGAGAGCTTGATGCAGACTTGAAGTTTAAGTTGTGGAGAGAGACGTGGCTTAACACAGACCGTGCATTCACTGTATCCATTAAGTCATGCTAGTGGAGTGGTCCGCGGTGGACTAGCCGAGCGGTCTAAAGCGTCTCGCTGCGGAGCGCGCGGTTGCTCGCCTTGGAGGTTCGAGACCTCCCTGGGGCATGGGTGTGTGTGTTGTCCTTAGGTTAGTTTACCTAGGTTTAGATAGTTTGTAACCTACGAACTGATGACCACGCAGTTTGGTCCGATAGAATTACAAACATTTGAACATTTAGTGTAGTGGTTACAGGACTTCCTAATTAAGCAGGAGATCATGGGTTCGAATCCCAGCTATCACACAAATTTTAATTCAATGCCTCTCCTTAAGTCTAATAGCTCTGATATACCGAGTGATCAAAATGTCAGTATAAATTTGAAAATTTAATAAATCACTGAATATTGTAGATAGGTAAAAATTTATATACATGCTTGGAATGATATGGGTTTTATTAGAACAAAAAAAAAGTTAAAAAATGCCCGTCAGATGGTGCTTCATCTGATCAGAAAAGTAATAATTAGCATAAAAAATTAAGACAAAGCAAAAATTATGTTCTTTACAGGAAATGCACAATATGTTCACCATCATTCCTCAACAATAGCTGTAGTTGTGAATAATGTTGTGAACAGCACTGTAAAGCATTTCCGGCGTTATGGTGAGGCATTGGCGTCGGGTGTTGTCTTTCAGCATCCCTGGAGATGTCGGTCGATCACGATACACTTGCGACTTCAGGTAACCCCAAAGCCAATAATCGCATGGACTGAGGTCTGGGGACCTGGGAGGACAAGCATGACGAAATTAGCAGCTGAGCACACAATCATCACCAAACGACGCGCGCAAGAGGTCTTTCACGCGTCTGGCAATATGGGGTGGAGCGCCATGCTGCATACAAAACCGTACGTTCCCGCAGGTGTTTATCAACTAGGCTGGGGATGATGCGATTCTGTAACATATCGGCGTACCTCTCACCCGTCACGGTAGCAGTTACAAAACCAAAATCACGCAGTTCCTCAAAGAAAAAAGGACCAATAACGGTAGATGTCGTAAATCCAACCCATACTGTGACTTCCTCGTCGTGCAATGGAAGATTTTTCGGTAGCCCAAATTCTGCAGTTGTGGGCGTTGACAGACTCTCGGAGCGTGAATTGAGCTTCTTCGGTCCACAACACATTACTCAACCAATCGTCATCTTCCACCATCTTTTGAAACGCCAAAACCGCAAAATGCTCTCCGCTTCACCAAGTCGCCAGGTAACAGTTCATGATGCCGATGGATTTTGTAAGCATAGCATCGGAGGGTAAGCCTAAACTAAACAGTAGTATATGGAATGCCTGTGCGACGTGCAACTGCATGAGCGCTGACTTCCCCGTGCATAGACGAACCCGCTACAGTCTCCATTTCTTCCTGAACTGTCTCAGCAGCATTACATCTTGTGTTCTGTCGGCCACTACGGGATCTATCGTCAGAACAACCCGTGGATTCGAACTTCGAAATCATTCTCGCCACAGCTGCATTTGTCAACGGACCTTTAGCCATTCGAATCCCTTGTAAGGTGGGGAACTAGTTGAACTATTTTATTCTGACCTTTATGTACTTTATCTTTTTCTATGGGCTAATTCTTAGTTTATTTGCTTGTTCTTTCTCTTTATCTATTGAGTTTATTCAGATTCTTGTGCATTCTGGCAACATTTCAAGGGAGTTAGGTTCCTGGAATTATTGTTCATATTTTTCTGGATATTTTACTGTTTTGATGGTACGGCTTGTGCTTTGATGGAATCGCTGGACAGCGAAACACAGTGGTAGACACGCAGGGCAGGGGGAACGCTCTGCTGGCGGTCTTCCTCACCCTCCGCTGCAATTCTCGGAACGCAGCGTGCCAAACGCAGAGGGGGACCCGACTCGTGTCCCGTTGCCTGGCCGGTCGGCAGCCTCTAGCTCAGGCGAATGGTGTGAGGAGGATGGCCGTGTGGAGGTGGCTTGTTACCTAAGATTTTTTTTTTTTTTTTTTTTTTTTTTTTTTTTTTTTTTTTTTTTTTTTTTTTTTTTTTGGGAATGTGCGGAATGTACCACACAATGCCTCGTAGACGGTCTCCGCTGGACGCCAGCCCGGCCAGCCCGGCGTTGCTTTCGAGACAATTGACCGTTCTGCTTGACAGATAATTGTCAATAGCAGGTTCCTCTGGTCAGTAATGGTGACGAATGTGCTTGCTCTTATCTAGAGTATTTCTCCGAAGGCAGCAGAGGAAGAAACGTTTTACTGTGATGAATGTTGGGTCCTTCGGGACGCTTTCCATCCGTCTGGAGCGGCGGGAGGTCGGCTCCAGAGGCTATAAATGGCGTAATTTTAGGTCGGGGGACAAGGAGTAGGGGCGTCCTAAAATTCTTTAAGGAGCAATCACCTTTGCGACGGTAAATTCCTTGGGAACATTGCTGGCATGGGCGGAGCCTCTCGGTGGCCGCGGAAAGCGCGTTCTGATTCGCCAGTGTTTTGTAATTTGACAGCTAGTGAATTTGTCAACAACGCTACACATCCCATTGGGTAGGCAATTAGCCGTTCTTGCAGATTGGTGCGCCTTATGCGCGAGGGCTGGTGACTTGCCGGTGGGCAGTAGCAGTGAGAAGGAGAAGCGTGGAGGCCACCATACCGTCCGGACCTTTTAGTAGTGAAGAGTAGTTTGGACGGTTCCGAAGTGTTCGGAGCTCTTGGTTTAGTGGTTGTGTGGAGGCGTCCATACTGTACGGACCTCTTGATAGTTGAACTGTGGTGAGATTTCCGAAGTTTCGGACCTCTATCATTCGCGCTTTTGCGAATCGCGTATTATTTTCAGATTTTGTTACGCAGTTAGACTTGTTATTCTGTTCTAAGTAGACTCAGTCACACTTATGCAAAACTATTGACTTGTCTGCTGGTGTGACAAAGTCGAACAGCAACTGCCTAGCGACGCCGATGCTTGTGGCGCTGTGTACTAGTTACATGCCGATTCTGCCTAACAGATCGCAGTGAGAATACGGTCACGATTATTTTTCAGCTCACCTGTTGCCATGGCTTGTTACTGTCGAGCCTTCTATGGTGCCAACACTTGTAATTTAGACGTGGTAATGTACTGCTTCCTTAGTTAAAGCCGAAATCGTGGTTAAGAAATCAACCTCTAGCTTTGCAACCGATGAGCTGTATTTTTGAATGTGAATCTTCCGCGAACAGTTGCTGTCTCAACAGCCAAGTTTCAAATTGGTAAGTCCTCATTACTATTTATCTGGCCCTTGTGAAAATAAATGTTGGTACGCTGAAGAGTGATAACCATGAAAGAATGTGTTTTCTTTGTTGTTGCAATTTTTTTCATGGGTACTGTTTTTACATTTGACAAGTCTTCGTATGGAAAGTGTGCAGACACATCTCTACCAGTATTTTGAAAAATGGGGTCAGAGGAGAAGAACTAACAAGGAAAGTACTTGGGCACGAACAAACACATATACACCAAAATCGTATGAGAGATAATGTAAAAATCCCTTATTGCACTAGTGATAATCCAGCATCTGCAAAACTCTGCAGTCGTCCGTTAGAGGCCTCTGCGTGTGCCATGCCGCATTGCATTTTGACATGTCGGTTCGCCAGTAGGGACGGTGCAGTGTGCCTCCGAAGTTGCGTTTTGTGATGTTATTTATGTGATGAAGCGTCAGATGGGGCGGCGATTGCTAATCAATCATGCTAATGTATTGCGAATAGTTGAGATGAAGTTACGAAGAACCCTTCTTCGTGAAGATGGTATTAGTGAACAAAATGAATCATTTGCATGCATTCTCGTATCTGTTATAGTACAGAAATATGAGCATAAGTTAGATACTGTTGTTACAAACTCATAATAATGATAATAGGGATGATAATGACGAACAACTCATTGCAAGCGGTAGTGCTACGGTAAGTGCGGGAAGACGGGATGGAAGCAGTGGCAGTGAATACCAACAGTCTTTCGGGAAGAAGGTTAAAGTTGCATCTATCATCGCGGCTTTTGATGACAATTTGCTAGAGAACATATACGATGATGTTATAGTTAAGATATCTGCATTACGTTTGGCGTCTACAATTACATCTACAGTGCTATCTAGAGCATGGTTGCAGAGCTTTGTAGAAAAACGGCTAGGGCTGACATCCCGACGGATCAAGAACGCTTATAATAAACTGTGTATCTCCCATCTTAACTGAAGCACTACTAGACATTAATCCGTCCTGATGCCTTATATGCCGTGGCCTGTCAAGGAAGGCGACAATTATAAAAGGTGACCCAGCAGAGAATCACGCATGTAGCAATGTAAATAGCAAATTAGGGACACGTCTGCAGGGTGTATCGTGGCAGTTTGACCAATCATTTTCTCTGTTACCTGCAAATGAGGAAGATCAAGTCAGCAAGATTGATGGAAAACGTGCAAAAACTGGGCATAACAGAAAACAAATTGAAGGATCGTCAACACTAAGAATGAAGCTTAGACAGAAAAGGTTCCAGGACCGACGACGGACAGAAAAGGAACAACAGAGCCAGGCGAAGTACTACAAAAACACCCCAAACGCAATAGTTGAATAACGTGGTCATTAGTTGGCCTATACAAAACAAGAAGAGAACTAAGAAAGAAATGTAGCTTCAGATTTGGGGGCCCTCAAGAACGAGAAGGCCAGAGCGGTCCTCATCCCCCCCCCTTACCCTCGTCCACGACTGCACAATATTTTTGCTTGCCTTCGTTAATAACTCACAAGTCACAGGATCTTTACGTATTTAACCTGATATTAGGAACGGCAGGTAAGATAGATTTGTGATTCCGACAGCAGCAGTAGAAAACACAATATTAAAAGGTAGGCGGCTCTATATCTGAAATATACTGCGCAACATGTTGCTTGCATATTTCTAGATTTCGAAAGGCGTTCGAGAAGATGCCGCACTGCAAACTGCTAACCAAGATACGAACATGTGGAACAGGTACCCTAACGTGAATGACTCGAAGATTACTGAAGTCATATAACCCAGTATGTTGTCCTCTATGACGCACATTCGTCAGATACTAGGGTAACGTCAGGAGTGCTCAAGGGACGTGTAATAAGACCGTTATTATTTCATATAAATCACATTGATGTGTACGTAGAGATCCTGTAACTAATCGTTCATATAGATTTGTTTGTTCGAGCTCATGGTGCAAAAATTGGCAATTGACACTAAATAAAAAAAAAAGTGTGAAGTAATACACATGACCACTAAAAGAAATCCGCTGAACTTCAATTACGCGATAAATCAGTCAAACCTTAATGTCGTAGATTCTACCAAATACCTAGGAGTTACAATTACGAACAACTTTGACTGGAGAGAACACACAGAAAATATTGTGGGGAAAGCGAACCAAAGGTTACGTTTCATCGGCAGAACGCTTCGCAGATGCACCAGCTCCACCAAAGAGACTGCCTACATCACTCTTGTGCGTCCTATCCTGGAGTACTGTTGCCCCTTGTGAGACCCTCACCAGGTGGGACTGACGGAAGACAATGAGAATGTTCAGAGAAGGGCAGCTCGTTTTGTTTTATCACGTTACGGGGCGGAAAGCGTCACGGAAATGTTGCACGAATTGGGGTGGAAATTATTAAAAGTGTTAGTGTTTGTATAGCTTATGGGACTTAACTACGGGGTCATCAGTCCCTAAACTTACAAACTACTTATGAACTAGCTAATCCTAAGGACGGCACAAATATCCATGCCCTAGGGGGGATTCGAACCCCCGACCATAGTGGCCGTGCAGACCGTGACTGAAGCGCCTCAGTCCCCTCGGCCAAAAAAATGTTCAAATGTTTGTATAGTATACGGGACTTAATTACGGGGTCATCGGTCCCTAAACTTACAAACTACTTATGAACTAAGTAAGAATAAGGACGGCACAAATATCCATGCCCGAGGGGGGATTCGAACCCCCGACCGTAGTGGCCGTGCAGACTGTGAATGAAGCGCCTCAGTCCCCTCGGCCACCGCGGCCGGCTCCCTCGGCCACCGCGGCCGGCGAAATCATTAAAATAAAGACGTTATTCATTGCGGCGTGATCTATTTGCGAAGTTTCAATCACCGACTTTTAGTTCTGAATGTGAAAATATTCTGCTAGCACCCACCTACTTAGGGAGACATGACCATCCCAATAAAATAAGAGAAATCAGATCGAAAAGGGAACGATTTATGTGTTCTTTCTTCCCGCGCGCCATTAGAGAATGGAACGGCAGAGAAAAGTTATGAAAGTGGTTAATGAACCCTCTGCCAGGCACTAGAATGTGATTTGCAGAGTATCTATGTAGATGTACTTTCCTTGTAAGAGAGAGAGAGAGAGAGAGAGAGAGAGAGAGAGAGAGAGAGAGAGAGAGAGAGAGAGGAGGAGGAGGAGAAACTCGTGCAGACAGTAGAGGAACTTCTCTGTGGTCATAATTTAGCTGCCGGGCGTTAGAGTGCCTCCTTGGGGGCACCGTTCGACTGGGAGGAGGCACACAACACAGCTGCTTCGGCTTTGTCCAAGCAGCATCAGGCGAGGGATTAAGGGTGGAGGTGTCCAAGAAGCCGGCGCCCCCTGACCCTATCCCTCCCCCGGCGCTTACCCCCCTACGGGGTGGCTTTCATTAAAGCGCCGTCGGGAGCTCGGCCTGCCTGCGAATGCGGCCGAGTCGAGCGCTCGCCGGGGGTAGCTGCGGGGCGGAGGGTGCCGAGGGGTAATTTTCGCAAATACGATTAAAGCGCTCCCTCGATGCGATGGAAGTTTGCTGAGTGACTTCGCCCCTTTTTTTTAACCCCCTTCTCGCCGGGAGAGATGAGATTCTAGGAGGTTAACGAGTTTAAATTAGATTCAATACAAAGGTGATTACAACGCCTGCGGTGCTAAGAAATGCGGAATACTTGCCGCGGCAAAGTAATTTGGTCACGCCTTTTTTCCCCGCGTTTTTGCGGCGCAAAAGAATATCACAGCGAGCAGTCAGCGAAGTAATCTGCGCAACTTTCTGCTGTATATTTTGCAGGCCTGTTTGCTTGGGTGCAACGGATTGCTGAGGAAGAGCTTTGTGTTCCTTGTCTGCAGTCCATTCACCTAGAATAGCCGGGAGCCACCTCCCTTTTAATACTGTGTTTTCTACTGATGTCGGAATCTCAAATCTACCTTACCTGCCATTCCTACTATCGGGTTAAATGCTTAAAGATCCTGTGACTTGTGAATTATTAACGAAGGCAAGAAAAATATTGTGCAGTCGTGGACGTGGGGGGATGGGGGGATGGGGGGGAAGAGGACCGCTCCAAAAAACTCCTCCAGTGTCTTAAATTTTTTGGACCTACAGTTACAGTTAGCTGAAAACAAAGTCGTATTCCAAATCTACAGGAAACCGACCACAAATGACTCAGCCATACATGCATCCTCATGTCATCAATGGCAATACAAAATGAGCTTTTTTAAATCAATGATTAACAGAATTTTTGAGATTTCCCTTTCTGAAACTTCCGTCAATAAAGAAATAAATAATCTGGAATACATCGCCGAAATGAATGGTTATAACCCGTCCTTGGTTCGCAAAATGTACAATAAAAAACGTTCTAAAGATGTACCACAGCTTCACTCGCTAACACCTGACGATGAAGTTATACGTAGCCCCATTCCTTTCGTGGGATATTTTTCTTATGACCTGGCTAAACTCTTTCGTGGCACAAATGTACAAGTCGTATTTAGTAGCCCTTTGAGCATACAGCAAATTCTCCCACACAACGAAGAAACCAATAAGGACAGATACCTTTCCTCAGGAGTCTACAAACTACAATGTCCCGAATGCCCAGCTGAATATATAGGACAGACAGGCCGGACCTTTACAGTACGTTTTACTAAGGACCTTCTTACAAAAAAAAGGCCAACTCAAAAAACATTCCCCTTTTGCAGAACACACTAAAGCATCCGATCATCAACAACCTACCATTGACAACATGCAAATCTTACATATAGCGCAGAAGGGGCGTAAGCTAAATTTACTGGAGGAGTTTGAGATAGCGAAGCACGCTTACTTTGGACACCCACACCTCCTAAACGATCAGTTAGCATGCAAAGATCAAACATTCTTAGATATTATGATGTCTCTGTTCAAATAAAACTCCTCTCATTTACAAATACCAGAATAAATTATAAACTTCTGTCCTGATTAATAACCTCCCTTTCGTTACATTTGTATTCACATAGCTAGATTTCACCCGTCCCGTCTTATACATCGGCTTCCTATGTCACTCCCTACCCACATTCCCTTAGTCTGTACAAGTCGGCGGAGCAGCACACCACGCCCGCCCACCGCCCGTGAGCGCAATTGTAAGCATGGGCTTATCTTGTGTCATCAAAGACCACCGCTTCGATTAAGGTAATCTTAAAAATTGGTTTTATGTTTCTTACATTTTTACCGAGTATGTTCCAATTGTAATTCGTTTACCCGAACATTTGTGGGGCCACAAGGAAAACCAAAAGACATTCCAAGAAAATAGAAACACCGCAATAACAACTTACGGTGTCACACCACGGAGAGCGCATTGTAAGCTTTGTTTACCATTTATACTGTCTTCTTAACACAAAATAAGCCCATGTACCATTAAAACCGTTTGTAATTCCGCCTTGTAATTTTGTGTAAATTCTGTCACGCAGATAATCTGAAGATGCCCTGCTAAAAGGCGAAACGCGTCATTAACTAATAAAAAACATTTGCAATCAAGACGGTTTGAAGGAATACTCTTAAACTACTTTTCCACATAACTGCTGGAAATTTTGTAGGCACTTGTCAGAGCGTGCCACAAGTTTTAGCATGTATCTTTCACAGAAGGTTGCCGCCTGTGTATTCAACCATGTGGTAACAGCTCTATATCATCGTTGAAGTGTTGACCACCAAGGACAGATTTTAGGTGTAAGAAGAGATTAAAGTCGCTAGGAAAGAGGTTCGAGCTTTATGGAGGATGATCAAACAGGTCCCATTGAATTTTCCGTAAGAATTGTTTGGTCACATTCGGTGTGTGAGGTCAGGCATTATCGTGAAAAAAAATCTTTTGACAGTAATCATCTTCTTACACCTAAAATCTGCCCTTGCTGGATAACACTTCAACGATGATGATGAGCTGAAAGAACGTGTTACCGCATGGTTGAATACACAGGCGGCAACATTATATGAAAAAGGCACACAAAACCTTGTGCCATGCTATGACAATTGCCTATATAATTTCAGAAGCTATGTAGAAAAGTAGTTTAAAAGTTGTAGATTTTTGTACAATCAATATTTTTTCTGTATCTGTACCCGTTCGTTTTATATAACAAAACGGAACTTACTTTTTGGACGCGCCTCGTAAATACACGAAAATCGTGTGAGAGATAATTTGAACGTCCCTTATTGCACTATCGATACTCCCGCACCTGCAAAACTCTGCAGTCGACCATTAGAGGCCTCTGCGTGTGCCATACCGCATTGCACATTGAGCTGCCGGTACACCAGTAGTGACGGTGCAGCGTGGCTCTGAAGTTACGTTTTGTGACGTTATTTGTGTAGTGAAGCGTCGGATTTTTCGGCGATTGATCATCAATCCTTCTAATATAGTGTGACTGGTTGAGATGAAGTTACGAAGAAACCTTCTTCGTGAAGATGGTATTGGTGTGGAAGATGAATCATTCGCATGTTACCTGCTATCTATTACAATGTTTATTGTCTATACTCATATTTCTGCACTATCGGTCAAACTGCCACGATACATCCTGCAGACGTGTCCATAATTTACTAGACGTCTTTTCATAGCTACATGCGTGATTCACTTTGTTGGGTCACCTTTTATAATTGTCGACTTCCCTGACAAGCCCCGGCATATAAGGCTTCGGGAATGATTAATGTCTTGTAGTGATTCAGTTGAGAGGGGAGATACACAGTTTATTATAGGCGTTCGTGCTCCGTCGCCATATAAGCCCTAGATATCAATATCTTGACTCGATTTTTTAAAGCTGTAGACGTCATCTGCTGTACATCTCTATGTTACATCTCATGTAGGCCCTAGGTACTCCGTCTTATTACAAATATCTCGGGTAATTGCATACGGAAGTGAAATATAAACAATGATGGTAGTGTTTCTACACCTACACCTACGTGCGTACTCTGCAAGCCACATTGAAGTGCATGGCAGAGGGTTCATCGAACCACTTTCATGATATTTCTCTGTTGTGAGGTCGTCCACATGAGTACGAAAAGAAATCCGTTGAACTTTTTTTAAAAGATAAATAAATCAAAAGTGAAGACTGTAAACTCCACTAAATACCTAGGAATTACTATTACTTCAGACATGAACTGGAGAGAACACGTAGAAAATGTCGTGGGAAAGTCGAACCAGAGACTGCGTTTTATTGGTAGAACCCCTTAAAAGATGCAACAGAACTACTAAAAAGACTGGATACACTACGCTTTTCCGTCCTCTTTTGGAGTTTAGAGCCCAGGGTGGGATCCTTTACAGGTGGGTTTGACGGAGGACATCGAAATAGTCCAAAGAAGGGCAGCTCATATTGTATTGTCGCGGTACAGGGGAGACAGTGTTACGGAAATGATACAGGATCTGGGACGGGAATAACAACCGCGCTTATCGCTTCGGCGTGGGCTACTTACGAAACACCAATAGCCAACATTCTCCTCAGAATGAGAAAATATATTGTTGACTGCCACTTACATAGGTCGAAATGATCGTTGTTGTTGTTGTTGTGGTCTTCAGTCCGCAGACTGATGTGATGCAGCTCTCCACGCCACCCTGTCCTGTGCAAGTCTCTTCATCAGAGAATACGTTCGGCAATCTACATCACTTTGAATCTGCTTAGTAAATTCGTCCCTCGGTCTCCCTCTACGATTTTTACCCCGCACGCTGCCTTCTAAAGGTAAGTTGACAATTCCTTGATGTCTCAGAATGTGTTCTACCAATATATCCCTTCTCTTAGTCAGGATATGCCAGAAACTCCTTTTCTCCCCAGTTTAGTTAAGCACCTTCTCATTAATCACGTGATCTACCCATCTAATCTTCATCATTCGTCTGTACAACCATATTTCAAATGCTTCTATAATCTTTTTTACTGAATTCCTAATCGTCCACGTTTCGCTGCCATACAATAGTGCACTCTAGACAAATGCTTTCAGAAAGGACTTCCTAATATTTAATTAATATTGGATGTTAACAAGTTTCGCTTCTTTAGAAACGCTTTTCTCCCCATAGCTATTTTGCATTTTATATCTTCTTTACTTCGGCTACCCAAATCACAAAGTTCATCTGCTTATTTTATTGTCTCATTACCTAATCTAATTCCTTCAGCATTGCCTGATTTTCTGACATTGCATTCCATTACCTTCGTTTTACTCTTGTTAATGTTCATCTTATATCTTCCTTTCAAGACACTGTCCATTCCATTCAATTGCTCTTCCAGATCTTTTGCGGTCTTTGACAGAATTACTATGTCGTCGGCAAAACGCAATGTTTTTATTTCTTTTCCCTGCAGTTTAATGCCCTCTCCAAATATCTACTTCCATTCCTTCACTGCCTGCTCAATGTACAGATTGAACAACATTGGGGAAAGGCTACAAACCTGTCTTACTCCATTCACAACCTCTGCGTCCCTTTCTTGCTCTTCGGCTCTAATTACCGCTTTTTGGATTTTGAATATGTTGAATATAACTCTTCGCTCCCTGTATTTTACCCCTGCTACCTTCAGAATTTGGAACAGTGTATTCCAGTCTACATTGTCAAAAACTTTCTCCAAATTGACAAAATCTAAAACCGTAGGTTTCCCTTTCCTTAGCCTATCTTCTAAGATAAGTCGTAATGTATTGCCTCCCGCGTTCCTACATTTCTCCTAAATCCAAACTGATCTTCCCCGAGGTCGAATTCTTTAAGTTTTACCATTCGTCTGTAAATAATTCGTGTTAGTATTTTGCAACCATGACTTATTAAACTGATAGTAATTTTCACACTTGTCCGCACCTGCTTTCTTTGGAATTGGAATTACGATATTCCATTGCGGATGATCTCGCATTGGCCATTCAAGGAGAGGATTTCCATGATGTTGAAAATAATCTGTCTGGAGCACTGGAATCGAACGAAGAACCACAAATATAATAATCTGAGGCCTAACACTAACAATATTAAGTATGTGCTTTCCATCTGAAAACAGGCGGACCAACAACTAAATATTCCATGGAATGGCTCTCAACTTGAACATTCCAAAAATCTTGGGTTGATGTTAGATCGGGCCTTAACATTTAAAATTCATTGCCATAACACCAAGATGGAAGTTGTGGTGTCGCACAAGTACAAAGTGCGCGCCACTTACTTTCGCCGCGCGCCGTCATGCACGCACGGCGCGGCGTTCTCACGACGACAGCCACGAGCGCCCTCTGCGACAACGCCGCTCGTGGCCACCACTGAAGGACATCGGCACTTCGGACTGAGATAGCAACGAGTTAGGACCTTCGTAATCCGATAGGCACCAGTGAAGACTTTGCTATTGTACAGGCACTAGGCAGGGCCTCTAACAACTATGTATCAACATTCTGCAGTACTATGTAAAAGTTAAGTATTGTTACATTCTGTGCAATATATATATCTTTCTAATTTACTCGAGTGTTTATAGTTTCTGGCTGCTCCCCTCCGTACCTGCACCAGCGTGTCGGTCTCATTCCACTCGGCCACCGACACCTACGACGAGGCTGGGACACAAAAGCGGCGACGAAGTCGGGACACAAAAGTGGCGACGAGGAGTGATAGAACCTTGGACCAGCCCGCTTGCAGCAGCCAGACAGCAGCAGTCGGAGCACGCAAAAAATTGCTCCCGCCCACCCACCCTTATTATAACAATTTTGGGGAAAGATATTTTGTTACGTGATTTGTGGACTTTTTTGTTGCAGAGCGTCCTCTTTCATATTGCATTTGTGTTTTGTTATAATTTACTTGTATGCGCGGCGCCTAATCGGTCAGCATGGCCACTACCCCGAACCCAAACTTAATGGAAATTATTCAGTTACAGACGGCGCAAATCTCACAACTTCTCAACGCAGTGGTGCAGTTGACGACGACTCAACAACAGCCGTCGCATCAGCAGCCCACACCTGCCACCGCAACGCTTCCGACGTTCCGCCAGTACAACGAACGTGAGGAAGAATGGAGCGACTATTTCGCGCAGTTTCAAGAACTCGTCGCGGCTCATCAAATTACAGGTCAGACTGTTAAGCATCTTTTATTGTCCGTGGTGGGCCCCAAAACTTTTGTGTTACTGCAGAAACTGTTCCCGCAAGCATCTCCTCGTGATGTAGACTTTGAACAAATAGTAGAGGCACTGAATGCTCATTATGAGAGAAAAGTTCTTGTAGCCGCTGCACGGTACCGATTTTTCAGACTTAAAAAATTACCGCAGCAGTCACACCAAGAATGGATTACGGAATTGAAGGGCTTAACCCGCCAATGTAAATTTACTTGCTCTTGTGGACTTTCGTATAGTGACGTGATGTTGAGGGATGCGATTACGCAGAATATTCAGGACCCCAGAATTAGAGCAGCAATTCTGAAACAGTCTGACCCCTCATTAGACAGTGTACTGCAGCTTATTGAAGCTCATGATACTTTTGACTTAGCAGATGTAGAAATGCAAAGCCACAGTGTAAATTCAGTGCGCCGCAACGGACGCTTTCCTAGCCGTAGTTCTCAGTATAGCACTAGTGATTCTTATTTTTCTACCGGCCGTGCTGAACAGACAGTGAACAGTAGCCAGTGTAAAAGTGCGACGCAAAGGTCGCCCCGTAGTGTTAGACACAGTAATTTGAATAACGGGCGCCAACGCTCATTTCAGAAAAATGTACGTAAATCTTGCCCCCAGTGTGTATCTCGCCACAAACGTGCACAGTGCCCAAGTCGCAACGCAACCTGTTATCAATGTGGCAAATCAGGACATGTACAGTCTGTGTGTATGCAAATTAAAAACTCAAAGAACGGTACCGTTAGAAACAGTGCTTCGCAGAGTGCGAGAACAGTTCATTCTGTAAATGTTATACGGGCTGTGGAATTTAACGGTGCTTTCCTTGGATCTCAATTGCAAGAAAGTAGTTCTGCGCCTATGGCAAAACTATATAGTGCACCACGTAGCAAGCGCCGACGAGCGCGTAAAACAGTGCAACGGAAAAGGGTTCGGGACAAGCAAAATTACTATGAACAGTGCATTCCGGTAGTGAAAATAGTGCCTTCTGCAACTGCTCCTTGTAATAGTGCCCAGTACTGTGTAGCTAGTGACAGTAGACATCAAGTAGCTACTCAAAAGTGTAGTGCAGTAGTTAGTAAATCTGGAGTAGCTTCGCAGGCTTGCGCGGACGCCGATCCGGCGGTAGTGTCATCTAGTGACAGTGTGGTTAATCCGCTGTGTGCCGAGTATGCGCCGCTTCCTACCGCAAGCAACCCGCGCAAGCGCAGAAAAAGATATGTATTAGACGTTGCCCACATTCGCGCGCCGGTCGTGCGCCAGAAGCACAAGCTGTTTGTTACTCTCTCTATAGAAAATAAGACTGTGCAATTTCAGCTTGATACTGGTTCCGCTGTTACATTAATAAATAGAGATACTTATGAACTTCTGGGTTCGCCAAAATTATCGCTGTGTCAACAAGTGTTAACAGCTTATACAGGTCAAAATATTCCCGTGCTAGGAACGTGTAGCCTGCCTGCCTCTTTTCTAGGTGTTACGAAAACAGTTGCTTTTGTTGTTCTTCAGGCCAAATCTACGCAGAACATTTTTGGACTAGATGCTTTTGACTTGTTTGGTTTATCAATTCAAAGAGATGTGCTTCAAATTTCGTCAATAGTGCCTCAGGATAAAATCAATGCATTGTGTGACAAATACAGTGACTTGTTTTCGCCGGAACTAGGTTGTGCAAAAAACTTCGTGGCACATGTAACTTTAAAAGACTCTGCAGTTCCAAAATTTCGTAAAGCTAGACCAGTGCCTATCGCATTGCGTGATGCAGTTGCCGAAGAACTTAAACGTTGGCAAGATAGTGGGGTGATTTCTCCTGTTTCTGCTAGTCAGTGGGCCTCGCCTATAGTAATTATACCCAAGCCGTCAGGAAAACTTCGTCTCTGTGCGGACTTCAAATCAACAGTGAACAGTCAAACAATTGTAGACACTTATCCCTTTCCCAGACCTGACGAACTAATGGACAAATTAGGACAGTTTCGCTTCTTTTCTAAGATTGATTTAGCAGAGGCATACTTACAGATTCCACTTGATGACGAGTCAAAAAAATTTTTCGTCATTAATACTCACATGGGCCTTTTTCAATTTCAACGCCTACCCTTTGGCAGTTCTTCCGCTCCCGCTATTTTTCAGCGCTTTTTGGAACAGCTGACAGTTTCTGTACCGTGTTGCTCGAACTACTTAGATGATATTGTGGTATCCGGACGTACAGTTGACGAACATTTAGCAAACCTGGAGTGCCTTTTCAAAGTTTTGACTGCAGCAGGTCTACGTTGTAATAAAGCAAAGTGTTCGTTTTTTCAAACTGAAATAGAGTACCTAGGCCATGTGATTAATGCCCAAGGAATTCATCCCTTACAGTCACATCTTCGAGCAATCAAAGACTTGCCTCCTCCTAAGAATGTGCAGGAATTGCAAGCAGTGATGGGAAAGCTTAACTATTATTTCAGGTTTATTCCCAATGCCTCTCAGATTGCAGCTCCACTGCATCACTTACGTAGGAAGAATGTTCCTTTTGTATGGTCTAAAGATTGTCAGGTTGCCTTTGACAAACTAAAGTCTGCACTACTCAGTGATGCATGTTTGATTCCCTTTGACCCACAGAAGCCTGTAGTGTTAGCAGTTGACGCCTCGTCGTACGGTGTGGGTGCAGTTCTGTCACATCGTATTGGATGTCACGATCGTCCTATTGCCTTTGCATCCAAGCTACTGACGCCGACGCAACAGAATTACAGCCAGATAGAAAAGGAGGCCTTAGCAATCATTTACGGCGTCACAAAGTTTCATCATTATCTTTATGGCAGAAAATTCTATTTGTTGACAGACCACAAGCCTCTCACGTCGTTGTTCTCACCCACAAAGCCGATTCCGCCACGTACGGCACAAAAGCTTCAGAGATGGTCCTTGATATTGTCTAATTATCAGTATGAGATTTTGTACCGACCTACCACTAAACATGCTAACGCGGACACACTCTCCCGACTTCCGGTTGGCCAGGATGTATCATTTGATTCTTCAGAAATGGCATGTTGTCAGATAGACTACAGAGATGCTTCCGCTGTCGCAGACTTCCCTTTAAACTCTCGTCGGGTTGCACAGGAAACAGCTGCGGATGCAGACCTAAGTGTGGTAGCACGTTTTGTTCGCTCAGGGTGGCCTGCCAGAGCCAAAGACATTGATCGGCCTCTGGTTCGACGTTATTTTGCACAACGTCATGCATTATCTTTAAGTCAGGGTGTACTGTTGTTGCATACCGACAACGACCAAGCAAGAGTGATTGTTCCTCGTTCCCTGCAACGAGAAGTGTTACGCCTCCTGCATCAAGGACATTGGGGCATTGTTAGGACAAAGCAATTGGCCAGACGTCATTGTACCTGGGTTGGTATGGACGCTCAGATAGAGAGCATGACGTCACAGTGTACAGTTTGTGCGGAGCATCAGGCGGCTCCTCCGCAACGTTTCTCAGACTGGCCACGCCCCAAGGGACCATGGCAACGATTACATATTGACTTTGCCGGACCTTTCTGGAATACGCGCTGGTTAATCGTTGTAGACGCTTTCAGCAAGTTTCCTTTTGTTATTGCCATGAACTCAACGACGGCGTCTAGTACAATCAGTGCCTTAACATCAGTGTTTTGCATCGAAGGCTTGCCTGAAACTATCGTCAGTGACAATGGACCTCAGTTTGTTAGTGCGGAATTTCAACAGTTTTGTCGTGTGAATGGTATTCAGCATATTACCACTGCACCTTTTCACCCTCAGTCCAATGGTGAAGCAGAACGTTTCGTTCGAACATTCAAGTCTCACATGGAGAAGATGAAAGGTCAGCACTCCAGGCAGCAAGCTCTTCAAATTTTCCTGTCTACGTATCGGTGCATGCCTCGTGACGGCCCGTCTCCTGCCGAGCTGCTACACGGCCGCCGTCATCGCACTCTCCTTCACCTGCTGCAGCCTCCCACGCACCGAGTCGGTTCGTATGGCGCTACGCGTTTTCAGGTTTCTACGCCGGTGCTGTACAGGGTGTTTGCTGGAAACAAGAAGACATGGCTGCCGGGCACCATTCAGCGCGTGCTCGGTAGCAATATGTATGTTGTACGTTCTTCCACAGGGACGGAGCTGCGGCGCCACGCAAACCAATTGCGCCTGCACAGGCCGCGCGATCCTGTCTCCGGTTTCTTGATTCCAGACCCAGTTCACCGCCAGGGAGCACAGCCACATCGTTCGTCCCCGGACTACGAGATCCCTATGGACGTCGACGTACATCCGACGCAGTCGTCGCCGCCGCTGTCGCCGCCGCAGATGACAGCGTCACCGAGAGGGACTCCGGGACCGTGCGGGCCCCCCCAGCTTGGGCCACGCACCTCAGAAGAAGATGACCTGCTCCCTCTGGGCGGGGGCGGGCGCCCTTCCCCAGGTTTCGGCGGGTTCCCTGGAGGATCGCAAGGCGGATGCCGGGGCGCGGACGGCGTCTCGATCCCGGCCTCAGCTACGACGCCCGTCCCACCAGTAACGCCCCCGCCCAGGCCCTCCTCCCAGTGCCGTCGCCGTGGCCCTCAGCCCTACGCCACGACGGCGCGGCGGTTTGGGGGGGAGGGGTGTGGTGTCGCACAAGTACAAAGTGCGCGCCACTTACTTTCGCCGCGCGCCGTCATGCACGCACGGCGCGGCGTTCTCACGACGACAGCCACGAGCGCCCTCTGCGACAACGCCGCTCGTGGCCACCACTGAAGGACATCGGCACTTCGGACTGAGATAGCAACGAGTTAGGACCTTCGTAATCCGATAGGCACCAGTGAAGACTTTGCTATTGTACAGGCACTAGGCAGGGCCTCTAACAACTATGTATCAACATTCTGCAGTACTATGTAAAAGTTAAGTATTGTTACATTCTGTGCAATATATATATCTTTCTAATTTACTCGAGTGTTTATAGTTTCTGGCTGCTCCCCTCCGTACCTGCACCAGCGTGTCGGTCTCATTCCACTCGGCCACCGACACCTACGACGAGGCTGGGACACAAAAGCGGCGACGAAGTCGGGACACAAAAGAAGTGTCTGCAAGAAATAATATGATTCGACAACTGAGGGGGTCTTACTTCTTCCGGCGAATTTGCAGCCCCTTTCTGGCATAAGTCCTGCCAGGTTAGGCATGTCGCATAATTCCTGGTTGCCCGGGACCAACCAAAGTGGAGCAGGTGTATCAGCTAGCAGGAAAAGCTCCGCCTGACATCAGGCGTGAAGCTGCTGCACACTCACCCACTGGTTGGCCTATCTCCAGCACCAACACGCCTAAAGTCCAGAAATAGTTTTATAAGAGTCTGTGTCGGCAACAACACCACAAACCAAGGGATACATATGTAGAAAAATACAGCAGAAATTGCTCCTCTAGACTGGAGAGAACGTAAAGAAGAGCTGACTCCCGGTCACAGGTTAGGAACGTGTTGGACGGTGTAAAGTAAGCCTCGAAAATGGGGATACGTTAGTGGATTCTCAACCTGTGAATATGACGAGGAGCAGACAATGTCTCACCTGCGCAACCTGCCACTTGTGCTCTGAGGAAGAATTAAGGCTGGCCAACTCTGTTGCCTTGAACGTAGCCATTTTCTGGGTGAAAACATTTCAGTTACTGATTTATCTCTTCCCTTTTTGTTTTCTTTGTTTTGTTTAAAATATTAATACCTGTTGTCCAAGCATTTATTTATTCTATAGCTGGTAAGCTTTCTTGTAATTAATTTGTAACTGATTCCCTTGACAGGAATAAAAAAGATCGTTCATCCCATGCTTTGCCGGCGCAAAAACCTGTGGAAATGTTAGCGCAGTCCATATCACGCTTTGCACTGCTGCTACCGTTGGGGCTTAGAGTCCCCCCACTTGCGTGGGTATGTGTGTTCTACTTAGCATAAGTTACATTAAGTAGTTTGTAAGTCTAGTTTAGTCCCTTAGATTTACAAACATTTGAACATTTGAAACATAGCACTGGACGTCTTGAGAACAGTTCACTCTGCAGCAAACAACGTCGAATAGTACGCGCAGACACTGCTTCTTCGGTAGCAGACCGAATTCATATATGGTTCGTGATGTGGCAGAGGGATCTGTCACTACCAGCCGCACATTATCCCTGTCATCAGGTGAAGTATTGAAACGTGGTGGGTACATAGGCCCCGTAGGTCCGACCGAGCGAGGTGGCACAGTGGTAACGCACTGCACTCGAGTGGCGGGATGGCGGTTTAAATGCAACTCCGACCATCCTGATTTATGTTTTCCGTGATTTACCTAAATCACTCCAGGCAGATGACGGGGTGGTTCCTTTCAAAAGGCACGGTAGATTTCCTTACCCATCCTTACCCAAAACTCCAAGCGTCAGCTCCGTCTCTAATGACCAAGCTGTCAACGGAACGTTTACGCTCCCTTCCCTGACGTCCATCGTTCCCTCATGCTTCCATTCATTACTGATCACCATCACAGTTACTTGGATACGTCAGTCGCGATCACTGATTTCTGTGAAGGATAATTCGCAATCCCTACAGACAACACTGTTCATTATTAGCCAAGCTTGGAAACGAATTGAAAAGACGTACGCTGTTTTTTTACACGATACATTGAAGCTGTTTACGCAGTACATAAAAGCCATTCCAGTGCATCTGCATGGCCATTTTTTGGCACATTATATTGCATTTGAACGTCGCGGGTCTGGCACCCATGATGTGTGCTTACACTGAAATTTTTATGAACCCTCAAACGCATATTGCCAATTTCATCTGATATTGCTGCAGGGTGTTGAATTTTGGTTGTCCAGTAGTACGTAACTTCGGCTGAGTGCAGCTAAAAAGACTTATGTTCAGGCCCAATGACTACCTAGCTACACTAATTTATGACATCCGTGATATACTGCCTTGCTGTATAGTTCATGGAGCGTTTGCACATTATTCACTCTCATGATCTTACTCAACGATAAGTGTATCTGGGACTCATTGCATAGCAGCAAGTGTGTTTCTGTCAAATATCGGTGACAGAGAGACGTAATAGAAGAAAAGTACTTGTTAAAAACATATTGCTGAGGATCAGGTGGCAGCAGAAGCGTAGCAAGCAACTACAGTGTTTGTATTTGTTGGCTAGACATTAAAAACCCACGTTCATTGCAGAAGGTCTTAATGTATAACCGACCTAGAAAGTAATTTTACTGGACGTGCGGAATGGCCATGTGGTCTAACAAGGAGACCACATGAGTATCACATTTTAGAATATTATGTGCTGATGTTACGTGAAGTTCAGAACTTGAATAACAGTCAAAGACGCTCGACGCTACCCTAAAAAATTCTGGACAAAATCGACTTTGAAGTTTCGCAAGTACATGTAAGAACCAACAAATAAAACGTTTGCAGTATCTGTCGGTAGAGTGGGGGCGTTCCGGCCTCCCAACCGTAGAGTCGGTCGGTCAGATCCTGATATGACACATTTTTGCTTTTTCGTTGTTTTGGAATTCAGTTATATAAAACATTTTGTATCTCAAATTCCATGTGTTGCGTCAGTTTTTGTTTATGTGTACGTAGGCGAGCTGTAAACCTTGTCCTTTCCAAAACCAGCGTCATAGCTCTTCACAAAGTGAGCAATCAAAAGACAACTGTGATGTCCTAATAGTGAAGCCAATACTGTAAAAATATAAAATGGTTACGTTATTTTGATTTGAACCATCATTATTAACAATTTTTTTTATAAAATATACAAAATTAAGAATCAAAAATACCTGAATTTTTCGTAAAAATTAGAATCAGATTTTAAAATCTTGTAAGTATTCGAACTCACATATACACACAAAGATCTGTCACGGCGGGATTCGAACAACAGACCCTATAGTTGCAAGGCTAGAACGCTCCACCTGAGCTACACCGACAGATGCTGCGTTTTAATTATTGATACTTGCTTGTACTTGAAAAACTTCAATTTTCTCACGTATTTTTGAGAGATTTTTGGTCAAATGGCTATGGCTGATTGTTATGTAAGTACTGAAGCCGGCCGCGGTGGCCGAGGAGACTGAGGCGCTCCAGTCACGGTCTGCACGGCCACTACGGTCGGGGGTTCGAATCCCCCTCGGGCATGGATATTTGTGCCGTCCTTAGTTGTAAGTAGTTCATAAGTAGTTTGTAAGTTTAGGGACTGATGACCCTGTAGTTAAGTCCCATAGACTCTACAAACATTTGAACATTTTAAGTACTGAACGTCACGTACCATAAATATAAAAACATTCTAAATTTCCGAGACCCATGTGGTCTCCTTGTATGCCATTATACTACGCATTGCGCGAACATTCACGCAAGAAGTTTAAGTCATCTTTCGAACTTGCTTGTGTGAGTTGTCCTTAGCGCAAGTTAGTTTACGTAGTGTTTATGTTTATGGGCCGTTGACATCAGCACTTTGGTCAATTAGCATTTTTTAAAATTATTAGTAATATTTAATTTGTGGGGGAAGTAGATGGATATTACGAAGCTTTGTCGTTATTGACAAAACATCCATTCAAGTATTTTATGAGACAGTGTATACATTGTCTTTCAAGTCGTTCAGTCGTTAATGTTCAAGACAATAATTGTTAACATGTTATAATACTAAAATGAAACTTCAAACATTGATTCAATTTCTTTTCCCGGGAAAGTACAGTAGAGCCACAAGTATTCATTACATTCTGAAAAAGTGTTTACTCGTTGCATTGGGATTCCTTTCTCTGCAATGTTTGTTTACTTTTTGGGGATAGAGCGACTGCGTATGAAGCTCTGTAAACTTGAAAGTTAAGAGCAGAACAAATTCTTGTTACTGTATTTTCAGTATGAGGAGAGGAAATCCCTCGTGTAAGCATGTTTATTTCGTAGCTGGTCTGTGACTAAGGTTTGAGTGCGGGAGTGGGTCTCTTGGGATGGACGGGGGCTGTAGTCGATGTAGCCGACAGATCGTTATTCTGAAAGACGAGACAGAAGGTACCTGTAATTTAACAACCGACCGCTTCTGTACATTACGCATACAGGGAGTTAACGAAGTGAACACGTAACAAAGACATAATATTTGTTCTTTGTGTATCCATCTTGATTTGATGGATGTTGGGATGACGGAGTTCTGTTGTTGTTATATATGAAACACCTTCAGCTGTTACGTTTGGATTTTATTGACTAGTTTCGAGAATACATTATTCTCTTCTTCAGACCCTTTAAGAATCCCTGCTGTAATGCATACTAGCCTTCCATTGCGTGTATTGCGTACCAACCTATCAATTCATCGACTACTCCCTGAAGTGAGTCATTGATACGCAATTCACGCAATGAAAGGCTAGTATGCATTACAACATTGATTCTTAAAGGGTCTGAAAAAGAGAATAGCGTGTTCTCGAAACTAGTCAATAAAATCCAAAAGTAACGGCTGAAGGTTTTCATTTATAACAACAGCCGATGCAATTATAAAATATAGTTTTTAGAGTGTCTTTATAATTAGCAACATAATATCATCCAGTCTTGTACCAAAACATCCGCGAATTACTTCAATAATATTTGTGAATTGGGTCCTTGCTCTCTGTTGTGAAAATCTCCGTAACGATTCATTTCTATCCAGGGGATATATTTAATAATTTTCTGATACTGAACAGTGTCTACCTCTACATGGATACCCTGCAAATCATATTGAAGTGTATGGCAGAGGGTTCATCCAAACACTTTAACGATATTTCTCTAATTCTCTAATAGCTCGCTGGAGAAAAGGAACATCTAAATCTGTTTGTTTTCGATCTGATTTATTTTATTGTGATGATCATGTCTCCTTATGTAGGTGGGTGCAAACAACATATGTTCGCAATCAGAAGAGAAAGTTGGTGACAGAAATTTCGCAAAAAGATCTTGCCTCAACAATAACGCCTTTCTTTTAATGATTCCTACCCAAACTCGTGCATCATTTTTGTGATACTCTCTCTCGAAAACGAGCTGCCCTTCTCTGAACTTTCTCTAAATCTTCAGTCAGTCCCACCTGGTGTGGATTCCACAATGCACAGCAATACTCAAAATAGGACGCACAAGTGTAGTGTAGGCAGTTTATTTAGTAGAACTATTGCACGCTTTGATACTTTTTTGCCGTGTGCATGTGGGGCCATTATCATTTTGTTAATACGGGAGTCACAGTAAGCAGTTTGCTTTTAAGGATAGTCAGATTTTCATTCACAGGTATCCAGTCAGGAAAATGATAAAAACAGGCCAATACGACAATACAGTTACCCAAATAACGACTAAACCTCCACAATGCCTGACCGAATCGTAAGCTTATTTTGGGGTTTTCGTACATAAATTCCATTGTTCTTGCAAAACAATGTAACCGATGTTTCAGCCGACCATATTACATATGTCCAGGCACCTAGTTTCCATGTTTTATTATCGTGTCACCAATTTCTTGGCAGCTTTGGCTTCCGTTATTAAGCCGATCTATGAGTGTTGCACAGTCGCACTGTTTTTATCGAAATATTGTGACAAATATGTGCCGAGTTTTGCAGAAGCTTTTTTCACGGGTAGCTATATCTTGCGTGGCCTGAATCGTTGTTAATGTTCGCCACTATTCCTCTTCGACAATGATGTTTTACCCTATTTCACGTACTGTGTCATCACCAAGAACACCCTCACTGCCGAAACACAAAACAGTACAGCCGTTTTCGATAGACGTCTCCACTAACTGCGCGCTAAGGAGCTGGCCTCTTTCAAAGTCCGAGAGACCACGCATTGCACCGATCATTTATGTGGACCATCGCGGGAAAAATATGTACAAGGTGCTTCTGTAAAGGTCGGTGAAAGGACTCAGGAAATATAGGAAACAAGAGTTACAAACAAAGTAAAGCACCATTTGACTACAATACACTTCTGACATCGGTTGTACAGTGTAACACCTCGTTTGTGTTTCAGTTAATATTTTTAATTATTTAGGGACCAGTAGTCAACTTTCGTAATGGGAAAGTTAGAATTCAAACTATTGTGAATATTAATTTAACAGTAGGTCAAAGTGATTACGGAAGTACCACCATGGAGGGCGAATAAAATCGTAGTTATTTGTTCCGTGGGGTCATATAAAAGCAAAATTTCCGCTTTGTTAAAGTCAGTCTCATGTTTTAGCCGAATAAATCCATGAAATGTGTGTGATACGCATTACTATACTTATTAATGGACTTTGTACGAAAGATTTAGTACCGCGTAATGGTTTTGTGATTGGTACTAACAGTATCGAAATCAGTCATTACGGTCGATACTTAATATTTCATTCATATTATTACATTCAAAAGTGACTGAATATATTCGAAGAATCTAGAAAAAGTTACGTGTGTGTACGTTAATTTATTTACATAATAGTTTCTTTGACTGAACGAACTAATGCGTGTAAACACTCGATCGGACTATTTCCACAGGAATTTGACATGCAGTAATATTAAGTGCAGTACTTTCAAGTTTATGAACTACATAATATTATTCCAGAGCGTGAAATGTAATCAGAAACTTTTAATTATGGAGATCGCGCCGTTTTATGCACTGTTTGATGGATGTTAGACTTTTGCTAGGCAACGCGCTTGTTTTCTCTGGAGATAATTTATATAGTAAATTACGGATTTAAGTAGTGGAGTCTAATACTATTTAAATCCAAACCCATTTACTAAAAGAGGGAACAGTTAGTTAATTTCGAGAAAGCGTCTGGTGTGGTATTCCTGCCAATGGAAGCATGAATTTAAAGAAATGAACATTAACAGCCGGGCAATCACGCTTCGTACATTGGTTTTAGTGTAGTGTAACACGAGGATTGCCACAACAGCTGTTGGGAAATGCCAGCAAACGCTTCTTGTGGAATAAAAAATCAAATGTTCAAATCTTTTTAGAGCTTATGGGACTTAACTACGGGGTCATCAGTCCCTAAACTTACAAACTACTTATGAACTAGCTAATACTAAGGACGGCACAAATATCCATGCCCGAGGAGGGATTCGAACCCCGACCGTAGTGGCTGTGCAGACCGTTAATGGCACGCCGCAGACCGCTCGGCCACCGCGGCCGGCTCTTGTGGAATCACTCGAAGCTCTGACGTCACATGTTGAATCGACGCTGCCAATCAACCACGCACTTTTACTCACGGCTTCAACACCATACAAGTGCTCTAACATCCCAAGGGTGCATCCCATTTGAAACTAATTTTGTGCTCCATGTTGCAATTGCACGAGTTTTCACACTGACCCTGTTACCTGGGTCGCAGCGTACGCCACCACTTCGCTGCAGAGTTTAGCACGGTACGGGGCATTGTTGACTTGTCCCTCAATGTGTATGCCCTGGCACCTTATCGTCGCCAAAGTGGATTATAAAATATGGGACGATTCCCAGAATTTTTGAGACGCACCTTATATAATGTGCAGCAACGTAACGTCAAAGACTCCCTTCGTCAGTTGCGCACTGCGGTTGTGTCTCAGTGTTAACAGGAACGCAGTGGGAAACATTACGGTTTTAATTTTTTTATATTGAATATTTATTATTACCTATTGTACCTGTCCATGAATCCATATAAACGATACTATTATAAATCAACCAAAAGTAACTAACGCAAAGGACCATGCCTGAGAGACGTTAGCCTCCAGTGGGAGCGGCCGCACAATTCGTGACATTGTGCCTTAGACTACACGGCCTTTTCAGTTCTGCAGAATTTAGAAAGATATTTTCGTACCTAACAGGGTTACTTAAATCTAGATGTAAGTGTAAAGTATAAAACTGACACCTTCGCTAGATGTGAAACCAGAAGGAAAAAAGTGTTGGGTGTATATAATTCTTGAATAAATTATGTGAAGTATGTATAAACATTATTATTGTAAAAATATTACTTTTTGCTTTCAGACATTTTATTCACAACGAGTGATGATAAACATATTAAAGTAGCATTCTATTTTTTCGTTCATTGCCCATTACATCATCACATTATGCACTATCAATATTTTCAAAATCTTCAATCCTAAAGCTGCATATATTTACGGAAGTCTTCGTAAATCTCAGGCAGCTACTGCGTTATTTGCACATTTTCTAACTTGTTCTTGCTTAAAGGAAAATTATAAATCAATGAATTCATGGCTACTTTCACAAAAATATCTACTGCTATCCTTCCCCCTATTGTTTTATTTTTTCTATATTAAATTGTTGAAAATCCTCCAAGTCATTTTACTGAAAATTTAGATTCATATGGAGAGGTTTCTGCAAACATGGACACATGTATTTTCCTAAAAATTTAAAAATGAACCATCTAGTGGATTTACTTCTTTTGAAAGGTTGCTTATCAAAGATGTTTTATCTTAAAATCTTTTCTGTTCATTCTACTAAACATACATGGTTTTTTGTCTTGTAACATTCTTTCAGCACGGACACGCAATAATGTAGATTGTACACAGGAGGTTCTGTACTTCAGTCATTTATTTTTATCCTCTCAAAGTCTCTCACACAACAGCAGACCGTGTCCTACCATAGGAACAGAATAAGCTGCTTTTTCAAACGTTCAAGAAAGGCCACTTCCAAACAAACAAAAGTACAATATTTTCTTGGATTTTACATTTATTTATAATTAGTTGCAAATGATTTGTTACAGGAATTGTAATAATTTATCAAACAATTGCTATCTTGTCGGCTATTATCGCTTCAAACTCATTAACGAACCGTATGGTCCACTCCAGTACAACATTTATGAATTCTTAGATTGCACTTCCATATTTTCAGTTAATAAAATGCTGGTCCTGTTGTATGTTTCATTCTGGTAACGTCTGCTGTAAATAAAATGCAAGGGTCGCCTGCTGTTGGGGCTTATTCTTTGCTAATTCCATAATTTTTATTATCATCTTCTATCCATATTGTTCTTGGCATAAGTGAATACTATCCTCACTTCGGAGGTTTGGTAAATAATCTATTTTCTTATTCGTTTTCGCCTGTTCCTGTCAAATACGAAACTGAACATATTAAAGAAATTTTTTAATGCATTAGTATAGTATATTTGAATAATTTGACTTGTAAGTTATGTTTGAGGAACTGTACAGCGTATTTATAACGGTGAAGACTTCTCAGTGACTTTAAGACAATTACAGTTTCAGTTGTAAAGGTTGATCCATTTTGGTATTAAGTTTACGAAATCTCATCCACCTTGTAATGCGAGAGATTTAACTTTTGTACTTTTGCTTCATGTATGTCTTGAACGAAAGGAAAAAAATAACAGTTTTGGGAAAAATATGTTATAATGTAACACATGTGCCTGGACCTCCTGTGATCGTCTCCCAAAAGGTTTTGCTAAATTCTTTGACGTGATGTGTAACTTTGTCATCTACACACATTTGAAAATACCTCTTTGCATATTTCAGCACTCCATCTATTTTAACACATGTAAAATATATAGTTTGTCCGGATCGTAAATTCTTCTCTTTATTGGGTATCTAAAAAACAAATTTCTTGTTCTCTTCTTCACAAAACAATACAGAAAAGTAAAATCGTGTCGAGAATAGTGCTGAAGTTGGCATAATAAAAATTACCTGGGGAGCACATGGATGATTTAATTGGGTTTTGCGGAGTGCATTATCCTTTATTTAAAACTTAGCTGAATAAAATTATTGTTTCTCATACCTTCGTATTACCGATACTCGGTTGATGCACTATATAACACTTTTGATAGTTAAAACTTCCATTGTTCCAAAACGCTTAATATATAGTTTCAGAATGACCTATTTGATCCCTTTTGCGCCTATTATCTTTAGACCAAGGGTTTGCCTGTTCTGTTGGATACTTATTCCCTTCCACTATTTCTGTCAGTCTCGCTTTTATTCCTCTATAAGTCTCATACACACCTGCTTCTTTTCTCTGCTTTGGGAGTTCGAGATGTTTAAGGCATATTGCGCAGGAAGAAAAAATATCAAATAAATAACCCAAAGCCACATTTCTTTCAAAACAGGTTATTTACTGCAGTTAAAAATTAAACAAAAACGTATTAACACGACTATAGATAAATACTCGACACTGATACATTTTAATTAAATTCATAAATCTAAATTGTTCAGACTTATAGAGTACTCAGTAATATTCAATTCAAAATTATAATAAAAATTAAACCTGGAGTCTGAATAACGATCCCTGCCAGAAAAATTTCTTGCTGAATAATCTTCTGTATCGTAGTTTTCCGCACTGTTAATAACGTTTAGCTTCATTATCACCGCCATTAGAATGTAGCATAGGGTGTTTCAGACGGAAACGTTGTATGTAAGAAAGGAGACCCGAAAAATAAGTTATATTTATAATTCGCGTCTAAAAAGCGACTATATGAACTTCATAGTACTCAAAAAATAAAAAGTTTGTAAATAATCAAGCTTCTTTGGCGAATTATTACGACTGTACAACGAATATACAGTGAAAGAAATGGTGTCCTATATGAAGATGGTCAATACTAATCAAAATTAATTTCATTTCGTAAAATTTTTGTGTAATGGTTGAATACCTTTCTGGGATCACAACGCGAGTCTTCAGTTTTCCAACGCTTAAAGTGAATATGTATATTTTTTTTCCTTTTTTACAATATTAACTGTAATCAGGACATTACATACAGACCTACAGTTGCATTCAAGTAGATATATAGGAATTTTAGCACCGTGCAATTGACGAGATTTACAACTTGCATGCAAAATTTCACTTAAAATTCACATACACGATAAACAAAGTCGCATAAAAAGTTTCAATTTTAAAGATTAAACAAGGAGGACATATGAAGCAGACTAGAGGAAGTAATGAGGGAGTTCTTGGAGAAAAAAATTACTGTCAATCATCAACTTTAATTTGAGGATTAAGTGTACAATAATGTACGCCTGAATAACAAAACTATATAGCAGTGAGAGATGGACTGTGAGAAACCCGGGATAGAAAATAATAGAACTAACATATGATGCTATACAAGTAAGAAAAAAAAGGAGGATGATAATAGGAATTGAGGGATATGGAACAGCTTTCACTGTCTTGTAGATCATTTCAGACAGAGCCGTCTTAAGCCATACAGGGGCCCCTGGGCACTCAGTATTTTGGGGCCCTTAAAAAAATGAATGCATCATAATGGTGTACATTTATTTAGTGACTTAATTGGTTAAAATATTACAAACCAAATACTAATGATTAGTTCCACAAATTAGTCTTTCATTAAAATTAATGATTTCTTTAAAGATTTCCAGAATACAAAATATACAATTTTTGGAGTATGTCTTTTTTTGTGCAGATAACTGTCACACAGATTAGGGGACCCTACAACAAAACAGAATTTTCCTTTGAATGAACTCATCACAATGATGTACATTTATTTAGTGAATTTATTGGTTGTTATGGTTAGAAATACACAAATAAAATACTAGTGATTACTGTTTTGCAAATTGGAATTACGTTACTGTTAAAGGTTTCTTTCGGGATTTCTAAAATGCAAAATCTTATATTATGTCTTTAAAGTCCAACCGTTAAGGACGTCACTTTCTATGCCCATGATTGACAATTAGTAAGTAGTTGCTGTAGCATAGTCGTTCGTAATTCATTTTTTATTCTCATTAACTGGGGAAATGAATGCATTCCACTGCAATTGGTTACCATTAGACGAAGAAATATCCGGGTAGCAACTTCTACTATCTGCTTTTATTAAAGAATGTAAGGATGATATACTTAGCTGTGGAGATGCATTTGGAATGTTTTTCAAATATTGTTTTACATGAAAACATTCTGATATGAGGTCATCAGCATTAACGTCTGCATGATAAAATTCCGCAAATTCTTTGCACCTGTTTCTCAAGTGTTCAGAATCGATTTGTTTTAACTGAGATTGGAAACTAAAATGCTTGCTAACCTTCTCGTATGCTTCTGAACGTCACTTGAAACTAGTATCCAATGTGTCAATTATAGACAGAAAAACTTCAACAGCAAATTTTTCTTTGGCACTCAGCTGGACAGTCTCTGACGAATCTTCGGAAAAATTGATATGTTGCTGCGAATTCTCGTCCTTTGGAAATTACTCTTATAGTTAGAACCTGGATTTTTCTCTTTGCCTTAATATTCATACTGATCGAATCTACTGTGTACAGAATTGATGAAATCGGAAATAGATGCAAAAAGTTTTGTTGCGACGTCTATTGAGACGGTACCACTTTGTAAAGTTACATTTGTGTTGTTGATTGTTCTCAAAAGCTCATCCCATATCTCCGTTAGGAGAATGGTCTCGAGTTCTGTCATTTTTTTGCAAAGGCTTTGAGCTTCATTTCTTGTTTCTACTGGCTGATCAGTGTTGCTACTAATTGACTTTAAAGCTTCAAAAATATCATTGTAGCAATTATGCAAAGCGTTAAAAGCGTCAGCACGAGGAGACCACTTGGTTTCAGAGAGGGACTTCAGAACCTTATTTGCTCCTAAACATTCTTTCAAAACTTTCCATCGATGGTTCGAAGCAGAAAAAAAGGTGAACAATTTTTGCACAAACTAAAAGTATGCTACTGCTTCAGAACACCACTAAATTTAGTAAAGGCGTGGCACTTGGTACAATAATTGCAAATTTACATTTTTCTTTTATTTTTGCCTGAAGACCTGAATACTTTCCAGCCATATTTGCTGCATTATCATAGCTGTGTCCGCGGCAGTCTTTTACTGAAATGTCAAAGCTATCCAAATGCTTCGTAACAGTATTTTCTATACTTTAAGCCCTATGCTCCTCCATAGGCAAAAATTGCAAAATCTCTCAACAGGCTGGCTATCTTTTACGTACCGAACGATAAAAGTTGACTGCTCAACATGGGAGAGTTCTGGTGGGGAATTCATGCTTATGGAATAGTACTTGACTGCTTTTAATTTGTTGACAATCGTTGTACCATTACATTAATAAATTCATTGGAATTATTTGCGAACAAATACGATGTACTTCCTTTGCCACGTTTGCCAAACTTTCTTATGTGAACAGCAAGAAAAGGGTCAAATTCGCTTATTAATTCTAAGCATCCCAAATAATTTTCATTGTTTTCAGACCCCAAAATATCATTTTCTCCCTTTTGAATCCTAATATCACGGACTTCTTCCGTTAAAAGTTCATCACAGAACTTACCACGGCCATGAGATATGTTTTCTAAAATACTTCTGTCTGATGAATCCCAGTGGCCTGAGATGGAAGAAGCATGTTGTGATGTGTGTGCAGCTGTCTTCATAACTGGAACTGATGAACTCGAAACACAAATGTCATCCTCTATAATAAACATGGGCACCGTTTCTAAGCTTTGAGATTTACAGATATCTTGAGATGATGAGGTAGATGAATCTTTCTGCCTGTTAGTTACTTCAACAGTGAAAAATTAAGTTTAGGTAGTCTGCTGATGGCTTCTTTTTGAATTGCAAGTTCTTTTTTCTTTTTTCTGGAACACTAAGTATATTCTTTTTGACATTGTTGAAAGACACTACACAAATATCACGTAGACACTGCAAAGTAAACAGTGGATCGCATACAATCAAATGGCGCTTCGAAGCCCCCCGAAAGGAACTGTCGCTTCGTAAGGTGGAAACTCCAACAATTCCGAATTCACCAGGACTGGATGCACTGGCCGACGCGCAGTGGCGTACTAAGCACCAGGCGAGTCCATTGCTTTGTTCTGAGGGGAGGTCACATCAGTCTGCTTCAGGCCCTTCTAGTAATCCAAGTTCATGTGTTGCGGCTTCCATATGTTAAAGATTTATATCTGATTAAATGGGCACTGCTTGAAGTAACAAATAAATAAATAAAATAAAAATGAATCTGTCATATATAGCGCGTCATTACAGTCTCCACCAGTTGGTGCAGGAAGGATTCTGCGTAACCAGACACGAGATATTGTGTATAACGTAATTACGTTTATGCCGTAAGACGTAAAAGACAGCATAAGATCGCATAAATTTTTACATCAACATGGGATACTCTGCAAATCACATTCAAGTTCCTGGCAGAGGGTTCATTGAACCATCTTTATACTATTTATCTCCCATTCCATTCTCAAATAGAGCGCGGGAAGAAAGAACACCTGAATCTCTCCGTTCGAGCTCTGATTTCTCGTATTTTATTCTGATGATCTTTATCTTTCTATGTAAGTGGGAGTCAACAATATACTTTCTCATTCGGAGGAGAATGTTTGCGATTGGTGTTTCTTAAGTAGCCCACACTAGTACTGGGTTTTCACTTGGGACTATAAGAAGAGTAAAGGAAGTGGGTAGTTGACTTTTTCTTCACTCCAGGGTAGTTGGAATCTTAGTGCAAGTAACACTTCAGTTATTTACAAGATGTGCTAAAGCAACAACAACAACAACAACAACAAATAAAGAAGGCACTATGCTTGTGAAACGTTTACATGTATGTAGGAAATGCATTTTCTAAGTAAAATAAAAATATACTGTGATCAGGGTAGGTATAACAAATGTTCAAATGTTTGTATAGCTTATGGGACTGAACTAGGTGTCATCAGTCCCTAAACTTACAAAGTACTTATGAACTAGCTAACACTAAGGACCGCACAAATATCCATGCCCGAGGGGGGATTCGAGCCCCCAACCGTAGTGGCCGTGCCGAACGTGACTGACGCGCCGTAGTTCCCTCGGCCACCGAGGCCATAACGTATTTGTCAATGTCACGCGCAGGTAACAAAACCTAATTTACTTCCAGTTGCCACAAACATTTTATAAATGCGTTACTAAAAATTGATGGAAATGCTCGTGTACCAAATTATTGGATTTCATTAAATGTAGTAGTTCTTGTGCTAAATAAATTTTTAATTTTCAAATTCGGATCTAAATGGGAAGATTACTATGAAGAGACGAATGCTGCAAATTTTTCGAGTCCATTTTTCTATATTTTATTACCTGACAGATACACTCGTAACTGTTACTCATGGACGTAGTGCGACGTAGATGCCCAGAACATAAACTGACAAAAAACGTGCCGAGAAAATCCGTTGTTGTTGTTGACGTTCGCTGTGAAAAACCAACAATAATACTTACGGGCAAAGATGAAATGCCATATTGGCTAAATGCTTATAATTTTCAATGTGACCAGGAAATCACAATGATACAGTGAAACCTCGTTTATACGTTTTTGTTGGTGGATGCTAATATAAACGTACAAGTGAGATTGATGCTAAAATGAAACCTCCAATACTGCGCTCGAAATAGGTTTGTTAGCTGCATGCTTTTGTCGAAAGCAAGTCTGCAGGCATTATTCCACATTCTGAAATCCTTCCTTTCTCAAGGTTTGGGCCGGTTTTCAAAGCATTGGATCTTATGTGTGTTTCATTGCAAGGATAGTAGTTACGGGAGAGTATGAGATTATGAGACCCTTTGCGTTGCTCACTAGGATTTCTTTTTCACTTCCTCAAATACGTTATTGGATACAGCGTTCCGCCAAGTTATATCTGGAACAGATTGCCACAAGGTCTATGTTCTGTAGCTAAGGCCCGCAATAATAATACGATTATGCATGCAGACCGCAAACCAAGTCAATTGCCACACCATATATGAGATAATTTCTGGAGTTTTATAATGAATAAGTGCGACAAAAATTTCCTGAAAAAAGTCATTGCCTAGGAGAAAGGAACGAGTTTCTCGGGACCCCATCGGGCTGGGGGTCCTGGGCCTGTGCCCCTTGTGCCCCTATGGGAAAGACGGTAATGGTTTCAGATATAAACCCCTCAAAGTAAAGTTTTGCTGTCGTGAGATTAGGTACAACGCTTAAGTCGGCCCACCAGAAATTCTTCACTTGCGCGAATCTCTCCAAAGCAGCAGATATATCCTAAGTTCGCTGGGTGATGATCGAGCGAGGTGACGCATTGCTAACACACTTGTCTCGCAATCAGATGGACAGTGGTTCAAACGTATCTCCGGACACCCACATTTAGGTTTTGCATAAATTCCCTAAATAACTCCGAGCAATAGTCGAAATTGTTCCTCTGAAAGGGCTCAGCTCCTTTCCCTGCCCTCCTTACCCAAAATCCGAGCGTGAGCTGCGTCTCTAATGAGTACAATGTCGACGACAAGCTGCCTTCCTTTTCTAAGTCGCTTGTTCATCTGGATGGGAGGGGGAGGTTAAGGGACTCAAATCTCCCCTCACTCCAAAAGAACAAATACCTGGGATTTAGTGATTAACTTGATTAAGCCCATCTGTAACATCTGAAACTGAGTCAAGACCCTCTGAAACCAAAATCCTTAGTCGGCCATTTACGGGGAGAATTTTTTTCAGTTTTTAATCTTCGACGATGTACCTAGAACGTTTCTTGTTACGGAGAGTCAGACAGCAGCAGTGAAAGACATGCTGTCCCTGGCGGCCAGTGCCTGTGGGACAGCGGTGACATCCCCAGGGGGGACGCGAGGACAAGCCCGTGATTGGACCCTGCGGCCATGTCCGTGCTCCTGACAGCTGCGCGTGCCTGCCGGTCATACGCAATGCACCCATTACCGGCCATCTCCATACACATTCTCAATTAGTGAAACACCTTCTGGCGTCATCTCGTTGGTTATGAATGGAAAATAATAGAAACTAGTTTTTCCAAAGCTGTTTCACTGAGGAAGATTGCCGCACAGATTACAAAATGGCAGATATCGAAATAATTGACAGAAGGATAAAAAAAAAAGAATTAATATCGCTCAAAAGAGGAAAGGCCGCAGGACCTGATGGGATACAAGTTCGATTTTACACAAGAATACGCGAAGGAACTTACCCCCTTCTTGCAGTGGTGTACCGTAGGGCTCTAGAAGAGCGTAGCGTCCCAAAATATTGGAAAATGGCTGAGGTCATCTCCGGTTTCAAGAAGGGACGTTGAACAGATATGCAGAACTATAGGACTATATCACTAACGTCGGTCAGTTGTAGAATTTTGGAACATGTTCGAGTTTAATGACATTTCTGGAGACTAGAAATCTACTTGTAGGAATCAGCATGAATTTCGAAAAAGGCGATCGTGTGAAACCCAGCTCGCACTATTCGTCTACGAAACTCAGGGAGCCATTCGGCAACATTATTGGTTTTAAAATCTACGAAAAAATGTCCGCAAAATAGTTCTTTTACAGTTCATTTCATAACATTAAAAAAGAAATAGTTAGTTGAAGGAAACGGGCGAAAAAAAAAAAATCGGGAGAGTGAGTGATTTACTGACAGCCAAGAGCATTCCCATCAGTCTTCGGAAGATGTTCGCCAATGTTATTTTGGTGCGTGGTGTATTGCGGTTATGCAACATAGCTACACAGACAGAAAGAACGAAAGTATTTATTCAGTTTTGATATGTGGCTTTGGGAATGAATGGTAAAAGTGAAATACACCGACAGATTGAGAAATAAGGAGCTGTTCAGCAGGGTAAAAGAAGAAAGGGACTTCATGAAGATAATAATAATTTAAAAAAATCTCTTGGATTAGCGACATATTACGCTAAAATTGTCTACTGCAAAGGATAATGGACGGAAAAGGAGAAGGTCACGGAGGGAAAGGTAGAAGAAGGTTTCGGAAGATAACAGATAAGAAAGGAAGAAGTTACAAGCAAATTCAGGGGGATGCCCATAACAGAAAGACATGGAGGATGTCCATTGATACCTGTCTGAGGAAAGATATACCTAAAGAGAGAGAGAGAATGTCTGTTCAGATTTTTGTAAAGCCAAAGTATAAAACTGCAGTTTTTTATAACATGAGCGAATTAGGGAATGTTTCGGAATTACTAATATGTATAGGAATGGTATATACATCCTAATCAACTTCTCCTTCAGTCTCTATCCATCTCCTCCACCCACCTCTCTCTGTCTGCAATATGCCTCCCTTTCTTTTGATCCATTTCGTTCCCTTAATCGGTCTACCTCCTCTTCCCAACCTGCTTCATTCTTTCTGCTATCTACAAAAAATACATACACCTGCAAAATTTCATTGAGTGATGAAACGTTGTTGAACTCTATAGCAAGTTACCCTCCGATATGCAGCATAAAAACATACATATATGTTATTTTAGGAAGGATAATGGAGAAAAACAGCGAATTAGTAACAATAGTTAAAATTAAAAACAGTCCTTATAGCAAAATTATTAATTTTATTTCATATCCGGTTTATCTGTATAGACCATCTTCATATAAACACCATCAGGATGACAGGCGGTCGCCGTGTAAGTAGCAGGCCACAGAAACATTCACCGTCACTGCTTGCTTCATGGTGGTACTCATCTGAAGATGGTCTATATAGACTGAAACCGGTCATGAAATAAAAATAGTTTTTCTATCTGGACTGTTTTAACTTTAATTTTAAATACATATATGTGCCGTTGTTCATGGCGATGAAAGTTATTGACCGTTCAATCGGCGTCGTATTGAAAAGAACCCTTCGGGATGCACCATATGATGGGTTACGGAGCATAACAACCTTCTCGATGATCGGTGCTACCAAATATGTCGATCCTATCGTCAGAAATGAGAGAGGGAGTGAATACACAAATTATATCCAATCAGTCTCCGGTCTGAATACCATAACAACAACCTGCTCTTCGTTCGGATTTTCCGATTTTTTTTTTTTTTTTTGTAAACTTTTCCAAGACCATAAAGACCAAAACAAAAAGTAATTACCCTCTCCATCATCCTAATCGAACTTTTAGGGTTTCTCAAAATTGCGCATTTTGCTGTATGTTGCTGCAGCTGTTGGAGTGTGCCAACAGTGTAATTTGCAGGACCTGGACGCGATTTCAGACAACATAAATCCTTAGAAGAAAGCAACGCCTAGGTCATGCAAGAGTAACACCAGCAAGTGATGACATCTCCGTTAAACAGTCTGTCGAGACAGGAGGCTGATTCAGCTCAGCTGCAACGCACCCTTCATGCAGCAACGGAAGGAGCAATATCGTCTTCGGGAATGTGTCCTATACGCACAGAGGCTTATGGTGTGTGTCCCATAAAATCCACGACAATCGTCGTTCCCTCATCTGTAGAGGACATAGAACTCTGAACAATCCTGCTTATGTGCAGGTGACGTCACCATATTATGGTGGTGGATGGTCTGAGAAGTATTGGCGGAAGTATGGACCTTTATGTCGTTCAGACTGGCGCTTTGACTGCTCAGAGGTATAGAGACGAGACACCTCAACATTTTGTTGTGGCCTACGCTGGTGTTATACCAGATGAGTTCCTTCTGATGGGCAGTTACGCTCGTTCCTATAAAGCTGCACCGGTCGAAATCATGCTTGAAGCTATGGGAATTGAATGTAGTGGCCTGCTTCTTCACCGCACTTAAATCCGATTGAGCATATGTGGAATGGACTTGGCAGAAGCATTGCAGCCGGACCAGCACTTTCCACTACGATTGCAGAGCTGGATATTGCACTCATGGAAGAATGGCCAAATATCCCTCGAGGGCTGATTGGTAACGTCATACTGTTCACGTTACGAAGGTGCGCAACAGTACTGGCCGTCCGAAGTGATCAAACACCATATTAGAAGACAAAGAGAATGACTTTTTCACTATTATGGTAGTCCCATGGCGCCTCGCTGTAAGTAAATGCCATGTTAACTACAGGTAAAGAGTAGAGACAGCAAAATATTGTACTGTATCACATACAAATTACAATTGTAACTAATATCTGACAAGAACCCAAAAAGCAATGGAAGAGACCTTTACGTCTCTCGAACAGGCTAGTAGGAACATGGGGATCATTATTAATTAACAGAAAACAAAATATAAGACAGCTTGAAAAGCACATAGAGCAAATATTGCCAAATGCAATAACAATGGGCAATTACACATTTGAGAGAGCTGAACATTTCTAGCGACGGGGATCGACATTTATCCATCTAAATGATACCCACTACGAAATTAAGCAGAAATTAATACTAGCCAATAGAGCCTATTTTGCACTAACAAGACTTCTATCTTCAAGGCTCCTGACTCGTACCACTAATTTAACTATCTATAAATCACTTATATGACCAGTGCTTATACAGGGTGTTACAAAAAGGTACGGCCAATCAGGAAACATTCCTCTCACACAAAGAAAGAAAATATATGGACATGTGTCCGGAAACGCTTAATTTCCATGTTAGAGCTCATTTTAGTATTTCTCTTTAAATGTAAATTGAAATAATTCGCGCAGACAATTGTCAAAATACACAATTGTTTCGTTATTATGTACTGTATTTCCTCGTTTCACGTTATCAACACAGATTTTCTGTCAGCGTTTGGGCAGAAATTGTTAGTGATGTCTTGATTGGGCCTAATGTTCTTCCACCTACGCTCACTAGAGCACGTTATCATGATTTCATACGGGATAATCTCCCAGTGCTGCTAGAACATGTGCCTTTACAAGTACGACACGACATGTTGTTCATTCACGATGGAGCTCCTGCACATTTCAGTCGACGTCTTCGTACGCTTCTCAACAACAGATTCGGTGACCAATGGATTGGTAGAGGCGGACCAATTCCTTGGCCTCCTCGCTTTCTGGACCTCAACCCTCTTGAATTTCATTTATGGGGGCAATTTAAACCTCTTTTCTACGCAACCCCGCTACCAAATGTAGTGACTCTTCGTGCTCGTATTGTGGACGTCTGTGATACAATACGCTATTCTACAGGGCTGCATCAACGCATCAGGGATTCGATGCGACGGAGAGTGGATGCATGTATCCTCGCTAATGGAGGACATTTTGAACATTTTCCGTAACAAAGTGTTTGAAGTCACGCTGGTGCGTTCTGTTGCTGTGTGTTTCCATTCCATGATTAATGTGATTTGAAGAGAAGTAATAAAATGAGCTCTAACATGGAAATTAAACGTTTCCGGGTACATGTCCACATAACATATTTTCTTTATTTGTGTGTGAGGAATGTTTCCTGAAAGTTTGGTCGTACTTTTTGTAGCACCCTGTATGTGCCTGTGAAACGTGGGCATTAACAACTAAAAATACTGAATTAATGGACGCATTTGAAAGAACGGTACTCAGACGAATTATCGGCCTGATGTGTGAAAGAGGAAGATGGAGGAGGAGATACAATCATGAGTTGTGTATCATATACAAAGACGAAATCACCATAAGGATAGTGAAATCATCCAGATTGAGGCGGGCGGGACATGTGGCTCGCATGAATAATACAGAAGTGCCAAAAAGAGTATTACAAGGAAAGCCAGGAGGGGAGAGAGGACGTGGTCGACCAAGAGCCAGGTGAGAAGATGGAGTAATCGAAGGTCTTAGGAAGATGGCTATAGAAACTGGAGAGTATTGGAAAAGAACCGAAAGGTAAGGAAGGAAATTGTAGAAGAGACCATCAGGAGCTGTAGAGCCAAGAAAGAAGAACCAATATCTGAATAAAATATGTTATCGTATGTATAATACGTAAGATATCTCACGCGAACCCCTATTTGTTTTTACCAATGCAGAATGAAACTTTCACTCTGCAGCGGAGTGTGCGCTGATATGAAACTTCCTGGCAGATTAAAATTGTGTGCCGGAACCGGGACTCGAACCTGGGACCTTTGCCTTTCGCGGGCAAGCGCTCTACCGGTTCCGGCACACAATTTTAATCTGCCAGGAAGTTTCATATCAGCGCACACTCCGCTGCAGGGTGAAAGTTTCATTCTGGAACATCCCTTAGGCTGTGGCTAAGCCATGTCTCCACCATATCCTTTCTTCCAGGAGTGCTAGTTTTGCATGGTTCGCAGGAGAGCTTCTGTGTAGTTTGGAAAGTAGAAGGCGAGGTACTGGCGGAAATACAGTTGTGGGGCGGCATCGTGAGTCGTGTCGGGGTAGCTCATTGGTAGAGCGCTTGCTCGCGAAAGGAAAAGCTCCCAGGTTCGAGACCCGGTTCCGGCACACAATTTTAATCTGCCAGGAAGTTTCTTTACCTATGCAGTTGGTATCTATGTCACTTGTACCTATCGGTTATTCTATTCCGATTTATAATAGGTCGTTGCCTGTATATATTGCTTGTGTTGAGAATTTCGTCGCGAAGTGTAATTCAGCTGGAAACTGTAGCTGCCGAACCCGTACTCGCACGAATTTCCGCTCTCGGCAGAGGGAACACTTTTTGGAAGGTTTTTACGTCGGCGGTCCTTTGACCGCGCCTTCCTGTGGGCCGCCGTGGCAGACGGCGGTCCCGCCCCCGCATTTAAATGTCGTTACGGAGCCGTCTGCGCTGCCGCTGCCGCTGCCGCCGCCCTGATTGCTAATCAATGGTCGCCACGACGCGACACCTCCACCCCCCACCCCCCACTACGTCTCAACTTCCCTCTCCTCTGGCAGTTCGCAGCTATCCGGCCTGCTGCCTCCCCCGCCAGTTCCTTCCTTGTTCCGCTCCTCGGCCGCCTACCCTCCCACGCTGCCGCCCTTGACACCACCTCCCCCACCCCTCTTTTCCTGCCACTCCCATTACCGCATTCAAATTGTGTTTACCGGCACGCAGCGTCACAAACCGGTGGACTGAGTTTGAGGCGCACAGCTCGGACCCCAAGCGAACCTGTCCAGTGTACCGTACAATAGCCAGTAGATGGCGGTGACAGCGCTCATTTAGAGGGAAGGAGAGAGAGAGAGAGAGAGAGAGAGAGAGAGAGAGAGAGAGAGAGAGAGGGGCTCGATAACTGCGTTGTTTGTGATAACTGAGTTGTTTGTGATTTGCATTAACTGTTCCGCCTGTATTGCTTCTCAATCAAATACAAGACGGTTGTGTAATCATTATATAAATACGCTAACACGAAATCGAGGCTACAGATTTTTAATATTAATCGTACAAAAGGGCCAATGAAACGTACATAATTCGTAAGGTGTTACTTATAGACGTTGCGAATATAAAAATTAATAATAATAATATGTTTCCAGAATGAAACTTCTGGCAGATTAAAATTGTGTGCCGGAACCGGGACTCGAACCAGGGACCTTTGTCTTTCGCGGGCAAGCACTCTACCGACTTTTTTTTGTTTTTTTGTTTTTTGCACTATGTGTAGTTCCAATCGATGCGGACGTTGATCAATGTTGTTCGTTTTTGTTCTATTTGTTCTTGTCTCAGCTTTTTTATTGCAGGGGGCGTTCAGCCCTCTGACCGGGCGCGCTGAGCCACGGCGCCCGGCAACCGACTCAGCTATCCTGACGCAACTCACGATGCCGCACCAGTTTCCAGTTCAGGTTCCGGCACACAATTTTAATCTGCCACGTAGTTTCATATCAGCGCATACTCCGCTGCAGAGTGAAAGTTTCAGTCTGGAAACATCCCTTAGGCTGTGGTTAACCCATGTCTCCAACATATACTTTCTTCCAGGAGTGCTAGTCTTGCAAGGTTTGCAGAAGAGCTTCTGTGAAGTTTGGAAAGTAGGAGGCGAGGTACTGACGCAATTAAAGTTGTAGACGGTATCGTGAGTCGTGTCGAGATAGCCCAGTCGGTAGAGCGCTTGCCCGCGAAAGGCAAAGGTCCCTGGTTCGAACCCGGTTAAGCCACACAATTTTAATCTGCCAGGAAGTTTCAATAATATGGTTTTCTGTTCCGCAGGACGTAATTGAGGAGTAAGACTCCATGGTCATGGAACAAGTCAATACATGAAGCTTAACACAAAAATGGTAACAGAAAAAAATTTACTAGTCATATGCTCACAACAATCTTAAGACAAAGTGAAAAGCATCAATAACGAAAAAGAAGGAATTAGCTTAATTGTTTAACTTATTTTAGGTGTTCCTCGGAAGAATAAAAGGAGAGAGCCATGAGGTAACTCTTCACTTTAGATTTGAAAGCGCTTGGATTAATATTAAGATTCTTGAGATCTTGTATCAGCTTATTGAAAATGGAGATGCAGAATACTGCACAACTTCCTGCACAAGTGTCAAGGTGGTGTGATGCAAATGTAGATTCGACTTCTGTCTAGTATTCACTGAGTGAAAGCTACTAACTTGTGGGAATAAGCTGCTATTATTAACAACATACGACATTAAAGGCAATAAGTATTGTGACGCCAATGTTAGAATTCCCAGACTACTGGAAAGGGGTCGACATGAGGTTCGTGACCGTATACCACATATTGCTCGAACCGTCCGTCTCTGAGCCAAAAATACCATTTTGTATCAGTCGAGTACCCCCACCCCTCCAAGAAAAAGAAAAAGACGCCGTACGTCATAAGTGAGTTAAGGTAAGCGTAGTGCAGTACTTTTCGTTTTGTGAAATAACTTATTTCAGATATTGTTCTAATGGTAAATAAGGAAGAATTTAGTTTTGGAATAAGATCCTGAACATGGGCTTTCCACGACACTTAATTGTCTATCTGAAAACCTAGAAATTTGAACTGTTCCCTCTTACTTATCATATGCCTATTATCATGCCTATTGTCATATTTCATCAAATTATGTCTTAGTATTTGTAGAAACTGAGTTTTACTGTGGTTTAACATTAATTTGTTTTCTACAACCCATGAACTTATCTCTAGTACTGCATTATTTGATATTGTGTCAATATCCTTCACTACCAGCTGGTATCATCAACAAACAAAAATAATTTACAATCACCAGTTATACTCGAAGGCATATCATTTATATAAATAAGAATACGCAGTGGTCCCAAAACAGACCCTGGACACGAAAAAGAGAAACTCCGAGGAGTGGGGGTGTCCCAAAAAGAGGGATACCAGTCACAGTGCTGGCAGGGCACCAAAACAAGTCAGTATAATGGGGTGGGGGTGGTAGGGGGCAGCCACTATCAAGTTTGTACATTGGTTGGGAAATGTTATAGATGCAGCACTGCTCTTTAAATCCTGGAATCTGTTGCTTTAATGTGCTCGGTTTACTAGGAGGTTTGTAGATAATGTACTAGAATTTTACTTTAGTAACCCTGATGGGGTAGTAATTTTTGTAAATGGGTAAAAATTAATAAAAGACTTCTACAATGTGAGACATTAACATACTAATCTGATATCAATGTAACAGGGTGTTTCAGTAATGAATCTGACTGAATAGTGAAATTAAAATTGGAGTATCATGAGATGGGAAGAAACTTCATGAATCAAAATTATGCCTCATTCCATACTTTTTCCATATCAAAGCGAAGATATAAATATACGTCACAAATCCAGATATGTTCAGCCTTACACACCATGGAAACAGCTAAAAAGATGTTTCTCAATATAAAAGTTGTGTGTGCACGTAGCCGTTAAGAGTGGTAAAAATAAAAAGAAATTTTAGAGTGATGCTCGAAATTCTCCATAAGTTTTGTCACTATATTATAACCCGTTGTAAGGGGCACATTGCTACAGGTAAAATTAGGTTAGTCAGTTATCGCTTCCATCTTGAAGTCCCTGGTTCGGTTCCTACTGCCCGACATTTTTTTAATTCTTTGTAATGTTCAATTCTTAACTTTTAAATATAGTTTTTAAGTACACTTAAACAATTCAGTTCAGGAACACAGTATTAATATATGCTGATTCCAATTTAACTGGAATCACATAAAATAGGACAATTTCAATTCCCGTGTACATTCTGACACTATTTTACCTCCACAGTTCCAAAGAACACAATTCCCAATTATTCCTGTATTTGAAATTACTATTAATAAGTCTGAAGGACATACATTTGAAAAAGTTGAGCTATTAAGAAAACCAGTTTTCACACATGGTCTGGTATAAGTTGCAGCAAGTAGAGTTTGATCCTTTGCTGGTTTGAACTTTTATATTTGTGAACTTAGAGAACAAGGACATTTAGCGAATGATGAAAGGATTTTTACGAAAAATGTTGCATTTAATTCCCTTATTTGTGTCTTTCATTCTCTTATGTTTCCTCTTTCTCCTTTCTTTCACCTATTCTCATAGCATTGACATATAAACTACAATTTACAGTGTACAATAAATTCCAATTACATTAAATTTTTCTGTCATATTCATGAATTTGGAAACACAACTGGTCTAATTTCGACCAGGGCAATACTAGTATTCATTATTTAACAAACAAGTTTTAGGCTGTTACATAATCATCAGGTACTGACTACAGAAATTAAAATGTTGAAATAGCTCTGAGACAAATGGAAGGACTGAATGGGTAACCAGAATGAATGTATTTATTGGGAACAATTATGAAACACATTCAAAATTTGAAAATCAATCACTGGATGAAGCGCAAGATAAAACTTAAAACTTTCAAGCAGTGGGTGAGTCCCATACATTAATTGCTAATTAATCTGACAGTTTTCAGAGGTAAAGCGCTAACTTTAATTTCTTAAACAATAATTACCAAATGAAACTGACCTTTATGTGAAGCCCAATCTTAGATTTAACAGTCGGCAGGTGAAGCCCTTACTTTAATTTTTAGAAAGATGTCAAAAGCTAAGCTCTAACTTTAAATGAATTATTAAACAATAACCAATTAAAATTTATTATTCGGTGAAACCCACTGAAAATCTGGCAAGCAGTGGGTGAAGCCCATACACGGATTTGTTAACTAATCTAATAAGACCTCTAAGAGGAAGTCGCCAACTTTAATTTTTAAACAAATGAAATTGAGCATTGGGTGAATCCCAATTTAAAATTTGACAATCATTAGGTGAAACCCGTGCCTTAGCTTGTTAACTAATCTGAGAAAGATTTCAAAAGGCAACGAGTCAATTTCAATAGCTTTCATTAACGAATCTATACCAATTATAAATATCTAAATGTAGGTGTTTTGTTGTTCACTTCAATCTTCAAAACTACTGGACGAATCTTCATGTGGTTTGCACAGGAAGTACGAAAAACGTTTGAGTCAACACACAGGCATAATTTCATCAAAATCGAATCACAAGAAAAAAATATATTGCAATTTTAAGTATTTTGAATGACCGTCATGTCTCTTTGTTCAAGAATGAAGAACCTGTTATCTCCAAAACTACTTCACGAATGTGCATGGGGTTTTCACAGGTAACTTGAGGCTAACTCTGGTCAACATATAGACTTTGTTTCATTAAAATGAGAAAAAGAATATTGTAATCTGAATTTTTTTTATCTACGACTGTCATGTCTGTCTTTCTCTTTGAAAACGTTTATCTCCAAAACTACTTGACGAATTTTCGTGGTGTTTTCACACGTAACTTGAGCATATCGTGCGGTTACATAAAGGCTTCAATAATTAAAATCGGGTAAGAGAAAATAAATATATTGTATTTTAATCATTTGTTTATAGGCCATGGTGTATGTCTATTTCAAGAGGATAATCTCCAGAAACACTACATTCATTTTCATGGGTGTCCACAGGCAAATTGTGAATAGTTTTGAAGCTTTATAAATATGGTGTAGTATAGCAAATCTCGAAGATGGAGATGGGGTTTCATAGGTTTCATAGGTCAACTGAGAGTATCTTGGGGTAACATATAAGCTACATATAATTAAAATTGGATCAGGGGAAGAAAAGATATCGTAATTTGTTGTTCCTGGTGTATGATATGCTTGAATTGCAGCATACTATAGCAAAGATCAGATAGAGCCTCTGTTACTTACATAGTATACCAAATAATAGATGGCGAAGCTAATGAAGCTTTTTCTTACAGCAGCGGTGTAGAGTATTGATGTTGGCAGAGGCCGTTACATCCTTTTTCAAAAATCAGTTATGTGCAATGAGGATAATAATTCTTTGTGATGATAAAAAAATAAATAATTAATGTTGTTCCGATCAGTAAATTAATGACCCCCCCAAAAGCGAATATTTCGTTGCCAACTTTAACATACTAAACCGTTGCCACTGCGAGTAAAATTTAACCCAGAGAAAACACAGAAAATGATTTTTTTACTTGTTGTATTCCTCATGCCTTGCAATGCCATGGAAAAAAGTGCTTCTTTCCATGGGTATCATTTGAATTTAAAACATAACGACATTCCCTCGAGTCTATGGATAATTTCATTTACTAAAAATTCTTTTCAAGGAAACACGAATATACGTAGTTTCCCTTATGATTTCGGTGTGCACTTGTTACATCTTGATTCCATTCTGTTAGGAATGCCTAGAAAACGGTGTAGTACAGTACAGAACAAATAGAGGCCCTGTTAGTTACGTAGTGCAACAAGGACCTAATAGTTGGCGCTGCACTTTATAATTTTTTTAAATTTCTTTTCGATGGTTATGCCATAGAAAAGCAACGAACCACTGAGGAGCCGTTTGTTTTGTAATGCTGCAAATAAACAATACATGATCTTGTTGTGCGTAATCCCTCAGTAACAGAAGTATCTGTTTAGGAATGACTCAAGAACGTCTTAGTTGTTGTTGTTGTTGTTGTTGTTGGGGGTTTTAAAGGGGGCCTAACGACTGGGTTATCAGTCCCCCGTTCCTATCGAGGAGTGCACTAAGTATGGTTTTCCGTTGGAAAGACAAGCACTTCATAGCCCATTTTACAGGAGGAAGTGACAAGAGGCGCCTTGGCAACATAAAAAGGGAAAAAACCATAAAAGTTAACGCTCAAATAAGCAATGTTGGTAAAACAGCTCAACAGAAGATTTAGGCTGGCTGATCACTACGATAATAACGGATGAGCCAGCCATTCTGCACGTACTAAAACTGCCAAGTAAAAAGATTTAGCGAGACGAAAGTAACAACATATTAAAACTGTTTGAATGGTGGGCGCCTGAAAGATCGAGTTTCAGGTGCCACCATTAAATCATGTGATAAAATTCAGCTGCGCGAATAAAACCTAAAACACGGTTAACCATGAAGGCATCGTCGGATAAAATCGAAGGAAGCGCAGAAGGAAGCATAAAAGACTGCCGCAATGCAGCTAAAAGCGGACAGTCCGACAAGATGTGGACCACCGTGAGCAGTGCGCCACAACGGCAGCCTGGTGGGTCCTCACGTCGTAAGAGGTAGCCGTGCGTTAGCCATGTATGGCCTATACGCAGGCGAAACAGGACAACAGAGTCTCGTCGAGAGGGCAAGAAGGAGGTCTTCCAAGCTGCAGTTGACTGTTTAACTGTATGGAGCTTATTTGGCGTTGTCACCGTGGACCATTCACGGTCCCAGGCCATGGAGAGTTTTTGGTGTGGACCCAATCGGATATCCCTTTCTGGAGTACCGATCTCCAGGCGCTGGCAGTCGATTGCCTGCTTGGCCAGCTGATCAGCACGTTTGTTCCCCTGAATGCCAATGTGGCCTGTGGTCCAGATGAAGGCCACAGATCGGCCGGACTTGCCGAGATTGAAAACGGAGTCCTGGATGGACCGCACCAGGTGGTGTTTGGGAAAACACTGGTCAAGGGCTCGTATGCCACTCAGGGAGTCACTGCATTTGACATACGACTTCCTGGGGCATGTACGTAGATGGTCGAGGGCTCTAAGTATTGCGACCAGCTCTGCCGTAAAGACTGTGCAGCCATGTGGCAGCGAGCGTTGTTCACAGTGGTCGCCATGAACGTAAGCGTAACCCACTCTGCCATCTACCTGGGAGCCATCAGTATATATCACTTCTGCATCACCGAACGCGCTAAGTGTGTCCTGAAACTGGTGATGAAGTATGTGTGATGGAACCGACGCCTTTGGGTCACAGGACAATTGTAGGTTGAGCTGTAGGCGAGGGATGGACCAAGGAGGGATATAGGAGTGGCAGGAGAATGCGATAGGGAGAGGGAGAGCCTCGAGGGAAGAAAGGAGACCACGAACGCGGACTGCGATCGGATGACCCGATCTGGATCGACGCTGTGGACAGGGTAGGGCAGTATTCGGAAACAAAAGCCTGCGATTGGGATGGTGCGGTGTAGTGTGAACATGGGCAATGTAGGAAGCCAACAGTTGTTGCCGGCGGGACCGCAAAGGCGGGATGCCAGCTTCGGCAAGGAGGCTTGGAACAGGGCTAGTACGGAAAGCCCCTGTTGCTAAACGTACACCACCATGAAGGATCGGATCCAAGATTTGTAAAGCGGAAGGTGCTGCAGAGTCATACACCTGGCTTCCATAATCCAGGCGTGACTGGATTAGAGCCTTGTAGAGGTGAAGGAGAGTTTGACGGCTAGCTCCCCAGGTAGTGTGGCTGAGACAACGCAAGATATTTAAAGACCTCTAGCACTTCTGCTTCAACTGACGAAGGTGCGGCCCCCAAGTCAGTCGGTTGTCAAACAGCATGCCGAGAAACCGGTGTGTTTCTTCAACACGAAGCTGTTCGTCAGCTAGATAGAGTTCTGGATCGGGGTGAACAGCCAGACGACGACGGAAGTGTACGACCCGGGTTTTGGGGGAGGAGAAGGTGAAGCCATGGGCTGAGGCCCATGACTGTGCCTTGCGAACGGCTCCCTGCAGACGCCGTTCGGCGACAACAATGCTAGAAGAGCTGTAATATATGCAAAAGTCATCGGCAAATAAGTAACAGCTAACCGATGACCCAACAGCCGCTGATAGACCGTTAATCGCAATTAAAAAGAGTGGTACACTGAGAACGGAGCCTTGTGGGACACCGTTCTCTTGGACTCGGGAGGAGCTGAGGGCGGTACCAACTCTAACCCTGAATGTGCGGAGTGAAAGAAAATTCTGGATAAAAATGGGGAGTGAACCACCTAAGCTCCAGTCATATAATGTCATAAGAATGTGGTGGCGCCAGGTAGCGTCATGTGCCTTCCGGAGGTCAAAAAAGACCGCAACTTGGTGCTCACGCCTAGAGAATGCCGTTCGAATGGCAGACTCCAGTGACACTAGATTGTCAATACTGGAGCGACCCTGACGGAAACCCCCCTGTTGCGGGGCCAGGAGACATCGATCTTCGAGTACCCACAGAAGCCGGCAACTCACCATGTGTTCAAGTAGCTTACACAGTACATTTGTTAAGCTGATGGGACGGTAACTATCAACTGCCAGCGGATCTCCACCTGGTTTCAGCACAGGGACAATGATACTATCCCCCCACTGGGATGGAAAAACACCCCCTGCCCAGACACTATTAAACAGGGACAGCAGTTTGGTTTGGAATTCCGCCGACAGGTGACGAACGAACTGGCTGTGTATGCGGTCTGGCCCTGGGGTGGTGTCAGGGCATGCATTGAGAGCAGTTTGGAACTCCCATTCTGGAAACGGATCATTGTACGGTTCCCGGCGAAGTGTAGCGAAAGATAACCGAGTCCGCTCTACCCGCTGCTTGAGGAAACGGAAGGAAATTAATCATCCTCTTAAAGCGAATAGGTCGTTGCAACTGCATGTAAAATTTAACCTACGTAGAAGACAATAAATAAATAAATTCTTTCTAGCTGTATCCCATATGCTTTGCAGTGTGATGAAAAGAAAAGAAGTGCATCTTTCGAAGGGTATAACGACTAAATTGTACGTAGAGTAGAAATAACTATGGAGTGAGCATTGCGTTCTGTGCATCTTCTCTCTTATATTATCTAACTAAGTGTGTCACAGAAGCGACAAGAACGTTGAGAAAGCGTCTCTAAAAGGGCCATTTTCACATAGTCATTCGTCTTAATCGAACAAAAAAGGACCAAGATAAACTCAGCGATTATTAGACTTTTCTCAATAACACTTGACATTTCCACCTTAATGTTGGGGACACAAAATTTGTTCTCTGCATCTGAATGCTCACTCCAGAGATAATTCTGCTCTGTGCCTGCCACTAGAGATAATAAACGCGAGCGACAAACTCATCTGAAACCTCTGTGCTTTCATAATTTTTCGGTACAATATTGTGATTAATATTTGTGCATACTCTTAATGCGGACTACATTAAGCTAGAGAAAGACGTCTTCTTTTGCAGAGGCAACTGTATGTAGAGTTATGATCCGATTTCTGAATTTGTAGTTCTATTACACAAGGTCGATTTCAACTTCGTGCTTTACAGAGTAATCACTGCATGAAGTGGGAACATGTATTAGCTGAAAAAGTGGCCGATATTGCTAACACAGTCAAGACAATACTATATCTAATGGGAAGTTTTATACGGCCCATCAGCTGACGCCATTACTTCAGTCATTACCCAGACATACTTTATCGCACATTAACACCACTATGACGTCTTATTTATACAGCCATGAACTGCTCTGTTGGTTTAATTACCAGACTTTCAGAATTTGGCAAGTTTTCGATAATAGGGAACACTGCATACAGAATACATTGTTCCCAGTGCAACACTGCAACATACTAATGCTTCAGCATACATTTACTGTGAGCGATAAACAGTTTAGTACTACACCATAAAACCAATACGTGGTGCTGTTGTTATTACTACTTCTCATCTCAACGATAGAAGTGTTTCCAGAAGTTTACGCTAAACAGACAATTACACACCGCAGTCTTAACTTTATGAACACAACCTAACAGTGAATTTACGTAGTTCCGGAGTACGGACTGAAATTAAGTTTTTGTTTGAAAAACTTTAAGAACATTCATCGTTTCCGACAACTACTTAAATTTGACATCTTGGCTAGGAGAACTGAATTTACTGACAGAGCGATACAAAAAGGATTTTGTTTTTGCTGACTTAGGTCTGGATCTCTAAAAAACCATGATATTCACAGGTCCAACAACCGTTGCAAAGCACGGGCTTATAAGCTAGTTAACAAATAAAACTGATCGTTGGGTGAAGCACATACATTAATTGTTAATTAAACTAACAAATATTACAAACGACAAAGCATCAAATATGCGTGAATTCTTAAACAACAATCGCTACCACAAAAGGTGTAATTAATCAATTATAATTCAAAGCCACAGTACATATACGACGCCACAGAACAGGTAGCTTTATATTAACAGTACTTAAGAAAAGATAGCTTTTCCAATCTTTTTACCATTTTCAATTTATTTAATTTTTCTTTGTTAATAATGATACCTCTGTGGCCATACATCACTGCAAGCTTGTTAACGGGTTTGGCTCACAACAGATCTTCAGTCAAGTCTTAATGAATAGCAGTGTGAAGCATGATTTTTCTGCTATTGCACTCGACACAAGAAGAGAAGAAAGGTGCTTTATTATAGGTATATATGAAGGGAAAATCGCTGGAGTACAAAACTGCTCATACTCAACTAGAGTATCACAGAATAATATTGTTCCCATCTTCCCTTTTCCATTTTGCCATCCACGACTTTCTCTTTGCCTTAAGATTAGAAAAGTAGTCTGTTTCATCTATATATGGGCCATATATGTATCGTAAATCATGACAAGAAAAAACGGCAGGATGTAAAGAAGAGAAATTACATTGTAAGTAAATTATAAACCATTTGTTCAAAATCAAATGTTCAAATATTTGTAAATCTTTCGGACCAAACTGCGTGGTCATCAGTCCGTAGCTTACAAACTACTTAAACCTAGGTAAACTAACCTACGGACAACACACACACACACCCATGCCCCAGGGAGGACTCGAACCTCCACGGCAAGCAACCGCGCGCTCCGCAGCGAGACGCTTTAGACCGCTCAGCTACTCCACCGCGGCATAAACCATTTGTACAAGCATACTACGTGTATGAAATGTTTAAAATGTTTCTAATCACTATAACCACATTGAAAATATGGCGAATTTGTTATGACAGGGTTAAGAAACTAAATAAACAAAAGTAAAAGTCTAAGTTGCTTGTTTTACACATAGCAATTTCATCCTTCGTTTTGTAATAAGAGTGAACCCCTGATATCGAAGAAACTACTACGAACGCATCGCTCTTACATGTACATAATTAGGCCTAAGAATATTGCAGATCATGTTTCTCCTAAACGAACGGAAAATTGTTCCAAACAAGATGACGGGGAAAAATATTTTACCCCAGCAGCATCAGACTCTACATCAGCTCTCATCACAACTTGTCAGCAAAACGACGAAAATTTTCCAAATACGACGCGACAGCTTTCCAAACCTCGAAAACGAAGGTGACGCCGTATTTGATGGATTTCGTATTTGTAGGGTAAATGAAACGGATGATTAAAGTCATTTCCGAGATGCATATGGTAAGATAAATTTTATTGAAATAGAATTTACAGAACTGCTACTTCGTTATATTAAACATTAGAACTCTAGCAATTTTAACAAAATATTCTGATAATATTTGTAAACAACATTGAAAATTAGCTTTTTGAATTATTTATTACTTAAAAACAACAGATGTTTCGTTATCAGAATTTAAAACCACGCTGCATTGCTAAAATAACATTTTATCTTCGCAATCCAAGCCCACAGAAACGAACAAATCGGCCTTCTCGAATACTTTCTTGGCTTTCGGTACAGCTCTCGAATTTTCGGTGGTCGCTTCGGGCGGTAGCTTGCCTCTGAAGCTTACAAAATAACCATTTTCGCTACCGAACCGAAATTTACATCACCACCGAGAAAAACACATCGAACCGAACGGTACGAAAGATACAGAGTAGGGCCCCATAGCAGGTAACTTTTAGGCAACGGTTATATAAGCAGGAAAAAGTACGCTGGTTACACTTAAGAAAATATTGAAATATTTGTAAAGTTATGGGACCTAACTGCAGTGGACATCGGTCCCTAAACATACAAATTACTTTAACTTATCCTAAGAACAACATACTCACAAACACCCATGCCAGAAGAGGACTCGAACCTCCGACGAGGAACGGCCGCGCGCACCGCAGCAAAGCGTCTTATTTCTCACAGCTGTTCCGCTGTGGCTAAACATAGGAAATAGCAATGAAAAAGACAAGGTGCTCGTAAATTATACGACAAGCCGTGAAACAGTTCAACAACGCCGAAACGGAAATAGGAGTAAGATGTCAGATCATATTACGATGCCTGATCAAAGGTAGAAACCTAAACCCCAAAAATGGGGTCCCAAAAGGTTCGGTCTTGGGTCCTTTGCTGTTCTTAATATATATTAATGACTTGCCATTCTACATTCACGAAGATGCTAAGCTAGTACTTTTTCTGATGATACAAGTGTAGCTATCACACCTGACAAACAGGAATTAACTGATGAAATTGTAAATGATATCTTCCAGAAAGTTATTAAGTGGTTCTCTACAGATGCACTCTCATTAAACTTTGATAAAACCCAGTATACACAGTTTCATACAGTAAATGGCATGACACCATTAATAAATTTAGACTTTGAACATAAACCTGTAGCTAAGGTAGAATATTCAAAATTTTTAGGTGTTTGCATTAACGAGGGACTGAATTGGAAGAAACACATTGAAGATCTCCTGAAACGTCCGAATTCAGCTACTTATGCTATCAGAGTCATTGCAAAATTTGGTGATATACATCTCAGTAAATTTGATTACTACCCCTATTTTCATTCACTGCTTCATATGGGATCATATTCTGGGGCAATTCAACATTGAGTAAAAAAGTATTCATTGCACAAAAGCGTGTAGTCAGAATAATTGCTGGAGCCCACCCAAGAGCATCCTGCAGACATTTATTTAGGGATCTAGGGATACTCACTGTAGCTTCACAATATATATATTCCCTCATGAAATTTGTTATTAACAATCCGACCCAATTCAAAAGTAATAGCAGTGTGCATAGCTACAAAACTAGGAGAAAGGATGGTATTCACTATTAATGGTTAAATCTAACTTTGGCTCAGAAAGGGGTGAATTATGCTGCCACAAAAGTCTTTGGTCACTTACCAAGTAGCATCAAAAGTCTGACAGACAGCCACCTAGTATTTAAAAATAAATTAAAGGAACTTCTGAATGGCAACTCCTTCTACAATGTAGATGAATTTTTAGATAAAACTTAAAAAAAAAATATCCTTAAAATATTGATTGTCAAGTATAGACAACATTTACTAAATTGACACGTTCCACATCATTACGAAATGTCGTATATATGATCTATGGAACAAGTATTAATCTAATCTAATCTAAACTTAACTTACTAATTCTACAACGTAGTGAATACCCAGTAGCGTAGTAACCGAGCGGTATGGAGCGCCACTTTACGGATCGCGCGGCCACCCGCGTTGGAGGATCGAATCCTCCCTCGGGCATGGATGTGTGTGTTGTCCTTAGGTTAGTTGAACTTAGTTTAAGTAGTTTGTAAGTCTAGGGACTGATGAGCATCGTAGTTTGGTCCCATAGAATTACAAACATTTGAATTTGAATACCTACACCCAGTCAACATGAAAGGTCATTCTATGAAAATGCTATGGCCCAGAGCGCCACTGTGTTTACTCAAGAATCGGCCCACATGTTCTGCAGTTTAAAATGTCCAAAAACATCCTCTCCCGAGACAGGAATCGAAGAGGGACGGAACTAACACAGCTGAAAAATACGTTGGCGAGCAGAGCAGGTAACTGACCGGCAACGGCCTCATAATGTCACGAATACTTTGGTCCGTTACTGATTGAATACCAACTTGATGAAACGCATCTAACACTCAGCGTCTTCCTGTTCGTCTTGTTTTCTTTTAACACACTGTCTATTGACTTTTCCACCATCTTGTATTTGGTACTCTATTTGTATTCGAAAATGGAATCATAATTTATTTCTGACAACTTTCTCATGAAAGTTTCATTTGACTTGACAAAAATGATTACATATGAATAACTACACAATGCAGCAGTCATTTACGGTTTGCGTAGAGCCGTTTCTTTATATATCAGTACTGCATTCAGAAATATATGCTTTTACTACCAAGAAAATATTATTGTTCATAGAGCTGCTACACTAAACTCACTGATAAAATGTACTCCGTCACCAGTATGAAACATGGATGTGATAGAGGCGGACTCTCAACACCGGGATGTATTGTCAGTGGGGAAGCAGCAACACAGAATGCGTTTAGCCATGAAGAGTGGTGACTTATGTTTATAAATTTAGTTATCAATTACAACTGAACAAACATACGTTTCTGATTTCGATAAACGTTTTATATTTTTGGCAAAGCCTTTTCGGTGGCAGATTTGTTAGGCACTGATCTACATGTGTTACACTTCAGTTTCTTCCTTTCGGTGATTTTTCATCTTTCACAGCATTAGGATGTGACCACAGTTATTGTGTAGCGCTTGAATGAAATGACCTTCAGGTTATTAAAATACTTCTAAAGCTGCTCCTATTGAAGATGTGATTGTGACGTGCAAATGCGGAAGAGCAGTACCAGACACGAGAACCAAGACAAAGAGAAGTGTTACGAACAAGCGGGCAGATACAGTCGAGCTATGAGGGCGCTCAAATTTCTCTGTAAACGTAAATGCTTGAGCGGGTAAGCCAAACTGTTCCTACGAAACTGCATGTTAATCTTTAATTATCACCCTGTTTCCATTGTTTAAATATGCGCAAAAATAGATAAATAAATGAAACATCAGCATTAAAACAATGTAATAAAATGATAGATGAAAGATGACTCGTCATTTACTTTAATTCAGAGTAAAACTATTAAAGAACTAAATATCATTTATCTTATGAATTCCCCTGTATCCTCCGTATGTTTGTTAACCAATATCAATAAAACTACTCTTAGCGGGTAACAAAAGAGATTAAGCATTACTTTATCATTGTCAGGAAAATAGATATTACTTTTAAAAGAGTTACGGAAATAGTCACCCTCTTTAAAATGCCAATCCCTTTTATATGAGCGCTTTAATTTATATCAAATTAAATATCCGTTTTTTTCTGCACTGCTAGTCCAACATCTTTCACTGTCACGCATTGCTTACTGTTCAACTGCTGCTACTGCTCCTGACTTTGTAAAGATAATAATGTAGAAAGTAGTGCAGCATCTCTGACAGGGTCATCAGAATACCATGCGCCCTCATCTGCCAAGTGCGAACGGTGAGAAAATGAAATGACGCCTAGGGAGCAAATGTTGTGGCAACCTTCTGCGCGAACTTTAAATGTGCGTAAGTCTCATTTGATTAGAATGTGTGTTCATTGTAATGACTTTTCGCAATCTATGTCTCATTTGGATAATCATATAACTCTTTGAATATATAACAACTATCAGTTGGTGCAAATTTATCTCGCATACAGTGTATAAATCGGTCATTAACGTTTTTTCTTCCTAATTAAACTGAATTGTAACATTTGGCTTTTTGGAGTGCAGGAAATGAACGGAACTAATAGTCAGACACAGTTTATGGCATTTTATCAGTATATTCTGTGATCGTGAAACTTTTGTACAAATATAGATTGCCGCGGTGGATTAGCCGTGCGCACTGGGGTGCCGTGTAGCGGTGCGCTCGGCCTTTCGGCGTTGGGGGTTCTAGTCCCCCCCTCTGGCATGGGTGTTTATGTGGCCCTTAGGTTAGTTTCGGTAGTTTTTAAGCTACGGACTAATAACTCCGCAGTTGAGTCCGATAGATTTACAAACCTTTGAACATTTTTGAAAAATATATTTCGGAAGTGTTTGCCAACACTTGACGTCTTTATTTTGGATATTTTATAGCAACACAAAATAACATATTTTGAGACACGTGTAGGAATGGACTGCCTAAACCAGCAAATATTAGGAATTGACTGTGAAAATGTAATGTATCATCAGATACATAACTGTAAAATAGTTTCGTATCTTGTTAATGCAGAAACCAGTTAGTACTTATTTCTTTTACGTAAACGAAGTTCTTGAAACATTAGCATTAGAGCAGCTAGAATTTTTGATCATGTAAATACCTTACACGATGTTGATAATTATTTGAATAATTTCAACTGCTCAAAAGCCATCATCTGTCGACATTGGGTTTAACTTCACGATGTCCATTATGTGTGTCATTCATATATGGAACTATACCCTGCTCTGAAAACCCATTCAGTTGTTATATCTATATGTGAAGCAGATGGCCTTGAAATTCTGTAATGCAAATTGCTGATATTAATATAATTATCAAAAATTTGAGGTGCACTATGGCAACCGATCTCGTGCCCTTAATAGTTTTAGACCATTAGAAAGTGACATATTTTGTTCCTTTCTTCAATTTGTGCAGTTAAACTATATGTAGATCTTCAACATCGTTCATCAATAAGTACTGCAGTAGTCAGTCAATAAAGACATGACTACGAACTGAGTATATATCCCGTAGTAACTGTATATTACTTATGTCCTAACAGCGATCGTATTTATCTGACAGTTGGCATAATAACTTCGTCCAGGTAAAAGTTCAAATTATCCCCATGACAGCGGCGCCCTCAGGGAGCCTAGTTATTTTTATACGGGAATTGGCGCATACCAAAGCAATAAAATGCTCCTTATTTGGTCTCAGACATTCAATAACAAAAAAATTCCGCACTGACCCCAAAGTAAACACTTTCAAGGGTGTCGTAAATAATCGAATCAGTGAAAGAAGTCATTGCTACTAGTAGTCTAGCTAGCATAGCGGCTGTGCCCAGGAAACTACAATAAACTTGCTCAGCTACACACATGTCAGACATCTTTGCAACCAAATTACTAGTGCGCTTTAAATTATGTACTGAGTTAAGGAGAGTCAATAGACTCGAATGATGACTAGACTGATGATTCACGCTATATCATATGGCAATCCGATCAGAATGGCTTTGATGTAGTAACTGACTCTAAAATGTTATGTAAAATGGTGTATAGCACCAATAGTTAAGAAGGAGTGGTTGGTGCATCCTTTTGGGGTGTTCTTCATGGTAGATGTGTAAGGAAAAACCAAATGCAAAAAGGAATGAATTCATTTTACAGAATTTGGTGTATAGCATCGAAAGTTAAGTAAGACTAGTTGTGTATCGGTATTGGGGTGCTCCTCATCGTCATTGTGTCAGGAAAAACTAAATACAGAGAGAAAGGAATTCATTTTACAAAATTTGGTACTGCGTAAAGTAAAGATGTAGTTCGGTTACCATGATTGTTTAAATCAGTATGAGAAACCACCTTTTCAAACAGTAGTATGTATGGGAACGGTGTTTGGACAATAACTTTCCTGAACTGGAGTGGTCTGCATAGATTCCTGAACTGAATGTGGTGGAGTAAGCGAACCGACTTTGCTACATATCCCATCGTCCAACACATCTTCTATGCCTCGATAAAGAATTGGACACAATTCATCCACAATCGTTTGGATACAATTTGTCCACAGTACATTTCAAGCATTCCTAAACGCGATGACTTGACTAGTGGTCCAGTAATGTCCTCTAATGAGTCAAGATGGTTTTGATGAGGTACTATTCACTACCTTAACAGTATACATTCTTGTCATTTTAAAGTAAGGCATAGAATTCAATAACACGAAGACTAGTTTGAACTCCAAGGAGCCTTACGAGGAATAGGACTATTTGGAGGTGGTATGTAATTGCCTTCCTTCCAACTTTGAACTGACTTATAAAGCTATATATAGGAAACTAAAGATAACGTTGAATTCAAAGCACGACGTAAATCTGTATTTTTCATATCAACAAAATTACCAGAGGGAAAAGGAAAGTGTCAGAAATAGTAGGAATGAGCAGCGTACGAACACGATCTTCGGATTAATGTGTGACACTGTACCACCCTGACAATTGATTTTTGCTGTAGTTTATTAATCAATTAATGAATCGGCTTTGGGTTCAATAGATCCTAAACCGAGCTCTACTCTGAGGCTCTGCAATAACCGAGCAATGCTCACTGACTCAGGAACGCCAATGAAAGGAAAAGAACTAAATTGGTAGTTACGAAGTTTTCGTTTAATAGGTTCGCTAGAGTAGTGCTGGAACTATTGATTCCGGGTCTTACAAGCTTAGTCGGGTCTAAGAAGTATCCTTTAACAGATTGCCTACAGAATAACGCTACTACTGAATCCTGGTATTAAGAGTGAAGTTCGTGAGTGAGTTAGAAAAAGTACGGAATCGTTCGCACGAAATAATTTCGTTCGGCTAAGACAGAACGAAATTTTTTGAAATGAATTCTGTTCCGGAAGCTATGTACTTATTTGCTGGAACTTATTTCATTACTTAATCACAGAAAATGGTTTGCTGTTAATCAACTCATAACTATAATGCTAGAAAATAAATTGTATAATTCAACAGCAAAAGAGGTAAGTTTTAGATTTGCTCGACATTGCACCACTCATTCGTTCCGTTCTTTAGTGTGTGCCATTATTTTCTAGCTACTAGCCGCAGCTGAGGCTTTGAGCCTTCCCTAAAGTTTTATTACTAATATATATATTTCATCTGAAATAAAGACATTAATAAAGTTACATTAAAGTTCACCAGAAAAAATTTTTGCCGACTGCATTAATTTATTCCATATTCTTTTTGACATGTTGAATCCGCCACTTGGAATTTTTAAATTTTTTTATATAATCGTCATTAGATGGATCGGAAACTATATCTGGCCATACTGAAGCAGGTTTTCAGGTTTTAATGATTATGGCCAAGTATGCGTGGAAAACGTTGGTCCGTATTCGAAACCTCATGTATTTCACAATTTGTTTCTTATTCATGTTGAACTAGTAAAACTCCCGATTCCATAATGAACCGTACGTCTGATCACCTTAAAGACGTGATTAATACTTGAATTTAATCAAGTAATTGGGAAAACTTTTACAAGTGGTTAGTAATTGTGCATATTGGAAATGGGATAGTACTCTCATTATCAAACAGAGGAAGAATATAGGGTAATTTGTGTTTGATTTTAGACAAATTCTTTTTTAACGCTTCGTGATTGTTATGACGTCGTATATTCGTAAGTACGATTCGTACTGTTGTACAACTTTGCCTGTAATTTCAGTAATATATTGGAAATATCTGCCGATTATAAAGAAGCAATCAGTCTCAATTTTTACCCGTTGGTGAAATTTTATTGTAGGCTAATATAAGCAGAAGGCAGTTCTCGGCGTGTATGTCTTTCATGTCAGACTTCATGAAATATGTGCCGTATATTGACACTATTTTGCCGGTGCATTCTCTGATATACGCCGATACTGCACGGATAGGGTATTGCAAATAGCATTCTCAGTTGCACAATAATAAATTAAACTGTCATGGCAGATGGTGAAGTAAACGGTACACTTACTTTCATCATTTATGGGGCCAGTTAGTGAGAAAATTTTTCTTAATGGTTGAAATTGTGTATATAGTTTCTTGAAAGCTGCTATGTGAATCATTTTGGAGTAATGGATAAATTTCTAATTTCAGAACTACTGGCTTCAAATGAACGTGTAGTTGCTAGTTGTAATCCAATTACAGTTAAAATTGCAGGTTTCGTGAACTGACCTTCTCCTTGACGTGTTGATGTTGATAGTGGCGCGATGAATGACAGGAGGTAACCAATCAGGAGTGGCGTTCAGGCAGCCAACAAGAAATGGCTTTAACACAGTCTAATATACACAGTCGCGACACTCCCACTGATTATTGTTATTCACAACGATAGTAGTACTCCAAGCGACAGGCAAGCTACATTTCTGAATACGATATCGGATGACTGAATTGTTTCGTTTATACTGACTTTAACATTTTACAACAGTTATCGTGTATAGCGGAAAAAAGTCGGTAAACACTAAAAAGTAAGCCTACGTTGGTCGTTCTTACCTGTGCTAAAAAAAAAAAAAAAAAAAAAAAAAAAAAAAGTTTTATTTGCTATTAAGAACAAAAATGGCCAGAAAACACCTGAAGATCTGATGTTTCGCATAAAAGACGTCGCTTTTCTATTGAGAAACATAAAGGTTTCTTCAGTCAAATTAGGGGGTTTGCAACGTAGGAAATGTATATGGAATGCAATATCTACACAACCTAGTGTATTAAAACAACCCCCACAGCTGTAGCGAAAAAAGAACCCATTACAGACGTGGCAATAAACGTTAAAATGAATAAAACTATTGCCCAAGAAAGAAGTAATAAATACCATAATTTTTGCTTTTTAAGCAAAATTATTCCACTCAAAAGTATGTGTGTGTGTAAGAAACACGAGTGAAATGTAAAACCGTGTGAATCATTAGACTCCATACGGAATTGTTATGCGTTAAAGAAAGTGCCTCTTACGTTTATATTTTCTTACTAGATGACCCGGTGAACTTCGTATCACTTACCTTGTAATATAAACTATATTACTATAAATCATACTTTTTTTAGACCCAGTAGCTTTATAAAGGCATCCTCGGATAGTCTAAGTATCGGTGAATGTCAAATGTGCACAATTTTATCACACTCGCACGAATGATATTGATGTCCCAAAGAAAAGACCTGTTTTAGTTTTCCAGATATTTTCCTATTTTCTGGCCTACTATTCCAAACTTTTACTTTACTCAAACCTTCCTCTTGCTTTGAACGTCGAATGTGAAAAATATTATCGCAATCAGATGAATTTTATTGATATTTCATAGAAAAAACTTTCTATTTTTTTCTGAATTTTCCGGGAAAGTTTTCCAAATGCTTCTTCCATAAGAACGTTACTGTTGCTTTGAACGTCAAATATGCAAAATTTTATCAACATCAGACGAATGATATTGATATCAAATTGAAAAATGTTCTTTCAGTTGCCCGATAATTTTCAAATTTTCGGGTAAACTTTCCTAAATTTTTAGTCTATAAGAACTTTTATCTTAGTTTTACGTGAAATGATCAGAATTTATTGCAATCGAATGAACGGCTCTCAACTTTAGTGTTAAGTACATTTAGAAACACATTCAAAAAGGAACTTGGTTCGAATTTTACGACTTTTCTTCTTAAATGTCCACTGAAAACTTTTCCAAAACCATAATGAACAAAACAAAGTATCCCTCTCCGTCGTGCGAGTAGTGAGTTATAGAGCTGAATTCAATCAAAAACGCATTGTAAAACGCGTTTTCAGTTTTTCTCAAATTTTCCAATTTTCCGGTAGATTTTCCAAAACATTTATTTCATGCAAACCTTGTCCTGTCAAGCCGTACTCAAGTGATGCTCTTACAACCATGTGGCAATTGATTTTTATTCATAGAAAAAATCGTTTTCAGTTTTTCTAAATTTTCCTACTTTCCGGGCGACTTTTCCAAATTTTCATTTGATGCGAACCTTCCTCTTGCTTTCAATATGAAATATACAAAATTTTATCGCAATTCGACGAACAGTATTGATAGCTCAATGGAAAAAGTTCATTCAGTTTTCCCTGATTTTCCTCTTTTCCGGACAACGTTTCCATATTTTATCACCGTTTAAAGCTTTCCTGGACTTATACGAATATTTCAAGACTAAAATTAACCAAATAGTTACAGCCGTTCTCGACTTTTAGCGAGACTAACGAACAGCAATTCAAAGTAAGCTGCGAATATAGCCATATTCTCAAGTATTTGTTTATCAATAATTTGTTATCACTGAATCGGCGAAATTAGGGTGGTTTTAGTTTTATTTCTCAATTACTTACATTTCTTCATATTTAACCAATGCTTCAAAGCGAAAATTATAATAAATATTTCGTTAATTACTTGGAAAAGTAATTATAAACGAATTTCACACTCATGACGGCTTGCCCACTGCAAAGACCGCTACTGTCGTTTCAGCAGTCAGTCGGAAACAATTTCCACAGCAGAGAGTGTTGCGACTGTATATTTTAGTCTGTGGCTTTACATTTTACGTTTCTTAAACAAACTGGCGTTCCCAATGACAATGTTTTCACGAATAACATATTGCAAACTCGTAGTTTTGTCGAAGAAAAATTGCATAGTGCAGCTTCGTCGCAGAAGAAATCACTGGAGAAGAAGTTAAAGGAAAATACATCGAGAACCAGCCAGTACATGGGAGACCAATTTTTTGTAATTACGTACTACAGGCTGAAAAGTGTGTTTGAATTGAGGACGAATAAAAATTGCGGTCAATTTGAAAGAAACTGTTACACCACTGTAGTGATTTGTACTTTTGCGATTCGCGATGTGGTAGTAAAGACTGCCAGAGAAATTCTATAAATTTATCATGTAAAGGAATCCCTGGAGTAGAAATTGAGAAAAGTACATCGAGAACAAGTGACCATGTGATTGTAGCAGTTTGATATAAACACGTAGCTTTCGCTGTAAAGTCTCTTTTGACTATGAATAAATATTGTTATTAAATAAATGCGGTCAATTTACAATAATATTTCATATATTGCATAAAAGACGCAAACTGACTACATGCCTGAGCTCCATTCTTGATTGGCTGCCTTCCCCTCCACTCATGCACCGCGCTGCTACCAACATCAACATATCAAGCAGTATGTCAGTGCAAGTAAACTGAAATTTATACAATTGTTCATGAGATTATACCTCTTAACGAGTACAAAATAACATAATTTACAAAACTTGAGTGGTACAAATTTAATTTAAAGGTCTCTTCTAATGAAATAAAAGAGTTCATCAAGAGGTTAGAAAATAGTCATTGGCCGAGAGCAAGTCTTTGTAAACGATGTTAAAACTGTGTAGTTGGAAAGTTCCTAACCGTCTCTCAGCACAATCTTCCACCCTCCTATAAGTTTCCCCTGCTTTACCCTCACTCCTGTTATTAGGGATGTATTGACTTATAGTACTATTTGCACTAGGTAACGCATACTGCATGAGGGGCCGTAGATATAAGCAATTCTTCAGACTGGTGAAACAATTTTTTTTTATTTATTACTGACCTTAGATCTCGAAGTAGATTATGTCCCACGCTATTTCAGCACACAGGTCGCAGAGTCTTGATGTCAAGCTGTGAAGAAATCGCACTGACGTGTTTTACGTCCCACTTTAGAGTTGTAGTTTTATAAGTCTGTGCAAACATTTTGGACCAATATAATAATCTAAATAATAAAAAATTAATTAATAAGAGTGTCTGAAACCGTTTAGGAAAAAAAATTAGGTTGTGGCGGGTTTCGAGCCACCGACCTTCAGTGTTATAGTCCAACGCTTTACCCACTTTTTTTTTTTTTTTTTTTTTTTTTTTCGTTCTATGTGTAGTTCACTTCGTTGCGGACGCTGATCATTTTTGTTCGTTCTTGTTCGACCTGTTGTTGGCTCAGTTTTTTATTACAGAGGGCGTCCAGCCCTCTGACCGAGCGTGCTGAGCCACGGCGCCCGGCTCCACTTCGCTACGGCTATCAACCAGAATATCAATCCTTTACTCTCATTCTATTGATAATCGTTGTTAACTGATGCTAATATGACATTTGTAGACTTTAGGTTATTGTACGAAGAACTATGTGTTTTTGTTAATTCTTCAGTGCGCCATTGCTTTGAAATGACAACGTGTAAGTTACAATAAGAAAATCATCAAATACGCAACGCAAGATGCCAGAGAAAGTCCTGGCCGAGGAATGTCACGTGACATCTCCGAACGGCTGATTTTCGTTAATTCAATGGAGGGTGTCAAATCTTCGTTATTTTTGCAAATATGTCTCAAACGATACGCGATATGAAAAAACGTAAGGAAGCTAACTTGTAGAGAATTTTCTCCTCTACCAATTAGGTTATTCAATTTTTGTGTCAGATGAACGGTTTGTTTGCATTTATAATTATATTACAAACGGCTTTTTTGGTATTTTTTGTCCGAAATATTTGAGAAAGGCTTATTAATAGAAAAGTGTTGCACTGAAATTGCGCTATTATCTAACGTTTACCTTCTGAAATATTAATAATTGAAATGTAGTAATGGTAGCACCCTGAGGGGAGCGGCAGCCAATCAGATCACGTCTATGCTACACTGCCGAGCTTTCTCACGGTCCATACCTGATCTGTGCCATCTGTTATGCTTTCCCACCACTTCCATCGATTACATCGTGCTACTTTGAGTACTGCCAGCCAGCTACTTGGCTTCTATAAAAATTTACAAGTCCAAATTAAGATCCGAAAACTGTGAATAATATTATTAAACCAACAACAATATAAAATCACACTTGTCTCACAAGCGACTCGTCATTTCAAGTAAACTGCATTTTATACAATTATTCATGAGATTATAGCACTTAACATGTACAAAATGACAGAGTTTTACATTTTTATGATCGATCAGTAACTACGCGAAATAACGAAAGTAAATAAGTTCTTCGTAGCGGACGCCGTTCGCTAGATGGTGTACAATAAGTAGGGACCGCCATCTTGGATACTGGTAGTCTTTCATTAACGTAGGTCGACTGCTTACCGGACAGTCACTGCGCATTGTGAAATTGTCTTCGGAAATCCACAATTATTGCAATGATATTCTAACATTCATTGAAATAATGTGTTTAAAAATACTAAATTTCTCGTTCGATAATGTAATTAAATTTTGAATGACAAAGTGATCAGTCGATTAATGGTCGTTCTCTCACATGAGGATAGGAATGGGACTGCACTGGATCGTCGCTAAGTCTCCGCGAACAGAGAGCGACAGTTTAATAACGACCGTGGTGTAAGGCCGTGGGTCGGCAGCCTCACAGAATGGTAGATTATCTGCGCCGGCAGGGGGCGCCGAATGAATGTGCGTGACCCGCAAGAGCGGCCGAGTAATCACGTGGCCGACGGCCGCAGAGGCGCCTCTAATGATCCGGGGAGTGGGCCACTGCGTCTCCGGCTAGTAGAGGCGCAAATGGAAGGGTGTGTGTGTGTGGGGAGGGGGGGGGGCAAGGGTGGGAACTCCCGCCGTGCCATGCATCAGCCGTGGCCCGACAGTTCGCTGAACAATAGACTGCTGTCGTCCTCAGACATTCGAGTTTGGGCATTTCCTGTATGTGAGAGTCCGAGACTCCAAGGAAGTTATCATAGCTGACAACCAGAATATAGCGTAAGGGCACCATGTTTTCTTACATTTACTGAAATACAAAATTGCATTAAAATGCGGGGATCGGCCAAATTTTCCATGAGAAGCGCACGCTGTTGTAGGGGATTCTATAATCAAACTATTGTCGTAATTATTCATCTATGAGGCTAATATTCATTTCGGGTATGCAGCCGGATACCGTCGTCAACCAGACACGATATTTCAGCGGACCAACTGGCTGCCATCTTCAGGTGAGAGCGCAAAACACTAACTCGCCGGAAACAGATAAAGAACAAGTAACAATAGCCCCTTTATACACCGCTGACGACCCACCGCGCGCGCGCGAAACCAAAGTAGAAGCCACCTAGGCGCAATAGAACCAGTAGCGCGCCGGTGGAGAAAAACGGCAAAAACGATGGGTCGAAAACAAGGCTAGTTAAAAGAAACAGCAGGTCGAAATCAAGACCGTTGTTGCTTGATGTCAGATAAAATCGGGTTCCAAGTTTTACTTAGTGGAAAACCCTTGTCCCTATTAATAATATTATCGCCCATACGAATTTCCATGGATTCTTTGAGAACACATTCCCAGTAGCGGGAAGCAGGAGCAATCAGTTTAGTTTCAACGTATAACATCTTGTGTCCCTCATTCAAACAATGTTCAGCAACAGCCGACTTTTCAGGTGGAGCAAACGAGTATGACGGTGGTGTTCCACACACCGATCCTGAACTGTGCGGATGGTTTGGCCAATGTATGTTTCACCACAATAACACGGAATACTATAATATATTAGGAAATCCGGTGTTTATAGTATTCCGTGTTATTGTGGTAAAACTTAGATTGGCCAAACGATCCGCACAGTTCAGTATCGGTGAGCGTCATACTCGTTTGCTCCACCTGAAAAGTCGGCTGTTGCTGAACATTGTTTGAATGAGGGACACAAGATGTTATACGATGAAACTAAACTGATTGCTCCTGCTTCCCGCTACTGGGAATGTGTTCTCAAAGAATCCATGGAAATTCGTATGGCCGATAATATTATTAATAGGGACAAGGGGTTTCCACTAAGTAAAACTTGGAACCCGATCTTATCTGACATCAAGCAACAACGATCTTCATTTCGACCTGCTGTTTCTTTTAACTGGCCTTGTTTTCGACCCATCGTTTTTGCCGGTTTTCTCCACCGGTGCGCTACTGGTTCTATTGCACCTAGGTGGCTTCTACTTTGGTTTCGCTCACGCGCGGTGGGCCGTCAGCGGTGTGTAAAGGGGCTGCTGTTTCTTGTTCTTTTTCAGTTTCCGGCGAGTTAGTGTTCTGCGCTCTCACCTGAAGATGGCAGCCAGTTGGTCTGCTGAAATATCGTGTCTAGTTGACGAAGGTATCCGGCTGCATACCCGAGATGAATATTATCAGTTACTACGCCGGGAAAGTCTACGCAACCACATCTATGAGGCTGGTTATTGCAGTGAATCCTTTAAGACTGTGGGAACGTGATATTTTTTCGAAATCGCTTTGAAATTACGCACAAACAAATTAACAGTTGCTATTGAAACTTACGGATTTTATGGTCGTGGTAGAAGAAACATTTCTCCTCCTGACGTTTCGTCCAGAGTTGCACTGTACATCGTCAAAGGTGCTACTGGTAGCAGTCACTCTTTCCGACTGATGAGTCGGGCGTCGGAGAGTGGTATAAATGCTGTCTAAAAAGGGCGTTGTCAAGTGTTCAAGTGCGAAGGAGACATAAGCCTTGTCAAAGATAAAACAATAACTTTCGATAGTCGATGATCAAAGATAAAAGCGTAACTACCTACTCTGAAGAGCCACTGTCCATATGTCACTAAGTTTCATAGCTTCTTCCTTTCTATTAAAATTATCCCCATGTTTGTATATTTCGATTGCTTCTCTGTACAGTCGTGGATAATATTTCGTCGTTGTAGATAAAATTTCCGTTTCGGAATACTTCAATTAATGATTTCCTGATTGTTTCAAATGTTTGTGTAGCTTATGGGACTTAACTACGGTGTCATCAGTCCCTAAACTTACAACTACTTACGAACTAGCTACAACTAAGGACGGCACAAATATTCATGCCGAGGGGGATTTCCTGATTGGAAAACATGTTCGGCTACAGCTGATTTCTTTATTTTACCCAGTCGGCGAAGACTTTTGTGTTCTTTCAGTCTTGGATTCACACTCCTTTTTATAGTACCAGTATACACTTTTCGATAAGAACACGGAATTTTGTACACCCCGCTTGATGATAGAAGAGCGTGTATGTCCTTTACAGATCGGAGTGCCTGATTTATCTTTTTTGTTGGTTTACAAACAGGTCTGATATCGGGTTTACGTAAAATCTTTCCTGTCTGATCTGTAACTATTTTAATGAAGGGGAGATAAACGGTGTTCTTTCGTAGCTGTGTTTTATTGCTGTCTTTTTTTTCACCGTTCTTTGGTCGCAGAACCCTATTTACTTCTTCCCGTCTGCATGAGATGCCGTAACTCGGCATCTAGGTTTCTGCCGTACAAATTCTTTTAGCTCCGTCAATAAAACTTTTAATGACAGGTCTCTTTTGCTGTGGATGATGGTTGGAATCCTTGTGCAATTATCTGTCCGTATGAGCGACTTTCCGGAAAACCTTATGCTTCAAACTCACATCCGTGTGTCGCATAACTGAAACAGCCAAGAGAGATATTTCGTTGTCATTTTCCATCTCCATAGTGACTTGGACCTTTGGATTTACACTATTTTGATCTTTAAAGAAGTCTACCAATGCTTTTTTACCGTGTGACCAAACAACGAATGCGTCAGCCACGTATCTAAACGAACGACACGGTTTTTTATTTGCTTTTTCCAGAGCTGGCTTTTCCATGTAAAAATGAGCGATTGCAGGACCTAGCGGGTTACCCATTGCGACACCGTCAACTTACTCATAAAACTCATCATGCCATTGGAACTGACCCAAAGTAAGACAGTGTCGAAAAAAAGCAGTCAAATCACCTGGGAAAAGATCCGTTATGTAAACCGTAACTTCGTTGACAGGAATCATAGTGAAAAACGACACTATGTCAAAACTTACAAGAATGTCTCCAGGAGTCAGGATTAGTCCAATTTTCTCAATAACATGACGCGAGTTTTTTTATATAAGAGTCAGTTTTACCATTGTATGATTGTAGGCGAGTTGCCAGATATCTTGCTACTTTGTATGTTGGTGAATTGACAGCACTGACAATCGGTCTCAGAGGAAAATTTATTTTGTGTATCTTGGGTAGCCCATAAAGTCTGGGACACATTGCTTTAGATTCCAATAATGCTTTGTTATCCTCTTTCTGAATCGAAGTGAATGACTCTATCAGTGCGTTTGTTTTCTTCAGTACGCTGGCTGTAGGGCTTTTCTTCAGTTTTTTGTAGTGTCCTGAGGTTAAATTTTGCTACGATAATTTTCCTTATTGAAAACAACAGTAGCGTTGCCCTTGTCAGAGGGAAGATCTGTATATAAATCTTTTAGGGCCTTTCTCTCTCCTTTCATTAAATTATTCTTCAAAGGTCAGCAAACCCTTTTTAGACAGTATTTATACCACTCTCCAACGCCAGGCTCGTCGTTCGGAAAGACTCGCAACACCTCTGAAGATGTCCAACGCAGCTCTGGACGAAACGTCAGGAAGAGAAATGTTCCTTCGACCACGACCATACAACCTGGAAGATTCAATAGCAACTATTTCAGCCGGTCGTGAAAGCCTTCACTGCATAAACAAATGAATAATATGATACATGCGAACAGCTGCCCATCATGATTTTTTTACTTTTTGTAGGAAGGTGGTCGTTGATGTAGGTGTACTGATAACACCTGTTGTTTAGCCAGTTACATACACATTGTTATAATTTTGTAATTTATGTATAATTACAATAATCGTTTCAAAACTCCTAATACAATTTAACTGAGCAATGGTAAAGACTGAATACCTAATGTTACTTTTACCGAATGGGGTAAAGTAATAAACCTGTTAACTCCTATTTGCAGCGGCATTTATTTAAGAACTTACGATTCTGTTTCTACTAACCGATATGGACTTAGCTGAAGTCTTTTCAAAAACTATGGAAAGCTCTATTAGGAATTAAGGCTTCCACCAAATTCTATAGTTTATGGTAGCACGTATTAGTGTAAACTATAAAAAAAATAAAAATAAAAGTAAAAATAAAAAAAAAATAAAAAAAATTCGTCGGAGGTTTCAGATTTATCCTTCCAAATAATAACACAAAATTTAAAATTTTGAAATAAAAAAAAAATGAACACGGTGGGATATATTGTGACACAAACTGTGATATAGATAACAACAAGAAACATTATTTTACCGTGCTATATCTATACATCACTGATGTCGAAGAAATACCTGTAATTTTGAAGTTAATCGTTATATTTCTAAAAGGTGCAATTAAAACTATTCGTTCTAACAAAACAAATTAGCTTTATCTCAGAGTGTGCACCGCCCCAGAATTACGTTGCAGATTGAAAATTTGAAGAGCATTGTGCTTCACACATCTAAATGATTGCTACATAAATAAACGTCTCTGTCAGCTACACATACTGTGTAAAATGTTTATTTTTAGGTATTATATAGTTACTTATATTATCTGTACTTATTGTGTTTCAGTGTAAACGGAAATGCTCATGACCATCTGTCAAAGTGGGACTAATTTTTATCACGACTGAAATAAAAATTATGTTACAGTTTACAAAACTTACAGATTTATCTGTGTGACATTTATATGTGAATAATTATTCACTAAACACCTCACGCAGTCCAAAATCTCAGGCGGCAACACCTTGTTCTTTAAGCAGCCCTTTTTAAAGACCAAGAAGTAAGATGCTTCGTGCAGAAATCGAGGAATCACATAGGCAGGACAGCTCTACTAACCTACAGCTCAATGTGAGTACACATTATGTTACAGATGTAAATATCAAAGCAGCGAATATAACGGTCATAGGGACATATAGAATTACAAGTTTTAAATTTATGTTACTACCAAGATCGCGTATTCAGACTTTTCCTTGGATTTACCGGTTTCGGCGGATCTTGCCGCCATCATCAGAACTAAAATAATTACAAATAAGAGGATCAATGAAAGCACCTGTGTCGCTAACGTGCAGCAACCGTTAAAAATCTTAAAGTGTAAACATTCTAAAATGCTGCTGACATACCCTTCGAAAAGTGATTTCCCAAATGTTCTACATACTTCTGTCTGTAGTTCGTGTTGCGGGTTTGTCAGTTAGGTAAAAAATTGTTTGTCAGATGACAAAATGTACACAGTGTATTTACCCACAACGTCTCTCACTACAGACATGCTTCTTGTTGGCGTGTTATTGTCAGGCCTCATTACATTCAACTGCGCGTGCATGCGATGTGTTCAAGCGCCGACAGTTGTCTAACTGATCACTAGAGGGCACACATGACAGTTTGAAACGGTACTGTCGTTCCGCTTCACGATTTTAAATAGTATTAAAATCAAATTTGTTCACTTGCTATTGCAAGTGGCGCCGATTTAGGTGATCAGTCGGCCGTGGAGCCTTTAACTTGTTTCATTCACTCAAGGATATTAGAATGGAATTTGCTTTATTTATTTCTCCATCATATTTTCTGACTTGCATCATGCTTTTCTTATCCTTCCCGATCTTTCCTAGAACGATAGGAGGGCATGCTTGGATTGTACTGTGGTGGTGCTGGTGGTGGTGGTAAGTATCAAATAACTGGTATTGGAGAGCTGAGAGATAGTTTGAGAACTCTAACAGCTAATGCCTCTTGCCGACGATAGCTAGTTCGTTGGGTGCACCATGGGCGCTAAGCTTTGGCAGGAAGACCTTCGGCCAATAGGAACCCTGGGCGCGAAAACCAGATTCGGTTTCGCGTGCGGTCAAGGGTTCCGGTGGAGATACCATGCTGGGGCCTTGGAACGGACGTGAAGGGAGAGCGCGGTAGATAATGGTTCCACTATGGTAAAGTACGGAGGTTTTAATCATAACTAGCCCCGTCAGTTCAAACTCTATCGTAACGGTTTAAGAAATTCAAGTCCCTACAAATTTATCAGTATTTTTATTGACGAAATTAATTAGTTTAAGATGTTTGCGGCTCTTTCAAAATGTAGGTTTGTATGTGGGTTATTGATGCCATATCACCACCACATTTCACTAGACTTCAATATTACGGCACCGGGTCATCTGCCATGATTACAGGGTCGTCACGTTCCCTCTTACCAACATTGCACCCCTTCATTTAACTCATTTGTGTCTGAGGTCGAGATGCTGAAAGAAGAATTTTACGCACTGTGCCGCTCAAAATCCTCAAGGGCGGTAATCGACATCCTTGACGCATTGATACAAAGTTTACGAAGAACAGTTCGCAGTGACTTGTAAGACGACGTTCTTGAAATGTTTGATACTCCGCACAGGACTAATGAACACCTCTCTCAGTACAACATGGATCTGCGATGAATGTCAGGCAGCCCTTTGACAGCAAATCTTGTGCTGGTACACAGAATGTAACCTTTAGGTACCGATGAAAAGCATTTGTCATTTGCGTGTGACCTGAAGAAGCATAGTGCGTATGCTGTTTTCAGTCCTTCTGTTTCGTTCCCTCCCGCAGTGTGATACCGTAAAAGAGAGAGTCCCACATCCTCCCAGAGCCCCCGAGTTTGTCTGCAGTTTTGGCACTACCTGCCTGTCTTTGTTGCTCAGTTTAAAAATGATATGGTGTCACTCGCACCCATTTCTATAGCGGTAACGCTGCCTAACTAAATTGTTGCTTCCTCACAAGCATGCGAAATCCATCGTGTGTCAAAAGTTATGAGTGTAGCGTTATCGTCTGTGCAACAATGATTGGCTGCCTCAGGCAGGAACATTCTGAAGTCATATGCGTTGACGATATACAGTTTTCGATATAATTCTATTGAAATTTATTCGCAAGAGTGACTTACGTCTGAACTGTATCACCGCAGTGGGTAGCCGAGCGGTAGCCGGGCGCCGTGGCTCAGCGCCCCCGGTCAGGGGGCTAAACACCCTCTGTAATAAAAACGCTGAGCCAACCATTCAACGAACAACCACGAACGACCGCGAACCATAGTTGTACCAGATGAACACAAAGAAAAAAAAAAGCGGTCTAATGTGCTTCGCTGCGGAGCGCACGGTTGCTCGAAGGTTCGAGTCCTACCTGGGGCATGGGTGTGTGTGCTATCCTGTAGGTTAGTTAGTTTCAGTAGTTTGTAAGCTACGGACTGATGACCACGCAGTTTGGTCCGATAGATTTACAAACATTTGAACATTTTTTTGCACTTTTACAGGTGTAGATGGTAGACGAAGATTTGTGCAGAACCGGGGCTCGAAATCTGAATTCCAGCTCTTCATCTGATGGAATATCTATAAGTCAAATGCTGCGGTTGATAAAAATTAAATAAATTCCTTGTTTCGAATAAATTCCGATAAAATTGCATCGACCACTATACATCGTCACCGTACACGAATATTAAAAATACCTGAACGAGGCAAAGTCGATAACAACGTAGGATAATGCCTCGTTGTTTTCATTCTCCCTGGTGAGGGAATAAAGTATACACAGCAAGCGCTGCTAATTTAGTAGACTGTGTTGTACATAGTGTGGCTTACGGACGTTTGGATCGCCCTTGAAGCGTACCACGAACCAAAAGAAATAAAAAAAAAGAAATAATAGAAGGCCTGTGAAAATGGAGGGTGTTTTAGAGATCCAATGGTAGAGACACGACAGTAGGCCAGGGTTTGAGAGGTTGGGTTGAAAAATGGGAATGGGTGGGTCCTTTTTACGGAAGATGAATCGCAGGCGGATATGTTCAAGATAGATGAGGGTGTGGTGGAAGGAAGCAGATCGTATAAGATCCCTGGATGTGGGAGGGGGTGAAGTGCATATGAAAGGCGAGGCGGAGTGCGTGATGCTCGAGGATTTGGAGGGATTTGTAGAAGTGCTGGAAGGCATAAATCCAAGCAGGAATCGCAGAGCAAAGAACGGAGTGGATAAGGGATTTGCAGGTATAGGTCCAGTCCCCAGGTTACATCAGAAAGGAGCGTGAATAGATGGACATGGTTGTGAGCTTTGACTTGGATGGACTTCGGTGTGGCCTCGGTATTTGAGAGGTGCGCCGTGTAGTACTGTCATGGTCAGGAAAAAAAATCACACTGACGTGTTTTACGGCCCACTCGAGATTTGTAGTTTTACAAGTTTTTGCAAACATTTTGGACCAAAATAATAATCTAAACAATAAATAATTAATAACAGTGTCTGAAACCCTTTTAGGAAAAAAAATCGACTTTGGCATCATAATCCAATAGATTGCCCACTATGCTACGGCTATAAATCAAAGGAGAAGTTCTTTAATCTCATACTACTGATGGCCGTTGTTAACTGATGCTAATATGGCATTTGTAGACACTAGATTATCATTTATCATACGAAGAACGATGTGTAATCTAAATAATAAATAATTAATAACAGTGTCTGAAACCCTTTTAGGAAAAAAAAAATAGGTTGTGGCGGGTTCCGAACCATCGACCTTGGCATCATCATCCAATAGATCGCCCACTATGCTACGGCTATAAATCAAGGGAGAAGTTCTTTAATCTCATACTACTGATGGCCGTTGTTATCTGATGCTAATATGGCATTTGTAGACACTAGATTATCATTTATCATACGAAGAACGATGTGTTTTTGTTAATTCATCACTGCGTCATTGCTTTCAAATGACAACGTGTAAGTTATAATTAGAAAATCATCAAATACGCAACGCAAGATGGCGTATGCCAGAGAGAGTTCTGGGCGAGGAATGTCACGCGACATCTCCGAACGGCTGGTTTTCGTTAATTCAATGGAGGTTGTCCAATCTCCGTTATTTTCGCAAATATGTCTCAAACGATACGAGATATGAAAAAAACATAAGGGAGCTACGTTGTAGAGAATTTTCTGCTCTAACAATTAGGTTATTCAATTTTAGTGTCAGATGAACGGTTCGTTTGCAATTACAGTTATATTACAAACGAGGGGAGATTCGAACCCCTGACCGTAGTGGCCGTGCAGACCGTCACTGAAGCGCCTTAGTCCCTTCGGCCACCGCGGCCGGCCACTACATTATTAACCAGACCTATGCCCTGCGTGCCCAACAGCTGAAAATAACTGGTGTACTTTGGCATGTTGTTGAAATTGCGAATACATGTTGTACAACGTATTTTAGATACATTATAATTATATTTACGCAATGCATAATTGAATTTTGTTTCAATATCAGCCAAAATCCCTAAAGTGAGTCACCGAGAAACGCAGTTATAAGCTCAACTCTGGCTCGCGGGCTTGTCACATGGGTAAATAAAACAGTAAAGTGCTCCCCTAAGAAAACTTCCAAACCCACTCTGGGTCATTCCCTCCTTAATCTCCTACCGCCCCTTCCGACTCTCGCACCTTCTACCCCTCCGCCTGTGTGCTCCAAGGATCCGTCCCTTCCCCTGTACACCTCCGACATGCCGCAGCCTACCCTCCAGTCCAGCTATTCCAATGATGACCGCCTTACATGCCCTGGCTTCCTCTCTTGCCCGTTGACCTTCTCCAAACGCACCCCACCCAAGTCACCTCTTGGTGCAAGCAGTGGTTCCTAGCAATGCCCCGAAACCCCAGGCGATCTTCGTATTTCGAATCATCCCCTCCTTCCAGCTAAAATATTGGTCCACTTTAGGTTACGGTAGTAACACTAAAAGTCGGCCTTTGCGATAGTCTTTTGACAGCTGGAAATTTAAATTACAATAACGGCTTAACTGTTCATCTGACACGAAAATTGAATAACCTAATTTGTAGAGGAGAAAATTCTCTACAACTTTGCTCTCTTATGTTTTTTTCATATCTCGTATCGTTTCATAGATATTTGCAAAAATAGCGGCGATTTGACGATGTCTGTCTGGCTGTAACATGTTCCCAATTATTAGGTCGAACCGTTCAACCGATCGGCACAAAATCTTACAAACATAATTGTTGGCCACCAGAGACCAGAACCTCGCTTTTTGAAATATTTCGGAGAAGAAATGCGTTAGTAATACCCAAAAAAAGCCGTTTGTAATATAATTTTAATTGCAATTAAACCGTTCATCTGACGCGAAAATTGAATAAAGGAATTTGTAGAGGAGAACATTCTCTACAACTTTGTTCGCTTATGTTTTTTTCATATCTCGTATCGTTTGAAAGATATTTGCAAAAATAACGGACTTTTAACACCCTCCATTGAATTAACGAAAACCAGCCGTTCGCAGATGTCACGTGACATTCCTCGCCCAGAACTCTGTGTCATTTGATGATTTTCTTATTGTAACTTACACGTTGTCATTTCAAAGCAATGGCGCACTGAAGAATTAACAAAAACACGCCGTTCTGCGCAAGATAAATGATTATTTAGTTTCTAGCATCAGTTATTTTATTTCTAGCATTAGTTATTAGCATCAGTTAACATCGGCTATCAATAGTATGAGTTTACAGGTTTTTTTTTACAGAAAGGGTTTCAGACAATCTCATTATTTATTTTTTTATTCCTTAGATTATTATTTTGGTCCAAAATATTTGCAAAAACGTATAAAACTACAAATCTAAAGTGGACCGTTGAACACATCGGTGCGATTTTTTTATTAATACCGTAAGTTTCGTCCGAAAAATTTGAAAAAGGGAAGTTCTGGTCCCTGGTGACATACAATCAATTTTGTAAAATTTGGTGCTGATCGGTTGAACGGTTCGTCTTAAAAACAGGGAACACGTTACGGACAGACAGACCGACAGACATACATCCTAAAATCGCCGTTACTTTTGCAAATATCTTTGAAACGCTACGAGATATGAAGAAAACATAACAGAGCAAAGTTGTAGAGAAGTTTCACCTCTCTTTCGTGTCAGATGAACAGTTAAGCCGTTATTGGAATTTAAATTTCCAGCTGTCAAAAGACTATCGCGAAGGCCCACTTTTAGTGTACTACCGTAACCTAAAGTGGACCAATATTGGAGCTGGAAGGAGGGGATGATTCGAAATACGAAGATCGCCTGGGGTTTCGGGGCATTGCTAGGAACCACTGCTTGCACCAAGAGGTGACTTGGGTGGGGTGCGTTTGGAGAAGGTCAACGGGCAAGAGAGGAAGCCAGGGCAAGTAAGGCGGTCATCATGGGAATAGCTACTGGAGGGGTAGGCTGCGGCATGTCGGAGGTGTACAGGGGAAGAAACAGATCATTGGAGAACACAGGCGGAGGGGTAGAAGGTGCGAGAGTCGGAAGGGGCGGTAGGAGATTAAGGAGGGAATGACCCAGAGTGGGTTTGGAAGTTTTCTTAGGGGAGCACTTTACTGTTTTATTTACCCATGTGCCAAGGCCGCGAGCCAGAGTTGAGCTTATAACTGCGTTTCTCGGTGACTCACTTTAGGGATTTTGGCTGATATTGAAACAAAATTCAATTACGCATTGCGTAAATATAATTATAATGTATCTAAAATACGCTGTACAACATGTATTCGCAATTTCAACAAAATGCCAAAGTACTCCAGTCATTTTCAGCTGTTGGGCACGCAAGGCATAGGTCTGGTTAATAACGTAGTGGCCGGCCGGGGTGGCCGTGGGGACTAAGGCGCTTCAGTGACGGTCTGCACGGCCACTACGGTAAGGGGTTCGAATCTCCCCTCGGGCATGGATATTTGTGCCGTCCTTAGTTGTAGCTAGTTCATAAGTAGTTTGCAAGTTTAGGGACTGATGACCCCATAGTTAAGTCCCATAAGCTGTACAAACATTTGAATTTGAATAATGCAGGTGCAGTTGCCTATGATCTGTGGGCAGAGCCGTGCCTTGCACTGATGTAAGGTTCCTATCTAAACTCTTTACTGTTGCCTGTGAGTTTGTATATGGGCAATGTTGCAAATGATAGATACAATAATGTTAATAAGTGAAAGTAGTAATTACTTCCTGAATATAATTTTACTTACTAATCGGTACTGTCTACGAGAAAAATAACGAAACAAATATTGGATAGACTGTCTGGAAATAACAGCCTATTTATATTTATCATCAAGAAACAAAAAAACAAAAAAATCGAAACAGACTTTTCTATCGGGATTAAAAACTTAGCAATAATTTGCATAACGAAAGTTATTTAAAATACCGTAGAAGGCCATAAACAAATTTTATAGAATTCGTACGTAGACATCTCAAACTAGCTTGAATAATAATAAAAATTGTAATCGCTAATGAATAATGATGTTTCGATTTTTTATGAGATAAGAATGTCACTTACCGTCAGAAAATGCTGTCTTTGCTTTTCAGATGATCAGAAGGAAGCGCATAGAGATTTAATAGAGGGCTTGACACATGGTTGTGATTCTAAAGCCATCGTGAAGTATGCGTGTTCTGAAGAGCCCGGAGACAGCAGCAGATGAGTGTCTCAAACATTTCCCAAGTGTGTATTATTACAGAAATACAGCGATTTATAATGCATCAATTTATTTTTACAAATCTGTCACATCAAACTCCTGCGCGGAAAGCAATATGTATGTCTTCCACGTTACAAAATAAACGGAAGAGGTAGTGACTCTGTACCAATTATTTTGCAGTTACGTGCTTATTTTCAAGATTTTCCACCGGACTATTTATAGCGAAGATACAACGCGTCCTTTGTAGAGACAATTTAATGAAATTTGTTGGATCATTGCTGTGGTCTCATAGCTTTGAAAATACAGAATGTGAACGAATCAGCTCTTTAAGAGCTAACGGCTAGTGTCCCTTCTCTTAGTGAACCACAGAAGAGTATGCGATCGATATGTTTTCATTAACGTGACGAGATTACTATCACAGACGCCATGCTATTAAGGGGTTAGCATTTTACATTGAATGATGGACGTTTCCTTTCTTCTTAAGTTCCGCAATCCATTACTACATCCAAATGTGGGCCTAATGTAACGACCACCGTCAAAAGGAGAAAGGAGATTGAATTAAGTTATCCATCAGTGTTTTTAATCTTTTTCTAATTTGGTGTGTAAATAGAATAGCGCTCTCATGTTTCTTGATTAAACTAGACAACAACGGAATTTAGTCGTATCCAGCGTTCATTTAGTGTTCAAATTCAAGCAAGATATGTACCATGTATAAGACAATTTAGTCGAAATATACGTAGATATGAAATGAAGTAGATTTTAGTGACAAATTTTCTTCCCAGAAATTCAGTACAGGATTGTTTGACGGGTCGTAGGATCACTTTTACTACACAAGGAACATTATGGTCATATATTAAAGTAGCTATTATCATAATCATTTTCATTATCACCTGCCTTAGGGTAGGTTTTTCAGAAGGTTTTGAAATTTCGCCGTTTTGTTTTCCTGATCATTTCGTTTACATTTTTTTTCCAGCTGTGACCTTGTACATTCTCCGTATTTCGAAGATAGGTTGGTTGAAAGAATATTTTACACGTTTACGTAGTTTAATATTATTGCTATAGAACGGTAGCGTTAATTCATAATGAAGACTGAACTCTTGCGGAATAAGTAGTCAACCTCATTTGGACAACCGTCTCGTATTTACAGAAAATCGTTACTGCGTTTTCCCATTAACACATCGTTCTCCACAATACCTTCAAACCGCTTTTGACAATATCAATGAATTTCTTCCGGGTATGAGACCGCGTCGTCATTTTATAAAATTATTTCATCGGGAAGTGTTTTTCCAAATTTTATTATTGTATATTGTGTGAAACACGAATAGTTTAAGTACGTACTGTTTTGCAGCCATCACTAGTCTTCACCAGGAATTTCTAGGACATCGCAATTTATTTCTATGAAATTAACTCTTTTTTTCTTTCTTTTTAGATTTCACGGTCAAAATATTTCAGAAATGCGCTATTTAAGAATTCTGCGACTTACTATACTGACTTTAAGATGATAAACAGCTGTCTCGTATAGCTGTTTTTCAGATTCACAACACTTTCCGATGGGACGCCCATGAAGCATGGAGTGGATTTCATTTTTTGTGTAAACCGTCCCATTACAGGCATGGCCACTTTTTGTTATAATGTTTTGTTAGACCTGAATCAGCTCTTAGGTTGGGAACTAGTCGGAGAGTTTGATATCGGCAACGTGAGGTATACAGGGATTCCACTTCCAAGGGCAGTTTCTTCCACCAAAATCTTTTATAAGCGACTCTAATTTTGTTTATTATGTTTGGTAAATTATTTTGTGTGAAAAGATGTAATGTTACTAACGTCTTTTGTGTGATGCTGTTGTAGAGATTTGGATTAAGTAACGCTTATGACATTGAATGAACTTGGGGATAGCTACAGGTATAATGTTTTTTTAAGTAGATAAGTCATATCAGAGCATGAATATTACCGCCGTCAGATTATAGCAGTAGTCATTGTTAATGTCAATACAACACGCAAAACTACCAGTACAAAAGAAAGGTGGCGAAAAATACAGATTATTTTGTGATGGACCAGTGATGGAAACTTAACTTTCCGCCGTAAATCGAAGCCTGGTTATCTTACGTTTCGCGTAAAATATTTTCACGACCGTGTTAAGCTATTGTCATAGTTGAATAACATTTCAGAATATCGGACATCGCTTGAATAAAACACTGATTAAAATCAATTCAGTATAAACGGAATGTAGGAAAAGTGTTTGAACTAAACTGATGCAGTCGCAAAGCTAATCGTAATATTGACCAGACATAATTTTAGGATTGAACGTAGCTTGACGAAAACAATGAGTAAAAATCGATGGTAAAAGGAAAGGGCATTTTAAATTAAAAAATATTGGCAGTCAAACAGGAGGAGTTTTTAGGAAAAAAAAAAAAAAAAAAAAAAAAAAAAAAAAAAAAAAAAAAAAAAAAAAAGCAGAGCGTAAGAAGAGGTGGCGTCCGTTCGGTATCGCGGTTAAAACAAAAAAAGACGACGAGTGTTTCTGTTTTCTCTCCAAGCCGGAAAAATGTTGCCCCTCGGAAACAAAAGTAGTCAGAGGTATATAATGAAGTGAGAACATACGCAAGCGACAAGTGTCCCAGATATAATTGTAATAAAAATATTTAATGTATAACTACAACGATACTGTAGTTCCAAGAAAACTTTGTCGTTGCATCGTATGTATGTTGTGAATTCGATGCACGGTCAGTGTAAGACATCCTTCTGGCAATAGTATTTGCTTAAACACCATAGAATCGTGACGATAGAGGATTTTCTATTGTATTAAATTTAATGGATTGAAGTTTTGTAAATTTCCCCGGAAATATGGTTCTTGTTGAGGTTTTAAACTCAGTGTCATGCTACGTTATCGTAATAAATACGCGTAGCCCAAATGGCTACTGAAAGGAATTTTGTAAGATGATGAAAATTGAAAAAGGTTACACAATCAACCATGTCCCATATTTATGTAAATACCAGATTTAGTTCTCAGGATTGCCCGGGTGTGAATTTACCGCTTAGGTTTAAATTATGAATTACAGTTTTGGGCGAGATGACGAATTCACTGAGCGGACAAGATGATGAATCTTAATCTTTCCCATACAGTTCGCATTTTTATAATGATCTTTAATGCAAACTTGCAGTTTTGTAAAAAGATATAAAAAAGCCGAGATCGCTGTTCATCAATTTTTATTTACGACGACCGGTTTCGCTGAACTATGTAAGCATCATCTGGTCAAATAAAATAGTCCATAATCTTGTAATGTCAATCAGTTGTTATATAAGAATTTACAGTGCATAGGTGCACTAAGTCATTATAATAAAACATAATTATCATAGTGAGTGACAATAGCAAACTCACTGTGCTAATTATGTTTTATTATAATGACATAGTGCACCTATGCACTGTAAATTCTTATATAACAACTGATTGACATTACAAGATTATGGACTTGTAAAATATTTTATTTGACCAGATGATGCTGACATAGTTCAGCGAAACCGGTCGTCGTAAATAAAAATTGATGAACAGCGATCTTAGCTTTTTTATATCTTTTTACAATATTATAAGTGGATCGCCTCCTAAAACGTAAACCAACTTAACAAACTTGCAGTGTTGAACGTGTAAAGGAGCAAGAGGCAGCAATGGAAAAAGGAGGCGATAACCAGTGCTGTACCAGGTGCAGTGGTATGTGCAGCTTCTAAAAAGGAAACTGAGCCGTCGCGGTTCCTGTTTCTTCGATTGGCCGTGTCCTTCATTTAATTACTGGCGTAAGTACGATCGATCTCATTGTGCGTCCACCGCTCGTGGCGCTGTTTGATCTATCGCGCGTCGATTGTCTTCTGACTGGTGTTTTCTTTGCTACGGTGGCGCGCCAACGCGATTGCAGAGGACCAGGCAGGCAGTTCGATACGATGCATGGCATCGCCAGGGTGGGGTTATTTTGATTAAGGGGCCGTTTGTGGCCTGGCGCGCCGTGTGCATCGAAAGTGTTCTGGGTGACACTCAGTCTGACCGTGGGGAGCCATGTATGCCATGAGTTAAAGAGCTTGGTTGCAAGAGGCCTTTCTGTCAGTTTATAACAGCACCTCGGCTCGAGCTGTTTACTTCGCCTCCCTGCTATGTGGTCGCGTTCCTAGCGGCCGTGCGACACCGCGCCGACCCTCTTCAAGCGTCGGAGCTGTCAACATCTGGTACTCTCCACTCAGCCCCGGCTGCACCTTCCGTCGTTCCAGCCACTTTTGATCTGGGATGTATGAAATTATTTCGGGCGTTGGTTGACACCCTCCTCCTACACCATCGCGAGGGTGCTTCAAAATGTTCAAATGTTTGTAAATCTATCGGACCAAACTGCGTGGTCATCAGTCCGTAGCTTACAAACTACTTATACCTAGGTAAACTAACCTAAGGACAAACACACACACCCATGCCCCAGGGAGGACTCGAACCTCCACGGCGAGCAACCGCGCGCTCCGCAGCGAGACGCTTTAGACCGCTCGGCTACTCCACCGCGGCCGCGAGAGTGCCCGCAGTTGTCGTGGAGTGAGATATGAATAAGTGACTAATACAGTCCTGCTCCGCAAATTTGTGTGTGAGTTTGTCAGGATCGTTGGTCGTACCCCAGGGGCCGTTGTTGCCTGTGTTTACGTCGTTAGTTTTTTTATTCATGTTATTCCACACTTTTAGTTCGGTTCAGTTGCATTACATGTTTCCTTTTGCTCTGAGTAGCAAGTACTCTAATTCATTAATTTGATTAATGTAACTGTAATTTATCTGATATATGCCCGTTAGGTAGCTCGCATGTACACAGGCGGTATTTTATAGCTTTGTTTTCCTTTTTCCTTTTTTTTTTATCTTCTCCTTGCAGAAATCCCCCCCCCCCCGCCCCCCCCCCAATGAGGCGTCGCGAAGTTGTAATTTGTCGTTCTATCTGTTTGTCTAAGCCCCTTCGTGTCAGAAAAGTGTTGATGAAGGGGCCGTTTGAGGCCCGGTTCGGCGTGTGCATCGAAGTTGTTCTGAGTGGTACTTTGCCTGTCCGTGGGGAGCCATGCACGCCATGAGCAGAAGAGCTTGGTTCGGAGAGGCCTTTCTGTCAAGTTATAACAGCACCTTGGCGCGGGCTGTTGACCTCGTCTCCCGGCTATGTGGTCGCGTTTCTAGCGGCCATGCGACACCGCGTCCGTCTCTCGCCAAGCGTGGAGCTGTCAACAACTGGCAGAGTACTCCGCACTCAGCCCCGGCTGCGCCTCGCGTCGTTCCACCCGCTTTTCATCTGGGATGTATGAAATGATTCCGGGCATTGGTTGACACTCTCCTCCTATATCATCGCGAGGGTGCCTGAAGTTGTCGTGGAGTAAGAAATGAATAGGTGACTGATACAGTCCTGCTCCGCAATTTTGTGTGTGTGAATTTGTCAGGATATGTGGTCGTATCCCAAGGAGCCGTCTTTACCTGTGTCTGCGTCATTAGTTGTTTATCCATGCTGCGACCTTCCTATCGGTACTTACCAATAAGAATTGGGCAATACATAACTCAGGGTACTGAAAGGTTTATGGCTCGTTGTCTCTTTTCATAGGGGTGAGTTGTGTATGTCAGCTTCTATGCCCTAAAAAGCTACCCAAACTGTTTAAATAAGATCAATAATTAATTTGTAGTTGAGCCAGTCTATCAATCTGCAGATGGCGACGAGAAAAATATATTAACATAAACAGAAATTAAACCTCTCAAATGTTCAAATGTTTGTACAGTCTATGGCACTTAACTACGGGGACATCAGTCCCTAAGCTTACAAACTACTTATGAACAACCTAAGACTAAGGACGGCACAAATATCAATGCCCGAGGGGGGATTCGAACCCCCGACCGTCGTGGCCGTGCAGACCGTGACTGGAGCGCCTCAGTCCCCTCGGCCACCGCGGCCAGCAATTAAACCTCTGAACAACTAATAAAATGATTCTAAGATAATGTTTAGAGCAGATTTACTCACGAAGAAATTTTTATATAAATGCAATTTATTACTGTTTTTGGACATCAAATTGTGGAGGTGGTCTTACTTTATGTATCGGTAAATAACTCAATATCTCCCCAACTGTTGTTCATGAGAGCCACAATAAGTATCACACGCAGTTGTGAGTAAAATATCTTAATTATCACAAATAAATTAATGAAGTCAATGAAACATTGCAGTTAAAAATTAATCCGCGATTAATTACAGTTTTTTTCTTTATAAAACACAATTTGTCATCACACGAGCACAGAATTGCTGAATTAACACAGTTCCACAGCCCTACTACAGTCCATAGTTTCTCTTCAAGCAAAGACTACGTTTTGCACTCACAGTCCCGTCTAGAAATGCCTATATCTTCAAATCACATGTTCGTAACGCGGCTTCAGACCGCCCAGCGTCACAATCTTTCCCTACTTTATCCAAGTTACAAGTCCCTTCCAAAGCGTTGGAAAGCGTGCTCTACCTACTCCCAAAATTGTATCCTTCCGCGCATCCTAACGCCTCATCATTAAAATACAATTTCTTTTCCAAAATATTACACTTTTGAATATCACAGAATTAAATAATTTCACCACCTCCCTACAAATGTTGTTTACATTTAACAAACAAATAGATATTTAACAATAATAAAATCGGTTGAAACTGAAGCTCTTTGCTCAGGTAGTTATTGAGCGTGGCGTGTCACTGTTCAAATATACTGCCGCCGTCGAAATACAGTTACACAATTAATATTTTTCATTGATTTTTATGCAAATATATTCAGTTCTTGTCCACAAATACGTATAATTGTTCATGTATAAATTATCTGGTGCATATCTACTATTTTTAGTCGACCATGGAATATTAAAGAGGCAGTCTACAACATAAAACGAGCCGGCCGCGGTGGCCGAGGTGACTGAGGCGCTCCAGTCACGGTCTGCATGGCCACTACGGTTGGGGGTTCGAATCCCCCCTCGGGCATGGATGTTTGTGTTTTAGCTAGTTCATAAGTAGTTTGTAAGCTTAGGGACTGATGAACCCATAAGTTCTACCAACATTTGAACATAAAACGAATGTTACTAAGAATAATATTAAATATAATAAAATACATATATAAATGTAATGAGCTTTGCTGGGTTCTTGTTTTGTGTTTTTGTGGTGAAATCTATGTTCTGACACAAGAACATTATTAACTCAACGAAAAGCTGAACAAGAGAGTTAAACAAAGTTTATTGAAAGAATACGGAAATAACGTGGTACGTCAAGATAGGTAGCGTGGTACAATGCTACCCATTTGCTTCTTAAATTGTTACTAATAAACACTACGTATCAATAATTGTAAATATAAGTCTTATATTATTATTATTATTATTATTATTATTATTATAGTACTGAAATTTGTCGGCTTGTTATCTGTAAGGGATATTGAAATTGTAGTAACAGCGTTTGATTCTCCCTAGTCTCCTTAATCCATTCATATAATTATATTTGCCGTAAGATCATTCCCTGATGTTATACGGATTTTTAGAACAGTGTGTGTTGCTATATTGCAATCTGAGTTAGCGGCCCTCGCTCATCCTTGGCCGCCGTTTCCTGTTTCCGAGCAGATTAGCATTTCCCTAAGTACCTGTATTCCATTCACTAGGTCCAAACAGTTAGCCGGTCGGCTGGGGAACCAATCAGCCTGACAAAACCCGCCTTTCAGAATGAATCAATCAGCTTCCTCCTGTATCTGGAATGTCACAATGTTATACCGCACTTCAGTTCAACTAAATTATTTTTTTCTCTTTGCTCTGAGTAGCCAGTACTCTATATTCTTTAACTTAGTTAATGTAACTGGGGAATTTATCTGGTTTGTGCCTCTTTGCTAGCTCGCTTCTTCACAGGCGGTATTTGTATAGCTTTGTTTTTCTTTTTTCCCCTTCTTTTCTTTCTTTTTTATCTTGTCGTTGCAGAAATTTTCCCTCCGTGAGGCGTCGCACCTCGCAGTTGTATTTGGCGTTCTATCTGTTTGTCTAAGATCTTATCTTTCGTGTCAGACTTGTAGTTCTCGTTGACCTTTGGGCATCTTATTCCTCTCCTTCTTGTTTTGTGTCAGCTCATCTATTTTACCTGTGTGAGATGTTAAATTAACGAGTAGCCAGCTCCCCCATCTCAGTGTGTTTTTCCTACAACTAAGCTGAACAGCTGTCACTTAAATTGCAGGGCTAATTTGTAAATTTTATTGTGTGTTGTTTTATTTGCCTTCTGCCTATTGACATCATTAAGCACAGTTTCCTTGTACCAGATAAAGTAAAACTTAGACTTAATTTTTGAGCTCGTCTTTAGTGTGTTTTGGTAATTTTATTTTTAAAGGGCTGTGTTCAATTAAGTTTTGGAACCCTATGTTAGTGTGATTTTGATAATTACGCTGAGCTGTAATGATTAAAATTGCAGGTGTCATTTGTAAATTCTATTGTGTATATACAAGGGTTGCTTTCATCTAAAACTTCCTCCTTTCGCTTAAATTGCTTGGCTGATTGTGTCTTGTATTGTACTTTAAAGAGGAGCTTTTACTAAATTTCGAGCCTTACTAACTTATTAAAAAATCGGTTCTCTTAACTTGGCCTTCTGCCTTGCATCATTTGTCTGAACTGTCTTTTTGGGCCTTCAGCCTCTGATTGTATATATATTGTGGTGTCGCATAAGTCTAAAGTGCGCGCCACCTACTTTCGCCGCGCGCCGCCATGCACGCACGGCGCGGCGTTCTTACGACGTCAGCCACGAGCGCCCTCTGCTACAACTCCGCTCGTGGCCACCACTGAACGACATCATTCACTTGGGAGTGAGATAGGAACCAGTTAACACTTCGGAATCAGATAGGCACCAGTGAAGACTTGGCTATCGGTTAGGCACTAGGACTCATCACTAGGCAGGCCTCTAGCTCAACTATGTATCAGCATTCTGCAGTACTGAGCTATGTAAAAGTTATTACTAAGTCTCTAAGATATATATATATATATATATATATATATATATATATATATATATATATCTCGTTCTAATTTACTCTAGTGTTTCTAGTTTCTGCTGTCCCACTGGCTGGTCACCTCCTACCTGCACAAGCGTGCATCCTTTATTCCTGTGTCGGTCTTTCTACTCGGCCACCGACTCCTACCACGGAAAAGAGACACAAAAGCGGCGACGAGGCTGGGACACAAAAGCGGCGACGAGGCTGGGACACAAATATATATATAATTACACACACGTTCTTAATTAAAACAATTGGAACCTGAAGTGACTATCCTTGCTTAACTCGCACAAACCCACCCTCCCAGAAAGGAAGGAAGCATTTGCCCTCATTGTTCATCATAAACGGATGCCAAAATGGAGAAGAAGAAAACTAGCAGAGCAGACACACAGGCGCCGGGGGAAAAGGAGAAAAATATGTGATTAGATATCTTTTTGGTAGATTCCTCGATATCAGTCATCTACACTGAAGACGACGACGATCATGATTCCGACAGAGAATGCGAATTGAGGGATGAATATGGTAAATTAAACACGTTGTGTGCTTGTTCTTTCTGTCGTAAATGGGCCCATACTGCTTACACCAAGTTTACTGCGTCAGATACGAAGCCAAAGCAAATGTTTGCCGAATTGTGTTTTCCTTCCTGAAATTAGACTCTTATATTCGTGAGCTTATCAACAAACGACGATAAGATGACGAATTTGACATCGTATGAAAAAAGTAAAAGTAATCGCCATGAACCTTTCATTTAGAGTAACTACGAAATGTGTAATTGGAAGCAAACTCTAACGGTAGTTCTGAAATATTAATGTAGTCGTCAGGTCAAAAATAAGGGTAACAAATTCGGAAGCTTACTTTCATCATCTTACTCTCCCTTCTAGTACGTTCGATGGAATTTGTGTATTCTGTTTGTAATATGTCTCGCGAATGCAATTAGTATTGTAGAAGCAATTAACTGCGAGGTCATGCCAAATGTGGTAATTTTATAATAGTAAAAGATAAACTTTTCTTTCATCTCTGTGCTGAGGTTGTCTGTGAGAAAACGTTTCTTGAAGGGTTGAATTTATGTGTAAAGTTAGCTGCAAGCCGTGAATTCTCAAATAGCAGATGATGAAAGTTATGTCCTTTGAAAGTACAGTTTTTGTGACTCTCATTGCGTATGATGTCACATATTGTGAACTATATGGCTTTTCATAAATGGATTTTATCTTTATTGAAATTGTTTCCTTTGTACCAAATTTGACTGATAGCGATTCTCTATGACGTCACGTCTCCGGAGCAATGTGTTGTAAGTGGTACTCAGCCCCTCATCGATTCATGTCTGATAGTAATAAATTTGCTGAAATCCATGCTATATATATATTATTTTATTATTATTATTTTCGATTATTCCCTTTAAAGAGAGCGATTGAACTTGAATAATTATGACTTCTTCTTCTTCCTTCGTTCTTCCCAAATTCTCTTCATGCGTTCACTGTGTTCTCTCTTGCGTTCTTCTGACCACTTTTTTCTTGTTCTGTTCTCCGTGTGTTCTTGTTTAAGTTTATGTTTCTTTATAATGTTCCTGAACTGTTCTCTATTGTTTATGTTGTCTTGTGTGATTCCCAGTTCTTTAATATCCTCTTCTGTTTCAGTGATCCACTTCGTCTTGTTTTTGCTTTTGTTTGCTATCTCAAATATTTGCCTTGTGAGTTTGGTTTCATTCATCCTGGTGATGTGTCCATAAAATTTCATCCTTCTCTTTCTGATGGTGTCCGTTATTGTTTCCATGTCTTTGTAAATCTCTCTAGTAGGTCGCTTTATCCAAATTCCTTCCCGAAGCACTGAACCATATATTTTCCTCAATATATATATATATATATATATATATATATATATATATATATATATATATATATATATATATATATATATATATATGTGTGTGTGTGTGTGTGTGTGTGTGTGTGTGTGTGTGTATGTGTGTGTGTGTGTGTGTGTTTAAACAATTCCTCCTATATATGGAAAATGTCCGTGGTTTTCTCTCGTCATCAGAACAGTTTCGGCACTGTATTGTAACAACTATTGTGAACCGCGAATTGCGTTAGACTGGTAACGGAAGCAATTTATAGGAAAGCTGTATTCAGTACTATATTTCTGGGTGCCACCACTAAAAATCCGTCATGGTGAGACTGAAACTTTTATGAGCACAAAGTAAATCCTACGCTGTGATGAAAGCTTTAACTCAGAATGAGAAATGATACTATATAAAAACACAATCAGACTTTTCCGTTCTGATGGTGACAAGATATTAAGCAGCATAAATAGGAATCACTGATACACAACAGGGTCCATGCGCATTTACCTAAATTAAGTTTGCACTGAAATTGCGACGTCATATACCTGATGTTTCGTCGTGGGCTGCTACTTCAATTTCTTCTAAAAGGGTTGGAAACAGTGTTTCCTAAGTGCATGTGTGGAAATGGAAGAGCAATAAATCAGAATACGAATGCGTTTCTTTGAAGCACAATGCGACCAGTAGCCCGAACATTCTGCTATTGTGAGTCGCTACATTTATCATACCCTGGACAGGCTACGATTCTCCATCAACAGTATTTGTCACTGACAAATGGCGCAGTGTTAATATCAGTCATATGAAGCCGAGACAGGATTTCGTCTTTTCTGTCAATGCTATTCATCACTACGTATATGTTACCTAAGTGGGCATATTTTTATCTTACCTATTTCGGCTCTAAGAACGATAAAGAATATGTGTTTCTCTTTCTTAGATGTTACTTGTAACTGTGTTTTTGGTTTTTGATTTGTCATTCCTTTCAGATTCATGAATTACTCTTAACATTAGAGTATTGCGTCAATATTGACTACCTTACACTGTCAGTGACATCTCAATACCTTTTCTTCACTTACCGTAAGTTACACAATATCTTCTAGTAGTGTAACTGCATCCTGACGTAGCTGGATGAATTGTCTACAGCAGTAAAACCTTTGATTGAAAGGAGTGCCGTCATATCATGAATCATCGTATTTATTTACTGCAATTAGTTTCGACGGACCGCACTGTAGTCTTCAAGCTCTCATTTTTCACATATGCTTCGAATCAAATATATAAAGTGAAACATATTACATTGGGAGTTAAGAAATGTAATGTGTGCACGGGTGATCTCATGCCATATTGCCGGCCGCGGTGGCCGAGGGGACTGAGGCGCGCCAGTCTCGTCTGCACTGCCACTACGGTCGGGGATTTGAATCCCCCCCTCGGGCTTGGATATTTGTGCCGTCCTTAGTCTTAGCTAGTTCATAAGTAGTTTGTAAGTTTAGGGACTGATGACTCCGTAGTTAAGTCCCATAGACTATACAAACATTTGAACATTTTGAACAGAAAATGTTTATGTATCAGTACAATGTAAGCGATATGTAAACCAATTTGAGCTGTTATTAAAAATATATTTATAATAAAATGCTAATAAAACCAGTGTGGTGGAAATGTCTTGGATCACTAGCAGTGTATTCGACTACCACAAGTTCAACCGGGTAAGAAAAGCCGTAGTAAACTCATGCAAAACACGGACATTAACTGGTAATTTGAGCCTACTTACATGGAACTTTGTTGAGATAATCCACTGTGGCAGAACAATGTCTGAAAAATGCTGTCTACCAAGCGTCGTAGCTGCAGTCCTGCAGCAAGACAAGTCGGGGCATCGAAATCCCTTGTGACGTAAATATAAAGTGGAAATTCACCTCAGTGATGGCGACTTCACAAAATCACACAATGTGTACTCCATACTACCGTAATACCCGCAGACTAATTTTCTCACTGAAAATATAAGTCTATCCGCATCACAAAACGTAGTTATCCATTATCAGAACGGTATCAAAATATACACATAGGTTCCTTGTCTACTATATGGAACACAACAATGCAGTGTATGTAGGCATACAGCGCTTTTTAAACGATAAACGGAAGTGGACAAGATGGATAAAAATCTACTGAAGCGTTCCTACATCTACATCTACATCTACATGGGATACTCTGCAAATCACATTTAAGTGCCTGGCAGAGGGTTCATCGAACCACAGTTATACTATTTATCTCCTATTCCATTCTCTAATAGCGCGCGGGAAGAAAGAACACCTGAATCTCTCTGTTCGAGCTCTGATTTCTCGTATTTTATTCTGATGATCATTTCTACCTATATAAGTGGGAGTCAACAATATATTTTCGCATTCGGAGGAGAATGTTGGCGATTGGAGTTTCGCAAGTAACCCACGCCGCAGCGATAAGCGCCGTTGTTGTAATGATTCCCATCCCAGATACTGTATCATTTCCGTAACGCTGTCTCCCCTGTATCGTGACAATACGAAACGAGCTGCCCTTCTTTGGACTCTTTCGATGTCCTCCGTCAAACCCACCTGATAAGGATCCCACACTGGGCTGCAATACTCCAAAAAATGGACGGAATAGCGCAGTGTATGCAGTTTCTTTAGTAGTTCTGTTGCATCTTTTAAGGGTCCTGCCAATAAACCGCAGTCTCTGGTTCGCCTTTCCCACGATATTATCTACGTGTTCTATCCAGTTTAGGTGTAAAGTAATAGTAATTCCTAGGTATTTTGTGGAGTTTACGGCCTTCACATTTCATTGATTTATGTTGTAAACAAAGTTAAGCGTACTAGTCCCGAATTATAAACTCATGCATGATCTTTCAGCAGCGTGTTTAAACGATTAACGTAAACAGGGAGTAAACGCTACTAGCGAATGTGTCGCGAGTCTCGTTGGTTTTCGTTTATCGTGGTTGTACACCAGCAGTACATTTTCTGGAAATGAGTTCAGTACCAGTTAACTTAGTCATAGCGACGACTGCGTTTGTATTGGCTTCCGTTGCTAGAAGGCGGATACAACGCTGGAGAAAAACTAGGTGCTGGATGCGACAGTGGCTTCAGAGAAAAGAAGAAAACGACGCATTCAACATGGTAATGAGAGAATTACTGCCGGAGGACCCAAATAAAATTTCCCAATTATAGCAAAGTTTTCCTTTCTGGCATGCTGTAACAAAGTTAAGAAGCCTGAAATCAGAGTTTCTAGATCGGTTTTGTGCATAAAATTGGTCCTTCTTTAATTTGTTTTCAAAGTCGAGCGAAAAGTTCGTGACCCAAAATTTAAGACCAACTTTGGTAGTCCCTTACTAAACGAATAATCCATTGTACACCTTGATATTCCGCCTTTGTGTACAGGTTCTGTCTGGTAAGCCAGTGTAACAGTGGTAAAACTGTGTCTTCCCTAGCTTTTTAGATAATAGTCAAGAAAGTTGCCTCCAAAAAAAAAAAAAAAAAAAAAAATAATAATAATAAAAAAGTCTCGAGACGGGACAAAACAGAATGTATGGTTTAAGCCCTGGAGCCAGTAAAACGGCGCTTTCGATGAATACTTTTACTGATTTCCTCGGTACAGCATTCTTCCGATGTGTGACGTCGTATCATGCCCGGCAATGCCAAACTCAGCGAGTCGAGCGGCATGAGGAGTGAAGGCATTAATGCAGTAGCTCTCCTGCAGACCCACTGACGCGGACCGATATCACTGAATGCCTCAGAACCTCCTGGCGGTCGCGGCGACGGTCGTCCAGTTCTTGCGCCGGCCCCACGGCGTGGCGGCGTCTCCTGCTGCAACAGTTCATGAAACGCTCTTAGCTTCAGACCCGCCACTATTTACACAGTGTTATGTTAAAAAAGACTATTGGTTTTGCCAAAGTGGTCATTTACACATGACGCGTTTCGCCTCTTCTGGGCATCAGCAGGGGAGTTACCTAAAAATACGTAAAATCTTTACCAAGCAATAAATATTAGAAACAGCAAAGGTGCAGTCTGATAAAACCACATTCACGCTTCAGCATTGGGTGGGGGGGGGGGAGGGGTGGCGGGTATGTTGAAATAATTAATTACTTATTACTGAGATAGCAGGGCGTCAAATTAATACATTCAAATAAAATACAACTTTAAAACAGTTAGATAGCGAGCCCATAATTACGCCGTAGTTGTGGCAGGGAGCGACTCTTACGTGAGTCAATAAATTACACGCGGTTAAGTTCGGTTTTACCACTGACGTCGCTGCCCCTACTGTCAAGCAACGGTTGCCATATTTATTTTAAACTTGTATTTTATTTTAATAGAATAATTTGACGCCCTGCTACCTCAGTAATAAATAATTTTATTTGTTAAACCATACACTTCAAACAGTATTTAAATAGAATGAAGCTTTCACTCTGCAGCGGAGTGTGCGCTGATATGAAACTTCCTGGTACATTAAAATTGTCTGCCGGGACGGGGACTCGAACCTGGGACCTTTGCCTTTCGCGGGCAAAGTGCGCTTGCCTGCGCAAGGTTCGAGTCCCGGTTCCGGCACACAATTTTAAACTGCCAGGAAGTTTCAGTATTTAAATAGTTCAACCTTCAACCCTCTCCACCCCTCCCTCACACCAAAGCATGAATGTGGTCATGTGGCCTGCAGTTTAATCAGCCTGCACCTTCCTTGTCTCTAATCTTTCCTGCGTAGGGAACATTTTACATATTTTTGAGGTAACTCCTGCCCTTTAAACAAGTTTGTAAGGTTCCCCTTCAACGTCTGATGATGCACAGAAGGGGCGAAACGCGTCATGCGTAAATAAACATCGCTTTTGTGCAACAAAATATCTATTACAGTTGGTGTGCCAGAGCCACACAAATATGGAGTGGAGTGATTTCATTAATACAGTTTGTTTATCCCCAACTTTCACTTTTCGTCACGCGCGGTGCAGCACGACTGATTTACGCAGGTGGCTGATTAGCAAAGTCGAACAATTTTCACACCTGACAGCAACACACATTACCACCGCCTAACGTTAATTGCTGCTTCGAATCTGACAGTTTCTTCTAATTTAACCTTATGCCTATGATCCACTACATATTGGCGCTAGGTTGCTGAAAACAGAGAAATGTGCAAAAACCTATGAATAAACGTCTGTTGTGACCTAAGTGGAATCATTGTACAAATCAAATGGTTGTAGTAAATAGAAACAACAAATTTACTGAATGAGTTGTTGGGAAGTGTAATCCCTCCACAAAAGAAATATTTTACACAACAATCGACCGATTCTAATAATATTGGAATGTGAGTGGTTCGAAGACTACAGCCCAGTACGTTGTCCTCGATGGCGAGTGTTCATCAGAGACTAGTGTATTGTGGGTGGTGCCCCACGGAAGTGTGATACGACCTAAATTATTTTCTATCTACATAAATGATCTGAAAGTCAGATTGAATTGCAGTCTGCGGCAATTCGCTGATGATGCTGTGGTGTACAAGAGGGTGTCGTTATTGAATGACTGTTGTAGGATGCAAGATGATATGGACCAAATTTCTAGGGGTGTCAGGAATGACAACAAGCGTTAAATGTAGAAAAATGTAAGGCGATGCAGATGAGTAGGAAAAACAAACCAGTAATGTTCCACTACAGTATTAGTAGTGTGCTGCTTGACAGAGTCGCGTCAATTGTATACCTAGGCGTAACGCTGCACAGTGATATGAAATGGAACGAGCATCTAAATAAAGTCATGGGGAAGGCGAAAGGTAGACTTCGGTTTACTGTGACGGTGTGAATTTTTGGGAAGGTGTGATTCCTCTGTGAAGGAGACCGCATATAAAACGCTTGTACGACCCAACGGAAGGAGGATACAGAGAAAGCTCTGAAAAGGGAGATACAAGGGAGTGAATGTCAGGGAAATGATGTAAGAGTTTGGGTAAAAATCATTAAATGAAAGGCATTATTCGTTGCGACGAGGTATATTTACGACAACTTTCTCCTCCGATTGCGAATAAACCCACGTAAGGGCATAATGATCATCATAAAATAAGAGGAATGAGACAGAATACGGAATGATTTACTTTTTCCCCGAGAGTGACTGTAGAAAAATTGCGGAAGCGGTTCGATAAATCAACTGATAATCACTTCTACGCACCGCTTTACACTTCACTAAAAGTAGATATAATATTAAATTTAAAACGGTTGTCCAGAAAGCATGCTTTGAGCTACAACTAAATTTAGCTTATGCTAAGATTCGTTCGACATCCAAACACGACGAACTTAAAATGTAATAGTATTTGGTCAGTTAATTATTGTTCCTATATTTATACTTTAATTTCAATAAACCTTTAAGCAAGTACCGTAAAATAACTGTAAATATGGACGGTGCTTTTCTATTTATTTATTTTTTGTGAAGTAATTTTGAAAACGTTCTTTTTAACAATTCGTGTCGGTTCCACAGCTAGCAACTCGAATATCAGTAACCAAAACAAAAAATGCAGTTGTGAGTAAGTCGGACATCCGACTTTGGTTTACTGTGAGAATTTTTGGAAAATGTATTTCATCTGTAAAGGAGACCGCGTATACAACGCTTGTATGATCACGTCTTGAGTATTGCTCAAGTGTTTGGGACCCGCAAGCTGATCACTTTAAAGGAAGACATAGAAGCAGTTCAGAAGCGAGCAGCTAGGTTTGTTACTGGTAGGTTCGAACAATGCGCGAGTGTCACGGAAATGCTTCGGCAACTCAATTGGGGATCACTGGTGGAAAGACGACGTTCTTTTCGTGTATTTCTATTGAGAAAACTTTGAGAGCCGAAATTGGAAGCTGAGTGTAGTACGATCTTGCTGCCGCCTTCTTACATTTCGCGTATTGATCACAAAGACGAGATAAGTGAAATTATGGCTCGTACGAAGGCATATAGCCGGCCGCGGTGGCCGAGGGGACTGAGGCGCGCCAGTCATGGTCTACACGGCCACTACGGTCGGGGTTTCGAATCCCCCCTCGGGCATGGATATTTGTGCCGTCTCTAGTGTTAGCTAGTTCATAAGTAGTTTGTAAGTTTAGGGACTGATGACCCCGTAGTTAAGTCCCATAAGCTATACAAACATTTGAACATTTGATTTGAACATTTGGAGGCATACAGGCATTCTTCTTTTGCCTCGTTTTATTTGGGAGTGGAATAGGAAATGAAATGCCTAGTAGTGGTACAGTGTACCCTCCGCCACAAACATTACGGTGGATTGCGGGGTATGTATGTACGTCGTTAATCTCACCAACGTGCGCTGAATTCAGCATATCAGAAGAGTAAACGTGCTGAATGCAATCTTCCTATTGGCTGCACCCGTTCATGTTTCACGCGAGCTTTGACTGATATCTGGGATACAGGTCTACTACTATTTTAATCATCACGGATTGCGTCTCAATCACACAAGGATCCAACAAAAATTATAAACAGATGCCCAACAGAGGAAAATATAAATGATGTAAAAGGAATAATGTAACGATCCTAAATTATCGCCCTTAATAAGCATAGGACAGTAGTGAGTTTTACAGTTCGTTGAAGAATATCTAGAAAAAATCCGTTAGACTCCAAATGTAATGTACGGTATTCAGAAACGGAAAAACGGAAAAGGAAGTTTCTGCTAGATCACAACTATCAACCCAACCATATGTGAACACTAATATAAATAAGCAAATGAGATCATCTAGATCGCTTAATGTATGTTATATCCTGACTCTCAGGTAAGAAACAAGCGATCTATTTCATCTTTATAGTTGGAAGATTTTATATACAGTGTGTCTCACTCAACTGTTTCACCCCAGATATCTCTGAAACTGCAAGAGATATTGAAAAAATCACTTTCACGGTCATGAACGTACGGCAGGGGCTTATGAAAGTAGGTACTATGAGACACTCTAAAACGTGAAGAAATATTTTGTCGACTTATGTTTTTTTTAATGGATACCACATATTATTTCTTAAGCAGTCGATGGAATGAAAAATTACAAAAAGAATGGCGTTGGTTGCACCGCAGTGCCTCAATTACATCCGGAGAAACTGCGAAGCGAAGTTGACGTTTTAAGTACATGAGGCGCGCTGATAGATCGTGTCCGAGGCTCAACCGTGAGTCTTGCTTGAGCTTCGGAAACGCGCTAGTACCGCGCCTCATGTATTTCAAACGTCAACTTCGCTTCGCATTTTCTCCGGATGTAATTGACGCCAACGGCATTCTATTTCTGATTTTTCATTCTATCGATTGATTAAGAAATAATATGGGATATCCATTTAAAAAATCAGTTTGTGTTGAAATATTTCTTCACGTTTTAGAGTGTCTCATAGTACCTACTTTCATAAGCCACTGCCGTACGTTAAGGACCGTAAAAGTAGTTTTTCAATATCTCTTGTAGTTTCAGAGATATCGGGGGTGAAACAGTTTAGTGGGACACCCGATTTTAAAATCGTGCATTGCTTTGCTGATAGATATGACACCCCATCATCAAAATATCTATACATCGATGACTGAGCTATAGCATTGTCAAGTGGCACAGCAACATAAAATATGCAATAACCCATATAAAAACCTCTAGGAGAATAAACAGAATGCAACATACAGCTGTTAAAACCATGTCAAAATGACGTCGGCAGCACTGTGGCCATGTCATGCCACTGAGATGAAGTGTGTCCCATCAAGGCCGCGAACAGGTCATTATACCACGGCACTGTATGATTACAATTTTCTGATATATATGATTCCAGTTTTGTCACATTTTTGTACCTAATCATGCATTTTCTTCTGTGTATGTAAGATCTAAAGATGCTGAAAAGTAAGCCGCAAATAGTAATCATATAAGAAATTAGTTCCTATCTCGACAAAAATTTATGTACAAAATGTTCCTCTATAATGCTTAATCTACATTTATAAAATACTTTCGCTACCGCAATGTACAGGTCAAACATAGAACTTTTGTAACAAAGATCCCATTAGGCGTAGATTTTATTGATCCTGAACGTTGTTTCGCAGGTACCAAGTTGTGATTTGATGAAGGCTGTTATAAAATGTGATACAGGAATATTGCGTGCGAAAATAATTTGAAAACTGAGGGAGAGATGGGCAAGTAGCCTAGACATTGGATGGTAAATTAAACAAGATTACCAATCAGACCCAAAGAAGAAAAATAATGCCTAAGAGAATATCCAATTAGAAATTGACATTACCTTTTCTTAAGTTCAGTACACTTCAAGTGAGGTTATGTCACATTTATTAGAGTCTTCAAGTGGCATTTTTCCACTTGTCTGTTAGGTAAGGCTAAAAACTTTACTGCGTCTTGAAAAGCATGATTTCGTGCCCTAACATTGTTGTTTGGAAATTATGCCCCGGGTTTATAGGCTTCCACGAAATTGACACCAACCAAGACACTTTTCATGATGAAGCAATAGTGACGAAGTTTTGGGTACAGTTTACATAGAAAATCGTTGTTGTATTTAGTAATGTCTCAAAGTATGAAATCATTCATGAAGTATGGCTACATGTTGTGCAGCAAGACAACAAATTTTTTTTCATAAAGTAGGAAGAGCATATCAAAGAACCTGTCGTAGCTACTCATCTACTCAGTAAACGAATAATCCCTGTTGCCTTCATCGTTAGAAGTTTTGTGGTACTGGAACTCTTTCAAATCTACGTTTACTCAACTCAACTGTCATTATTTATACGCAGTATCTTGTTATGGTATTTTCTGACAATGTTGGCCTTCATAGGACACTCCATTTTATTATATTATTCCAGTGATTTAAGCATTATTGACTATGTAATCTATCTTAATCTATATGTTGGTCACCACATAAAACATTTGTATATATGCCATGATTGTTCTCAGATGCAAAACCAGAAAACTACGCTTTTGAAACGATTCCCAATACGTGCGTGCATATTAGTGTGACATTTGTCATGAAACACTACTCTCGTTAAATTTCCTGAATGCGACGTTTGGAAATGTTCCGCTATGACAGATATCTCTGTATGCTGCCGACGACAATGCCTCTTCTTTTGTACCAGACTTGTGGTCCTGAAAATAGTTTCATCCTCAAACAAACTTGGTACTTAGTAAGTTTACGGATCGAATTGGAAAACTGCTAAGCAAGCATGGGATATGAACTATTTTAAAACTAACTAAGAAGGTTATATATAGAATATTTAAAATCCACAAGAATTGTAACACAAATTTTAGGCATACTGCATGTGTATAAAATTCCTTGCAACAGTGATCAAGCTTACTCACCCCCCTCCCTTTTTTTTATGCCACCGCCCTGGCCCTTTGACAGCGTTAGTCCACAACTGGCAAGTACATTAAATTTTCTGACATAGTCGGATTTGGAGGCGATCTGATCGTTTTATAGTTTTCATAATGAAATGCCAAGATCGCACATTAATAATTTATTATATGACGACCGATTTCGGTGAACTGTGTCACCATCATCTGGTCACATACATATTACAAGTTGGTCATCTTACTATATAAAAAAAGTTAATACTGTCATGTTTTTAACTTGTGTATATTTTATATAGTGACTAACTGCAATGTTGCACTTGTTACTTTATACCATTTTTTTTAACAGCTTGTAATATGTATGTGACTAGATGGTGACACAGTTCACCGAAACCGGTCGTCACTGAATAAATTATTGATGTGCAAATGTTCAAATATTTGTAGAGCTTATGGGAGTTAACTACGGGGTCATCAGTCCCTAAACTTAGAAACTACTTATGAACTAGGTAATACTAATGACGGCACAAATATCCATGCTCGAGGAGGGATTCGAACCCCCCACCGTAGTGGCCGTGCAGACCGTGACTGACGCGCCGCAGAGCGCTCGGCCACCGCGGCCGGCAATTGATGTGCGATCTTGGCATTTCATTTTCAAAACTATAATCCTAGATACTGAGGAGGAGATGGGAGAAGTAAAGACACAGGGAGAAAGAGAGAGAGAGAGAGAGAGAGAGAGAGAGAGAAGGGGGCATGAAATGGATGTACAGAAAGGGAGGGAGGATATAGACGCAGAGAGCAGATTGATACAGTCTGAAATAAGAGATGTACTGGTAAAGGGGTGGTAGGACAGAGATAGGGCGAAGGTGCTTGGCAGAGATAAGGGTGGAGAAGGAAATTTGGATACGTATTTAATTTATTATTAGCAGTTAATAAGCAATGCCGTTGTAATTGGATGCGGTATTTACTTGGGAGTAAGATACCATTATTCTTGTAATAGACGACTGGTCTCGAAAATTAACGCAATACCTCGGAATGATATGAAATGGGACATCAGCACCAGACAGCGAGCCTCTAGCTGTGTGCGTCGTTCTTGTGGCAGTGCGGGACAGCTGTCGGCGGTGTGAGGAGGCGGCTGTGGGCGGCGCGGAGGAAGACGAGCGGCGGCAGCTGCACAGCTGGCGTCGGCCGCTGCTGTCCCCGCGGACGGACGCCCTGTGGCCGCTCTGATATATGGCCGCCAGCGCGGCCGTTCGCTTTGTCGCCGCCTGTTTTACGCCCAGAGGAGGGACCGCAGCCGCAAAACCACCGGAATGGCCTGACACGGAGCCTCTCTGCCGTGTCGTTTCCACGTCTCGTGCTCCCAGAGCGCGCCAGATGGCATGTGCAAAACTGTCACACACTCAGGAGCCCTGTAACGATGGAGACAACTGATAACAATATATACAAGGGAAATAAGAAAGTAAAGGCACATTTGGGATCACTTATATTTATCTTATCCATTGTTGATGTTTTTAGAACCAGTTATAAGACCTGTTTTCGAACCTTTTCAGGTTCGAATGAGTGCATGGTCTCGCTGCGATATGAATTAATAAAATCTTCTCGATCTTCCAGCCGGGTCAAGTGGTTGTGAATCCACGAGCTTTCGGCCAAGTTCTCCTTGGCCAATGTCAAATGGTAAAACGTCTGCTGTATCGCCGTCGCCTTGCCGTTATATAGCTGCGCTGCTGGCTGTGATGTCACTGCTTCGCCATATAAGGCAAGGTTTACATCCTGAGTCGGCTACGTCCGCTTTTGGCTGCTGGCTGTGACGTCACTGAGGCTCCCTTCTTCGTCCCGTGTCTACCGCGTCTGCTCCAACCTCCCTATGGCCGGGTCCCACGCTGTGCTGAGCTGCAAGCAGACGTCCTTATAAATAGTGTACTCAGATACTTTGATTTCAATAGCTTTCTCTATAACGCTATCCCAATATCCTTTGTTTTAGCAGTGACATGTTTCGTCGAACAGAATTTGGTGTCGATTTTCTAAAAAATGTTCTGCCACGGCTGATTTTTCCGGGTACCGAAGGCGTAAGCACCTCTCGCGTTCTGTCCGGCGTTGCTCCACAGTGCGTACAGTTTGTCCAATATAATAGCAGCCACACTTACATGGTATTTTATATACTCCTGGTGTTTTGAGTCCGAGGTCGTCTTTTACTGGTCTCATCATCTGTCGAATTTTTTCTGGGGTCGGAACATAGAAGCGATATCTCTTCAGGATCAGACTAATTTTTGCAGACACAGTTCCACAAAAAGGCAAAAAGGCTAGATTCTCGCTTTCTTCTTCTGACGTACTATTCCTCCTTTTATCGCCAGATATTACTTGTTCTATTTCTTGGTGACTACATCCGTTATCTTTGAAGACCCTTCGGAGATGGGTTAGCTCTTGTGGCGACTTTTGCGCGGTGAACGACGTGTTTTTGCGCAGGGTGGTGGTGGCTGAGCGCGTTCAGATACGGTTCCGCATGAGTGGGCTTTCTGTAGACACTGTGGCTGAGGTGACTATTGGTTTTCCGGCGAACGAGGACATCTAGGAAGGGTAAACAACCGTCTTTTCCCACCTCCATCGTGAATTTAATGTGGTCGTGAACACTGTTCAGATGATCCAAGAATTCTTCCAGTTTCTCACGTCTATGAGGCCAGATGACAAATGAATCATTGACGTAGCGGAGCAGTGTTCAAAGCAGTGTCTTCAAATTTCTCCATAAAGAGGCTTGCAATTGATGGAGCAAGCGGACTGCCCATGGCCACCCCGTCTGTCTGATCGAAATACTGGTCGCCATACATGAAATAGGACGCTGTCGAAGTGTGCTTAAACAGTCCCACAATTGTACTGTCGAATAAATTCGAGAGGAGATCCCAGAAGTCTTTGATTGGAACAAAAAATATCAAAACCATAATGTCTCCTTCACCAAGACGCAGATGCTTGATTCGACTCTTGAAATCTTCCGTATTCTGTAAGTGGTGCCCACAGTGACCGACGTGCAGTGTGAGGAGAGTGGCCAGATGTTTCGCCATTCTGTAAGTTGGTGAACCAATGGTACAAACAATGGGCCGAAGAGGCACCCCAGTCTTGTGAATTTAAGCAGTCCATAAGGCGTAGGTGGTACCTGAGGGAGAAGATTCTTAATGACAGCCTTTTCCAACGATGACTCCTTAAGATGTTCCGATGTCTTCCTCATTATTCTTGTGGTCGGGTCCCGTGGCAGTTTCTGGTATGTGTCCTACTATAGAATTAGCTGATTTTTACCGTGGTAATCGACGTGATTCAAAATGACGTTTGCATTGCCCTTATCAGCAGGAAGAACCATGGTGAGGGGGTCATTGCGGATTTCACGAAGTCCGTCGAGTTTAGCCCTTGTTAAGTTAGACTTCGGTTCATCTTCAGACGGTGCATATGTTGCAAGTTCATTTCATGTGTGTTGTTAGATGCTGGTTCTGTGATGAGAAGATGGAATGTGCTTTAATAAATCGACTTGTGCGTTGTTTACGTCGCGTTATGTATCTCGAAATTACGTGGAATTTGTTCTGTTGCTTACTGCGACTGTACGGATGACTTTCATAAATAATTCCAATTTACAAGGTTTCCTCGTGCGTTCACTCAATTTTCACAGTTGGTAATTATAATATAAATGTCAATTCCACTTCACCAGCATCCAATGAGTGCTTCAAGAACTAATGCTACTTACAAAGAACTTCAGTCAAAGATATAACTCTTTCTACCGAGAAGTTTGTCTCGTTTGCGTGTGATATAATCGATCAGTGGGTAAACAATATCGTGAATGTTAATGTGCAAAAATTAATAATAAATTATATCAGTGTTTGCATAGCATTTCAGCCTCAAAAAGGCAGCTACGGATATCATGTGGTGTCCTTGCTTGATACAGTAGATTGGTGACTAAATCCACCTTGTGCTGCACCCTGATATATTTTTATCACCCAGACACATTTCGGCATTTATTGTGCCATCTTCTACGGATATTGCCTTTTATTTTATGAAATAAATTGTTATAGGTATTTTGATTATACAGACATCTGAATCAGTCGTTTACATTGCGAATTATGTTGATTATATTAGGCCTAGAAAATCTTGCCAATGGCATTATGTCGGTATTGTAAACAAACCTGTAACATGCTATTTCAGGAAAGAAAAGGTAAAACCCAAAGAAGATGGCACAATAAGTGCCGATATGTCCTTGTGTGATAGAAATAAAACAGTATCTGGCGTAAGGCGGTTTTCCTCACCAATCAGTTACTGAAGTTTTTAAATCGTTTTTAATGATTGCCGATATGTAGCGGTAAACCATAGACGCTGCTAAATGTTCTCAGCGTTTGCATCTTCTAAGTTTTCCAGTATCCTCGAAAGTGTGGTACCTGTTTCGCTATATAGCAAACTGCATTATGTGATCTGTTCAACACTTCACTATTCTTTCCTACACTCTCAATGTTTCTACGCTTTATTCAGAACTCAAAAGAGCGTCAATGCTGCCGGCCGCGGTGGCTGAGCTGTTTGAGGCGCACCAGTCACGTTCTGCACGGCCACTACGGTCGGGAGTTCGAATCCCCCCTCGGGTATGGATATTTGTGCCGTCCTTAGTATTAACTAGTTCATAAGTAGTTTGTCAGTTGAGGGACTGATGGCCCCGTAGTTAAGTCCCATAATCTCTACAAACATTTGAACATGTTCCCAGAATGAAATTTTCACTCTGCAGCGGAGTGTGCGCTGATATGAAACTACTTGGCAGATTAAAATTGTGTGCCGTAACCGGGACTCGAACCTGGGACCTTTGCCTTTCGCGGGCAAGCGCACTACCGACTGTGCTATCCTGACACGACTCACGATGCCGCCTCACAACTTTACTTCCGGAAGTACAGAGCATTTAATATTTGATCAAGAAAGCATATATAGTATTTTCTGTTGAATAGCCTTGCTGAAAATAAACAGACATTCTGTTTGTACTTATTTTTACAAATATGTGAAGCTACTCTTCTTTGTAAGGAACTTTCGATAAAGCTGTTAGGAGTGAGAGTTTCCGGTAGTGTTCGATACAGGATGTATTTCAATTTTTGTGTAGTGGTTTGTCGAAAACATATTTTAGTCTATCTGAGAAATACGTTGCTTCGTAGTGCTATTACCTATGTGGCTGAAAATCTATCTGTTGGGAACAAGCTTTTAGCACTCTGCTGTAAATGCCATCAATTAAATAGTAACTTTAACTTTGGAAAAACTTTATTACTTTATTAGTTTCAAAGGACAACGTGGGTAGAATTTCAGTTGTACAAGATTGCTTAGGTATGGCCTATTCCATTATCAGCACTGTCTCTTCTACTGAACGTTTAAACCTTATTTTCTCAACGACATTTGAAAATTGACTGTTAAAAATATTTTTTAACTTGACCTTTCGTTAGTAACCTTTACATTCATTTTAATAGTAAGGTAGCCTCATGGTGTTATAGCTTGTACTGTTTTCCTTTCAATTATATTAAAATTTATTTCATTTTCATCATCAGAGATGCTATTCTCAGTCATAATACGCATATTTGTAGATTTTTTAATAACCTTATATGGCACAATAGTTTTCATAATATTTATCTCTTTCCGGGTCATTACTTTCTCTTGCTGTTAGATACTGTATCATATACTGTTACACGATAATTTTATTCCTTAGCTATATATAGTTTTTACGTGGTTTCTACCTATTATATTTTTTAGAGAAAACAGTTTTCAAATACACTTAAAACTGTGTAATAAAAGAAGTTATATTTCAGATTAGCATCGGGTTCCTTGTGCAGCTCATCCCAATCTAACTGCTGTAAGCATAGCAATTAATAAATCATTCATTGAATGCATTACTTTGGATGTCTAGTTTTAACTTGCTGTATGGGACTACGTCATGTATTGTAAGTAGCTGTGCACCAGAATCAGAAAGACCATTCTAAAAAAGGGTAAACGTTTCTGTTTTGAAACTTATCTTGGCCTATAAAAATATATTTATCAATGTGCTGCTGCCCGCTACTGGCTGAGTATAAAAATCAATAACGGATGGCAAATTGAAAGAACTAAGTAATATTTTAAGGTCGTTGAATAGCAGCTAGCTCTAAATGTAGCATTATGCGATGCAGATTTATAGGAAAAATGTCATAATTTTCGAATACAGTCAAGTCGATTAAATCTCTTGGTATAACTCTGGAGAGAGATATGAAGTAGAAAGAGCATGCGCTGTGAGAAGGTAGATAGTCTTTTTCGTTTTATTAGTATGTATGCCTGGAAGGCTACAGGCTAGCACCCTCCGATCATCTTGAATAAGATGATATCAGGATTCATTCACTGACAGTCACGTGCCAATTTCAGACATAAAGAGATATATTATGGTATTAACATTGGTATTTGCATGGGTCGTGGCTGTGAAGGTGCAACATTAGGACTCTTTGGTACTGTGTGTTTAGACATATTCGGCATTAAAAGTTTGATGGTGGTTAGGATACAGCACACTGCCTGTCACGTTTTACCAGCCTCCCAAGGAAACGACATGGTATGGCCCCTTGACATATGAATGTGGTTTTGCCCTGAGTTCGCCACTTGTTGAAGACACTCACAACAAAAGCTCTTGAATACCTAAAAAGTCGTACAGTTTCAAATACTTGAATGCTTGAATCCTCTGCGCCATCACAGTTCACCTCGATCAAACTCAGATAGGACGCACGCTTTTACCATTCCGACAGCATGCTCAGTGTGAGCGGTCTGAGAAGTCATTCGACGTCAGGTGACGCTGCTAATGCCTGCATGGGTTCATATCAATGTATGTAAGAGGTCATAATGTTTGATCAGTTTATATAACAGTCACTACAGTCAAATACCAACACTAGTAGGAATTATAAAATGGACGTGTGTGTGTACGTTCCATCTCTCTCACCAAACTAATGGATCAATTTGAACCAAACTTGGTACAAATAATGATTACCGCCAGGGAACAGTAACTGACGAAGTACGAACCACCTAAAAACGATCCTTTAGGGAATATGACTTTATGAAGAACGAAAGATATGTTGGTGAAATGATATATGCGGTACAGTTTACCAAGTGCAACGTAAAGCTTTCCACCTTTTTTAATATTTGAAAATGCTGTTTCCTCCAATGAGTTTTGCATTATACCAAATCGGGCACTGGAAACAAATGAAAGTCTAGTGAATTTTTACCCTTGATCCGGATTAACAATTCATGCCGTTTCCTGTTCACTGTAAATGTCTTTTCTTTTAGTTCTGCACTGTCATTAAGGATTGTAATGTTGTCAGCGAATGTAATTAATGGCGTATATTCACCCTGGATTGTGATACGATTTGTCAACTTTTATTTCCGTCTTGTCTTGTCCGATTGAAGAGTAGGGTTGAAAGACTGGATGCCTGTTTCACACCCTGTCTGAGTACTACGTTCTTCGTCCTGACGTCTTATTATTTCCTATAGTTGTTTGTTTCTTTGTTTGCATATTATGTACACTGTCTAAAATAAACGTTAGTTCACCCTGTTACAGTTTTGCAAGATTTGTTTTTGAAACAGTGCATATTTGCTACATGAAATGAATACATTTAAATATCAGTATCTCAATGGCACTGCGGTACCAGGTGTTGATGCATACTGAAACAGCCTTTACGTAAGGCAGTGCACGCGCCGAGCATCCATTCGATTATCAGGATGGAAAAAACTGTCTTGGAATAAATTATTCCACGGCTGCTCGGACTGTTTATCGAGTTCTGCAAGACTCGTGGGTTGACAGCAGGCACGTCACAGTTGCCATCCCATCATATCCTTACCGTGCTTGGTTGGAGACACGTACAGAGATCATACTGGCCAGAGAAGTTACTGTGCGCCTTGAAAAGCACGTTGAATTTCACTTAACAGTGTGTGGAAGAGAATAATCCTGTTGGATACAGCGCCCGTCGCACGGACACGCGATGGTTGGCAACATCACCTTCACGGACCGCCACAGAGAGCGTCCCAAGAAGCAACGGCCGATGAGAGCGCCGCCAGCGCCTTCCTGCTCAGCTACGGAAGACAACACACCAGACGACCTCCGGACGGTGTCCAGCACTGATTTACTTACCTTGCTTGTATCATTATATATGTCATTGCTGCTATCATCTTGTATATAGTCAATATACGTATTGAAATTACTTCTGTAATACACTTATTACCAATCGCTCTGTTTTCTGTTGCAAACCCTCCATGTTTCCGTCCGCTGCTTACAACTTGAACTCACCTGCCGTTCTGTATGTCCACTAAGGACACAACAGGAACCACAAATCCTCGTGCAAGAATGGCGAAAGAAGTGTACCGTGCGCTGGTCAGCGTTACCTCTATAAATACTAAAGTATAAAGAGTACCTTATGGAATCCCAGGCTATAGTGTTTGGGATAGGGCGTATCTTGGATCAAAGGGCTTGAGAATGCAGTGATCACCAAGTCTACGTAGTACGTTCAAACCATCATCACTTGCATACGGCCAGAATCTGCCTTCATAGCTGACGACCTGATAGCTGCGTCGTAAATACTAACAAATGTTTCTGTGCATGCCGTTAGTATTTACGACGCAGGGCAGTTTTATGTAGGTGCTCAACCAGACCTGTACACTGTGGTGTTTATTATTTTGTGTATATTTTACTGTTTTAATTTTGACCAGTACATGATTTTATATATATCAGCCAGTAAACCTACCAGATTTTATGTGAAGCATTACTATAAGCAGTTTTATGTCAATGAGGTATGTACAAATTGTACTTAACTAGTAATAATTGCATGTAACCACTTTTTTCGTGCATATTTCCTACATACCAGATAATGACACCATAGTGCTGTCCTTGTAAAATCCTCCATATTCCTATACGACTCACATCAAACCTTACCACTTATTCCCTGTTGCTTCTCTCGCTATTCTATTCAGTATGGTTGAAAACTGGTTCCTTTGAGCCAGGCCATTAGGTCCAACACATCTACTAAAGGAACCTTTTTCACATAGACGCTCATGTGTTCATTGTAAAGTCTTGTTGTTCAGGATACGTCTATTAGGAATGTGTTCCACATACAAACGCCGTGCTTGTTTTGCGTTATTCTGAACCCGTGAATAGAGAAGGTGCATGCCGAGTTGATCGAGCTGATTGAGTACCCCATTGTATTAATACACGACTTGTACTGTACGTGCAATTAACACCTATAAAAGTATCGCTCCAATTATGATCTGTATGATCGTGTGGACTGTACTATACAACAGGTATCACATTGATTAGAGTGCGCACAGACGTTACTTCGTTACTGTGGTATTTTGACTTTCGATGCGGAGAATATGTTCGACCTCGTGCTTCAACCCGTTGTATCGCTCGATGGCTCTCGTACTGCACCTTTATGCCTCGCGGCAGATGAAACCTTCTACTTTCATTAACCACTTTTAATGGCTGCTTACATACATAAATTTTATATTTTATTAGTCTATGGAAAATCCCATTTCGAATTATATAAGTGTGAATGGCCTCCTCGAATAATTTATATTACAAATCGGTACTCAAATTTGTTGTGATAGCGTATTTATATAATGATTTGCATTGTAGAAAAGTGACTTATTTTGCTCTAGAGTTTTCTCCTTTTATTATTTTGATTATTAGGAAACATTTTATGTTGTAGTGGTTTTCATTGTCGTCGTCTCATATCCACTTTATATATTAAACGTGTACTTACTTCCTTAACCATTGCCAAAGGAAGCATAGACAGATGATTTTTGCTTTGTGGTCATCCGGTATGTCTCCTTTCGATGTATACAAGTTTCAATGTCATTTCTAAGCAATGCGCGTATTTGCATATAGATTTCTATATTTGTATGGTAAATAAGTGTCACTGTTGTCTTAGCGTTTTCTTCATTCTTTATTTTCAGTATTTGAAGATATTTGTCGTTGTATATCTTAGTGTTTGGCAATGTAATTCAACTCTTCATCAGGAGGGAATGAAGATGTTTCACGCCTCGGAGACATTTTGTTAAAAGATACGTTTTTCAGGTTAAATTGAGTATTCAGTGTACAACTAGAGTATTACTAATATTTCTCTGTTTTCGAGGACAATTTTGGAAAAAAATGTATCAGAACATGACTCTTCTGCTGTAGTATTTATTATGTTTTTCATAAGTAAATAAAAAGTTGAGTTGTGGTAGTAATCTCCTTTAGGATTCGCATTCTACATTTGTCAGTGTAGGGCCAATTAGCCGTAAGTATTACTCAATGAGGTGATAAGTTTGTAACTGTACAACCTGCTGCATGCTTAAATTACACTTAAGACAGCTGTGCGTTTATTTGGTAGGTACTAGGGAAAACTGTATTGATAATAGATCAGTAGACTGCTGAGACATTAAAATGTATCGCCTTATAATGGATATAAGTGACTTATTTTGCTGTAGAGGTGTCTCTTTTTATTATTTTTATTATTAGAAAACATTTTATATTGTAGTAGTGTTTTCACTGTCGTCTTCGTCTCATATCCACTTTATATGTTAAATGTTTACATACTTGAACCACTGTCAATCGCAGCATAGGTGATTTTTGCTTTATGGTCATCCGATATGTCTCCTTTAGATTTATACAAGATTCAATGCAATGCGCATATTTACATAAAAGCCATTTTTGTCTTAGACTTTTCTTCATTCATTATTTTCAGTATTAGAAGATTTTTGTCTTTGTATATGTTAGTGTTTGACAACGCAATCCAACACTTCCTCAGGAGGGAAGAAAGATGTTTCACGCCCCGGAGACATCTTGGTCATTAGATACGTTTTTCAGGTTAAATTTAGTATTCAGTGTACAGCTAGAGGATTACTAATATTTCTCTGTTGTCGAGGACAATTTGAATAAATAAATAAATAAATAAATAAATAAATAAAGGGGGTGGGGTCAGAACAGCCTCTTCTGCTGTAGTATTTATTATGTTTTTCATAAGTTAATAAAAACTTGAGTTGTGGTAGTAATCTCCTTTAGGATTCGCAATCTACATTTGTCAGCGTAGGGCCAATTAGCTGTAAGTATTACACAATGGGATGATGCGGTTGTAACAGTACAAGCTGCTGCATGCACAAAATTACACTTAAGACAGCTGTGCGTTTATTTGGTAGGTACTAAGGAAAACTGGTTTCATAATAGATCAGTAGACTCCTGAGACATTAAAATGTATCGCGACGAGAGGAGGCCCGGGCAGTATCGTTTGCAAAGCCTATCTGTGAACGCCAGACGGCGTCCGGAAACAGACGCAGTCAAGTGAAATACAGGCGATAGCACACAAAGGAACAAAAGTTATAACTGCAGATTGTATAACGAGCTACTGGAGCGTGAAACGGCGGGGGCAAGCCGGCACCAACTGCCGGTCAAAGTGGCAACGCGGAATCGATGCAGGCGTTTGAGAAGGCCGCTGCAGGCGACAGTCCGCTACCAGCGACGCAGGCGTTTGAGGAGCCGCTGCAGGCGACAGTCCGCTACCCGCGGCGCAGGCGAGCGGGCGGCGGCGCGGCCCCTGCGCTGCAGAACAATGCTGGGCTGGCTTCTTTAATCAGAGATGAAAGCCTGCCCCGCGGAAGCTTGCTTAGCGCCCGTGTCGTGTCGGGTCTCGCCGCGCACAAAAACTCTCCCCGCTGTCACGTGTAACGATGCTCATCATGCTGCTTTAAAGGGAAACGGCTGGGCTACTCAGGACATCGGTCTGAGTCGCTTGATGAGCACGTCTAACACACACGCTGTGGCACCAGATGGCGCTGTCCAGCGTATCGTTTAAACAGTGACTTTTAGAGCTGAACCGAAAGTAGTAATACATCTCGAATGATATGGGGTAGGTTAATTGAAGACTTGATTGCAAGAACCAAATAATGACCAAAACTAAACTTCTCAGGAAAACGAGAAAACTTTTTATGGTACTTTAATCATCAAAACCAGTGAAAATTATTGCACATGATGAAAGTATACCTTAATTTGTGCCACTTCACAAATTTTGAAGCTGATATCTCATGTAGAAGCACTAAATAAATTGAGAAAATCGGCATGGATATATCTGTTTCTTGCACTCAAATATATATATATATATATATATATATATATATATATATATATATATATATATATATATATATATATTTATGTGGTCAGGTGGTACATTTCGGAGCAATGGCCTTTGCTGGAATAAATTTCCCAGATGTTGAAACATATCCTTTACCACGTAAAATACTTCGTTTTCTCACATTTCTTTGTCATTTCAGTTCCTATCTCTTTCTTTTCTCGGGTTTTACAGGTGAGCTCCCAACAGAATGTCTCTCCTATACAAAAGAAGGAAGATAGTAGAATATAACCCTCTATGTTCCATAGAATCAAACTATAAAAGTATAAAAAAGTCATTTGGTTACAAATATATTTATTAAAAATAACACACTGAAATAAATCAATTAAACATGTCAAAAACTTACCTCATCTGTAAGAATATTTGAAGTAAAAGCAGCAACTTCCCATCTTGCTGATGATTGGCTGCGAAAACAAGATCTGGTTATTATCTGTTTCTTGCACTCAAAATTGATAAACTTACTTTTGATGCCATATAGTGCCCAAACAAAGCATTAACTTCAAGAAACTACAACTGTATCCTATAGATGACATCAATGGCAACAATTATAGCTGAAAAAGTCATTTTCCCAAAAAGTGGTCATTATCTGGTTCTTGCAATCAGGTCTTCAATTAGTCTCACATTCCATCGATAAGATTTGTTTGCACCTGGTCATTTTACGTTCATATGCAATTTCTATGATTTGCTTTAAGACAATCTTCCACAGAAGCTGTTATAATTGATAATCACCGATATTTCTGTCTTAAGCACACTACAATTAAAGAACGTTTCATACAGGACGCGGTTTCGCTTTTCATTTAAAGAGCATCTTCTGTAAATATGGACAAAAATGCATGTCTCACAACGCATTCTGAACGTTGTGAGATCCCATTTATTAAAAACCATTTGGATGTTTTACTTAGTCTATGGAATCACCTTTTCAACAATTTTGTAATAAATTATTGCCGAATGGTTATCTAAGAACAATTACGCAGTTTCGCCTTGAAAATGACACGGTGGTCTCCTGCCGAAATATCGGCCGTCGTCGATTTTGTAACTGGCAGCATACCCAAAGTTTTTCGAAGTTGTTATTCGCCAGGAAAATTAAGGAATCACAATTACGGAAAACATTAATATTAGAGTTCTCTATTTCTGTAACAATTATAATGACGGCAATGCATGGCACTATTTAAAATGGGTAATTTATGTGCATATAATTTATTCTTGTGATTATGTTTAGTTGGATAACAGAATTTATATTATTCTGACGGCATTAAATCTCTGTTAATAGCCAAGTCCTTTCTGTATTTATTCTTGTCATGCAGTGTCATTACCAACTCAGATTTCTTACAGAAATAAAGATGTCTCTTATTGTTATGGTCGCTATCAAGATGTTAGGAAAGTAACTAAATAACAATTTTTGACAAAGTTGTTGAATACTAGCTTCCATAGATATTAAGTAAAATAATCGACCTGATATTACATATCACTACTTTTGAGGGGTAAAGAATGCATTGCGAGGTATGTATTTTTGTCCTGTTTGTGGTTTTGATGGAATCTTCTCTTTGTAAGGGTCCAACTTTTTCTTCTTTTCTGGGAACATTTATTATGAGCTATAGTGTTATTAAAGCCCACTGCTCTCAGAGTTTATGTAACAATTTTTGGATAGTCTGGAGCCGCGGCGGAGTGGCCAACAGTATTAAGGCACTATGTTCCAATGAGCGAGGCTATTCCTCCACGGGGGTTCGAATCCTCCCTTGGGCATGGATGTTTGTGTCGCCTTTAGTATAATGTAGTTCATAAGTAGTTTGTAAGTTTAGGGACGGATGACCCACAGTTAAGTCCCTTAAGCTTTACAAACATTTGAACATTTAATTTGAATGTCTGGATGATAAGCGCTTCTAAGTCGAATATATTCAGTAGGTTCAGGACGTTATTTTCTCATAGTTACCTGAATTTGTTTCATCACAATTGTGCCACACTTATTGGGTTCCTTTTATTTATGTAAAGTTTGGACACATTTTGGAAGGTTAATAATATACCAAAATTAAACCATAAATAAATTTTGTCTATATCATTACCTTAATTTAGCGTTAAAAGTTTATGCAAGAGCCTTTGTACATTACCACTGATGAAGCTAGTATTATTAAAATTCTTTTCAAATTCAATTCTTCTATGTAGCACACATTACATATTATTGGTTAGCTGACAAAGTATAATGGTGGATTCATTCTGGGCACCTGCTTCTTACAATCACCGTTGATTTATTTTTTCTTATGGTATTACAAGTATAAGACTTCATTTAGAACTGTGTGGATCATTTACAACAAAGCTAATTAAAGAGGAGACATACAAAGAAGTAGTAGTCAAGATCACTAACTCCTTAAGAAGATACATAAGATGTTTATTAGTTTAAATTAATTCTATGGACTACAACACAGTTGCGAGCAATGTGAAGTGCCTTTTTTCGATGATAAGTTCCCCAGAAAACTACCATTGAGGTTCACGGAGAAGCATAAGTGAATTTCCCCAACGACAATCTCCCCCAACAATTAAGGCCTACAACATTCTGCAGTCTGTTGATTAGATATGACATGTTTTGGTTGTACAATGAATTCCAAAGGAACCTTTATTCTTTGAGATTATTGTGGCTCATTGTAGTGTTACATGCGCCTCCACATACAAAACAATATTTATTTGCCCATATTTAAATTAATTATGCTTATATTTGTATATTTTTTTCTTGTAATTTCGTGTCATTTTCAATATGTCACTAAATTATTAAAGACGCAATATGCTTTGAAAAACGCAAGTCAGACTAACTCTGAACAAAGCGCAATAATACATAGACTTAACTATTGTTTCTCTTAAAAGAAAGGAGTAGTGATGTCATTTTGTTCTTGTGTTTTATGCTCTCGTCCAGTAAACTTCTCTTCCATATTACGCTTGTATACGCCCTGATGAATTGTGAAAATGTTTGTACGATATATCTCGATGAAAAAGTTGTAATTTAAATGACGAACTGAATTTATGAGGTCATCTCGACTGTATGAAGTTAATGAGATTTCACAAAGGTAACTGAACTTTGAATGTGATGTATATGCAGACTTGCTTCATTTATTTGAATAATAATTGTTTCGTGAGTTTACCGAAATTTGTCCCAGTACTTATATGTAGTGAGATTGAAAACTTATTTTTTCCTTTCATATTTTTCATTTAACTGTAATGCCGTTTATGTTTTAGGACATAAGAAAAATGAATTACCCTGATTTATGTATCTAATTGTTAGAGATATGTACAGTAGGACCCATTTTTATCACGTTCTTTTATTAAATAAGTATTCTAACTGCGATCCTGAGATTACGAACGACTTACCATTTTCGATTAGTAACAGATCAACTAGCCGGAAACTTAGTTACAAAATCAGCAATAGCGATAATGTCTCCGACAGTTAGGTTCACTTTGCTTATCAGTATCAGCCACGTTATAAAAGATTTTAACTGCCTTATTGGTCGTAGCTCATTAATTTCTTTAAAGGACAGCATAGTAGATTCATTTCAATAGATAGATAGTTTTGCTATGTAACCATTATTGAAATATTTCTCCCAACCACTCTTTACAGTTATTCTATTTCGTGCTCACATTTAATTGCAAAAATTATACTGATTTAAATTTTAAAATTAAAATAATAAAATTAAGGGTGGAATGTTTCATCATGCAGACACGTACATCATGTAACCTAAATAAAATGTCAAACGGAGATATTTCGTTTTTGAATTCTTGTAAAATGTGGGGAGCGAACTTAGAAATGGAATGGTTCATGAATTATGGAGCATGATAAAGACTGCCACAGAGTCGCTTGTGAGATAACTGCAAACGTTTTTGACCAGTCACTCCTTCATTCAGCATAAATATCACCTGAGTTATTAAAAATACGTTTGAAATTAAAATGTTGTGAACGTGTCTCCCCCTAATTGGAAACAAATTATCTCCCAAACGGCTCGCTTGCGGTCCCAGATTTACTGCTACAGTTTTGTTTCTTTTCTATTACATGTTTCGCAATTTTTTGTTAATTTTGAGTGCCGCATGTACTAACAAGACTAATTTATCTCGACACACAAATATTCTCATTTGGAGTAAGCTTGAAACTTTCAGTCTTTTACTCCTTGTAGGAAACTGTGGTGGTTCTAAATATAGGAATTACTACTATTTCCTCCTGAAAAGTAATTCCTCCTAATTTTTATTCTTTTCTCAATATCGCTTGACGCAATAAATAGCACTTATCGTCCAAAAGAAAAACACTTCCAAATGTTCTGAAAGATAATGTTTATTTAGTTAGTCATTAACCAGCTTTCTGTTCATTTAGCGATCGCACCGAAATATGTACCGAAGGAAGACATCATTGAACCAGTTGAGACTTCGGTGCGTCACCTGCCACAGGCCGGGGCAGAGAAGATCCGACAAGAAACGGTACGAATCCTGTCTCAGGTGAAGCCACCAAAACAAAACATTAGCAGGGAGGAACGTCAGGCCATAGTGGAGTTGAAGAAGAATCCTTTCTTAGTAGTAATACAGGCAGACAAAGGCAACGCCACTGTCGTCATGGACACACCAGATTATAATTAACGAATGGAAAACCTTCTCGGCGATCCCATCTACAAGAAACGTAAGGGTGATCCGACGGCTAAGATAACCAGATCGACGCAAGCGCTGCTGAAGCAAACCAGGATGACCTTTGATACAGCCAGAAGACTGATCCCACAAGTTCCGCAGGCACCGAGGATGTATGGGGTGCCGAAGGTCCATAAAAAGGATTTTCCTTTGCGTCCCATAGTGGCCAGCATTAATTCACCCACGTACAAGCTGGCCAAAGAGCTGGTACCAAAGCTCCGACATCTAGTGAGCCACACAGAGACATATGTGAAGGATTCGACCAATTTCGTGGCACTTTTAAAAGAGAAGAGTGTATCAGCTACGGATCTGATGGTTAGTTTTGATGTGACATCGTTATTCACTAACGTACCAGTGTCAGACACAATGAACATATTAGAAGAACGCTTAGCACCTGACACCTGTGACCTAGTTCGCCACTGCCTGACGACCACTTACTTCAAGTGGAAAGAAGAATTTTACGAACAAACTGACGGTGTAGCTATGGGCTCCCCACTTTCTTCGATTGCAGCTGACATCTTCATGCAAGCATTTGATGAAACGGCCCTCCAGTCAGCGCCACTACGCCCAGCATGCTGGCTGCGTTACGTTGATGACACTTTCGTCATCTGGCCACATGGGGAAGAGGAGCTACATAACTTTCATGAACATCTCAATCAGCAGCACAGCAAAATAAATTTCACAATAGAAGTAGAAAAGAATGGGGTGCTGCCTTTCCTCGACGTCGAAGTCTACCGAAAGTCTGATGGTAAACTCGGCCACAGGGTGTACAGAAAGGCTACCAGCACGGGAAGGTACCTCCACGCCTCCTCCCACCACCACCCCATGCAGAAGAAATCCGCCCTACAAACACTAACAAGGAGGGCCCACAGGATCAGCGATGACGATCACCTACAGGCGGAATTACGACATCTCAGATCCACCTTTGCGGCTAATGGCTACGGACTGGGCGAGATACATAAAACAATGTCCAGGAGGAATGAAAACAATAGAGGGGAGCAGGAGGAAGCACAAAGCATCGCCCTATTACCTCACGTGGAGGGCGTCACTGAGCGTGTGGGCAAGGTTCTACGTCGGGCAGGCATCAAGCCATTCTTCCGCAGCACCAATAAGACCAAGGATGTCCTAGGTTCAACTAAAGACGCAGTTGACAAACTGAGCAATGTCGGTGTGTATGAAATAAGCTGCGAGTGTGGGCTGGTTTATATAGGAGAGACCGGGCGAGCAATCTCCACGAGGCTTTCAGAACATGAAAGATACATACGGCTTGGACAGCACAAAAAGTTAGCGGTTTCTGAGCATCACAATCAGTGCGGAAAACAGTTATCTTTCAGCGAGGCCCGCGTGCTGGCGAAACAACCATTCTCAACGAGGAGGTAGATTAGAGAGGCTATAGAAATAGCGAAGCGTCCCGCCAACACGAACAGGGAGGATGGCTACAGGCTGCCGGCGTCTTGGCTGCCAGCAGTTGCAACGCTACGTGACGGCACCGCGCGGAAGGACTCGCACAGGTGCCCCGGAGACCACAGCGGCCGCGAACACGCAGAGCATCGGCCCGCCGCCGTCTGCGCCAGGTGACAAGTCAACAGCAGCACGCCACAACCGCCGTCCGTTCTCTCAGCTCCATTCCGCCAATAGCAACTTGTAATACAAAAGCCAATCGGAAACGTCCATTTTGACCAATAAGGGGGGAGAATGTAACCCCCAATCACATGGAAAACAAGCCTCTAAAACACCAATCATCATTGCCGATTTCCACCAATGGCGTGAAATAATATAACCACCAATAAAGGCAAACCAACGTCCCCCTTCCTTTCCCTCGTCCGCAGCTATATAAATCCCAAGATATCGTATATTCAGCAGTCAGACACAGACCCTGATGAAGGCCGCCTGCAATAGTGGCCGAAACGTCGATGGAATTTATAAAATGACGACGCGGTTTCATACCCAGAAGAATTTTATTGATAGTGACAAAAGCCGCGGAAGCCTACGTTTCCACACATTCAACAGTTGGTAACACCACCCAAAACAATACCACAACAAAAACAATATGTCATGTGCCTAATAGTTCATAGTCATATATTCTGTTGAATATGAAAGTATAACAACAAAAGGATCAGAAGTGACGTCTTTTCTTTCGGAACAGACGCCACATGCATTTATAAAACGAAAAGGCAAATGGAATAATGTACGGAAGCAAATAACTTAAAGTCACTAGTCAGCACTATATGTAGATCGGCATCTACCATAATGGTTAGTAATAACATCAAAATATAGTTAGCTATATTTAGATAACACGCCAGAACTGTTTATAACGTGAAATACTAAAAACTTGAAAAATGAAATACTGTAAAACATAATCATGTATATATCACAGGCCACTGAAGCTACCTTACAAATAAATGTGAAATGCATATGACAAAATAAAATTTTTACTACTCTGTTGCATAGACAGATTACATAAATACCTACATTATAATGTAGAAAACCAACTGTGGGAACACAGAACAAAAAGGAACGAACAATGTTACTTTAAGTAGATTGTTTTTAGTATAAGTTAGTTTAAGTTCCTTTAAATACTTCTAAGTCCTGGGACCGATGACTAGAGTAGTTTGTTCCTTACCAATTACAAACATTGTATTATTTTCTAATTACTTTTTTGTATGTCCTCAAATACTCCCTACCTCTTCATCATCTCAACTTCTTATCTTCTGCTTGTGAGACATATATCAGTACCTGAATTATTGTTCTTAGCATTGGTTTTTCCTTCTAATCTGGGTGAACTGTTCAGAGTAACTTGCTTTCTGTTCTTCTTTCTTGGCCTTAACTAATACTATGTGTGTTGTACTTCTTTTTTTTGTTTTCTGCTTTTGTTGAAATTACCCTACATTCGTCTTACCAGAAATCTTCATCCCTATTGATTTCAATGGCTCATATTTATAAATTCAGCTTTTTCTTATCCAATATCGGATATGAGAGCCTCTCTACAATAGAGAGTCCATTATTTATTATGCCACCCTTTCATTCCTTGTGCAGTTTCGCGTTGCCACTTACCCCTCTGTATTCCCTCTTCTTTGTTTCTCCAATGGAGAGATGCCCGTGACACTTTTATTTTCAGGTGCGTGTAAAACGTTTGATCGAATTATGGCAAAGAAGTGTACTAAGACTGTCTTTAGTGTTTTGGTGTCCATTTTTCGCTATGTCTACATACTGTCGCTCATTGCTCATGCTTCTGACATTTAAAGGAGTAACTGGCTAAAATGTTATCGAAGTAAAAGAGTTACGGCTTTTGATGTAACAGGTGACGATAGAGGAAATGAAATGTGTTCTTAAATAGGAATAATAGTTGAGTGTTAGGAGCTTCCTTTTATGTAAGAAATTGAACGTTGTGAATTTTGTAACGCACACCTGCGCATGTTAACAACAATAGGCGAATTTGAGGGAAAGTTATAAAGTTTTAATGTCTTTTAGGATTCTGCTCGTACATTTAACCTCGTTCTCCCACATCTGGAGTATCAAACAGCTAAGTATTTCTAAAATGATAATAAAAAATATTTTTGACGCATTTTACCATTCAGTTTTAACATCTTTTTATCCATGAAGGTGGTCTATTGACCGAAAATGGTAGATATATAAAGTTTTGAATAAACAGCCGATTAATTTTTTTAAATGCATTTTATGAAATATATTACCTCTGTTGACACTCGCCTCACCGAAGCTTTTTATTTTTGTTATTAATCATCTGGGAATGGGACACAAAGAAATTAAATTATCCAGTCAAATATCATTCAATCTCTCTACAATACATTTTGAAAACACTAGAAACTGGATGGGCATGCTCTACAGAAATTTGCAATACAAGCCGTTAAACTACGTATTCCCTAAGAGATACAGCACAGAGGTTCCGTGTCACTACTAGCATTTTACTCATTAGCTCCGAGACTTCCATTAAGACTTGCGGAAAGTATAAATACCACAATAATTTTATATTTTTTTCGGAAGCAAATTGCCTCTTACCGTTAAGCAGAACATAATTCACAAGACCGATACAAAGGGACGTTGCCAAGCCCCTCGGTGCCACGCAAACGTTCGTATCCTCCTACTAAGGAAAACTGAAAAAAAAAATGAAAAAAAAAAAAAAAAAAAAACTGGCGATAATTTCGGGACAAAATTTTACCCACCGACATTGAAACATTAATTACGTTGCGTGGAAGGTGCTTACGGGGGATATGCTACTATACTTAAAATGAAAAGAAAACAAAAGATCAATGGCGGGAAACCATTGCAACCATGTGGGCTTCCACTAGAAATCTGTTAATTTCTCGAGCTTCACTCATACTTTCATAACTATCAGCGTCGCGGTATACTGTTTGGTTTAGTTCCTTATGGTAGAGCCACATATTTAACTACAGGTCAATGGAAGTGATGGCCCATGACAGTTTCAAATAGAACTTAAGACTGTTGACAAAGGTTAACATCGCGTTCAGAGAAAAAGGCAAAAATTACGAGGGAAATAAAATATTAATTTAAACACGGTAATTCAGAAAAGTTACAAATGCACACTTAAGGTGATTATAAGCTATTGTTGAGCCTCGAAAACACTAAACTTACAGGTAGCAGTAAATGGGGGGAATGCATGCCCATCACGCTCGTTATAATGCGTCAAATATAGTTCTGCCACAACATCGTCATTTATTTAATTATACTATCACACACACTTCACCAGGAATCAATTACTCCCTGATAATTATTTGAAACAAAAAAATAGAAGGGCTGGGGCAGATGGCTCTAGTCCCACACAAAAGAAACCGTTACAATTTCAAGTCTCACATTAGACCGAATTTCTACAAAAAAAATTATGTGAATTTACATCCCACACCTGATCTCGCGAAAGAATGATATTACTTGAAACATTACCGCTCGAATATGTCAAGGTAATTAACACCATGAGACATTTCCGATACTCACACCAGACTTAACATACTCAGGTCCACTCGGGTCGAGGATTCAGCCAACTCTGTCTCCAATGGCCGATACCTCTCCTAACCGCTCTTCCGTTTCCAGTTGCACGGCGGAGCTCTCCCATTGGCTGAAGGCATAATGTGACCTACAGGCAACCTGACAACCTGTCCCGACTCGCACCTCTGGCACCAAAAGAGAATCTCTGCTGTTCCCTTAACAAGCAAATGTTGGCTATCCCACTTGGAACTATCTGCTGCTACTAAACCCACTACAATCTCTGTCACCTCACCACCTCTGCCACACTCACACACACACAGGAAGGGAAGTGGGTGCTGTGGAGCCTGGCTACTTGTATTTTCTTCATTTAATTCACTTCTGCGTCCACTGGTTCCTAACTCAAAACTGCATCGTAACAAAATAATGACTTGAACGGCCAACTACGCTCTTCTAAAATAAACAATCCAACCAATCTGTTGGCATTGATAAAAATGAATAAAGAATATAGTAGTAAAAAGTAATGAAGCGAACTAACAGTACCGCTTCAAAATTAAATAAATTGTTCTTCAACATAAGTGGTCTAGGCAGTCAATATAACATATTGTTTACGTATGCGAAAGTAGAATTACAGAAACAATTCAGAATCTTAGTGACTTTACTATTCGTGAGTTACATAATAGTGTCTAAATCACAGTAAATAAGAATTCGTAAGTGATGTTATGTACATGATGAAGTAATTTACAGACTTACTCCGTGACAGGCACATCTAATGGTACATTTCTTAAATCCCGAATGCAATCCCCTGGAAATGTTTGCAGCGTATTCTTTGTCTGAACTTTATTAATTTTCCTTATCGTTTGTATCAAGATATCCACATGCTTTCAAACTACGCTTTTAGAAAGCGACGTTAAATAATTATTCTCAGATTCCGTAAGCAATATTTTTGCTCGGACTAACGAGACAATTGTACCTGATTTTTTCATTGTCAGTAATGACTACGATATCCATACTAATATTATAAATGCAATGAAGCTCTCTCTGTTAAGCTTTCATGACTAAACCGTTTATCAGATTTTGATGAAATAATGTATGGAGTTATATGGAACTCTGAAGAAGAACATAGGTTACTTCAGAAAGTTTGTAATTCAAGAAATTTGTTGATTGCAAGTATATACTCGAAATATGAAACAGCAAAGCATCAACGTTTCTTCCATAGCTTCTTAGGCGCTTGAAGACTACTTGAAAAGTTGTTAATTCTTCTACTTTTGAAATCATCACATATATTAAAATAATTTTAATGGTTGATATGTTGTACATAATCGATTCAACATAATGAATACAGGGGTTCAAACCGCCGAGCCGATTTTGATGACATTTGAATCCTGCATAATTTATAACGTATAGCTTCTTCAGTCATCGGTTTAGTCACGATGTAACAGAGTTTCGTTTCCTATTTAATATGTGTTTATTTTCATTTCGATAAAGGACGGCTGCGGCGGAGCGACCAAGCGTATTCAGGCGCTATGCTGCGATGCGCGAGGCCGTTCCCCGTCGGACGTTCGAATCCCCACTCGGGCGTCGTTGTTTGTGTTGTTTTAGTGTAATATAGTTCATAAGTAGTTTGTAAGTTTAGGGACTGATGACCCCGCAGTTAAGTCCCATAAGCTTTACAAACATTTGAACATTTCTGACAAGGGAAGACATTATTTACCGTTGTTCTATGCATGGTTTATAATTAAACACTAAAATTGGAAATTTGTCTCTTATCCTGGTGATCCTGGTCATAAGTTAAGCTCAAAGTTATGAAATTATTATAATTTCGATTGTCTTTGACAAGTATGGAAGGACATCAACGCGAGAGAAACGGCAGGTGAAGGCTAATGTTGACATAAAATACGTACGTTTTTCGATGTAGTTTGATTCCAGGGAAGAAGTTATGAATGTAGGGAAGTTCGTTTATCGTTTGATCGCAAAAGACACGGTTCGCAAAGAGTTCGAGAGTCGTCTGTGGTATGTCGCATATATCTCACACCAACCTTGCGAATTCGGAACAGGTTACTAATAACAAATAAAAACGAACTGAAAACGGCTTCACAAAATATCACGCACCACGAAACTTTCTTATAACCGCGCACAAAGCTACTCAGGCATTCAAACTGCAGTTCGTGACTACCACGCTTTGTCCATGGCGTGACATTGTTTTCAATTGGTAGTCAGAACACATGCACCTGCGTTATAGAGAAGTGGTACATATCTGAATAAAGGAACACCTGCCAACTCAAAACTTCACGACACCCACAAACCCAGGAGCCCATGTGTCTTGCTTGAAGCTTAATGGCAACAGAGTAATACGGATTTGTGAATGTAAGCAATTAGGCTTAAGTTGGCTTGGGTATCAAGGACAGCATTAAGCAGTATCCCGCAGCACTACCAAAAAAAAAAAAAAAAAAAAAAAAAAAAAAAAAAAAAAAAAAAAAAAAAAAAAAAAAAAAGGAGAGAGAGAGAGACCCCTCAATTGACTTCAAGGTGATACATACCACGCAACATTAAAAGTTTTACAAAGAGATCTAGGGCCACTTAAGGTAATTAAAAGTGAAATATAAGGATATTGTTCAATTGTAATTTGCAATTTACGAAGTTTGATATATCTTAATTTATTTTTCATCCATTCTTAAATCATGGAAGGACACTGGATACTGAAAAACTGCGGATGTGAAAATTTTTGTCCTACATGAACATACAAAAAAAGGATTTGTAGGCGTTACAAGACGCCCTGCTCTTCCGTTCGTTTTCACAGCATTATCAGTCAAGAAGAAGACATTTTTTGCGTGTAGCGTTTGAGATTGTGTCATTTTTTTACAAAAGTTGTAATTTGATGTTTACAAGTGTACAGTGTACAGCGCAAAGCTAACTGCTGTTAAAGAAAACATTAGATTTCAAAAGAATATATACATTGATTATAAAAGGTAATCTGTCATATGCCGACTGCAATAGATTACATCTTATAATCAATTCTACAAGCTGCTGTGGAAGATGGCCACACAACCAAACATAGAATATCTACATCTACATGTGCATGGGATACTCTGCAAATCACATTTAGGTACTTGGCAGAGGGTTCATTGAGCCACCTTCATACTATTTATCTCCAATTCCATTCTCGAATAGCACGCGGGAAGAAAGAACGTCTGAGTCTCTCCGTTCAAGCTCTGATTTCTCGTATTATATTCTGATGATAATTTCTACCTATGTAAGTGAGAGTCAACAGTATATTTTCGAATTCGGCGGAGAATGGTGGCGATTGGAGTTTCATAAGTAGCCCACGCCGCAGCGATAAGCGCCTTTGTTGTAATGATTCCCATCCCAGATCCTGTCTCCCCTGTATCGTGACAATACAAAGCGAGCTGCCCTTCATTGAACCTTTCAATGTCTTCGTCAAACCCACCTGATAAGAATCCCACACTGGGCAGCAATACTCCAAAAAAGGACGGACAAGCGTAATGCATTCAGTTTCTTTAGTGGTTCTGTTGCATCTTTTTAGGGTTCTGCCAATAAGACGCAATCTCAGGTTCGCCTTTCCCACGACATTAACTACGTGTTCTTTCCTGTTTAAATATGAAGTAATTGGTAATTCCTCGGTATTTAGTGGAGATTACGGCCTTCACATTAGATTGATTTATCTCGTAAACAAACTTTTACGGATTTCTTTCTGTACTTATGTGGACGACTTCACACTTTTCATTATTTAGAGTCAATTGCCAATTTTTACACCATAGTGATATCTTATTCAGAACGTTCTGCAGTTGGTTTTGATCTTCAGGTGATTTTGCTAGACGGTAAATGACGGCGTCATCTGCAAACAACCTAAGAGAGCTACTTAGTTTTTCCCCTAAATCGTTTATGTAAATAAGGAACAGCAGAGGACCAATAACACTACCCTGTGGAACGCCCAATATCACTTCTGTTTTAGTCGATGCTTTACTATCAATTGCTCCAAACGCTGTCCTCTCTGACATTAAATCACGTGTCTAGTCGAAAATTTGAGGCTTTATACCATAACCATGCAATCTGATTAAAAGCCGTTTGTGAGGTACCATGTCCAAAGTCTTCTGGAAATCAAGAAATACGGAATCGATATGCGAACCCTCGACGATAGCACCCATCCCTTCCTGTGAGTAAAGAGCTAGTTTTGTTTCGCATGAACGATACTTTCTAATATGATAATTTCGTTTCCTTGGCAGCTGAAACCGAAGACAAGCTTGGTGGATTAGAATATGAAATGACAAAACAATGTCACCCACGCAGTGCCCAGCGATAACCATATATTGTAGTTGTAGATGCAGCACACAGTGTTAATCTTCCAATAACTTACATATTGGTATTTTGTTACCTATTATTTAATAACTTTTCGCTGAAAACGTTATTTGAGGCAAGAAAGATATTCCGTTCCAACACTCATTTTCCAATAAAATCGTCTGAACATTACGTAACAAATAGTGAACATAACATGTTTTAACCTTAATTCCTGAGAACCGATGCTTGCGTTTTATCGCTCCAAGAAGTCCTCATAAATTATATTTGTTTCAGACTGTAAACTTCAAAATGTCCATGATCAAGGAAATGGAGAAAAATGGGAAAAAGTATTACATCTCTTAGTACTGAAATTAACCATTTATATAAATGCAAAAATGTTATCCAGCGGATATTAAGTTGTAGCAATAAAATATACAACAAATTTCCTGAAATGATATATTTAAATGGTCATGATTTCTTTTGGAAATTAGAAAAGGCTATGTTTAGTTTTCGAACCAGCAAACATGGATAGAATTAGTTAAAAAAAAGTCTTCAATTCGTGAAAAGTTCACGAGAAATAAAACAGATATAATTGTAAAATAGTCAGTAACAAAAGTAATTAAAACGTATGTCATATAGGTTTTATAGTCAATTGTTCAGTTAAATTTAAACTACTCTGCTATGATGTTCCAAATTTTCGCTACTCAGATCGAACAATGCGAATAATTAAAGAGTACGCTTAAAACAAAAGTATTTCATGAATGGAAGTTGAAATTTATGACACGTAAAATACGGAGAAACAAAGTTTCGACTGATTTTAGTGTCTCATGTGAAATAAATTCTATGTTGGATAGTTGTTACCGTACTTCTACTTATTATAATGCATTGTTTTGTCTAAACTTTAAACTCTAATTTACTGTGGATTTCATTGCATGATTCCCTGTCTTTTTGAAATCACTGAATTCTCCAATGGACAACAGTTACAGTTTCCAAAATTATTTCTTTGTAGTATTTCGATTTTCGAATTATTTACCGTTTTTTTCTTTTTCGCGATGCGATCGAATCTCACACTAAGAGCAGTTAAGAGAGGGCAGGTATTTTAAAAAATTGCTACATAGTTTTATTTATTTTTAATTGGGTTGTATGGTCTTTCATTTGCCATCAGTTACATAGTAAACGTGTCTAAATCTACATGTACCATGTACTCTGCAAATATGTAGTGCCCAGCAGAGGGTTTATCGAATCGCTGTCATAATATTTCTCTAACGTTCCATTCTCTAATAGCGCAAGGAAAAAGGAACACCTAAATCTCTCCATTGTAGTTCTCATTTCTCTTATTTTATTATTATCATTGTGTCTCCCTATGTAGGTGGGTGCTAACAAAATACTTCGGTATTCGGAAGAGACATTTGGTGGGAGAAACTTAGCAAATAGATCTCGCTGCGACGAAAGATGCCTTTCTTTTAAAAATTTCCACTTGTGCATCATTTCTCGGATATTCTCTTCCCTCCAACACGTATTACGAAAAGTGCTGTTCTTCTCTGAACCTGGTTGCAAATCATGTATTGTTTTGCCCTACAACCATCGCAGAATATGCGTACGGTGTGCAACATTTAAGGAAAAATGTATTCCTTAATTTATGATGTACACAGAAAGCTATTTCATGTTGTTCCAGAACATCGTGACAACAGTCAAAAATTTCTTTCAATACTTTTCTAATTAAAATTCACTTAAGTCATACTAAACTTCGGGACACAACCAGCAGTGGACCAGAATGCAGTTTTGAATGATTAGTATCTACGGGATATCAGAAGACGCGGGAAATATCCTTTACAACATTTGAAGAACTCTACAAAGATTCTGCAAGATGCTGTAACGATACACTTTTTTTTATCTTTGATCAGCGATGCTTATCGCCTTCCGTTCCCTCTGACTGGCAATGCAACTAATTTAATTTCGTTCGTCATTTTTTACTTAAAAACAAGCGAGAAGACGGAACCGTGATAGTTTTTACTCACTCTCTTGTCTATGTTCGTTCTGTACGAACGTCTTCCATTCATGTATCCATTCAATGTAAGTGATGCAAGTTGAAAAATATATTACTTAATTTTATAATCATCCCCTCTCTTTGGCTTTCATTTAAATGAATCGCTCCACGTCAAATACTTATTTTCTATTGTTTTCAGCTCCTTCGCCTCCGTAATAGTTTAATGTTCAGACCCCATTACAATCGCTTCGCATTGTCTGCAAAATTTCAATCAATCAATAATCCTTATGCAATACTTTGCTTGATTTTAGAACCTGCAGTCATTGCTTTTGTAATTTCACGAAGTCCAATCATTTTATTAAAATTATTTAACATTACCAGTAAATTCTTGTTTCACCCACGGTCACACAACAATGAAAAGCGAAGTAAACAGTTTGAACATTGATCTCCTACGGAAAGTATCACGAACATTCACTTATTAAATAAAACATAAAAGGTATCATTTCCAACTTCTACAATGCGAAGTGCAGGATCCAGCTATATGCTTTCCGTAAGTTTTATAACGTGCTGTTGCTTGTATGATGCCCAAATTTAATAAAAATCCGCGGTTTATTTGCTTTAATGTTCATTTTGTGCTGTACTTTAACTTATTTCAAATTCAGACATTCGGTACCATCAATTCTTTGTCCAAAAAATATAATCGCGGACACTACTTTTAACAATTATGGCATCATACGAAGCAAGGACAACGTTATAATGCGATATACCATTTTTCGATTTTTTCCACGTGTATTTTTTAATTTACCGCCTCAATTTACTCGCTAGCTTTTGGAAAATAAAGAAATACTCAAATGTAGTAAATCTGTCAATGTTCCCTGCTACTTGCTAGAGAAACCTGCCGTTTGCAGTATTTCTAAAGCTGATGAAAGCGCTCCTGGCGCTGCGCTTTTACACGGCAAACGCAGCGGCAGCTATTAAAAGAACTCGCTTTGCCTTTTAAACGCGTTTGCCAAATTAGCTCAGTGCCTGCTGCTGCGTACGATGTAAAGCAGCGATGGCGCGCCGTGATACGTCCTGCAGCAGGGGTGGGGGGGGGGGGGGGAGGGGACGCGAGGGCGGGGCCACTCGTACACAAAACCGTTTGATTTCAGTTTCCTCGTTTCAGCTCGCGTATCCCGCTGAATATAAGGATACCGCTCTCCTCGGTCGTATTTCTGACGACCCACGTCACTAATTAGGCATGCACAGAGAAGGAATTACGAATGCTCTCCATCGGAGATCGGTAACTAGCTTTGATCATCCAAGGCTCTTGTCATCAATATGGTCTCAGGTAAGGAATCGTAATTCTCGAATTACATCTACATGGACATACATAATCCGCAATCCAACGAAAGGTGCGTGGTGAATGGTACACTATATCACTACTAGGCATTTCCTTTCCTATTCCACTCCCAAACAGAACGAGGAAAAAAACGAGCCTAATTTCTCATATCTTGTTTTTGTAATTTTTACGCGAAATCTAAGTAGGCGGCATCAAGATCGTTCTACATTCAGCTTCAAATTAAGGCCCTCGAAATTTCCTTACCAGAGTTTATCGAAAAAAATGTCGTCATTCCTCCCGCGAATCCCATTTGAGTTCCCAGACCATTTCCGTGACACTAGCGCATTGGTCGAACCTACCAGTAACAAACCTAGCTGCTCGCCTCTGAACTGCTTCTATGTCTCCCTTTAAACGGATCTGCTGCGGGTCCCAAACACTTGAGCAAAACTCAAGAAATGGTCGTACAATGCGTTTTGTACACGGTCTCCTTTACAGACGAAGTAGATCTACCCAAAATTCTCCTAATAATCCGAAGTCGGCTGTCCGCCTTACTCACAACTGTTCTTAAATGTTCGTTCCATTTCATATCGATCTGTAATGTTACGCCTAGATATTTGAACGACGCGACTGCGTCAAGAAACTCACTACTAATGCTCTATTCGAACATAATGGGACTGTTTTTCCTACTCATGGGCGTAACCTTATATTTTTTTACATCTATAGCTAGCTGCCATTCTTCACATTAACTGGAAAAATTGTCTAAGTCATCCTGTATGCTATTACAGTCAATTAAAGACGACACCCTTCTATACACCACTGTATCGTAAGCAAACCCGCAAATTACAAGTTACTCTGTGCATCAGATCGTTTATAGAGATAGAAAATAATAGCGGTTCTATCACACTTCCCTGAGGCACACATGACGATATACTCGTCTCTGATGAACACTCGCCGTTGAGAATAATGTACTGCGTTCTGTTACTTAGGAAGTCTTCCAGCTAGTCACAAATCTGTGAACCTATTCCATAAGCTCGTATCTTCGTTAGCAGTGTGCAGTGCGGCAACGAGTCAAATGCCTTTTTGAAGTCGAGAAAAACACAGTACGCCTGTTGCCCTTCATCCGTGGCTCGCAATACGTCATGTGAGAAAAGGGCAAGCTGAGTTTCACACGAGCGATGTTTCGTAAACCAGTGCTGATTAATAGAAACAAGCCTTTCCGTCTCAAGCAAATTTACTATTTTCCAACTATGCTCCAGAATTGTACAGGGAACTAATGTCAACGATGTTGTTGTTGTTGTGGTCTTCAGTCCGGAGACTGGTTTGATGCAGCTCTCCACAATACCCTATCCTGAGCAAGCATCTTCATCTCCACATAAGAGCGACAACCTACATCTGTCTGAATCTGCTTACTGTATCCATCTCTTGGTCTTCCCCTGCGATTTTTTCCCCTCCAACGCTAAATTCACAATTCCTTGATGTTTTAATGTAGAACCTGGTTCCGAAATCTATATCTTACTATTATAAAATCTATCTGGTATCTCCCGGTGTCGCCTGGTCTCTTCCACGTATACAACCTTCTTTTGTGATTCTTGAACCAGGTGTTCGTTATAACTAAATTATGTTCTGTGCAAAATTCTACCAGGCGGCTTCCTCTTTCATTCCTTTTGCCCAGACCATATTCACCTGCTATCTTCCCTTCCCTTCCTTGTCCTACTACCGAATTCCAGTCTCCCATAACAATTAAATTTTCCTCTCCCTTAATTGTTTGAATAATTTCCTTTAGCTCCTCATGAATTTCTTCGACCTCCTCATCGTCGGCAGAGCTAGTTGGCATATAAACCTGTACTACTGTTGTCGGTGTTGGCTTCGTATCTATCTTGACAATGATAATGCGATCACTGTGCTGGTCATAGTAGTTTACCCGCATTCCTATTTTCTTATTCATTATCAATCCTACTCCTGTGATATCCCCAACTGATTTTGTATTTATAATCCTGTACTCACCTGACCAGAAATACTGTTCATCCTGCCACCGAACTTCACTAATCCCCACTATATCTAACTTCAACCTATCCATTTCCCTTTTTAAATTTTCTAATTTTCCTACTCGATTAAGGGATCTAACATTCCACGCTCCGACACGTAGAATGCCAGTATTGTCTTTCCTGATGATCACATCCTCCTGAGTAGTCCCCGCCCGGAGATCCGAATGGGGGACTATTTTACCGCCGGAATATTTTACCCGAGAGGATGCCATCATCATATGTTCATACAGTAGAGCTGCATGTCCTCGGGAAAGGTAACGGCTGTAGTTTCCCCTTGCTTTCAGCCGTTCGCAGTAGCTGTGTGGTGATATTGACCTGTAATTACGTGGGCCAGTTCTTTTACCTTATAAAAAATGTTCAAATGTTTGTTAAGCTTAAGGGACTTAACTACGGGGTCATCAGTCCCTAAACTTACAAACTACTTATGAACTAACTAACACTAAGGACGACACAAATATTCATGCCCGAGGGGGGATTCGAACCCCCGACCGTAGTGCCCGTACAGACCGTGACTGGAGCGCCTCAGTTCCCTCGGCCACCGCGGCCGGCTCAGCTGCTTCTTCTCTACACCGGAAATACCAGTTATTATGTCCTCCATTTCGGAATTAGTACGTTGATAAAACGATGGTACATTTGTGCGGTCCTCCTGCGTGAAAGATTTCTTGAAGGTTGAATTTTGAACTTCAGCTTTCAGTTTGTTTTCTTCTGTTACTGCCCCGGAATGATCAACGAGTGACTGGAGAGTGCTTTTCACCCGCTTATCGATTTTACATGGACAAAATTTTTTTTGGGTTATGAGAAAGATCTTTTGTATGTGTGTCTGTGGTAATTATTGTATGCTTCGGATGTCGATATTCTCATAGACGAACGAATCTCTACTAACCTTTGCCTGTTATTCTTTGCGTGATCTGATTTGAACCAAGAGTGCAACATCCTTTCCTTTCTCAGTAGCTTCCTAACAGTATTATTATACCACAGTTAATGTGTTTCCATCTTTAATCGACTTTATAGGCACATATTTCTCTAACAATTCGCTTACAAAACATTTAAACTTAGTCCACAATTCCTCTACATCCATAAATGAATTACTCCTCTACTTCAATAGTATCTATTGTAATTCTGGATATTCTAATTACAATAAATCCTGGAGTGGAAGCCTGTTAAGTCTTCATGATGATAGGGAATTACAAATGAACACATTTCGTTTCTGAAAGCAAGGGGAAAGTACAGCCATTACTTTCCCCGAGGACATGCAACTCTAATGCATGACTATATGTTGATGTCATCCTCTCGTGTAAAATATTACGGAGGTAAAATAGTCCCACATTCGGATCTCCGGGCTGGGAATACTCAGGAGTACGTGATCATCAGGAAAGGCAACACTGGCATTCTACGGATCGGGAAGATAGAACATTTATAAAGGGAAATGGATAGGCTCAAGTTATAGTGGGGGTTAGTGAACTCCGGTGGCAGGATGAACAGGATTTCTGGTCAGGTGAGTACAGGATTATAAATACAACATCGGTTGGGGGTATTACAGGAGTAGGTTTGATAATGCATAAGAAAATAGGAATGCGGGTAAACTACCATGAGTAACACAGTGATCGCATTATCGTAGTCAAAAAAGATACGAAGCCAACACCGACTACAATAGTACAGGTTTATATGCCAACTAGCTCTGCCGATGATGAGGAGATCGAAGATATGTATGAAGAGGTAAAGGAAATTATTCAGACAATAAAGGGAGAGGAAAAGTTAATTGCGATAGTATAATGACACGGTTTCCTTTCCCCGATATTATCAGAGAACATTTTGTATTTTTATATTATTTCGGCATGTTAAAATAATTATCTATGAAAGTCAGAGAAAGAAAATTTAGGAACAACACTTTCAAATTTTTGTACTTAGTAGCGATAGCATCTTGCAGACGGGAGCTGTACTTTATTATTTTTATGTGGCCGCTATTATGTACATTCAGGTAAATATATGTGCCGTGCGCGTATATTAAATTTATAAATAAACCCCCACCTCTCACTTAAATTCGCACTTATGTATATTTATTAATAACTAGCTTATATGCCCGTGCTTCGCAACGGTTGTTACAGAAGGTTCTGTGTATAATATGGTTCTTTGGGTTCCGGACGTAGGTCAGCAAAAAACCCAACCCTTGTTGGATCTCTCTGTTAATAAACTCAGTTCTCCTAGCCAAGATGTCAAATTTAAGTAGAAGTCATTGTCGAAAACGATGAATGTTCATAAAGTTTTTCATACTAAGAGTGAAATTAATTTATGTCCGTGCTTTGGAAGAATGTAAATTCATTGTTAGGTTGTGTTCATAAAGTTACACATTGCAACAGCAGCGCCGAAAGTGGCTGGCAAATTACATTTCTGAAAACGATATTGGATAAGTGCGAATATTGATTTTTAACAGTTTTCACAAATATCTTCTTGAATAGGAATTTGGAATGAATTGTAAGACTGTGCGAATCATGAGACTCTATACAAAAGAGTTTCGCGTGAAAGTGGTGGTCATAATGAGATGTGACAACAACGGATGTATCTGATTCGGTAAAATTTTACTTTCTATCCTGGCAGCCTCGTGTTTTTATGTTGGCAACATCAATAACACGATATAAAATCGTGCAAAAATGACAGAACCACATTGTAGATAAATACTGCTGTTCCTGCTGTATGCTTGATTTCACGACAAAATATTTGCGTGTCACGCGATTGGCTTATGACGATCTCACATGATTCTCGTTATTCAACATCTGTTGCCAACATTATCACAGGAAGCCGCCGGGATATGAGGACTACGTCGCATAGTTTTTCTTGACCCAGCTGTCAAACGATAACACCTGTCACAGGAGAGAGTGTCGCAGCTATATGTATCAGAGATCACTGATTAACAAAGACCAGTTAGCTTACTGGCACAGGCATATCAATATCTATGGCCTAAGAGACATTCATTAATGTACGTCTGTGTTTCCACCACGCTTCCACGACAGTGATCAATGTTCCACGAGTATTTTTATCTTTGAGTCTATCTGGATTTTTATCTTTGTTTTGTGTCTCTATTCATTGTCGGTAATGTGTGGTTGACGGAACATGTAGCCGGCCGCGGTGGCCGAGGGGACTGAGACGCTCAAGTCACGGCCTGCACGGCCTGCACGGCTCGAATCTCCCCACGGGGATGGATATCTGTGCCGTTCTTAGTATAAGATAGTTGATACTAAGTTTAGGGACTGATGACCCCGTAGTTAAGTCCCACAAGCTTAACAAACATTTGATTTTGTTTTGGAAACATGTAATCTATTTTAAAAATTGCGTATTTGATATTCCTCGTCGTTATTAAAGTCTGAAAGGACCGCATTGTCTGACGATTGAAAGAAAAACAGATTTTGACTCATTCCTAAGAGTATTTATTGCATATTTTGCGAATTTTTGCTTGTCACACTCACCCACTGCCACACACCGCGACCAAACTCCCTTACTAACATCATTAGACCAAGAGCTATCTACCACTACAACCATGAGTGGGTGGCAGTAGGTGGCCATGGAGAAAGGTCTGTCAGCACGTACACACACGTCTTTTATATATAGATATAGATTTTGCCCTCCCTCCGCCCATGATGTCTTTTTCAGCCTTGTTGAATCACCGCAACAAGGGATGGCACAGTTTTTTTCTGAAGCACGTACGAGACACGTATCACCGGTGACGTCATCTCCAGATAGGTACCATAACCGAAACCGTCACGCAAGACAGACTCACAGTTATGCAACGCTCACAATCTCCCTCTCCTAGTGTTACCTCAATCCTGTTGAAAGTCTCCTCAAACACCACCAGTTTCCCACTTTTATTCCTGAAAATAAATCCGTGCATCCTGTCATTTTTATACAATCCTTTCGAGAATTGCTTCCTGACACCTGGAGTGAGCGTAGGAAGATAAGGTTTGTAATGGAATATATTCAAGGTGAAGGGAATATCTGGGCTTCAGGCGTATACCGCTACTGTGCCACTCTCCAAGAGTTCGAAAATGCATTTCTTAGCAAGTACTGGTCGGTGGGAATTCAGGCGCGCGTGAAGAATGACATATACAACCCTCCACCCTTTAATGAGCGGAATGGCAGTTTAAGAAAATACTTTGAAAAATATCTAAACAAAGCACGCTACGTCGACGAACCAATGTCGCATCGAGAAGTACTTTGAGTACTGATAGGACGACTGCCGACATACCTCAGACTGCAAATGGTACATATTCCTGTATATAATCTGGAAGGCTTCTTGTCGACAGTCGATTCGATTGACTTAATTTACGAAGATGACCGAGCTAGGAACGGACTTGGTAACCACAACAATACTTATGGCAACGCCAGTCGGTACGCCAACAGTAATGGAATAAATCAGCTGATGCCCCCACCGCCGACGCAGGCCAGCCAACAGTCGCGCACAAATACTCAGGCACCACACGTTAACAGCTACGACACAAACTCACAGGCTCAAAGACAAACATACAACGGGGGCGGTAGAAATTCTAATAGACAAACATACAGCGGGGGCAATGTAACAAGACAAAGAACAGACAATAGGTATCATCCAGGGTATAGTAATAGAGGAAACAACTGGAACAATAATCGGAATGGGGGCAGGAATTTTAACATGGGGAATACACAACAAAACACATACACAGGTAGACAATATCCGAACCATCCCCCACCCAGTGACAATCGACAGATAGACTACGTGCCGGTGGCACGGATAACGACTGACTGCGGACAACAAACGACTTGGGGACCACCACAATCTACCGTGACAATAACTGAAGTTACGGAACCTGCCCAAACCGCATCAGGTACCCAAACAAACTGAAATCGCTCTTCTCATGCCCTCCGATTTTGAGCGGTGAATCCAGTGGGGGCACACGATACTCGAAAGTTAAAATGCTGAGGTTTAATGATGGTGTAGACATTAAAGATGAATTGATGCAAGAACACACAACTTGTAGAAGAAATCTATCTGAAGTCTCACAAGCAAACGTTGTCATTGTGGTTGGTGGTATTTGTACCAATGTATTACTTGATACCGGAGCAGCAGTTAACGTTCTATCACAGACGTTATTTCACAGAATATGTCAACAACAAAAGCTTCCGACCTTTCCTGTTCAAAATTGCAAGATCATAGGAGCAACAGGTGTCAGGTCTAAACCAGTGAAAATCCAGACTCAAGTTCCACTTACTTTTGATTCAATCACAGATTTCTGCACATTTTTTGTCGTTGACTCCTTAATAGAAGATTGCATTGTGGGATTAGACTATCTTAGAGATAGAGAGGCAATAATTGAACGAAGACAGGGAAAGTGTCATTTGACAATAGGTAACAATATCTGTACAAAGGTCTGTACCCACACAAAGATTTAAAAAGATTTCACGCTTAATATGAACGTCTGTGTGCATTAAGCGGCATTATTTATATTTATTTGTGTAAGCATCAAGCATGTCATGCGTCAGAACTTTACCGAGCGACGAGCAAGATCGCAGGTAAGTGCCTAATATTTATTGTCAGCTGGCACAATCATTCAATGGATAATAAGTAAACATGTGTTACCACACTTACACAGTTACGGGCAGTTAAAGACTTAATAGCCATATATTTTGACGTGGTTAATATTTTGTGTAGGAGTAATATTTTATATTTACGGGTATATTTATATATGTATATGTGTTGCTTGGAAGAAGTAGGTGATTTATTCCGGTTTGTGATCGGAAATCTTTATTTATTCATTGGACGTGGAGTGTACAAGCACACGTACCACTTATATGCATTATTGCCCGACCAAATCTTGGATAGTCGCTTATGGGGACAAGTAATGTAGTTTGTTGTGATAGGAGAGAGGAGAATATGAAATCTCGTTTGCCCACTAAAAATAATTTTGCTATAACTATTTACGCTACCAGGGAAGGATACACCAAGCTATAGAGATTTTGCTAACTTTTATGCGAATGATCAGCTGACAAATAAACAAAACACGTAAAATCATGTTGCATGACAATACAAGCTTGCACGCATACAATCTGCATAAAGTAAGAACGAACTTAAATTTTCTCCGCTTAATCGATGCTGTAAGTAACAACTGCAGACTATGCAAAGAATTTAAGATGCAGGGTACACACTATTTAATTGCTATATAAAGCGCTGTTTGACACTTAACAGAGATAATTCTTTATCACATCGTTAACTTAAAGATATTTGCTTTCCTTTATCACACTTCATTGATGTAAAATTTTTAAGATTTACTTGAGTAATGCAGCTGGTAGAAATACTTATCATTTGTTTAGGTTATGCAATTGTTTTGTTTGGCAAACCACACATTGCGAGAAACACATGAAATTTCACGACATAGCATGGTATGGAATATTTACTATTGAAACACCGTAGACTTAAGCCTAGGTGTAAGAACTTTTATTTCAGCAAGAAGAAACGACGAGTATGTGTGGCAGCCACCGCTGTAATTATTTACTTTAACATCTAACTCAGGAGGTGCATTTTAAATGAAAGATTTACTAACTTTTGACATGAACACAGAACGACGCAGAGACACACATACAAGAATACACACGCATATCTGAATGCCATAATTTTATTTATAATTACCTATCTTTGCACAGATTTAAATTATGCATATAAGGGCAGGATTAGGTATGGTCTCGAATGTTCGAGGAATACGGATGGTGTGACAAGATGAGGACATTCCGATGCTAGGATCGATGATTTATGCTTTATGTTGCTTGTTTGCGAATTGAAGTTAGGAGTGATCTTTGCTGTAACGATTGTAGACTGATAAAATTGATATTCTGCAAGTAGAATTAGCGAGATTCCTCTAACTACTCTGTCCTCAGTCTTCCTTCTTTAACTGTACTTTTGTTATGCTCAAAATCAAAGCATGCTTATGTATTTCGTAAATTGTAAAGATTTTTATATCTGTTAAATAGCTAATGAAATGAATTTTGTAAAAGAGATATGATTTTATGTGATTTGGATGTTAATGAGAGACAGTCCTTTATTCAATGTCTTATTAAATGGAAACTATTTGGGAGAGAACAGTGAAGCTAGTTATTTGAATAGGACATGTGGATTAGGAGACCGTGTGAAACAGCAATAAGCACAGATGTGTTAAGTGCAGTGAAAGACGCGAACAAGTGCTTTCATTATTCTTAAGAGCCGTCAACGACCTTCGCGCTACAGAAAGTGCAAATTTCAAACGTTATCACCCCGCGAAAATACGCTGTCCAGTGAATTAACAGTGTTTAGAACAATTTAAAAAAACTAAAAGACAGGCCTACGAAAACCGATAAATAAATTAAAGTGATAAATTAGTTTGAACAGTGCGTGATGGTGAATAAAGACGCATTCTAACGCCACCATAAACGCTCACGGGAATCAATCATAAAAATAAAAAGATGTATAATGCGCACGCAGGACGTTTAATTGACGCATGTGCTTACATACTGTGAATCAATTAATAAACGTACGCATATGAACAAGAGAACAGTGCCGTGTGATAATTCAGAGACACTGCTAGGTGATGTGAATTCCACGACACTTACGAACCTCGCCTGCTGCAGACAAACAGACAAAAAAAAAAAAAAAAACGTAATGTGGTACTCACCCACCGGTGTGAAGTGTGGACCCTCGACAAGTGCAAACTGGACACTCCTTCCTTAAAACACACCACACTGTAATCCCAAATGTGTTGCAGTTTGAAACAGTACGAATAAAATTACGGAAATCATTCCGCGCGATCCTCCCACGATGCAACGTAGGCACAGACTGAAGCTGAACCAGTGGCGCGATGTGACGTCATTACTGATTGTTGACAGCGCTATGCAAACAAAGCTCTTACAACACCGTCTAACGGACAATATTAATCAAATAAAAAATATGAAAAAAATGTATGGACTCGCAGCAAGCTGCGTTAGCATTAATAGAGACTGAATCTATTCAGAGATAACAAAAATATTAATATAGAATCAAATCAGATACTTTAAAATGTTAGTATAAATTTAAATCAGATGCCATAGTATGTAAGATATTCCAGATAATTTATCCCTTTCTTGTGACCCCATGTATTTATATGTATTTAGATAGTAAATTAGAAACATCAAACATTTTTGCCTTGAAAGATCGCACGTACGATCAACATGAATAATGATTCTGACCAATGACTAGTATTCATGATAGGCATTTTGTAAATAGTCATGTAAATAGCACCAAAATGTATATGTAGATAGGAAAGTAAGATAAATACTAGGCTAATAACCTGCTAGTATCAGAGTCATGGACATACGTCATTCGTATTGGAAGCTAGAAAAAAAAAGTATAATATCTGGGGTATGTTCATGTCAGTTTGTTCATTTTATCCTTTACCCACAAGATTGCACACACACATATATATACCTAGATATCTCCTTCAATAATCACAATTCAATCACGTAATAGCTTTTGCGAATTCACAAAAAACACTCATGCACCAGACAACGTGTGAATGAAGGAAACTAATCAAGTGTGCATTCTTTGCAGAAAATAAAAAAATTATAGTTATCCTAGTGCAGTAGACATTGCTAACTCCAATCTTTTTGTTCTTTTCATGAGCAAAAATTGCAATGAGACAGTGCAAGCGAGGGGCGCTGAACTGAAGATTCATCACGGACAGATGTTGCCCACTCGCACACTCCGTGCGCAATAATGGAAGCCGCTCGCTGCCGCCGCTCCCTACCAGTACCAACGCAACAACCTCGAGCCGTCGCCGCCGTTACTGAAATTCAACTTACAGACAGTACTAAAAAATCAACTTCATAATTAATAAAATGAAATTTGATGCAACTTTCTGTACTATAGACATCCATCGAAGTGAATAGACTGTAATACGACGAAACATGATCTGTTCTTGAGAAAACAATTCTGAAAAAACGAATATTGCAAAAGACTGACCCATGTTGTACTTATGTGATGTGAATTATATGTAATTTACATTATTATCTTATGTAATATTCGATGTATTTGTGTTCTATGAAGCTAGCCTTGACACAATGCTTGTCTGTCACGGCTATCGGACTCTGTATCATACCTCAGCCGTGCCAAAGGGGGCTGTATAATGACACGGTTTCCTTTCCCCGATATTATCAGAGTACATTTTGTATTTTTATATTATTTCGGGATGTTAAAATAATTATCTATGAAAGTCAGAGAAAGAAAATTTAGGAACAACACTTTCAATTTTTTTTTTGTAAGAAAGAAGACACTCTTGCTTTGTACTTAGTAGCGATAGCATCTTGCAGACGGGAGCTGTACTTTATTATTTTTATGTGCCCGCTATTATGTACATTCAGGTAAATATATGTGCCGTGCGCGTATCTTAAATTTATAAATAAACCCCCACCTCTCACTTAAATTCGCACTTATGAATATTTATTAATAATTTTGCCTCTTTTTCAGCCTTGTTGAATCACCGCAACAATGGATGGCATAGTTTTTTAGTTAATATTGAATGGTGATATTTCGTGTAGCTTTGCCACTCTTGTTTCAAAATTTATTCCATAATATTATCATTTACCGGCAATAGAATCTGCAGTCGATTTTCTTGTGAATTTTTAGAAGTCCGATGTGTTCCACTTACGTAATATTCCTATCCGATTTATATCGTGTCACTTATCTTACTTTACGGTTTGCTACACGAGTCGTAGTTTGATATTGATGAACTGCCATCCACTGTTCGGCGAGTGGTTATCATATTATTAAAATTTCATTTACAGCCAAATTTCAGCCACCGATGGATCTATTGTTAAAGGTAACTGCTCGTCGATTCTTTTTGTAATGTTCTGCCTGCACAACACCCCACCGTCAATTAGCTTGCCATTTCATTTAAATGCATGTAATAATTTTTCCAAAATTTTTTCCCCGTAATTTACTGATTGGGATCTTTCATAGCTTCTAACTTCAAACCACTTCCTTCTGTAAATTTGTTAATCTCAAAAATTAATAGCCAGGCTGGAACATTATAATAGGAAACTGGAATTCTTTAGTAGGTAAAGTAAGGGAGAGAAAAATAGTAGGTGGATATGGACTGGGCAAAAGGAATGAAAGAGGAGATTGCCTGGTAGAATTTTGCAAATAAATGTTCAAATGTTTGTGAACCTTATGGGATCAGCTACGGGGTCATTAGTCCCTAAACTTACAAAGTACTTATCAATTAGCTTATCCCAAGGACGGCACAAATATCCATGCCCGAGGGGGGATTCGAACCCCCGACCGTAGTGGCAGAATTTTGCAAGCAACATAAATTAATCGTAACAAGCACTTGGTTAAGAATCATGAAAGAAGGTTGTATACGTGGAAGAAACCAGGAAACACTGGAAACTAACAGATAGATGTTATATTGATAAGACATAGATTTCAGAACCAGGTTTTAAACCGTAAGACACACCCAGAGGCAGATATAGACTCTGACCATAACTTTTGGTCATGAACTGTAGGCTGAAACTGAAAAAACTGCAGAAAAGTAGGATAATAAGGAGATGGGATTTGGATAAACTGTAGGAACCTGAAGGTCTTAAGAATTTCAGAGGGAGCTTTAGGCAACAATTGACAGAAACGGAGGGAAATAAAACTGTAGAAGAAGACTGGGTAGCATTGAGAGATGAAATGCTAAAGGCAACAGCACAAAATTGGTAAAAAGGAAAGACCTACAAAAAATCCTTGGATATCACAGGAAATACTAAATTTAATTGATGAAAGAAGAAAACATAAAAATGCAGTAAATGAAACAGGCAAAATGGAGTACAGACGACTAAGAAATGATATTGACAGGAAGTGTAAAATAGGTAAGCAGTAGTGGCTAGAAGGCAAATGGAAGTATGTAGAAGAATGTATAAATAGGGTAAAATAGATACCGACTAGCAGCTGTATGAATATAAAGAACTCAGGTGGAAAACCAGTTCTCAGCAAATAAGGGAAAGCTGAAAGATGGAAAGAGTATATAGAGGGGCTCTACAAAGGAAATTAACTTTGAGACAATATTGTAGGAAGGGAAGAGGGTGTAGATGAATATGAAATAGGAGACACTAAATTGAGAGATGAATCAGACAGAGCACTAGAAGATCTAAGTCGAAACAAAGCCCCTGGAGTGGACAACATTCTCTCAGAACTACTGAAGTATCTGGGAGAGCCAGTCATAACAAAACTATTCCACCTGTTGCGTGAGATGTATGAGACAGGGAAAATACCCTCAGACTTTAAGAAAAATGGAATAATTCCCATTCCAAAGAAAGCAGGCGCAGACAGGTGTGACAATTACAGAACCATCAGTTTAATAATTCATGGTTGCAAAATTTTACCACGAATTATTTACATAAGGGTGGAAAAGCTGGTAGAAGCTGACCTCGGGGGAGATCGGTTTGGATTCAGGAGAAATGTCGGAACACGGGAGGCATTACTCACTTTACGGCTTATCTTAGAAGATAGATTAAGGAAAGGCTAACCTACATTTGTAGCTTTTGTAGGTTTGGAGACAGATTTTTACAATGTTGATTGGAATACACTCTTTCAAATTCTGAAATCAGCAGGAGCAAAATATAGGGACCGGAATGTTATTTACAACTTGTACAAAAACCAGACGAAGTTACCAGAGTTGACGGGCATGAAAGGGATGCAGAGTTTGGGAAGGGTGTAGTACAGGGTTGTAGCCTTTCCTCAATGTTATTCAATTTGTACATTGTCAAAGCTATAAAGTATAGCAATGAGAAATCTGGAAAAGGAATTTAAGTTCACGGTAAAGAAATACAAATCTTGCGTTTTGCCGATGCCATTGGAATTCTGTCAGAGAAAGCAAAGGATCTGGTTGAGCAATTGAACGGAATGTACAGTGTTTTGAAAAGAGCATATAAGATGAACATTGACAAGAGAAAAACAAGGGTAATGGAATGCAGTCTTAGAAAATCGGGCAATGCTGAAGGAATTAAATTAGGTAACGAATCAAGAAAGGTGGTAAATGAGTTTTGTTACTTTGGAAGTAAAGTAACATATGATGGTTGCAGTACAGAGGATATAAAATGAAGAATGATAATGGGAAGTAAAGGGTTTTGAAAAAGAGATTTTAGTTAACATCGAATATTAATTGAAGCATAAGGTAGTCCTTTCTGAAGGCATTTGTATGGAGTGTTGCTTTGTATGGGAGTGAAACATGGACGATAAACAGTGTGGACAGAAAGTGGATAAATGCGTTTGAAGTGCTGTGGTACAGAAGAATGCTGAAAATTACGTGGGTGGATTGCGTAACTAATGAGGAGGTACTGAACAGAATTGGAAAACAAAGGATTTTTGGCATACCTTGACTAAAATAAGAGATGGATTGATAGGACACGTTCTTAGACATCAAGGAATTGTGAATTTATCGTTGGAGGGAAGAACGTGGGCTAAATATCGCAGAGAGAGACCTAGAGATGATTATAGTAAGAAGATTTAATTGAATGTGGGTTGCCGTTCTTACGAGGAGATGAACAGGCTTGATCAGGACAGAGTATGGTGGAGAGCTGCATCAAACCAACCTCCGGATTGAAGACAACAACAACACGTTTTCTATCTAAGAAACTACCTCAGATTTCAATAACAGAATTATTAACAATATGACAACTTGATCGGTAAGCATCTCAGGGAAAGTATCTGGCTATTTTATCTAGCTATTCTGATTATTTCATTATTTTCTTAAAAACATTATTCAGAACGTGATCGTTTAATTGAACGCCCTTGAAAAGCAAGAAGCTGAGTTGCAGAACCTATATCCTTCACAGAACGTATTTGTTGTTTACTATGCATAATGGGATTTTAATTTTAGGAAACTGATTAGTCTATGGGATGTCCTCTCGACATAGGATGTAGTGTAGTAATCACACATTTCGAAGGATTACACATCTCACGTCTACTGTAAGACAAGTCGAGGTAGAGAGAAAGCTATATCTTCACACTACTAAGTGCTGCTAACAGACCTAGAAGTAACGGATTTTTGGAGGCTTTTTACGCACCAGTAACATTCAATAATTGGCAAGCACTTAATCACGTACAAGAGAGACGCATCTCCACGAAATTTTCTTATCCCTTCGTTGAGATAATCAGTGGCAAACAATTACACACCCTTTTGGTGTAAACGAACCAAGTGTACATGTCGACAGTAAAAAATTAAATTAATGTTATATATATATATAGCCTAAGCCGTCCGCGGTGGCCGGGGGGACTGAGGCGCTCCAGTCACGGCCACTAGGGTCGGGGGTTCGAATCCCCCCTCGGGCATGGATATTTGTGCCGTCCTTAGTCTTAGCTAGTTCATAAGTAGTTTGTAAGCTTAGGGACTGATGACCCCGTAGTTAAGTCCTACAAGTTCCACAAACATTTCAATATAGCCTAAGTGAAGATGAATTGCAGGATAAGATCACCTTATGAGACAACCAACCATACATATGTACGTACGTGGACTTGATTCCATGACTTGTATTTAACAACAATAAAGAATCTTGGAGGTTTACTTGGATATGAACTTTATAGATAAACAGGACATTAGCTGAGCCTATACAAAGTGAAACAATCTAAGAGAGTACAATTAGGGTTTCATGGATAGAAAATAACCTTGGATTGCGCAAGGAAATGCAGGGAATGCACCGTGACATTTTCATATACCACTCGCTGTATTTGCATCAAATTAAGGACAAATATCTATAACCACTCTCCATGAACGTTTTTAAACATTGTCCAAGTGAATACGTGTCTAGTGGCCTAACAGTGTGACAAATCGCTCGGTGCACGATACTGAGATAATGATTCGGAAATCACGTTATTTATTTGTTTTTACTCTTCCTATTTTGTAAGTGTCTAGAAGGAATGCAAACTATTAACATTAGCTAGCCTTACTGATAAACAATACTGGTACATTATCTATCTATATACAATCATGTCTGCTCTGGAACAAATATTTTACATATCTCGGACCTACATAATAACAAAGGATGTCGTACTTATCCACCAGTTCCCATCCTACTAAGGTGGTTTTCAACGCCTCCACACTTGGTAATGGACCTCTGAGCATGGAACGAAGTTCGGATTCTTGTAATCCTAAGGGACCGAACTACTGAAACTAACTTATGCTAAGGAGAACATACACTCCCACACCAGAGGGACGAATCGAACCTCCGACGCGAGCAGCCGTGTGATACGTGATGTAAAGCCCAAGACCGCATTGCCATTCCCGAACGCAATTCTGGTCATTGATTGAATTCAATACATTTCTTCAATAATGGTTCTAACATCTTCATTCATCACTAATAACGACTCAATTTGCAATTGGTAGAAAAAGATAGCTTCTTGAGCCATGCTGACCCATCTCGAGCTCTCGATGCATGCGGGTTGCGCTATCTTTGGCCTCTCTGGCGTGGCAGCGCATGTGACGGAGTTACTGGCTTGGAGCTAACCGGAAAGTACGAGAGTCATGGAAAGTCGAGACGCCGGGCATTTTGATTGTGGAGCATCGGTTCAACGGATGGGGCAGTTATTGCCAGCAAGGCAGTGGTAAACCTGAACTTTCTTTCGGCTATGTGGAATAACATAGTGCCGGCCGCGATGTCCGAGGGGACTGAGGCGCTTCAGTCACGGTCTGCACGGTCACTACGGTCGGGGGTTCGAATCCCCTCTCGGGCCGTCCTTAGTATAAGGTAGTTGATAAGTAGTTTGCAAGTTTAGGGACTGATGACCCCTAGTTAAGTCCCATAAGCTTAACAAACAAATGAAAATGAATAAATGAATAACATAGTGTGCTCTGGTGTCGCTCCGATGTTGGAATTGAGTTGTTTTAATTACATAATTGATACATGATTGTGTGTAATTTTGCTTAGTTAAAACGTGAAACCCGTCTGCATTCAAACATGACTGTGTCACGGGTTGTGTGTGTGGCGTGACTGTTACAGATAAAATGTACCAACAAAACTACATGATGGTCATGTCTACTGAATAAACTGCCCTTCACACCACACTGATTTTATTTGCATGGCAAGAATGCTATTTTTTTTTTTTTTTTTTTTTTTTTTTTTTTTTTTTTTTTTGTAATCGATTTGAGCAATTCTGCTCCTAATATTTTTGACGTTATGTGTTTCATGTAACTGTTTTTTTATTCTTCTGATGAGGTTGTCTCTAGCGTCGACGAAACCTAAAACTACGCAACCGGTTGGCTGATATATATGAAATTGTTTAAAACAAATATAAGATTAATTGGTGCATATTATTTCCGTTACCAACTTTCTGCAACGTTATTAAAATTCAGTTTCCCTAATAGGTACAACATTACGACATATCGAAAACGTATATGGTTGAACGTAACCTCCAAAATAGAGTTCGAAATGTTTTAAGCATTGATAATGATTATACTGTGGTAGAAATGTAGATCTTAATAAACAAAATATTTACGACTGATTGGTGAAAATTGTTTTTTTTTGACAAATATAGAAAAAGTTAGTGAAAATCAATATTTAATTGCTTTATATTAGGAGTGACTCATACATCGCGGTTACTACGGTAGATAATTATACATCTGATATATTTTCGTATTGTATTATTGCCTTAAAATGGGTTCTTTCGAATAGTATAACGGTAAATTTCTTTTTACTCGTTATATATAAGTTCAACGTAATATTCTGATAGTGTTACGTAACTAAATTAAATAGACTATGGTAACGATGTGAGATACAGCTTCATATTATTTCTGGTAATTTGGAATGGTCCGGTCACTTGCGATGAAGTCGTTAGGGGAGCACTGTCGCTGTTGGCACAGTCTGCCGTACGGATGAAATTGCAGTCCGGCCACTTTCGCAGCCGGCCATTGGAGTTTCCAAACTGCAAACGACAAGTGGAACGGCCGCCGGCCACTGGGAATGCGTGCATTGAGCAAGTCTGCCGCAATTAGCGGCTGGTTGTTATGGCGACCGGCCTACGAAAGCAGGCACTGGGCAGTGCGAGCACTGGGACGTCGTCAGGTAGACCACTGCTGCACTGCCGGCCACAACCAACGGACACCGGGTGCAGGCGCTGACGTGTTAACACTGTGGTCCGACAGTGCTGTGCTCTCAACCCTATACAGGTCACGGGGTGTTCCTTAATGAACTGTTCAATAAGAAAGGCTTTCGGTGTAAGAGCCTAGTGAACTAACCTCTTCACTCCCAGTGCCAAGGATAATTTAAAAATTTCGAAAACGTCAATATTTTGTTTGTTTATTAGGTTGCATAGGCATCATAAATCTCTCTTTTGCAATTTGGAAAATTTTAATTTTTTGAATGTTGATAGTACACACTTGTGTATCTCGGGTTTCAATAGTAACACATTTCTGAAACTTTCTTATGTGAACATACTGTATTTAAGAGTAAAATTAATTACAGTTGCTGTATTTGTACAACCAACATATTTTATTTACAATAAGAATTTTTACAGTATATATTTACAAGTATTTGTAACTGCTAGATGGTCTTGTATGAGTCTCCATGATAACTTTAATGCCAAAATGATGCAATATTTCTGATGCGGTTGGTTTGAAACTAAGTGAACTAGTCTGAACAGATTTGAGATTTTTCTAATGTCACAATCTCTTTGAATTCACCTGGAAGGAATTCAGTGAAAGATTCCAAGCCTCCTTTGGGTGCACTGGATTCACTTTCCTCTCCAGAGATGTGCCAACGTCAGGCATGCTAAAAAAATTAACGAGCAAACATATATTTGTCTTAAAATTTGATGTGAAAATTTACACATTTTGTTACAAATAAAGAAAGAAACGAAAATACATTTCTTCAAACTAAAGCCATACTAACCAAACAGCCCTTCACGTCAAACCTCTTATGGTTTTTTTAATATCACCATTTATTAAACCTTCAATGTTTTGAAACTGAATTTCGTTAGGAGCGTCACTTGCAGAGTCAGAATTCGAACGCTGTCGATTCTTTACAGAAAATAAGTCATCCTCAGGTACAGAATTTGAATATTCTGCAACACTTCCATTTAGTATTAGTGCTATCTCTTCATCACATAGCATACGAGCTGCTAAGATATGGTATGTTATGAAGTACAGAGCTATTGTAAAAGCGTGCGCAAAGAACCAGGGAGCACAGACGTGTACTATTAAAACATCGGCGTTTATTGCCCAGGAAAATTGAAATAATTCACATTTGCTGTATTTCAGATGATTCTTGAAACTTCAGTTATCACTCACTACAACAAAGATAAACACATAAAGCTTTATGTATTATTCACTTGTTACTCTTAACGACGCTGCCGGGCTGCCAGCTTCACTAACATCACTTCTGACTCGTGTAGCTCCAGAAGTACTGCTGCAATGGCTATGCAAGTGGCGTCATTTGAAAGCAAAAAGGTACACGATTGTGCACTCGCTGTCTGAGCACACAAAATACGCCATAGATAAAGGAAATAGTTAAAGAACCAAGGTACACTTATGTGTACTTACAGAATAAAGAGACTAAGCCACCATTCGTCATCAGATTGGTAAGAAATTACATATGGTGTCCCACAAGGATCCATCTTCGGGTCTTTACTATTTTTGTGTACATTAATGACCTCTCATCAGTTACACTGCCAGTAGCAGAGTTCGTTTTGTTTGCAGATGTTACCAGTATTGCAATAAATAGCATATCCAGCATAGTTCTAAAAATGTCTGCTAATGATATAATTAATTCTTTAAGGCTAATTCATTATGACACAATTCAGAACATATAAGAGATTTACATCCAGTATATGCATAAAGTATTAAGAAGAGTAGATAGAAGAGGTTGGCAGTTTTAAAACATACTGGGATTACAGCTTTATAATAAATTCAGTTGGAAGGAGCACACCACAGAACTGCAGAAACGACTTAACAAATTTGTATTGGCAATACGAGTGGTATCAAACATAGGAGACATAAAAAAGGAAGCTTTCGTACTTTGATTACTTTCATTGTATAATGTAATATGGTATAATGTTTTGGGGTAACTCATCAAGTCAGGCAAAAGTTTTCACAGTCCAAAAGCGTGTTATACGTATTATTTGTGGAGTAAATTCACGGACATCTTGTAGAAGTCCTCTTCAAAGAACTGGGTATAGTAACGACTGCATCTAAATATATTTATTCCTTAATGAAATTTGTCATAAATAATATAGCTCTTTTCACAACCAGCTCTGTTAATACAAGCAATACTAGGAACAAAAGTTATATACTGCCACTCAGTATATTTATTCCTTAATGAAATATGTCATAAATAATATATATCACTTCCCCCATCAACAAACAAACAGCTCAGTTAATACAAACAATACTAGGAAAAAAATGATCTACAGAAGGACTTAAAAGCATGTAAGTTGAAAAGGGGTCTACTACTCAGGAACACATATTTTGAATAATTTACCAGCAAAGACAAAATTTTATGGTACAAGTAAAGGTAAGTTTAAGAGGAGCCTTTCTAGTGACGAATTCCTTCTACTCCAATGACAAATTTTAGAGAAAACCAAATGATATATATATCTGTATTCATACTATTACAGTTATTATATTACTAGCTTGTAAAAAATGGCATGTTCCACATCCACTCGGATCTCCTCAACACGGATATATATTTAAAGAACACCTAATCTAATCTAAAATAATACGAGGAGATACCACACAGAAGATCGCTGAGAGGAACGCAATAATGTCAACACATTTACAAAAGTGGATAAATTCCATCTGGAGGATTGGGAGTAGCGCAGGGTGGAGTAGGGTTTTGTGGAGGTTAGGTGGGCCACGGCGCTCTCTCTCGCACATTCCCACTCCAAGTCTGGATGCGACACAGTACTGCACAACTCATGTCTCGTGGCTTACAGAGATGCCCAGAGATGCCTTACACATACAGCACCCCAGTTTTCCTGAGAGCTACAACACCAAGAATCGCTCCTCGGCTTTTGTTAAGATCAATAAAATGTTTTATTTATATGGTGTCTGTTCTTTTTGGACATGCTCGAAAGAACAGGCACCATTTGCTGACATTAACGGCCGTTATTTTACGAATTCCAAATAGTTACATAACTACAAACTTGAGTTTCTTGGTAATTCGTATATATTCTGAAATTGACCGTCTAAACCGAACTTCAAACACAATATTAACCCCAAGACATCAGGTTCGAACGTTTTGTTTACGGTTTCCTGAGATAATTCAGTAGTGATTTCGACACAGCGTTCGGTTTTGCTCAGTTTATTCAGACCAGCTTGGCTTTGGTGGCACAGAGAAGGAACATATTGATGTGCGACTTACACAAATTAGAGAAAGTGGCCTTTCTAAGCTGCAAAATTGTTATTTTAGTTGCAGTACATAATACGTATCAAATAGTTTGTTACCCATAGGGGTGGACAAAATAGCATGAACACATAACGCAGACATCACACTGTTATATAAGGAAGTAGTTTGTCCAGCATGGCTTTCAGAACCGTTGCACTTCCTTGAGGAACAAACCGACATTATAGTTTCCAAAATAATGTTGTCCATTCTTGTACCACGGCATCTGCCAATTACTACAACGCTGTTGCAGCTGTAAATTTTGTCCTCATTCTCTGCTCTGAAACTCCCAATAACGGTTCAAGTATGTTGAGATATGGTTATTATACCTTCTCGGAGAGAATCTGTTAATATTCTGAAGCTATAAAAAACACCCATGAAACTTTCTGGCTACGTGTTCAGGCGCATTAACATACTGTATTAGGGCAGTGTTTTTATCAATCTTATCTTACCACTTATAAAATAGGCCGTATGTGTTTATGTATACATGAATGTATGTTCCACATCTCCTAAACTACTGGACCGATGTCAACCAAACTTAGTAAACATGTTCCTTAATATCAGGCAACAATCGCTGTTGGGATAAGAATCACCCAGGGCACATACGTCATAAGCAATGAGATGAGCGAAAAATAGCTGCATCGAACGACAATGCTGCACATTTCCTCCTAAACCACTGGACCGATTTCAACCAGATTTGGTACACATATTCCTTACATAAGCAATTAAATATGATGCCATATCTCCTGAGCTTTTATTTTTATATTTATTTGTTTTTTTCTGTTCCATAGGACCCACTTGAGGAGTAAGACTCCATGGTCATGGAACAAGTCAATACATTGTTACACAAGAATGGTAATAGAAAAAATTTAAGTAGTGCTTTGCACACGACAATCTTAAGAAAAAGTAACAAGAATCAATAAAGAAAAAATGAATTAGCTTAATTGTTTAACTTTTCTAGGAGTTCCTCGACAGAATAAAAGGAGTGAGCCACGAGGTAACTCTTCAGTTTAGATTTGAAAGCATGTGGATTAGTGCTAAGATTCTTAAGTTCTTGTGGCAGCTTATTGAAAATGGATGCCACAGAATACTGCACCCCTTTCTGCACAAGTGTTAAGGTGGTGTGGTGCAAATGTAGATTAGACATCTGTCTAGTATTCACCAAGTGAAAGCTACTAACTCGTGGGAATAAGCTGATATTATTAACAACAAACGACATTAAAGAAAAAACGTATTGTGACGCCAGAGTCAAAATTCTCAGACTACTGAAAAGGGGTCGACATGACGTTCGCGAACTTACACCTGATATTGCTCGAACCGCCCGTTTTTGAGCCAGAAATATCCTTTTTGCATCAGGCGAGTTACCCCAAAAAATAATGCCGTACGTCATAAGTGAGTGAAAGTAAGCGAAATAGACTACTTTTCGTGTTGAAAAATCACTTATATCAGATATTGTTCTAATGGTAAATATAGCAGAATTTAGTTTTGGAACAAGATCCTGAACATGGGCTTTCAATGACAGCTTACTGTCTATATGAACACCTAGAAATTTGAACTGTTCAGTCTCACTTATCACATGCCCATTATGTGTAATCATAATGTCAGATTTCGTCAAATTATGTGTTAGAAATTGTAAAAACTGAGTTTTACTGTGATTTAACATCAACTTGTTTTCTATTAGCCATGAACTTATCTCTTGAACTGCATTATTTGATACTGTGTCAATATTACGAGCAACATCCTTCACTACCAAGCTGGTATCATCAGCAAACAAAAATATTTTACAATCATCTATTATACCCGAAGGCATATCATTTATATAAATAAGAAACAGCAATGGTCCCAAAACAGACCCCTGGGGCACCCCATACTCAATTGTGTCCCATTGGGATTGCACGTCATAGCCATTTTCTACACTGCGGAGAATTACCTTCTGTTGTCTATTATTAAAGTAAGAGGTGAACCAGTTGTGGGCTACTCCCCGTATTCCATAATGTTCCAACTTCTGCAATAATATTTTGTGATCAACACAATCAAACGCTTTTGTTAAATCAAAGAAGACGCCTAATGTCCGTAGTCTCTTATTTAACCCATCAAGTGCCTCACAGAGAAACGAAAATATAGCGTTTTCAGTCGTTAAACCACTTCTAAAACCAAACTGTACGTTTGACAGGAAATTATGTGAACTGAAATGATCAATTAATCTTGAATATACAGCCTTTTCAATAACTTTGGAAAAAACCGATGGCATAGAAATAGGTCTATAGTTGTCTACATTATTCCTTTCTCCTTTTTTATAAAGCGTTTTCACTACTGAGTACTTTAATCTGTTAGGAAACTGACCATTCTGAAAGGAAAAATTACAAATATTGCTTAGTACTGGGCTAACATATGGAGAACAGTACTTTAGAATTCTGCTAGATACCCCATCATATCCACAAGAGTCCTTAGTCTTTAGTGATTTAATTATTGACTCAATCTCACCTATGGAAGTATCATGAAGGATCATTTCAGGTAACAGCATCGGAAACGCATTTTCTAAAAACGTTATATGATTACCTGTAGAAACTAGAGTTTTGTTTAGTTCCTCTACTATATTCAGAAAGTGATTATTGAATATTGCACATATATCTAACTTGTCAGTAACAGAAACATTCCTACTACGCACTGACGTTATATCTTCTACCTGCTGCTCCTGACCAGACACTTCCTTCACGACTGACCAGATAGTTTTAATTTTATCCCGAGAGTTTGCTATTCTTTTTGCATACCACATACTTTTTGCATTCTTAATGACTTTTTTCAGAACCTTACAGTACTGTTTGTAATGAGCTACTGCATCTTCATTCTGACTGCTTCTAACATTTTGATACAGCTCCCGCTTAGTTCTACATGATACTCTTATCCCCTTTGTCAGCCACCCTGGCTGTCTGTTACTGAAAGTACCCTGTTTTGAGCGTTCTAGCGGAAAGCAACTTTCAAACAGCATAATAAATGTGTTCAGAAAAGCATTATATTTATCATCTGCATTATCAGCACTATAAACATCCTGCCATTCTTGTTCCTTAATTATGCTTATAAAGGTCTCAATTGCAACTGGATTAACTTTTCTGAGTAGTTGATATTTATGTTTAACATTTCTTTGTGTCATGATCTTTTGTATTTAGGTCAGAAACTTTCGTGGGCTTACTGTGAACAGTTCACCAAGTTTCATTGCGATCAAATGATTAGAGTATGAATACATAGAGGACACACAGAAAAACATTCCTTTTATATACAGATATTTCAAAATCATACCAGTACAAATCAGTCGTTAACTAAATATATTCAGGTACGAAGCTTTCAAGATGGTAGGAACAGTAACCGAGAGTTTGTTGAAATTTAATGACACATTTAAAGTTGGTTAAGCCTGATTTTTCTATATTTTGATTTCGTGTTAATAAACATTTGTAAATTGTAAGATATTTAAATTATTTTTAGAATCATGTGATGTGCGTAATTATTACGACATCGTAGTTGTTGACGATAAACAAGCTTAAAGATTATTTTACTTTATTATAAATTAATTGAGAGTGGAGTTCACAGATATCCTCCAGACATTCTTACGAACCGCTCGGATAACAGCCCTCATTAGTTTTGAGTGCAAAGCATGGGCCTTTCCCATATTTCCGCTGATTCGAACAAACGATCTACCGGGTGCTCAGTTTAACCCGCTACTACCTGCGCTTTCTGGCAGCTACGAGAAGCCGCGGTGGAGTAGCCGAGCGGTCTAAAGCGTCTCGCTGCGGAGCGCGCGGTTGGTCGCCGTGGGGGTTTGCGTCTTCCCTGGGGCATGGGTGTGTGTGTTTGTCCGTAGGTAGGTTTACCTAGGTTTAAGTAGTTTGTAAGCTACGGACTGATGACCACGAAGTTTGGTCCGATAGATTTACAAAAAAGCTATGAGAACCGCTTGCAGTGGTCCACTGCCACTCCTTTATCTTTCCACACAATACCATTACTTATACTAATTGCTCTATGGACATTAATTCTGTGAAGTCCCAATTTTAGTAAGAAAATTATATGGAAATTACTTTTTAAAACACGCGTGTAATCAAAATCAATTGATTTGGATTTGTGCATTTTAATAAATCAGGTAGGGAATGATATACACGCCAGTGTATAAATCTCCTGTATTACCACCATGTGAAGTGCTACATGGTCATGTCGATTGAAGTTCAATTTCCTGGTACCCCTGCAAACACGGGGCAGCAAAGATGGGCCACCGCTCGCTGATAGAGAGCAGCGGGCGCGTTACGTGGTCCAGCATTTCATCAAATAGCCGGCTTGAGAGAGATTGCGGAATTAGCATGCAAATGAACACCGCGCGAAATAAGCGAGCCGCTCTGGGAGGTCGCACCGTGACCGGGGGGCCAGCCGAGGCGAGGCGAACCGCGATTGCCGCCGCCGGCTGGTGCCTGGTGACTGCATTTGACACAGTGACGCCGAGCCGAGCTGTCGCGATACAAACGCCGAGCGAATCAAGAGAAAAAAATGGCACTGATGCGTTTTACGGCCCACTTTGGATTTGTAGTTTTATAAGTTTTTGCAAACATTTTGGACTAAAACAATAATATAAATAATAAAAAATTAATTAATAAGAGTGTCTGAAACCCTTTTAGGGAAAAAAATTAGGTAAGACCGGGTTACGAATCAGTGACCTTCAGCATCACAGTCCAACGCATTGCCCACTACGCTACAGCTAGGAGTCTGGAATTGCGTTCCTTAATCTCGTACTATTGATGACCGTTGTTAACTGATGCTAATATGGCATTTGTAGACACTAGATTATCATTTATCGTACGAAGAAAGACGTGTTTTTGTTAATTATTTAGTACGCCATTGCTTTGAAATGACAACGTGCGCCGGCCGCGGTGGCAGAGGGACTGCGGCGCTTCAGTCACGGTCTGCACGGCCACTACGGTCGGGGGTTCGAATCCCCCCTCGGGCATGGATATTTGTGCCGTTCTAGTTTGTATGTAGTTCATAAGTAGTTTGTAAGTTTATGGACTGATGACCCCGTAGTTAAGTCCCATAAGCTCTACAAACATTTGAACTTTTTTTTGACAACGTGCAAGTTACAATAAGAAAATCATCAAATACGCAAGATGGTGTATGCCAGAGAGAGTTCTGGGCAAAGAATGTCACGTGACATCTGCGAACGGCTGGTTAATTCAATGGATGGTGTCAAAACTCGTTATTTTGCAATTATCTCTCAAACAATACGAGATATGAAAAAAAAGAACAAAAGGGAACAAAGTTGTAGTGAATTTTCTCCTCTAAAAATTCGTTTATTTAATTTTTCGCGTGAGATGAATGGTTTATTTGCAATTAAAATTTATTACTGACGACGTTTTTGGTAGTACCAACGTATTTATTGTCAGAAATATTTCAAAAAGCGAGGTTCTGGTCTCTGGTAGCCAACAATTATGTCTGTAAAATTTGGTGCCGATCGGTTAAACGGTTCGACCTAAAAAGTGGGAACACATTACAGTCAGACAGACATCGTCAAATCGCCGTTATTTTTGCAAATATTTCTGCAACGATGCAAGATATGAAAAAAAAAACATAATAGAGCGAAGTTGTAGAGAAGGTTCCCCTGTACCAATTAGGTTATTCAGGTTTCGTGTCAGATGAATGGTTAAGCCCACTTTTAGTGTTACTACCGTAACCTAAAGTGGGCAAAAAATTAAATACCTGAAATGAAATACCACATTTGTAGTTAGGAATTTCTGCACGTTCCTTTTGCAGCTCGAGTACCTGATCTATTTTCTTCCTGTTTGTTTCCCCCTGTCGATTTAGTTTGTACACTGATTCTTGCAGCTCATCTTCAAATTCTTCGAAAATTGTAACGAATTCTACGTATTTTTATGAAAAATCTCTTGTCTCCAAATTTCTCCATGTATTTCTTCACAGCTTGCTTAATCTATAGATTGAACAACGTTGACGAAATCCTACAATCCTGTCTTACTCCCTTCCCAACCACTGCGACCAGTTCATGACCTTGGACTCTAATAACTGCTGTCTGGTTTTCGTACAAGTTGAATATAACTCTTCGCTCCCTATATTTCACCCTTGCTACCTTCCGAATGCTTTGGAGACACTATACAACGGAATCTCTGAAAGTACACGTTGTTGACATCTCTACCTTATCTCCGAGCAAATGGACTCGACCGTCCCAAGTCACCGGCGTGCGCAGAATTGAAGGAAACACGGAAACAGGAACAGCGGAGTGACGCGGCGGATTAGCCGTGCTTGCTGGGGAGCCGTGCTGCGGTGCGACCGGCCGTTCGCCGTCGGGGGGTTCGAGTCTCACCTCGGGCATGGGTGTTTGTATTGTCTTTAGGTTAGTTTACCTTAGTTTGAGTATTTTGTAAGCTACGGACTGATAACCATGCAGTTAGGTCCGATAGATTTACAAACATTTGAACAACGAAGTTAGATCAAGGTTGGCCGCTGCAGAATAGCCGTGCGCACTGAGACGCCACGCTGAGGTGCGCACGGCCAACAGCGGTCAGAGGCTTGAGTCCTCATCAGGGCAAGGGTGTATATGTTTTCGTTTGTTTAGTTTAACTTTATAACGTGTGGAGTCTGTTCTTTCGAACATGTCCGAAAGTACAGACGCCACTTTTGATCCTGCATTTATTATCTATTCATATTCACGGAATCTATGACATTAACTATTAACTGCGAAAGGGTGAAGATGAAAATGTGTACCTAGTCAGGATTCGAACCCAGGTCTTCTGATTTCTAAGCAGTTGCGCTGACCCCTACAACGCACACAGTGATCATCACACCTGCACGGAATTACTCAAGCACGCCTCCAGTGAGGTACAAATTCGGAACTTTAACCTGCCCACTAGAACTAAAACTCTTAGTCACTTTGTACTAATATCGGTAAGAGTAAGGACCTAGGATTGTCTTCGCACTGAAGAAAGGATCATTGCTCCTCATCGACATGTCCGACAGAACAGACACCATGTATCTATAACTTATACAATTTACCGATGACGGGCAGATGTGAAAATTACAGAACTATCAGTTTAAAAAGTCACAATTGCAAAATACTAACACCAGTTATTTACAGACGAATGGAAAAAGTGGTAGAATTGGACCTTGGGGAAGATCAATTTCGATTTAGGAGAAATGTAGGAACACTCGAGGCAATACCCGCATTACGACTTATCTTAAAGGATGGATTAAGGAAAGGGAAACCTACTTTTTTAGCATTTGTGGATCTGCAGAAATCTTTTGACAATGTTGACTGAAATACACTTTTTCAGATTCGGAAGGTAGCAAGGGTGAAATATAGGGAGCGAAGAGTTATATTCAACTTGTACGAAAACCAGACAGCAGTTATTAGAGTCCAAGGTCATGAACTGGTCGCAGTGGTTGGGAAGGGAGTAAGACAGGATTGTAGGATTTCGTCAACGTTGTTCAATCTATAGATTAAGCAAGCTGTGAAGAAATACATGGAGAAATTTGGAGATGGAATTAAAGTCTAGGTACAGGGCATAAAATCCTTGCGGTTTGTGGACGACATATAATTCTGACAGAGACAGCGTGGGAGAGCAATTAAACGGAATGCACACTGTCTTGAAAGGAAGGTGTAAGAAGAACATTAAAAAGAGTAAAACGAGGTTAATGGAATATAGTGTCACAAAATCAGGCGATGCTGAAGGAAATACATAAGGTAATGAGACAATAAATGTGGTAGATGTGTTTTGTTATTTGGGTAGGAAAATAACTTCTGCTGGCCGAAGTAAAGAAGATAGCCGGCCGCGGTGGCCGAGGAGACTGAGGCGCTCCAGTCACGGTCTGCACGGCCATTACGGTCGGGGGTTCGAATTCCCCCTCGGGAATGGATATTTGTGCCGTCCTAGTTCGTAAGTAGTTCATAAGTAGTTTGTAAGTTTAGGGACTGATGACCACGCAGTTAAGTCCCTTAAGCTTAACAAACATTTGAACATTTTTTTAAAGAAGATATAAAATTAAGAATAGCTATGGGAAGAAAAGTGTTTCTGAAGAAGCGAAATTTTTTGACATCCAATATTAGTTTAAACGTTAGGAAGTCATTTCTGAAAGCATTTCTCTGCAGTGTAGCATTGTATGGGAGTGAAACGTGGACGACAAGGAATATAGACAAATAGATGACGGAAGCTTTTGAAATGTGGTGCTGCCGACGAAAGATGAAGATTAGATGGGTAGATCACGTAACCAATAAGGAGGTGCTCAACAAAATTGGGAAGTGAAGGAGTTTGTGGCATATTCTAAGAGAAGGGATAGGTTGGTGGGACACATTCTGAGAGATCAAGGAATCGTTAAATTCGCATCAGAAGTAAGTGTATGGGGTAAAAATCCTAGAGGGAGACCGAGGTACGAATATAGTAAGCAGATTCAAAAGGATGTATGTTGCTGTTCGTATTCTCAGATGAAGAGGCTTGCACAGGACAGGGTAGCATGGAGGGCTGCTGTCATATATTGATTTTACTGTTGGGATTGTTGAGACGCACACCAGGCTGAGAAATAGAGACCATTGCAGATAACAGGCTAAAACAGACACGTATATCTTACGGGATGTAGGTACTAAAGAAATCTCCTAACGAACTGCTGATGCCCTCAGCCACCGTTCCAGGATGGAGGTTACCTTTCGGAGAAGATGGGCGTAACTTCATATAGCGTCTAGACGCTGTTGTAAGACGTTACATTAATACTTGGAGTCCAACAGGCACGTTTTAATGTACATAGCAAAGTTGATACCAGTCACTTGGGAACATCAATGTCAGTGGTTTCACGAGGCTAGAGTGAGAGGGTAAAGAAGAAAAACTGCAAGTTAGCAGCTCCCCTGAGGCGTGGCCTAAGGCGGAGCCTAAGGCGTGGCCAACTGACGTAAAACATTGTTGTTGTTGCCCATATTGGGTAGCGTCGTGACGTTTTACTTTCAGCTGAACAATGTGGCTACAAAGTATGGATTTTGTTAGTGCATAAGGAAGTCACCTCCCCACGCGGGGAATGGCAGAAGGGACAGGGCTGAAACGTGGTTCGCTAGAGGAGTCAGAGAGAGGGCAAGCCACAATTTAGATTGGTTGAACCAAGCAGCGGCCAATAGGAAATTGTTAACTGTCGGAAAGTGGGGAAAAGAGGTGCGCCCACACCGGCCGTTAAAACCATCTGTTTTTGGATCAAGAGGGGAGTTCTCAGTCAGACGAGTCGGGCGCCAGCCCGTGACTATCGCCGTCGTCCTCGGGGTGCTCCATCACAGTCTGTTTCTCGCGGGGAGTGCGTCTGTCTAGGGGATGCTGCTATGGAACGTAATTACTGGCTTCTGTTGTGGCAAACGATTTATACTTCTTGATTTTTTTAATTTATTTTTTAAATCACTAACCAAAGTTTAGTAGACTTAGTGTGGGATGCAATAAATTCAATGCAAGGTACCTAGGAGGTCCATAAAGTTTCCTAAACAAGTATCCTCTCGAGTCCCGAAATCCGCATCTCTAGTAGATGCCTGTACAGTCTCTCTGCAATCACTCGTTTCCGCTCGGGATATGCAGATTGACCTTGTTACCTCTTCCCTCTTTGCTATGTAAGACACGACACTGCATCAATCTGCAGACTGAAGACCACAACAACAACAGCTACATAGCCACTAATGTGTTACTTGTGTATAAATAACTGAATTCAGGTACTTTTTATTGCCATTTATTTTCACCCGCGGATGTTGTGCAGTGAGGTTGTACGTGTACATGTGAGCCAATACTCAAACTGTGGTGTCGCACAAGTACAAAGTGCGCGCCACCTACTTTCGCCGCGCGCCGCCATGCACGCACGGCGCGGCGTTCTTACGACGACAGCCACGAGCGCCCTCTGCTACAACGCCGCTCGTGGCCACCACTGAACGACATCGGGCACTTGGGACTGAGATAGCAACCAGTTAGGACCTTCGTAATCAGATAGGCACCAGTGAAGACTTTGCTATCAGTTAGGCACTAGGCAGAACTCTAGCTCAACTATGTATCAACATTCTGCAGTACTATGTAAAAGTTAAGTATTGTATAAATTCTGTGCAATATATATCTCGTTCTAATTTACTCTAGTGTTTATAGTTTCTGGCTGCTCCCCTCCGTACCTGCACCAGCGTGCTATCTTTATTCCTGTGTCGGTCTCATTCCACTCGGCCACCGACGGAAACGAGACACAAAAGCGGCGACGAGGCTGGGACACAAAACAAACAAACCAATGAACTCCCCGTAGCTCGAACGGGCCACCTTATATAGTCTCATAGCAATTAATAATCCATCATCGGTTTTTAAATAAAACAACAATTACATTCATTGTAGTTAACATTAGAAAAAAGATAGTTTTAAATAATCTTCATAATTTAGTATGGTACTGCAAATGATTGGTTCAGTAATTTAGTGTTGTTAATTAACAACTTTGTGAATAATAATAATGAATGTAGCTTTTGCATTAATTGTGCATCCATTACGGAATATACGAAGTTCCTACCATGTCTACAGTTTCAGTCTACTCTAAAATAATTTAATTAGTTTCATAACTGATTATTAATACGGGATGTAAATCTCATTTCCATTAATTACAACTATTTGCTTCACTCAGTCAGTATAATATGGTTTGTAATACAAACAGTAATTTATGTTTTACATATTTGAGTACATATGAGTACCTGGTTTTATTCGGAAATAATAATATACATATTACAATTACAACAATTACAAAACTTTGAATTTTAGTATTGGTAATTGATTAAAATGTTCCTACCATGTATAGTACTTAATTGATGTAGAATCCAATGGAAGTGCCAGTGTAATTACAATATTGCCAACAATACAGAAATTAATTATAGTCTTTCCTGGGGATGGGGAATATCTTAAGCTGCTGTTTTATTACAAGTGAGTGAGTAAATAAGTGTCCTGTTGCTTTTATATAGATGGAGATATAGAAGTGTCTCATTTTAATTTGAAGGGGGTCTGATATATAAAATTGTTATAATAACCGAGGTAAATTATTCTTTATCTATTTAGATAACAGGTTTCCAGAGGATTTACTGCCACCATCAGATCTGTCAGTACAAGACGACGTATCAACACAACAAACTCAATAAAATGCTATTTCTCGTTAACTCTTTGCCATTATACAAATATGAGAGCCCTCTTCTCGTTGACGTCTTCATTGAGGAACCACAATAATGCGCAGCGCTATGCATCTTCGAAGAAATTGCTACCCAAGTTAAGAATTTTGCTTGGTAATCATTACTACACCCTCCGTTCAGCGCCGATATTCCACCGTGAAATTGTGACGTCAAACTACCTGAAGAATGATATGCGTGTACATCGGTTCCAGTTTTATGAGTAGGTGTGCAGCGGGTGCGTTTGTGGATATGTCAACGGTCGAGCACGTTCTACTACACAGGATTAATCTACTCAACCCTCAGTGCCAGAATTTTCCTACTGTGTGTGGTGATTACTTTTGAACCGAATCATTCTGTGATCCTCCGGCATACGGTCTTCATTTGACTGCCCATAATAATTTACACTTATTGTGTAACCTGCAAGGCTGACACTGCATATGTAAAAAGTAATACCATACCATGAAAATTTCGCAGAAAGGTCTACATTGGATCACAATTATATATACAGCCTGAATTTCAGTTATTAAACAGTGCTATTAAGTACGCTGTTAAAATATATAGGCTATATTGTTTAGAAACGCATTAGTAAATGTACAACCGTATAACCTACTGTGGCCTATACATTTTTAACAGTGTACTTAATAGCACTGTTTAAAGATTGAAATACATGGAAATGGGCTCATACCGCTTGAGACACTTCATGTCACGTATGAAATTCAAAGAAGTTGAGAGACTTCATGCCATGTATGAAATTCAAAGAAGTTGACCCATGTATTTGTAATGAAAACACACCTGCCTATTACAGAACCACGACCAAACTAACTAAACCTGTAAATCTAAACGGGATAAATGTATTATATCGCCGTCAACGCCTTGCTCTATTTGAAAATGTACATACGTGAAGACAACCATATTCCATTCAGCTGCTACCTGAGTAGCCCACTGAGTTTCAGCATCATCAGAGACATTCGCTACTACCAGCATAGTTTTCGCTCCGAAAGTGGCTCTAACGAACTGCATTTACAGACAGCAACAGGTCATGTTCACTTTGCAAGGGCGAAATAGTCACATGCGGTCCATATTAGTTAGGGTCGTTTTAGGCGAGTCTTCACAAATTGCTTCACATGTCTGGGGCCGTCAGGGTAAGGCCGAGTACAGTAGTCATGGTGAGGAAGGGTCCCTTTGCGTGTTATTTGCTCTTCTTGTTGAGAAGAGGTCAAACTAGTTGCAGTACACACTATCCTTATTTTGTCAGTTTGACAGAATAACCTTGTTCCACTATGTCATCCTGGAGACCGACTTGGAGGTAAAGAAATTTTTATGAACAGATATTATCTACTTTTCAAACAGAAAATAGTATGGGGGGTTTCTTTGAAAAAGAAAATCTTTTTTGCAAGAGAGACCTTTAAATGGGCACTGGTGATAAAGAATTTTTTAGAAACATATTTTGTATACCTTTCAAACATAAGGTAGTAAATGGGGTTTCATAAAAGAAATGAGATTAGAAAAAACTTGCTTGTGAGATCCTTAAAATGGGAACTGGGTTATGGTGACAAGTAAGTTATGTAAATATTAGAAAGGAAATAATAATCTAAAATAATTAGTTCTGTTTTAGTTAGTAAAATAGGGTCTTTTTCGGCTGAATATTCATTTAAAATGGCGGATTGCCTGTTTTTAATTTCTGCTGATAGTGAAATGATGCAGTGTGATATTAGAGGAAAACGAAGCCATCCTATCTCTTTTTCCTTTGTGCAGCCAGTTTAATTAAGCTCTAGCTGATGAATCTACTGTAAGAATGTCACTCGTGTATTCCTCCGATACAGTTTCTTACAATACAACAAAAAAGGTCAGCACTGCTCTGTATGATAATGATACACCAGAACAAAATACTCAAAACTGAAGGTCCACTGATTTGCAGTTGAATAACAATTCCGTTTCATCAATTCCGGACGTCAGTGTGGCGACCTACAATACGTCCGTCCCCACAGTGGGCGGCGGTGTTGCGGAACCCGATGGCGTCTTTGGCTGCGGGGCTGGGCGGCTGAGCAGCGATAGCGGCGTCGGTCGGCGGAGGCGTGACAGGGCCCGAGGATGGCGTCCGGCCGGCGAGGCTACTTTTTTATTTTTTTATTGGTGTTTTCAAATGTTCAAATGTTTGTAGAACTTATGGGACTTAACTACTGGGTCATCAGTCCCTAAGCTTACAAACTACTTATCAACTAGCTAACACTAAGGACGTCACAAATATCCATGCCCGAGGGGGAATTCGAACCCCCGACCGTAGTGGCCGTGCAGATCGTGACTGGAGCGCCTCAGTCTCCTCGGCCACCGCGGCCGGCTATTGGTGTTTTAAGGCCAGCGGAGGCGGCAGGCTGCTGGCAGCAGCTTCTTTGCTGCTCTTCAGCCGAGGCTATTTACAAAGTTGGCAATTTGATGAAAACAGAGAAAGATGACAAAATTTGATGAATTTAGACACTAGAATGGAGAGTAAAATGAAGTGAACAGACATAGAGCAAAGAATTTGAAGTAAAACATATTTACAATTAAAACTGCCACGTGGTTAAAATCACACAGAGATAGAAGTTAAAAATCCGGGGTGGTTAAAATCACACTGGTGGAGCACACTACACGATGACGAAGACACAGCTTGAAACACATGCCAACTATAACATTCTCCCTGATCGGCGGCTGCTTGAGTATTAAAACACCACTTGAGCACGAAGCACAAATGCTCTGATATGAAACTTCCTGGCAGATTAAAATTGTGTTCCGGAACCGGGACTCGAACCTGGGACCTTTGCCTTTCGCGGGCAAGCGCACTACCGACTGTGCTATCCCGACACGACTCACGATGCCGCCTCACAACTTTACTTTCACCAGTACCTCGTCTCCTACTTTCCAAACTTCACAGAAGCTCTCCTGCAAACACGCAAGACTAGCACTCCAGGAAGTTTCATATCAGTGCACACTCCGCTGCAGAGTGAAGTTTCATTCTGAAAACATCCCTTAGGCGGTGGCTAAGCCATGTCTACACCATATCCTTTCTTCCAGGAGTGCTAGTCTTGCGTGTTTGCAGGAGAGCTTCTGTGAAGTTTGGAAAGTAGGAGACGGGGTACTGGTGGAAGTAAAGTTGTGAGGCGGCATCGTGAGTCGTGTCGGGATAGCACAGTCGGTAGTGCGCTTGCCCGCGAAAGGCAAAGGTCCTAGGTTCGAGTCCCGGTTCCGGCACACAATTTTAATCTGCCAGGAAGTTACATATGAACTAACTAATACTAAGGATGGCATAAATTACCATGCCCGAGAGTGTATTCGAACCCCCGACCGTAGTGGCCGTGCAAACCGTGACTCGAGCGCCTCAGTCCCCTCGGCCACCGCGGCCGGCTGGGGTTAACAGTAAGGAGCCACTGGTTGCACCTGGAGAAGAATTCAGAGAGATGGGACTTAAGGAGATGTTGGGAGCGGGCGAGGGAGGGGGCGATGGCAAAGAAGGCGGTGTCGTCAGCGTAGTGGAGAAGATGGACAGGAGGCTGTGGTTGTGGTATATCAGCCGAATACATAAGGTAGAGGAGGGGGGAGAGGACGCAGCTCTGGGGCACCCCGGTAGAGGGGAAAACAAACTGGAGTTTGAGTTGTTGACAGTGACATACGATGGGCGATGGACAAGAAAGGAAGCGACGAAGCGGACATAATTAATGGGAAAGACATGGAGCTAGAGTTTGGAGACCGGAATGCCATACACGGTCGTAAGCATTCTCAATCTGAAGAGAAACGAGGATAGCCGTGGCTTGGCGGGGCGCGAACATAAATACGCACGCGGAAAGATATCTGCCTGTGCTAACTCCCTGATCACGTGTACGGCGGACGGAAGAAGGTCTTCTTTTTGTGGGCCCTCTTGGCGTGCTGCTAGCGTCGCCTGCGAGCTCGTGTGGGCCCGTGGATTGTTCGCCTAGCTGCTCGGCAACCCGCGACGCCTTCGTGTCATGTGTGTTGCCACTGTAGTAGGCGGACAGGACACTAGCTATTTTTCATTTCTGACAAATGTACTGCAGCAGTTGAGCCTGATTCTCAGGGTGATAATCTTGTTGTTGTTGTTTATAGGGGACCAAACTACAAGGTCATCAGTCCCCTGTTCCAGACAGTGATGTAACATGTGATAGAACGAAAACACAGAACAAGGCTTAGAAAATTCCTTGAATGTAAAATAAAGACAAATACCACACTTATACACAGAGGAGTGCACAGAAGGAATAAAAGTACAATTTCACAGCAGAATGCTATGGCCGGCTGATCACTAAGATAATAACGGATGAGCGAGCCATGCTGTACACACTAAAAAACCACCTCAACCGCAAGTAACTTAAAAAACAGTGTAAAAATGAGGGTCTGTGAATCACTCAGAAGTGCCTTCCATTAAATGGAAGGGTAGAAACCAGATGCGCGAATAAAATTTAAAACAGTAGTAGCCAAGGAGGCATTGTCACCTAAAACTGATGGCAACGAATCTGGTAGGCTAAAGGACTGCCGCAAAGCGGCTAAAAACGGACAATACAACAGTATGTGGACCACAGTCAGCTGGGCGCCACAACGGCAAACTGGTGGGCCCTCTCGACGCAAGAGGTGGCCGTGTGTTAACCACGTATGGCCAATGCGAAGTCGGCAGAGTACAACGGACTTCCTACGAGAAGCTCGTAGGGAGGACCTCCACATTGCAGTAGAAGGCTTAACAGCACGGAGCTTATTCGGTGCGTTCGATTCAGCCCACTCTGTATTCCAAAGGCTTAATACCTTCCGATGGAGCACCGCCCGGAGATCCCTCTCCTGGAGACCGATTTCCAGCATGGTTGAGGTAGTAGCCTCCTTCGCCAGTTGGTCAACACGTTCATTTCCAGTTATTCCAATGTGGCCTGGAGTCCAAAGGAAGACCACAGGGCGACCAGATGTACATAGTCTGTATACAGTTTCCTGAATGGACCGTACCAAGGGATGTTTTGGGAAACACTGGTTGAGGGCTTGCAAACCACTCAGGGAGTCAGTACAGATAACCACAGACTCCCCGGGGCAGGCTCTGAGATGTTCAAGGGCCCGCCAAATGGCGACAAGTTCCGCTGTAAACACACTACTCCCACAGGGCAATGAATGTTGTTCTATATGCCGGTTGTGGGTATAGGCATACCCAACATGGCCATCGACTAGGAAGCCATCGGTGTATATAAATTCAGCGGCATGGTACGCATCCAGAAGGGCCTGGAACTGTTGATGCAGAGTCGTTGGTGCAACAGAGGCTTTGGCGTCTCGGGACAAGTCCAACCGAAGCTGGAGGCGAGGAAGGACCCAAGGAGGAGTACGAGAATGGTACTGGAAGGTGAGAGGAATAGGAAGGGACTCTAGAGAAGAAAGAAGGGAACGAACACGAACCGCAATCTGGAGGCCCGACCGGGGCCGTCGTCGTGGGGAAGGGAGTGCGACAGCTGGGAAGAGGAGCCTGCGATTTGGGTGGTGAGGTATGGCATGAATATGGGTAACATAAGAAGCCATTAGCTGTTGCCTTCTGAATCGCAGGGGAGGAACCCCAGCCTCAGCAAGAAGGCTTGTCACAGGACTGGTACGGAAGGCCCCTGTTCCCAAACGGATGCCACTGTGATGAACCGGATCTAAGATCTGCAGTACAGTTGGAGCTGCAGAATCATACACAAGGCAGCCATAATCCAGGCGTAATACACTTGTAGTAGAGTGGGGCGAGCAGCTCCCCAACCTGTGTGGCTGAGGCAGCGGAGGATGTTTAGATGTCTCCAGCATTTTTGTTTTAATTGGCGAACATGCGGTATCCAGGTCAGCCGGGCATCAAAAAGCATGCCTAGGAAACGGTGTGTCTCCGTAACGCGAAGGGGTTCATCATTCAAATATAGCTCAGGTTCTGGATGAGCTACCCGACGGCGACAAAAGTCCATGACGCGGGTTTTCTACGCCGAAAATTGGAAACCATGCTCAGAGGCCCAAGACTGTGCCTTTCGAATGGCTCCCTGCAGCCGCCGTTCTGTGACGTTAATGCTGCTGGAGCTGAAGTAAAGGCAAAAGTCGTCGGCAAACAAGGAGGAAGAGACAGACGTTCCTACTGCCGCAGCTAGTCCGTTAATAGCGGTACACTTAAAACGCAGCCCTGTGGGACGCTATTCTCTAAAACATGAGCGGAGCTAAGAGAGGTGCCAACCCGAACCTGAAAGGAGCGTAGCGACAGGAAGTTCTGTATGAACGTTGGTAGGGGGCCACGTAAGTCCCATTCATAAAGTGTGGAGAAAATGTGATGCCGCCAGGTTGTATCATAAGCTTTGCGGAGGTCAAAAAAGACTGCGACAAGGTGTTCTCGGCGAGTAAAAGCGGTTCGAATAGCTGATTCCAGGGACACAAGATTGTCTAGAGTAGAACGGCCCTGACGGAAGCCTCCCTGTTGTGGAGCCAGGAGACCTCGATCCTCCAGTAGCCACATAAGCCGTCGACTCACCATACGTTCGAGGATCTTACACAGAACGTTGGTGAGACTGATGGGGCGGTAGCTCCCAGCGTCGGACGGATCTGCGCCTGGTTTCATCACTGGGACGATAGTACTTCTCCGCCATTGTGACGGGAAAAGGCCTTCTGTCCAGAGACGATTATAAAGGGCGAGTAGCTGACGTTTAAAGTCCGCTGAGAGGTGACGGACGAACTGGCTGTGAATACGGTCCGGACCAGGAGAGGTTTTGGGGGATGCAGCAAGAGCAGTCTGGAACTCCCACTCACTAAATGGAGCATTGTACGCTTCCTGTCGACGTGTGCGGAAGAACAATTGCCTCCGCTCAACTCGCTCTTTGAGGACGCGAAATTGTGCACTGTAGGCTGCGGTCGCAGAGCAACGTGCAAAATGACCTGCCATTAGCTCGGCAATAACCGTCGGGTCAGTACAAAGACTACATTCGATTCGGAGTGACGGGATTCCGCTTGGTGGGTTGTACCCGAAGAGGCGCCGTACCTGCGACCACACTTCAGAAGTGGAGGCGCGGGAGCCTATGGTGGCTACATATCGATCCCAACAGTCCTGCTTACTCTGTTGGATCAGTCGCCGGGCGCGGGCCCGGAGACGCTTAAAAGCGATTAGATGTTCAATACTGGGGTGGCGCCAGCGGCGTTGAAGCGCCCGTCGTCGCTCCCGGATAGCGTCAGCTATCTCCCGCGTCCACCAAGGCACTGACTTGCGCCTAAGTGACCCTGTGGTAGTCGGGACATTCGCTTCAGCAGCGGAAATAATGTCCTCAGTGAGTTGTTGTACTGCCATATCAATGTTATCAGGCAATGGAGCAGTAGCCACAGCTGTCGAGGTATAGCCATGCCAGTCAGCCCTATGGAGGGACCACCGAGGCAGGCGTCCTGCAGGGTGAAATTGTGAGAGCGACAAAAGGAGAGGAAAGTTTTCGCTCCCACAAAGGTCATCATGGACCTTCCAAGATAAATGCGGAAGGAGACTCGGGCTACAAATGGATAGGTCGATGGCGGAGAAAGAGCCATGCACCACGTTGATGTGTTGGGGTGCCCCACTATTCAAGATGAAAATGTCAAGCTGTGTGAGAAGGTTCTCAAGGTCTCTACCACGGCCCGTGCTCTCATTTCCACCCCATAGAGGGTGGTGGGCATTGAAATCACCCAAGAGGAGGAATGGTTGTGGTAATTGGGCAACCAATGCAGTGATGTCAGCAGGAGAGACAACAACATCCGGGGGAACAGATGGTAAATTCCTCTATTGCCCGGAGTCGAACAGCCACTGCCTCCAGGGTCGTGTTGAGAGGCACAGCAGCGCTTGGGACGGTTGCAAGAACATAGACACATACTCCGCCAGATACCCTGTTATAGATGGAACGATTGTTGTAATAGCCCCGATAGCCACGAAGGGCTGGGGTCCTCTGTGCAGGGAACCAAGTTTCCTGCAGGGCTATACAGAATGCTGGAAATCGGCACAACAGTTGTTGCAGTTCGGACAAATGGCGGAAAAAACCGCCACAGTTCCATTGCATGATCATAGATGCTCCTGGTCGCTGGGACATGCAGATTGGGACGGTGCACTACTGTCTGCAAGATTGTTTGCCGTCGCTGATGGCGGAGGCAGAGCCTCAACGTCCATCGCGTTTGGGACTCAGCAAAAGCCAAGTCCTCAGGGGACGTGAGAATTTCTATTTCGTCCTCTGAGGCTGACGTTTCTTGCGGTGGCTCAGAAGCCACTTGGTGTTCAGTCTTTTTGGGCCTCTTTTTCTTCCTGTCCCGTTTGTCTTTTGGTCTCTCCTGCTGGGAGGGCTTGTCTGCCACATCAGGGACAGAGGATACCCTTGAGGCCCTGCGACCAGCAGGTAGTGGCTTTTTCAGCCACTCACTACTTTAGGAGGAAGGGCATCGAGGGAGCCCTTCCTTGCAGGAGGAGCCAGAGATGGTTGTTGGTTCTCTGGCTCAGGGATGGGGACCATTGTCCCCTGTGGTTTTGTATTCGTTACTCCCAAAGTAGGGACCTTGGGGGCAACAGAAGAGGAGGCGCCCCCTGACAGTATGGGGGCAACTGGTAACTGTTGGGCCGGAGGGCCCAGGATGGTAGATTGAACTTGAGGTGATTTTACCATTGATGTTGCTGTAGCATATGTAGACTTCATGCTGACAGGATGAACCTTTTCGTATTTGTGCTTGGCCTCGGAATATGAAAGTCTGTCCAGGGTCTTGTACTCCATTATCTTTCTCTCTTTTTGAAAAACTGGGCAGTGAGCAGGGAGAGTGGTGCTGGCCACAGTTAACACAGACAGGAGGCGGTGTACATGGGACGTCTGGGTGTGACGCATGTCCACACTCGCGACAGGTGGGGTTGGCATCGCAGCGAGATGAAATATGGCCAAACCTCCAGCATTTAAAACAGCGCATAGGGGGTTGGACGTCACATCGGTAAACCATCACCTTGACTTTTTCGGGCAATGAATCACCCTCAAAAGCCAAGATGAAGGCACCAGTGGCGACCCTGTTGTCCTTCGGACTCCTGTATATGCGCCGAATAAACTGCACACCTCTCCTCTCCAAGTTCTTCCGGAGTTCGTCATCGGACTGGAGTAAGAGATCCCGATGAAAGATAATACCCTGGACCATGTTCAATCTTTTATGTGGTGTGATGGTAACGGGAACGTCACCCAGCTTGTCACAGGCAAGCAGTGCCCGTGACTGGGCTGGAGACGACGTCGTTATCAAAATCGACCCGGATCTCATCTTAGATATTCCGTCTACCTCGCCAAACTTGTCTTCGATGTTCTCAACAAAAAACAGAGGCTTAGTTGACATAAACGATTCGCCATCTGTTCGACTGCACACCGACTGCACGCCTCACCTTGATGACGAGCCCGACGTTCTTCCCATGGCGTAGCCAGGGATGGAAACGATTGGGGGTCATACGATGCTGCATTGAACGAAACTCTTCCACTCTTGCAGACGCCGTTTTCGCGGCCGGCCACGCTTTTGTTTGCTCGTTTCATGTTCTTCCCACGAGCAGCTAGGGAACTAAAGGTCCACCCAGGCAGAGCCCCGCTTGCCTGGGTAAGCCTTGTACAACTGAGGTGCGGCAGGTTCCTCAGAGGTTTCTCGCTAGCGCCTGTTCAACCTCAACAGCCATGCATCTCCTCGGCACGTAGCACACATTGAGATTGAGTGGTTTTTTATAGAGGTTTGTACCGTTCTCGCGACCCGGGCGATTAAGCCAAGATCCCCGGGCTCTGAAACGTACAATGTTCCACCGTCGCGCCGAACGATGATCGTTGAAGCACGCACAGAGCTTACGGTGTAGCGGGCTGTTGCCGCGACACAGCCCACGGCTCAGGACCCCGGGTTCGCCAATCCCGTACCCAGCAAATGAATGCTGAGCCCCTGAGGGGGGCGATAATCTAAAAGTCGTTCTGCACTTATACAATAGGTAGATCGTAGACGCAGTGCTGGAGAAGGAAGAACACTATACCTCGAAAGACGATTTTTACGGCAGAGATATAGCTGCCAGAGCGCCTTATGTGTGATCCCCTTTAATAGGGAATCTTCATAGACAATGAGAAGTGTGACATCGACGAGTGAAGCAAACAGGTGACGTACCATGGAGACGCACTTGTGCTTCACACAGCCACGACTTTTGAGGGGTGAAAATGGGACCTTAAGAGTAGCGTGATTGTTGTTTCAGAGAATTGGTACACACGTTGGTCACTCCGAATCAGTTGTGCCACGATAGTTGTTGAAATTGTTACGCCCGTAGATGAAATTATGGACTTCCATGCAGAACAGACTTCCGCCAAGATCGTACAGCTACTACATAGGTCGGTATTACACAATCAAATTATTGGACAATGAATTGCACGAAAAAAATTGATGAAATATTGAACCTATTCTTTGACATTGGGTCAAACGCTAAAGGGGATATTGCACTATCATCCAATATTTTGTCAAATTTGATTTATACTACAGTTGCGTTGTGTCTGCATTTAGAAGAGGAGGGGAAAATGGAAAGGAAACTTACGTGGATGAAACCGTGGGTGTCACGGCGAGAGAAATAAAATTTGTAAAGGCAACGGGAGGATTTTCTTTTTTATGTCGTCGGCAGTACAGTCGGCCCGTAATTCACTGCTAATTTTATTTTGTGCCTCTCCATTCTTCACAATTTGCAATAAAGTAGCAGAAAAGGCTGACGAAAACAGTGTATACGAATAAGATTGAAATTCGATAAATCAAGTTTCTTTAAATAACGTTTTCAATTGAAAATGTCAGCAATGACAAAGTGAAAAATCTAAATTGTTTATAACGTTATTAACAATGTAAGGGGGGACATAGCTAAGAAAGTAAATAGGGTCTATTTATTCCCTTACGAAAATTGTCTAACGTGTTTATATGTATATATTTTCGATTGCAAACAGATTGGATGTTTTGAATGTTGTTTACTCCCAGCACTTATCACACCAAGTTCACTAAAAGCTGGTCAGTTCTGGTTCGTAGAGTGCATTCGTCCAAGACACACTGCCCCCTCGCAGGAATCATGGACTGGGGTGCGAAAATCTACAATCTTTTTCACCTATGGTGCTTGTGGAACGAATGGGGACCAGCGCTTGATACGTGCAGATTGTTTTGCCATTTCGGCAACATGGAACTGATGGGTTGTTGGAATAGGATAACGCTCGCCCACACACTGCCCGTGATAGTGAACGTGCCCCGCATGTAGGGCAGCAACTTCCCTGGTCACCACGATCTCCGAACTTGTCATCAATCAAGCACATAGTGGCGTATCCCCCATTTTTAGAATACTTTATTACGGCTTTTCTTTTCTTTTATTTCTGGATGAGTAATCGGTGATGATTTTTTGGCCTTTGGACCCCATCCGGGATCGTGTTCGGACTGCCTGGTCCAAGTTTATACGTGACGTCACATCGACGTGCGCGCCGATGATGATGAAATGATGATGACAACACCCAGTCCCCGAATGGAGAAAATCTCCAACCCGACCTGGAATCGAACCGAGGCCCCCTGAATGGCAATGTAGGCATATATATCCTCTTGGCCATTAAAATTGCTACAGCACGAAAATGACGTGCTACAGACGCGAAATTTAACCGACAGGAAGAAGATGCTGAGTTATCAAATGATTAACTTATCAGAGCATTCACACAAGGTTGGCGCCGGTGGAGACACCTACAACGTGCTGACATGAGGAAAGTTTCCAACCGATTTCTCATACACAAACAGCAGCTGACCGACGCTGCCTGATGAAACGTTGTTGAGATGCCTCGCGTAAGGAGGAGAAATGCGTTCTATCATTTTTCCGACTTTCATAAAGATCGGATTGTAGCCTGAAGCGATTGCGGTTTATCGTAACGCGACATTGCTGCTCACGATCCTACGACTCTTCGCAGAATATGGAATCGGTGATTCAGAAGGGCAATACGGAACACCGTGCTGGATCCCAACGGCCTCGTATCACTAGCAGTCGAGGTGAGAGGCATCTTATCCGCATGGCTGTAACGGATCGTGCAGTCAACGAATGGGGACGTTTGAAAGACAACAACCATCTGCACGAACAGTTCGACGACGTTTGCAGCAGCATTGACTATCAACTCTGAGACAATGGCTGTATCACAGACAGAAGCGCCTGCGATGGTGTACGCAGCGACGAACGTGGGTACACGAGTGACAAAACGTCAATTTTTCGGATGAATCCAGGTTCCGTTTACAGCATCACGATCGGCGCATCCGTGTTTAGTGAGATCGCGGTGTACGCACATTAAGTGCATGAATACGTCATCGCCATACTTGCATATCACCCGGCGAGATGGTAAGGGGTGCCATTGGTTACACGTCTCGGTCACCTCTTGTTCGCATCGACGGTATTTTGAACAATGGCCGTTACATTTCATATGTATTACGACCCGTGGCTGTACCCTTCATTAGATGCCTGCGAAACCCCACATTTCAGCAGGATAATGCACGACCGCATGTTGCATGTCCTATACGGGCTTTTGTGGATATGGAAAATGTTCGACTGTTGCCCTGGCCAGCACATTCTCCAGACCTCTCACCAATTGAAAACGTCTGGTTAATGGTGGCCGAGGAACAGGCTCGTCACAATACGCCAGTCACTAGTCTTGATGAATTGTGGTATCGAGTTGAAGATCATGGGCATCTGTACCTGTACGCGCCATCCAAGTTCTGTTTGACACAAAGGCCAGTCGTATCAAGGCAGTTATTATGGCCAGATGTGCTTGTTCTGGACACTGATTTCCCAGGATACATGCACCCAAATTGCGTGAAAATGAAACTACATATCGGTCCTAGTATAATGTATTTCTCCAATGAATGACAATTTATCAACTACATTTCTTTTTGGCGTAGCAATTTTAATGGCCTATATATATATATATTTCAAAATTGTGCGTGTTAAGGCAGATTAACTTTTAGAAGATCCCCACTGCAAGATTTGAGAGTAAAGGCCTAATTAATATTTTGATTTCATATTTAGAAAGGTGCTCAGCAAAGGTAATAATTCATTACCGTGCGATTAATATGATACAAGCGAATCTAGCTTTACACTTATCTCTTATCCTGAAAAAGTAAACCGAAAAGTGTCTTAAAATTATCAGTTTTAATTCCGAGTGGACAAAACCATACCTTCATTGACTTATATTCTACCAATCGATATTGTGATCTGCACACGACCTAAGAGTGAGACTTTCCAACCGGCCGCGGTGGCCGAGGGGACTGAGGAGCTCCAGTCATGGTCTGCACGGTCACTACGTTCGGGGGTTCGATTCCCCACACGGGCATGGATATTTGTGCCGTCCTAGTTCGTAAGTAGTTCATAAGTAGCTTGTAAATTTAGGGACTGATGACCCCGTAGTTAAGTCCCATAAGCTTAACAAACATTTGAACATTTTTTTGAGACTATCCAATAGTACATGTAAAACTGAGGTAAGCAATATTGAACGGTGTATTGAGAAGCTGAGTGGGAATGGGCACTCTACACTGACTGGTGGAAGGAACTATTGTATGCAATCGTTGTTTGGTGTGTGTGTGTGTGTGTGTGTGTGTGTGTGTGTGTGTGTGTGTTTGTGTCTGCAATGCAATGAATTTTGGCTATATGTGGGTCTCAGCGTTTAATTAACGCATTAAACCCCTCGTAAAGTACCGGAATTTTGTAACGTGTGGAATATGGTTGGGTGAAAACTGACTCGTGCAACTCTTTGAACTTTCCAGAAGTACGTGAACAAGTTGAGCAGGCGTCGAATATTGTTTTGGAAGATTTCGCCTTCTGTATGATTGAATAGATGCCAGAATTGGCACCTGCGTTCCTGCTTTAGGAGACTACACCACGTACCGCTATGGGCCTTTCAGGACGGATCGACACCATGTACCTCAGTACCACTTGCGCTATTTAACAGGAAATTTTTGATCATTTCGTGTACTGCATATGCACTGCTTCAAAAGTGACTCTAAGAGTGTGTACTTATTCTTATCTCCGGCAAGGTATTTTCATGATCAAAGTTGTGAAAAGTACTCACGTGCTAAGATGACTCGTCGTACACATATCACTAACTAATTTCAGTAAAACCCCTTTGGAAGAAATCTCTTCCAAGCTCGGGATAATTTGTTCACTTTAATCCAGGAGCTAAACTTAAAAGGCAAGACTGATGTTCATAGTAAATGTAGGTACTTAACTGTTTAAAAACTACCACTTGCATAAAAATTTTATTAGAAAGGGCAATAATCGACTTACTGAAGGAAAACTTGAATGTGTTCAGCAAACTAAAAATAATCTTTATTTACATCCACAATAAGCACTTGATAACATTAACCGAATTTTCCGTCGTTGCTTGTCAGAACATGATAATATTATGAAAAAGGAAATAATTTTGATGTTCCGCAAATTTATTTGTTTAGTTACACACTGACTTTTGGCTTCTTAAGACATCATTGAAGCAGGTTTGTAACGCAATAAATAAATTTGATGAATGTCAGGAATTTTTCCTTTTTCATTATAACCACTTGCTTACCTAAATTCGATTTAGGTACAGATGAACATAAACAGGGCCAGCTAATTTTCCCAATAAAATAGTCGAAATTTTATACCAATGGCTTACGTATCAGTGCAGTAACTCTTATCTTTATTGCAATATACAGCATAAAGTAGGCGCTTCTTAGCGAAATAGAGGTGATTGCAAGTGAGGACACTAAACTATTCCCTAAATTTACGAAGAAGAAATTCATTCAAAGGTAAATTGGTCGCTGTTCGTTGCTGTCAAGGCTACACTACAGAGATTCCACGAAACACAGTTCCGAACGTAAGTACGGCTCTTAATAGCGGCTTCCACTTCACAAAAGCCGAGCATCCTTCTTCTTGTACTCGGGACTGTGACTGCCCCAGAACAGCGCAGTAATTCAGCGAATCCGATTAAAGTACACGGTGCCTCAGAGCTCCAAATCCAAACTTTTTACAACGCATGGAACATCGGTAGCTCAATAAGGCTTTTTGCGGATGATGCAGTATTTTATCGACAAGTCGCAACTCTGTGAAAGGGTAACGAAATTCTGCACGGCCACTACGGTCGGGGGTTCGAATCCCCCCTCGGGCATGGATATTTGTGCCGTCCTTAGTTGTAGGTAGTTCATAAGTAGTTTGTAAGTTTAGGGACTGATGACCCCGTAGTTAAGTCCCTTAAGCTTCACAAACATTTGAACATTTGAGCATTTGGTAACGAAATGCAGGATGTCTTATAGTATATCGATACTTGATGCAGGGAATGGTAATTGAATCTCAACATAAACAAGTTTAAAGCGACGCATTTACATAAAAAGAAAGATCATTATTTAACTTCAGAATAGCAGGGCAAACACTGAAAGCAGTTACGTTCATAAATTATCTGGAAGTGGGCATTAGGGGCGGTTTGAAGTGAGACGACACATAATTTCAGTCTGGGTAGGGTAGATGTCACACTGAGATTTATTGGAAGAATTCTCAAGAAGAGTTGTCTGTGAACCAAGGACGTACGTTACAGACCTCGTTCGGCCAACGCTTGAGTATTGGTCATCAGTTTGCGATCCGCATCAAGTCGAATTAATCTTACATATATAAATTTTGTGCCTGTATTTCATTCTACGGCCATAACTACACATCGCAAACGAATAGCGTTTGTATGTGGTAGTAGGTTTCAGCCTCCTGTTGTGCACTGTGGTGATAGCGGTTTGATAACGTTAAAGGGGTGGGGGGGGTGGAAGATATGGGAGTTGAAAGTTACCGATTTGGGTGTGGGTGTTAATATTTTGCTCTTCAGCAAAAGCTACACAATGGAGACCAATGATCTCCATGTGTTGCTGTAATACTAAGTCTCCCGTTGTACACCACAGCAGTTCCGTTTCGATAGCTATAAGAGGGTGGAAGATATAGTGGTTGAAAATTCGGACTGAAGACCAGCAATGACTTTCGACACTATAATAGAAAAGAGGTTATATACAGAGAAAAACGTGATGCACATTCTTCAGTTGTTCTTCTGCAACAAGCGCACGAGTAAAGAAAAATAAGTGCATATTGCAGTTTGAAAAGTAAAACTACCAAGAAAGATGACAAAGTGTAAGAAAGAAATTTCGCGTTCTCGATCCATTTCTAAAAGCATCCTTCTTCTTGAAAACTGCGCTGAAAAGTGAATCTACAGACGATAGAAACTTGAAATTTGTAGACGTTGATTATCTTATATTGTAGGCATCAGCGATTTTTTTATATTCAAGTCGCTTAGGGGCTGAAATAGGGGATGAACTAATTTATTAACGTACGTTGTTATTAAGGCAGTTTTGAAGCAAGAAATACAAAATTTCGGATTATGATTTTTGATTGGAGTTTTAAAAACACATATTTCGATATTTTTGGTAATTCAACCACTAAGCGTGTGAAACAAGAGTAAATATTTGAAGGGTGCTATGTGTTTCTGGATGTTTTGAATTCTGCCATAGGGGGTTGCAAGTTGTATCACAATAATTTATTAGGAAAGGATTTTTAAAGCTAAGTCTATGAAAATTTATATTTAGAAGTAGAAACAACAAATGCAGACCATCCAGTCTACGCGTGAAAGCAGCGGGAAATAATCTAGTAGATGAGATAAAGAAGATCCAACTGAGAGCAGCTCACTTTGTTACTGGCTCGTTTAGTAAGTTCGAAAGCGTCACACACATGATTAGAAGACTCCAGTGCCAGACGCTGCAAGATTATATTAGGTTAATACTTGTTCCGTAGATCATAAATACGACATTTTGCAATGATGTGAAACGTGTCAGTTTAGTAAGAGGTGTCTGTACATGACACTATTTTAAGGATTTTTTACTTTTTCTATTCTATTTTCAGCGACATTAGAATGTTTTAACTAAAAATTTATCTAATGTGTAGAAGGTGCTGCCATTAACAAATTATGTAATTTCGTTTTAAATACTAGTTGGCTATGTTTTAGACTTTTGATGCTACTTGGTGAGTGACCAAAGAATTTTATGATAGAATAATTCATCCCTTTCTGTGTCAGTGTTATGTTTAACCTTGAATAGCAAAGAGAAGCCTTTCTCCTTCACTTGTAGCTATGCGCGGTGCTATTATTTTTGAATTGTGCCCGATAATTAATAACAAATTTCATAAGTGACACATACATAGTGAAGTTGCAGTGAAAATCCCTACATCCTTAAATAAATGTTTCCTGGATGATCTTGAGTGGGTGTGACAGCAATACTTGTAACTTCAGCATAAAGAAGTAGCTTAGCATGTAGTCGGTCACAGTGGTCTTGGAGTACATCGCACGACTAGAAATTGAATTGTCGCGGATCCGCTACCTGGTCGGATCTCGTATTCCTTCAGTCTGCGTTTTAATCCAGCCTCCACCTCTCACCGATGTGAGGAGACGCCTCAAACGACACGTGGTTCGTCGAAAATTCAATTTCCTGTAGAGCGAAGATCTGGAATGCTTACTGCATCGGTTATGTTGCTCCATGACAATTCTCATCTCTATGTGGCTCGGCTATTTTTCGACGCAGTCACCAAGATAACTAATACACTTGTAATATCGTGCGATTAGTTCTTGGACTCCTGTCCCATGGAAGTATTCCGCCACTTAATGGAACTAGCTGGTGAGAGTTTCTCGTATATTCGTTGTCAAAACGTTGACCAGCAAGTTCTTGAGGTTCAAGAAAAGATGGAAATTGATGAGAGGAAGCTAAGGACTGTGTGGTGGATGATCAAACAGTTTCCAGCCATAGTCCTGCAAAACAGTTGCGCCGTGCCATATGGGGACGAGCATTACCATGGAGCAACAAAGCACGTACAGTAAGCATTCCACAACTTTTGTTCTGAATGGCAGGTAGCAGTTTCCGCAGTGATTCACAATAATGGGAAGTGTTTTAACAACGACGAAACGAAAACAAAAGTGCATTACATGATACGACAAGTGTCCCAGTTCTTCGATGAATATGTTTAGAAATAAACATTGCTGTACGTGTTGAAAGGAATGGCGGATGGAAGATTAATCTTTAACGTACTGTCGACATAGAAGAAACAGATCACACGCTTGGATAGTTTTTATCGGGTATTGGAAAAGACATCGGCCATACCCTTTGAAAGGAGTCATTGCAGCATTGCCCTGAAGTGATTTAGTAAAATTACGGAAAATCTAAATTAGTAACGCCTCATGGTATATATATTATTTTTTTTTTCGTGTGACTATGTTATCTTTGGTTGAAGGAAGGAAATTTACTAGATATTCATCATACATAGCCCACAACAGAATAATACGTCAAGGCATTTGTGAGGGCAGGAGAAAGAGGGGGGAAGGTGGGGATGGAGTTAAATAAGCTTCATAATTTAGTATGGCGCTGCAAACGATTGGTTCAGTAGTTTAGTGTTGTGAATTAACAATTTTTTGAGTAATAACAGTGAATGTAGCTTTTGCATTAATTGTGCATCCATTATGGAAAAAACGAATTTCCTGCCATGTATACAGTATATACATAACAAGTACTGAATCTTGCAGTTTTAGTCTACTCTCAGATAATTTAATTATTATCATTGCTGATTATTAATACTGGATGTATACCTCATTTTCATTAATTACAACTAATCACTTCACTCGGTCAGTATAATATAGTGTGTAATACAAGCATTAATTTATCTTTTACTCATATGAGTACCTGGATAATTCGGAAATAATAATATACATATTACAATTACAACAATTACCAAACTTAGAATTTTAGTATTTATCATTGATTAAACTGTGCCTATCACGAACAGTACTTAATTCAAATATGTAGAATACAATCGAAGTGCCAATGTGTACATCAACAACCTTCTAATCATACTTTACTAGTGCATCTACTGTAATTTATGTCTATATATAAAAGGCTTGTGTGTGTACGTGCTGACAGACTTTTCTCCATGACCATATACTGCCACCCACTCGTGGTTGTGGTGGTAGATAGCCCTTAGTCTAGTGATGTTAGTAGGGGAGTTTGGTGGCGGTGCGTGGCAGTGGGTGAGTGTGACGAGCAAAAATTCGCAAAATATGCAATAAATACTCTTAGGAAAAGCTATATACTCTGTGACTTACGAACTTTACGGTACGAGTCAAAATCTGTTTATTCTTTCAATCTTCAGAAAATGCGGTCCTTTCAGACTCTAATAAAGACGAGGAATATCAAATACGCAAATTTTTAAATAGATCACATGTTTCCGTCAACCACACATTACCGACTATGAACAGAGACACAAAACAAAGATAAAAATCCAGATAGACTCAAAGATAAAAATACTCGTCGAATATTGATCACTGTCGTGGAAGCGTGGTGGAAACACAGACATATCTTAATGAATGTCTCTTAGGCCATAGATATTGATATGCCTGTGCCAGTAGGCTCACTGGTCTATGCTAAACGGTGATCTCTGATACATATAGCCGCGACACTCCATGCTGTGAAAGGTGTTATCGTTTGACAGCTGGGTCAAGAAAAACTATTGTGAGATTACCGCCCAATAGAAATACTGTTAATTAATAGCATTTGATAATTATACAGTATGAAGTTCACTGCAAACATTGACCATGCCAATGCACTAAATGTTACACGATTTTAATCTTATTAATTATGGTAGCAATGTATGTACACAGTTGGGTGACAACATTTATAGTTAGGCCATAGGTAGAAATTCTCCACGTTGAGATTTGCTGTGTGCTTGTAGCTGACGGGAGGCCAGCGAGCAGGCCGATGTTGGTGGCTTGTTCCAACTTAGGATTTTACAGTTCGTTTCCGGTGAGGGGAGAGAGGGACAATGGCGAGTGCCAGGCACAGTGCAGTGCACAAATATTGTAATACTACTGGCATTTGAAGTAATACGATGCAGTTAGGAACCTTTAAGGCCCTCATTACAAAATAGCCTGTTGATAAATAAACAATACATTATCTGATATAGTCACATCTAACGTAATATGTTTAATTGACAATGAAAAGTAATAAATTACCAACGAAGACAAGACAGTTACACAACTAGCATGGCAATGTTTGTTTATAAAAATAATATATTAACTATTTCTCATTTTCTTTTCTTTTAATCTTTTGTATTTTATCTTGAAGTATTCAGTTAAATCACTTATCTGTGGTATAAGAAATTGCACAATTATGATAAACAGTACAAAGGATGTTTATATTAATATAAAAACGTAAGAAAATATTTGTTTAATGTGTAGTGTAATTATTTTGATTTTAAGTAAAGTTTTAGAAATGTATTGGCTGAGCGCTGTACGTTGACAAATCGGTTACAACAGCTTACATGGGGAAGTTGATGACGTAGGGGAAAAAACCCCGGCAGTTGAGTTTTGGCGCGCGCGCGCGCACGAGGGCAGGGAGTGAGGACTCCAGAGAGCACGTGGTGTGGTTGGCCTGGCGGCGTCGCTCTGCCTCAGTCGGCATGTGGATCTCGAGGTGGTGACTTGAGATTTGTCTGTGGCAATCGCCACGTGTGGTTGCTCGTCGTAGACTGCACCAAATTAAATCGAGTGCTACTGTGTGTTTGTGAATATTTAGCCGGTGGAACAAGGTGTGCATCGCATTGAATTAAAGTGACTGCGATTTGTTAATGTAACACGTGTCGTCGCATAGGCATGAACATAAACGGTGTTTGAGACAGCCACGTGGTGTGAAATCAATTCGCGACAAATATTCATTTTGTCTGGGGGCTCACGAGCTATAACTTTATTTGGTACATTTACCGACGTACAGACGCGACAGCCACAGGGTTCAAGTATTGTGAAATAAACAACATAAAGTGAACTTTCACGTGTTTTCTAAAATAGTAGTTAGTACACCCTTTTCTCTCATGAACTTGAACTTATTATGAATTTGTTTTGTTAATCATATGCAGGGAAGGAAAGCTGCGAACGTGTGCTATCATCCCCTAGAAAACGAGTCAAACAGTCGCAATAACAGTTCCAGTGTTGCATGTTTAGGAATTTGGTTCGCAGCTGGTGGTTGTGAGTTTCAAAAATTAATCTTTCCCTATTTTAAACTCTCACCCCGACCTTCACCCTCGCACTATGCGACGTAGTCTTACTGATATCCCGGCGGCCTCCTTTGATAATGTGGAATAACGAGAATCATGTGACATCGTCATAAGCGAATCGCGTGACACGCAAATATTTTGTCGTGAAATCAAGAATGCAGCAGGAACAGCAGTATTTATCTACATTATGTGGTTCGGTCATCTTTGCAACGATTTTATATCGTGTTATTGATGTTGCCAACATAAAAACACGAGGCCGCCAGGATAAAAAGTAAAATTTGACCAAATCAGATACATCCGTTGTTGTCACATCTCATTATGACCAGCACTTTCACGCGAAACTCTTTTGTATAGAGTCTCATGATTCACACAGTCTTACAATTCATTCCAAATTCCCATCCAAGAAGATATTTGTGTAATGTAATTTGCCAGCCGCTTTCGGCGCTGCTGTTGCAATGTGTAACTTTATGAACACAACCTAATACTGAATTTACATTCTTCCGAAGCACGGACTTAATTTCACTCTTAGTATGAAAAACTTTATGAACATTCATCGTTTTCGACAATGACTTCTACTTAAATTTGACATCTTGGCTAGGAGAACTGAGTTTATTGACAGAGAGATCCAACAAGGATTGTGTTTTTGCTTACCTACGTCCGGAACCCAAAGAACCATGATATAAACAGGACCTTCTTTAACAACCGTTGCGAAGCACGGGCATATAAGCTAGTTGCAATATAGCTGACAATATAGAAATTCATTATAGTCTCTTCTGGGGATGGGGAATATCTCAAGCAGCTGTTTAGTGAGTGAGTAAATACGTGTCCTTTTGCTTTTATATAGATGGCGATACAAAAGTTCGTCATTTTAATTTGAAGGTTGGTTTGAGGGTCACATGACTGCTAACAACGTACACACAACCGAAAATGTGTCTTATCACCTCGAATCTTAAGGTACATGACACTTAACATAAAAATGGAGTAGAGCTACTAAAAAAAAAAAAAAAAAAAAATAAAAAAAAAAAAAAAAAAAAAAAAAACTCTACAACAATAACCTGCCCGTTCTGAATTTGTGTTCCAAACTGCAACATACACCAGTAGCAGTAACGCCCGATAACACATTCTCCGTGGCGTACTATCCATTAGATCATTAAGGGACAGTTGACCCTACTGTTCCACTTATCAGCGGAGATTCGGCGTATATCTCTGGTTGATGGATCGTGTCGTCCAAATCGTCCAAATACAGCTCTTACAGTGAATCACAGGCATGTTAGATGGGGTGCATGTCTGGAGAACTTGCTGGCATTCCTAATCTTACGATGTCGTTTTCTCGAAGGAACACGAGTGCGAGAATGTGGTCTATTAATAAGAAGTATCACCGAAATACACCCAATTTGGCTGCCTTACACGTCGAAAGCTGTCATCCTTTAATAGCCTTCGACCAACACCAGTAGAGTACGAAGGTCCCACATAATGCCACGCCAAAACATTAGGAAGCTACTTCATTGCTGAATTCGCTGAGCGGTGAGTGTAAGACGTTGAGGTTAACCATGCTGGCCCCAAAAATGTCTGCTACGATAGTTTACTTGAAGTCAGATTGAGAGATTACCGTTGTGTACGTGAGATGAGGGAACAGTTGTTCGGTAGGCGAGATCAGATTTGCAAGCCAAATCTCCTTTCAACTTGTGGAGTACCGTTCCCTCCGTTATATAGTCCTACCTTGCATTCCGTAATAACGGCGTGTACAGTATCCACACTGATTCAATATTGTAAGTCGCTACTCTTGGACAAGGTAATGGCCGAGTTATTTATTCAAATCCGCAACGGCAACTATTTATCTGAATATATATAGAGACGAATATTATCAGGTGGACAACGTATCATATGCATCAGACTCGATTAGGTATTACACATAATACTTAGTGGCATAATATTCTCATTCAGTGAGGTACTGGGAATTATACCGGTAATCATTTGTGGGCTTAAATTAGATCACGTACTCTGGATATAATTACAAATATTTATTTGGGACACAGCCGTGCAATGGTAGTTATTAAGTACAAATATTCATTTGGAACACAAGCCTGCAATGGAAGTTATTAAGTACAAATATCTATTTGGGACACAGCCCTGCCATAGTGGCTATGGTATATAAAGAGCAAAATCGGGTCAATGACCGGAAATCATTCAACATTTCCAGGAAGAACTGGAACTTAAAATTAACATTATTATTATTTGAACTGAAGTGGGGGCCTCGTAACGGAGTTTTCCTGAGAACAAAGAATGTATATGATTCGTTTTTACGGCTGTGCCATATATTTGTGGCAGTTTTTCTGACTGAATAGTGCCAATACTGCTGTTACTACTGCATTATGAACTGAATATTGCCAATAATTGGGAAAGTTATGATGTGAGCCAGACCGAAATTAGAATAAGGTGTTATTTTACTTAATTCTGTACATCCTATTTACGGCTGCACTCGATTATGGCATTGGCTGTTCTAACATTTACGGTACCCGGAGGACGGACGTGCATATAACAACAGATCTGGTCGTAAACTGAACGACTGCAAAGCCCAACGAAAAGTTTGTTAAAACAAACAGAAGTCACTCGCACTTATCATTACACACACGTATTTCCTAAACTATTGCTGAAAGGAAGAAGATATAAAATGGATTAAACACTAGCTGTAGGTCGAAGATAGTGGATCCCTTAATCATGTGAAGCTACAAGTCTTTACCACGAAGAAATAAATCGTAATAAATTACTTAGCGACTCCAGACTTGTCCTAAATGATAAAACACTGTGTGAAGTTACTATCACACCAATTAAACTCACGATATATCTTCCAATGCAAGTTGCCTTTGTTCAGCTGGAAGAATGTCCTACTGCGATAATGTTACTGAAAACTTGATTTAAATTGTCCTATTTGAGCCTACTGTAGTTTCGATGCACTTGAAATACATATTGCTGGGCAGTTCAATAAGAATTACCAACATATTACCGATATCAGTGGCAGTCGGCGGAGCCAAGACACCAACCAACTTAACACATGGACAGGTAGCAGCAGAGTGTCCTGAAAAATTGGCAATTGGCGGGATTTGCGCAGGTCCAGACCCAGGAGTGGGAATGAGTGTTTGCAGAGTCGATACATACTGCAGGTCGACTAGTCCCCTACTCTTTACATTGGCAAGTGAATCGCGAACCTTACATCTTTGTCCTACAGGTTGACAAGAACTACTGTGGCACTATTCAGATTTAGCTATTGTACACAATTACACTGAGTAGTTTAAACAGGAATGGGATAAATGTATGTGCTTCAAGAAAATAATTATGGGTAGTAAAAAAATAAATGCACAGTTTCTTCCATCTCACTTCCAAAGTAATTCGGTACTGACAACTCGTCCTTCTAATTAGAGTAAATTGCAAATACCGAAAGGAAAGTCAATGAGATGTTACTAGTAGTAACCTCTGAAGATGTAAGTCTCGTCTGTAACACTTGATGCCAATTTTGACGAGTTCATTCTACATGCTGTTGGGCCCACCTGTATGGGATGAGGGTGTCGAATTTGCACCTCGCCATGGAGGTCGAGAGTGAATTTACAAGCCATATAGCCTACTACTATCGTTTGAGTCTAAACACGTCGTTCTATTGCTGCACAAAAATAATTATTCTGCATGGTGGTGTTCATTCGCGGTCACCAGTCGTGGTAGCCTTTGAGCGTCTAGAGTGAGTCATCGACAGTTCTTGTACCTCTGTACCTCCTCCACGTCAGAGAAATATCGGTTCGGTTCACTCCTCCTGGTGCAGAGTAACTATGAAAATATGATCGAACTTCTGAATTGACCTCAGCATGGCGGAACTACTATCAACACAAGCAGTGTACACCCTTTTCGGTGTTATATTAGGAACTGATCGATCATCTCCCCACTCCTTCTCAGTGGCACTTGTAACCCCTAGTTAAAATCCGGATGTTTAATTCTAATGTTTTGGTTTCATTAAATCAGGTCTGGGGAAAGATTTTGGAATTTTATTAGTTCAGGGAATGATATTTAGTATTCAGAAAAGCAAAGTAGAAATAAGGGTACCAGCACAGAGTGCAAATGTCAGCCATATTTTATTCCGCGTGGGCATATAAATGGAAATAACGGGGATTGTTAGCATGTTTCGTCTGTTAGCAGTCAGTTCGGGTAGAAGTACGCTAAAATATTATTCAAGTTAATCATTTCGAAGTTTAAATCCGCTCCAGCCTTGAAAGAAACAGTGTGTTATAAAGTTGGCATCATTTCGAACTTTAAATCAAATAACCGATAGTCACAACTGAAGGCAACATTTAAGAGAAGTGAACAGTCATATAAAGTTAATATAGGATACGCAAAAAGTATTAATAGTTGTGGAACAGGAACCACATTTTATACCTTTTTAGGACCCCTTTTCATTCACTAACATTATCATTTTATGATCAAAATATCCACGGGTGTACTGCCGGTCTATAGTATCCAACGGGCACAATATTTCAGCGATCATACATGTCGCCATCATCAGGTGAACTGACGGACTGAGCTCCTGGAAACGCGCCGGCACGGAGATTCACACGCTACGGCTGCTCGAAGGGAGCTGGGTTCTAGCCCGGTAGCTGGCCATTTAAATACCCTCGGCCCGCGGAGCGACCCCTCCGCGGTGCGCGCCCCGCGCCGCGGCCGCGCAGTGGAACCGATTGCGCCGGCGTCTGAGAAGACGTCGGTGTGAGGGCTCTGTCCGCCGTGGTCGTCACTTCGTTACGTTTGCTAGATTTACTCTTAATTAACCCAATCGCTGGTTCCCAAGCTTTGCTAAGATTATAGCCAGAGTCACGGTTTATGAGGTCGTCACTTGTGCGAATTTCAATGGCCTCTCTAACGACGCAGTCCCAGTATCTCGACGTCTGTACCAGAATCCTAGTGTGTTCATACTCCATGGCGTGATTCTCCGACAAACAATGTTCAGCGACCGCCGACTTGCTCGGATACATCAATCGTGTGTGCCTCTGGTGTTCAACGCGTCGATCCTCGACGGTACGCATCGTCTGTCCAATATATGACTTTCCACACTGACACGGAATCTGGTACACGCCCGCCTTCCTCAAACCGAGATCAACTTTAGCGCTCCCCACCAGTGCACGAATTTTATTCGGCGGACAAAAAACAGTTCCAACCTGGTGTTTTCTCAAAATGCGGGCGATATTCCCTGAGAGTGCGCCGGTATATGGAACGAACGCAGTGCCTACATCCTCTCTTGCGTTTTCATCCGTTTCCACAGGTTGTTTTGTAGTGGTTGGGCGGAGAGCCCGCTGAATCTGCCACTCTGAGTACCCATTTTTTCGAAATACCGTTCTCAGGTGTTCCAATTCCTGGGGTAGACTCTCTGCGTCGGAGATAGTGCGCGCCCTATTTACTAGAGTTTTAAGTACCCCATTCCTCTGTGAAGGGTGGTGACAGCTGTCTGCGTGTAAATACAGATCAGTTTGCGTTGTCTTCCGATATACCCTATGACCCAGGGTGCCATCAGCTCTTCTCTTGACCAAGACGTCAAGGAACGGCAATTTACCCTCCGTGTCAGTCTCCATAGTGAATTTGATGTTGGGGTGTATGGAGTTCAGATATGTAAGGAAATCAAGGAGTTTATCCATACCATGTGGCCAGAAGACGAAAGTGTCGTCCACATAACGGAAAAAGCAAGTGGGTTTCCATTCAGATGATGCCATGGCTTCCTCCTCGAAATTCTCCATGTACAAATTTGCGACCACAGGGGAGAGTGGGCTACCCATGGCGACTCCCTCCGTTTGTACGTAGTATTTGCCATTGAAAAGAAAATACGTGGAGGTCAAGACATGCCTAAAAAGTTCGGTGGTCTTCTCGTCAAATTTCTGACCAATCAAATCTAGTGACTCTCGAAGGGGCACCCTCGTAAACAACGAAACGACGTCAAAACTCACCATGATATCTGACTCATCCAGCCTGAAGTTGTTAAGGCGTTTCACAAAATCCACGGAATTACGGATGTGATGAGGGCATTTACCCACATAAGGACTTAATATTCCCGACAAGTATTTGGCCAACAAATATGTAGGTGCTCTGATGTTACTGACAATGGGACGTAAAGGCACCCCACCTTTGTGAACCTTAGGGAGTCCATAAAGTCTTGGCGGTACCGGACCTTGAGGTAGCAGTTTCTTGGCGACACCCTCCGGTAAATCCGCATCCTTGAGAAGCGCCCTCGTCTTGTTTTCCACCTTCTTTGTGGGGTCAACGCTGATCTTCCGGTAGGAATCGTCATTTAGCAGGCTCTGCATCTTTTCAGTGTAGTCCTTATGGGAGACAACAACCGTAGCATTGCCTTTGTCAGCCGGTAAGACAACAATATCAGGGCGATCCCTCAGGTCACGAATGGCCGCCCTCTCTTTACTAGTGATGTTCGACTTCATGGGTTTAGATTTCGTCAATGCACGACAAGTTTTACGACGTATTTCCTCAGCTGAATCAGGCGGAAGTCGAGCTGCAACCTGTTCAACAGCACTAATAATTTCTGCGACCGGTGTGAACTTGGGGGTAGGAGCAAAGTTGAGTCCTTTCTCTAAAACTGAGACCGCATCATCACTCAACTCCATGCCACTCAGATTGATGACGGTCTTGCACGGAACCTGCAGAGATGGCTTGTCAAGGAGGCGTGAGAACTTAGCTGTTTGACGTCCCGTTGCCTTCTTATGGGCGGAATCGGCTGCAACCGAAGTAACACCATCAATCCAATCCCAGGAAAAAGACGTGAAGTGACTAGCCAGTTGCAAATGCAGAAGGAATAGTTCCAGAGAGACGAACTCAAGACTACGGCGGGTGAAATGCACTCTCTCACGAAGCAATGCGAGGCCGGCCCGTTTTTTAATTCTCTTGGCTGCTGCAGAATCGATGTGATGCGTAACCTTAGCAAAATTTGGAACAACATTCTCGGAACGTCATCTCTTTAGAAAAGCAAGAGTACTTAGCAAACGACATCTACGGTGGCGCAACTTTTCAAATTTCTTCATGCTGCGATTCATCTCCTCCCCGTAAAGGTGTATGATGTGATTCTTCAGTTTCTCCCGGCGTATTTGATGATCAAAATATCCACGGGCACAATATTTCAGCGATCATACATGTCGCCATCATCAGGTGAACTGACGGACTGAGTTCCAGGAAACGCGCCGGCACGGAGATCCACACCCTACGGCTGCTCGAAGGGAACTGGGTTCTAGCCCGGTAGCGGGCCATTTAAATATCCTCGGCCCGCGGAGCGACCCCTCCGCGGTCCGCGCCCCGCGCCGCGGCCGCGCAGTGGAACCGATTGCGCCGGCGTCTGAGAAGACGTCAGTGTGAGGGCTCTGTCCGCCGTGGTCGTCACTTCGTTACGTTTGCTAGATTTACTCTTAATTAACCCAATCGCTGGTTCCCAAGCTTTGCTAAGATTATAGCCAGAGTCACGGTTTATGAGGTCGTCACTTGTGCGAATTTCAATTGCCTCTCTAACGACGCAGTCCCAGTATCTCGACGTCTGTACCAGAATCCTAGTGAGTTCATACTCCATGGCGTGATTCTCCGACAAACAATGTTCAGCGACCGCCGACTTACTCGGATACATCAATCGTGTGTGCCTCTGGTGTTCAATGCATCGATCCTCGACGGTACGCATCGTCTGTCCAATATATGACTTTCCACACTGACACGGAATCTGGTACACGCCCGCCTTCCTCAAACCGAGATCAACTTTAGCGCTCCCCACCAGTGCACGAATTTTATTCGGCGGACAAAAAACAGTTCCAACCTGGTGTTTTCTCAAAATGCGGGCGATCTTCCCTGAGAGTGCGCCGGTATATGGAACGAACGCAGTGCCTACATCCTCCCTTGCGTTTTCATCCGTTTCCCTATGGAGTGCACTGCGCGTGGTGTCGTCGCGAAGCGCTGGTACCGCTGGCAGTCAAGACGCCGGAAGTCTATACCCGTCTTCTCCATATTACCGGGTCGCTTAGCTATTTAATTTATATTGCTTCCCTGATTTTCCTCTTCAAAGTGAGGGGCTGTTTTGCCAGTACAACGACTATCTGAAGACCTATCTGTTTACCGCTCTCTTTCTTGTGTTCAGTTAATGCCGACTTCTTATGCTGTCCCAGCCGAATGTACCTCTTGTGCTTGGCTATCCTTGTGTTAATCGGCCGCCCAGTTTCTCCGATGTACACCTGGCCGCATTCACAGCCGATTTCGTAACTCTGGATGTCCTTCATTGAGCCTAGGACATCTCTTATTTTATTGCTGCTGCGAAATATAGGTTTGATTCCATCTCGACGAATAATTTCGCCCACTCGTTCGGTGACTTCCTGTCCATATGGCAATAGTGTGTTGTCGCACAAGTCTAAAGTGCGAGCCACCTACTTTCACCGCGCGCCGCCATGCACGCACGGCGGGGAGTTCTTACGACGTCAGCCACGAGCGCCCTCTGCTGCAACTCCGCTCGTGGCCAGGACTGCTGCATCGTTCACTTGGGAATCAGATAGGCACCAGTCTTGGCTATCGGATAGGCACTGGGAATCATCATTAGGAAGGCCTCTATCTAATCTATGTATCAGCATTCTGCAGTCAAGAACTATGTAAAAGTTAAGTATTACTAACTCTCTATGAAATATATATCTCGTTCTAATTTACTCTAGTGTTTCCAGTTTCTGCTGTCCCTCCGGCTGGTCACCTCCGTACCTGCACACGCGTGCATCCTTTATTCTTGCGTCGGTCTCTTTCTACTCGGCCACCGACACCTACGACAACCGGCGGACGAGAAACGAAAGTGGCGACGAGGTTGTTCTTCCTTTTGCTCTTACCTTTGATTTCCATCATCGGTTTGTAAAGTGTGTATGATAGGCACCAATTTAGACACGCCCCGATATGCTATATTTTCTCTTAGACCGACTGTGAGAAAAATAGCAACAAGAAAGAAAAATGTCATTTCTCTATCGAGTGGCTATGAAAAATGGTTTGGATTAGATCAAATATTGCATTCCACTGGGCATGTTAGTATTCCCGTTGAAATTGCAGGAATGTGAACAGTGATGTACCAATTCTCTGCTGTAATTCAACAGCGCGAGTAAAGTTGCAGTTTCGTTCATTCTATACACTGGCGCTTGGCCGCGGGCTGCAGCTCGTGATTTACGCAGTCTGCTTTATTGGACGGGCGATGCATCACGTAGCGGAAGCGGCGCGCTGGTTAACCGCCGTTCAGCCACCGCTGGTTTTGTCGCCGCGCCATTGTGTTTCCAGATAAAGAATGAGCATCGTCGTGCTGGATAGCAGCTAATTTAGCTGTAAAGACTAAATGTATTTGCCGAAGAAAAACTGTGGCCAAAAAATTGGGGATTAAAAAGTAGCTGCTATCTTCAAGAACTCTTAAAGCTATAAGTGCTCTTGACCTGTTTGTTCCTACTGCTATAATGTTTTTATCAGAGAAATGATTTCATGAGTACTATAACCGGGCCGGTACTATAAATTGACGTTTCGCGTTACGGCGCGTTAAGTTGGCTACACTGCTTTAGTGACGTTGCAAAACTAGCCTCTATACGCACAGCAGACGAAACGGTTTTCAGTTGCATCTCGTAAATGTACGCTACTGAGCAATAAAAGTGCATATAATAATTCGTTCTTGAGCAGCAATTAATTAACGGCATATTAATGAATACCAGAGCACAACAATACACACGCTTTCAATAACGGAGCAATAAGCAATACAGAAATAAGCATTGAATCACGACAGATACGAAATAAACAATAATCAAAATAGTAACTTCTATCTCTACGTTTTATAATCAGAATACTTTTCACTAACCAATTTACGGCGATAATGGTGCAATTACATCCAGCTGCCCATCTTCACTGTTGTCGTCGCAGCGAAAATCGTCATCACCAAGACAAATCATTAACAGTTCATGATTACTGATGATCCCTTCCATTGTTTGCGCTTCCCGAATCAGTTTTTTAACGTGCTCGACCCCCCCCCCCCCCTTTTTTTTTTACCAAGATGCAGCATCCACATTGGCAACAGCTTTTCCACCCCTGTTATTGTGAAAGACTTATTGTGCCTTAAGTAATTCTTCACGTCACTCCATACCAATTTTATAGGGTTAAAAAGTCAATGAAATGGTGGCAGATTTATTTTATTGTGACGCTGCTCCTTTGCGATTTCGTCTACTGCATATGTGGGTGTAATAGGCTTATTTTGTTTCACGAGCGATTATAAAAGAAGTTTTGACACTGACATATCCACAGCAATATTTCTTTCTTGTAACCACTGCACCATAACTTCTTTCCGATCGTTTGAAGCGAGAATGAACTTCCTGCTTAGAGCATAAGCTTCGAAGTTTTTATTCATACGAAATTGAGAACTTATTCAGAAAACATCACTAGGCAAACGTCTTTTCGGTGACATTATCCAATTACTTGAACTCGGAAAGTGAAGTTAAACCACTCACAGTAAAACAAATCGCAACGAAAAACGCACACACAACATAAACACGCAGTAAACACGATACACAACATTGTTTACGTTAGTACTGAACAAAGCCGGCAACGTTAACGTCACGGCACGTAATCACTGGAAGTGTTTATCGCGCTGTGATTGGCTCGTTCCTAGCGACTAGCGACTCGCGCTTCTTGCTCTTCACTTGTTATTTGTAAACGTCAAGTGCAAAGTTTCAGCGGCCCGGGTATAAGCTTGTAACATTCATAAATACCGTACCCATGATGGAAGTGCCAGTGGGTTATGGCAATATAAGGTGCAGAATCATCGAATAAATAAGTGATCAGTGCAATAAAGGCACTGTATTTCCTGAACTGAAGGCAGCCCAATACGGAAAGTTTTCTGAAATGCCGCGGAGGATTAGCCGTGCGCACTGGGGCGCCTTGCTTCGGTGCGTGCGGCCGTTCGCCGTCGGAGTTTCGAGTCCCTCTTCGGGCATGGTTGATTGTGTTGTCCTTAGGTTAGTTTACATTAGTTTAAGCAGTTATAAGCTACGAACTGAGTCCGATAGATTTACAAACATTTGAACGTTTTTTTCTGAAATTAACAACTGTTCATTTATTTATTTACGAGGGTCATTCAGTAAGTAATTCTCCACATTTTTTCAGGATATATTTATTGGTTGCAGTCAGAATTTTGAGAGAATATGCATCCACATGTCTTCTCCGTGTCCTGTTTTACAAAGCAGTGTCCATTACGTGCTATCGCCGTTGGCCAACATTGTGCGAGAGCATGTTTTCTCTGCCTGTAAAAGTTCTTGTCCTGAAGGGGTAGACATATTTTCATTACCTGACTGACCCGCTCTTTAAAGTAAGACAAGCTTTAAGCGGCCCAAAGAAATGTTAGTTCGATGGAGCCACGTCTGGACTGTGGTTGAGATAATGATGTCCAACCAAATTTAGCGATGAGATCCTGGGATCTCAAACTTATGTATGGTCTTATTATCAATATTTTTTCGCAATTGCGAATTTCTTTTAGCGTTACTGTGTAAGGTATGAATGTTCTACCAGATGGTGACATATGAAAATTTGTGTCGGACCGGGACTCGAACCCAGGTTTCCCGCTTTTCGCGAGCGGTCACCTTAACCCACTTTTTTTGCTCTATGGGTAGTTACAGTCATTGCGGACGCTGATCGTATTTGTTCGTTGAAGTTCGAAGTGTTCTTTGTGGTGTCGCACAAGTATAATGTGCGCGCCACCTACTTTCGCCGCGCGCCGCCATGCACGCACGGCGCGGCGTTCTGACGACGACAGCCATGAGCGCCCTCTGCTGGAACTCCGCTCGTGGCCACCACTGAACGACATCGTTCACTTGGAACTGAGATAGCAACCAGTTACGACCTTCGGAATCTGATAGGCACCAGTGAAGACTTGGCTATCGTACAGGCACTAGGCAGGCCTCTAACCACTATGTATCAGCATTCTGCAGTACTGATCTCTGTGAAAGTTAAGTGTTGTATAAATTCTGTTCAATATATATGTCGTTCTAATTTACTCTAGTGTTTCTAGTTTCTGGCTGCTCCCCTCCGTACCTGCACCAGCGTGCTATCTTTATTCCTGTGGCGGTCTCATTCCACTCGGCCACCGACACCTCCGACGGAAACGAGACACAAAAACGGCGACGAGGCTGGGACACAAAAGTGGCGACGAGGAGTGCTAGAACCTTGGATCAGCACGCTTACAGCAGCCAGACAGCAGCAGTCGGAGCACACAGAAATTGCTCCCGCCCACCCACCCTTATTATAATAATTTTGGGGGAAGATATTTTGTTACGTGTTTTGTGGACTTTTTTGTTGCAGAGCGTCCTCTTTCATATTGCATTTGTGTTTTGTTATAATTTACTTGTATGCGCTTCGCCTAATCGGTCAGCATGGCCACTACCCTGAACCCAAACTTAATGGAAATTATTCAGTTACAGACGGCGCAAATAACGCAACTTCTGTAAGCGGTGGCCCAGCTCACAGCGCAAGCAGCTAACCAACAACAGCCGCCGTTTCAGCAGCCCACACCTGCCGCCGCAACGCTTCCTACCTTCCGCCAGTACAACGATCGTGAGGAAGAATGGAGCGACTACTTCGCACAGTTTCAAGAACTTGTCGCGGCTTATCAAATTACAGGTGAGAAAGTGAAGCATCTGTTATTATCTGTGGTGGGCACCAACACCTTCGTGTTACTGAAGAAACTTTTCCCCGACGCATCTCCTCGTGATGTAGACTTTGAACAAATAGTAGAGGCACTAAATGCTCATTATGAGAGAAAAGTTCTCGTAGCTGCGGCACGGTACCGATTTTTCAGACTTAAAAAATTACCGCAGCAGTCACACCAAGAGTGGATTACGGAACTGAAGGGCTTAACCCGCAAATGTAAATTTACTTGCTCTTGTGGACTTTCTTATAGTGACGTTATGTTGAGTGATGCAATTATGCAGAACATTCAGGACTCCAGAATTAGGGCAGCAATTCTGAAACAGTCTGACCCCTCATTAGACAGTGTACTGCAGCTTATAGAAGCACATGATACCTTTGACTTAGCAGATGTAGAAATGCAAAGCCACAATGTTAATGCAGTGCGCCGCAACAGACGCTTTCCTAGTCACAGTTCTCAGTTTAGCCCTAGTGATTCTTATTTTTCTACCAGCCGTGCTGAACAGACAGTGAACAGTAGCCAGTGTAAAAGTGCGACACAAAGGTCGCCCCGTCGTGTTAGACAAAGTAATTTGAATAACGGGTGCCAACGTTCATTTCAGAAAAATGTTCGTAAGTCTTGCTCCCAGTGTGTATCTCGCCACAAACGTGCACATTGCCCTAGTCGCAACGCAACCTGTTATCAATGTGGCAAATCGGGACATGTACGGACAGTGTGTATGCAAAACAAAATTTCAAAGAACGGCGCCATTAGAAACAGTGCAAGAACAATTCAGGCTGTAAATGTCATACACACTGTGAACTTGGACAGTGTTTCTCGTGATTCTCAAATGCAAGACAATTTTTCTGCGCCTATGGCAAAACTATGTATTGAGCCACGCCGCAAGCGCCGACGAGCACGTACATCTGTGCAACGGAAAAGGGTTCGGGGCAAGTAAAGTGACAATGTACAGTGCAATCCTGTAGTGAACCTAGTGCCTTCTGCAACTTCTTATTGCGAAAGTGCCCAGTACTGTGTAGCTAGTGACAGTAGACATCAAGTAGCTGCTCAAGAGTGTAGCGCAGTAGTTAGTGACTCTGTAGTAGCCTCGCATTGCGCGGACGCCGATCCGGCGGTAGTGCCATCTAGTGACAGTGATATTAATCTGTGTGCCGATTCTGCGCCGCTTCCTACCGCACGCAGCCCGCGCATGCGCAAGCGCCGCAAACAAGCAGTATTAGACGTTGCCCAAATTCGCGCACCTGTCGAGCGCCGCAAGCAAAAACTTTTTGTGACTCTCTCCATTGAAAATAAGACTGTGCAATTTCAGCTTGATACTGGTTCCGCTGTCACTTTAATGAATAAAGAGACGTATGAACTGCTGGGTTCGCCAAAATTGTCGCCGTGTCAACAAGTGCTAACAGCGTACACAGGACAAAATATTCCCATGCTAGGAACGTGTAGCCTGCCTGTCTCTTTTCAAGGTGTAACAAAAACAGTTGCTTTTGTAGTTCTTCAGGCCAAATCTACACAGAACATTTTCGGATTAGATGCATTTGACTTGTTTGGTTTGTCAATTCAAAGAGATGTGCTTCAGATTTCTTCTGTAGTGCCTCAGGATAAAATAAATGCATTGTGTGAAAAATACAGTGACTTGTTTTCGCCGGAACTAGGTTGTGCAAAAGACTTCGTGGCACATGTTACTTTAAAAGAATCTGCAGTTCCAAAATTTCGTAAAGCTAGACCAGTGCCTGTCGCAATGCGTGATACAGTTGCTGAAGAACTTAAACGTTGGCAAGAAAGTGTGGTGATTTCTCCTGTTTCTGCGAGTCAGTGGGCCTCGCCTATAGTAGTTACCCCCAAGCCGTCAGGAAAACTTCGTCTCTGTGCGGACTTTAAATCAACAGTGAACAGTCAAACAATTGTAGACACATATCGCCTGCCCAGACCTGACGAACTAATGGACAAATAAGGACAGTCTCGCTTCTTTTCTAAGATTGATTTAGCAGAGGCATACTTACAGATTCCACTTGATGACGAGTCAAAAAAGTTTTTCGTCATTAATACTCACATGGGCCTTTTTCAATTTCAACGCCTACCCTTTGGCAGTTCTTCCGCCCCCGCTATTTTTCAGCGCTTTTTGGAACAGCTGACAGTTTCGGTACCTTGTTGCTCGAACTATTTAGATGACATTGTGGTATCCGGACGTACAGTTGAAGAACATTTAGCAAACCTGGAGTGCCTTTTCAAAGTATTGACTGCAGCAGGTCTAAGTTGTAATAAAGCAAAGTGTTCGTTTGTTCAAACTGAAATAGAGTACCTAGGACGTGATTAATGCCCAAGGAATCCATCCCTTACAGTGACATCTTAGAGCAATCAAAGACTTGCCTCCTCCTAAGAATGTGCATGAATTGCAAGCAGTAATGGGAAAGCTTAATTTTACTTCAGATTTATTCCCAATGCCTCTCAGATTGCAGCTCCACTGCATCACTTACGTAGGAAGAATGTTCCTTTTGTATGGTCCAAAGATTGCCAAGTTGCTTTTGACAAATTAAAGTCTGCACTACTCAGTGATGCATGTTTGATTCCCTTTGACCCTCAGAAGCCTGTAGTGTTAGCAGTTGATGCCTCGTCGTACGGTCTGGGTGCAATTTTGTCGCATCGTATTGGTTCTCACGATCGTCCTATTGCCTTTGCATTCAAGCTACTGACGCCAACGCAACAGAATTACAGTCAGATAGAAAAGGAGGACTTAGCAATAATTTACAGCGTCACAAAGTTTCATCATTATCTCTATGGCAGAAAATTCTATTTGTTGACAGACCACAAGCCTCTCACGTCGTTGTTCTCACCCACAAAGCCAATTCCGCCACGAACGGCACAAAAGCTTTAGAGATGGTCCTTGATATTGTCAAATTATCAGTATGAGATTTTGTACCGACCTACTACTAAACATGCCAATGCGGACACACTTTCTCGACTTCCGGGTGGCCAGGATGTGTCATTTGATTCTTCAGAAATTGCATGTTGTCAGATAGACTCCAGAGATGCTTCCGCTGTCGCAGACTTTCCTTTAAACTCTCGTCGGGTTGCACAGGAAACAGCTGCGGATGCAGACTTAAGTGTGGTAGCACGTTTTGTTCGCTTTGGTTGGCCTGCCAGAGCCAAAGACATTGAACGGCCTCTGGTGCGACGTTATTTTGCACAACGTCATGCATTGTCTTTAAGTCAGGGTGTTCTGCTGTTACATACGGACAACGACCAAACAAGAGTGATTGTTCCTCGTTCCCTGCAACGAGAAGTGTTACGTCTCCTGCATCAAGGACATTGTGGTATTGTTAGGACAAAGCAACTGGCCAGACGTCATTGTACGTCGGTTGGTATGGACGCCCAGATAGAGAGCATGACGTCACAGTGTACTGTTTGTGTGGAGCATCAGGCGGCTCCTCCGCAACGTTTCTCAGACTGGCCACGCCCCAAGGGACCATGGCAACGTTTACACATTGACTTTGCCGGACCTTTCTGGAATACGCGCTGGTTAATCGTTGTAGACGCTTTCAGCAAGTTTCCTTTTGTGATTGCCATGAACTCAACGACGGCGTCTAGTACAATCAGTGCCTTAACATCAGTGTTTTGCATCGAAGGTTTGCCTGAAACTATCGTCAGTGACAATGGACCTCAGTTTGTTAGTGCGGAATTTCAACAGTTTTGTCGTGTGAATGGCATTCAGCATATCACCGCACCTTTTCACCCTCAGTCCAATGGTGAAGCAGAACGCTTCGTTAGAACATTAAAGTCTCACATGGAAAAGATGAAAGGTCAGCACTCCAGGCAGCAAGCTCTTCAAATTTTCCTGTCTACGTATCGGTGCATGCCACGTGACGACCCATCTCCTGCCGAGCTGCTACACGGCCGCCGTCACCGCACTCTCCTTCACCTGCAGCAGCCTCCCACGCACCGAGTCGGTTCGTATGGCGCTACGCGTTTTCAGGTATCCACGCTGGTGCTGTACAGAGTGTTTGCTGGAAACAAGAAGAAACTATGGATGCCGGGCACTATTAGCGAGTGCTCGGTCGCAATATGTATGTTGTACGTTCTTCCACAGGGTCGGAGCTGCGGCGCGACGCAAACCAATTGCGCTTGCACAGGCCGCGCGATCCTGTCCCGGTTTCTTGATTCCAGACCCAGTTCATCGCCAGGGAGCACAGCCACATCGCTCGCCGCCGGGTCCAGCTTTCCCGGACTACGAGATCGTACCCATGGAGGTGGACGCGCCTCCTACGCAGTCGGCCCCTCCGCCTCCGTCGCTGCCGCAGATGACAGCGTCACCAAGGAGGAATCCGGGACCGTGCGTGCCCCCGCCGTCTGGGCCACGCACCTCAGAAGAAGATGACCTGCTCTCGCTGTGCGGAGGGGTGCGCGCTTCCCCTCGTTTTGGCGGGTTTTCCGGGGGATCGCAAGGCGGATGCCGGGGCGCGGACGGCGTCTCGATCCCAGCCTCTGGTACGACGCCCGTCCCACCAGTAACGCCCCCGCCCAGGCCCTCCTCCCAGTGCCCTCGCCGTGGCCCTCAGCCCTACGCCACGACGGCGCGGCGGTTTGGGGGGGAGGGGTGAGGTGCCACACAAGTATAAAGTGCGCGCCACCTACTTTCGCCGCGCGCCGCCATGCACGCACGGCGCGGCGTTCTGACGACGACAGCCATGAGCGCCCTCTGCTGGAACTCCGCTCGTGGCCACCACTGAACGACATCGTTCACTTGGAACTGAGATAGCAACCAGTTACGACCTTCGGAATCTGATAGGCACCAGTGAAGACTTGGCTATCGTACAGGCACTAGGCAGGCCTCTAACAACTATGTATCAGCATTCTGCAGTACTGATCTCTGTGAAAGTTAAGTGTTGTATAAATTCTGTTCAATATATATGTCGTTCTAATTTACTCTAGTGTTTCTAGTTTCTGGCTGCTCCCCTCCGTACCTGCACCAGCGTGCTATCTTTATTCCTGTGTCGATGTCATTCCACTCGGCCACCGACACCTCCGGCGGAAACGAGACACAAAAGCGGCGACGAGGCTGGGACACAAAATTCTTGGCTCAGCTTTTTTATTACAGAGGGCGTTGAGCCTCCTGACCGGGTGCGCTGAGCCACAGGCCCGGCGACCACTAGGCTACTCGAACACGACTCCAGGACCGATCCATACTTCCATAGGCCACACTAACTGCACATAGCCTAGTGGTTAAGGCGACCGCTCGCGAAAAGCGGGAAACCCGTCTTCGAGTCCCGGCCAGACACACATTTTCATATGTCACCATTTGGTGGATCATCCATAGCTTATAGAGTGACGCTAAAAGAAATTCGCTATTGCGAGAAAATATTGATATTACCATCACTGTAATTCGTCACCATATAGTAATTTATGTAAGGGCGTGCAGTAACGGAGCAAGATTTATGCTGGATTCTTATCCGACTGAACAAGTCTGAACGACTTCAGGTATGCCTTTGAACTGAAGTTTGACCTCTTGACATCACATCCACGAGAAGCACCCCATCACAATCCCAGATAACTGCGACTTTTTGGGCAGAGGGGATTGTTTTGAATTTCTTATTCTGAGGTGAATGAGAATGGTGCCATCACAGTTACTGTCTTCCTGTTTCCTGCGCAAATTGGTGCATCCATCCCACAACCCCTGTAATGATCCACTGCAGAAAGGCCTCTCCATCTGTCTCAAATTGTTCCAAAAATTCAGTTAACAAGGCTTTTCTTTGGTTCTTGTAATCCGTTGTGAGCATTCGTACAAGCCATAGTGAGCACCTCTTTGAATATCCAGGACTATCGAACATTGCTGACGTACTACCAATGCTAACCGACAACTGTAGAGGCGATTGCTGTGATGGGTCGGTAGACACGAATAGTGACATCCGCATCATACGGTGTGCTGAAGCAGTGGCTGTGACAGGACGTCCCGAGCGTTGCCTCTGCATTTCCTGAGGCTGTAACTAGCTTTACCCGTCGCCTAACTGCACTCCTATCAACTGCAGCATCGCCATACATTGCATACAAACGATTATGGACGTTCAACACGGTTCAATTCAATAACATCACACTGCTTATAACGTCAGTCGTATGTAGATGGCATTTTGAAACAGTACTGCGGCTCTGCCAACTCTTCCAGTGCGCAGAATAAACATCAGACGTGAAGCACCGACAAGGACGTTTTTCTATCTATACTAATTAATTTAAAAAATGTAGGGCCTTACGTATTGAACGACCATCATAATATCGCTTGGCAGTAATAACTATGTACTGGACTGGGGAAATATAACTGTCTTGCCAAATATGTCCTGCATTTTAACACACGTGATCAATCTCTCACAAAATCTGCGAAAGTTCATTTGCCTGTCGAAAAATGTGTATAGTTACTTCTGGGAGTTTTAATTTGAATGTCGTATGTTTGTTAAACTACATATTCCCACGATTCCTAATACACTTACAAAAATATAGAGTTACGAATGCTACTAAAGAAGTGGAAAGCATCGATGTGTACATTATCTCTCATTCACCAGATCGCACTTTACTAATCTTGGTTTAAAAATTATCTCTTAAACAAGTACCCTCTTAACTGTAGGTATCTGTCAATCAGAGTCTTACTGAATTTTCTCTTCTCAAAAAACATTTACTTTAGTAAAATGTGATGGGTTTTCTAAATAGAATGTGGAACAAAGATTTCAGATCTATGATTTCAGTGTCTGATAAAAAAAACTTTCTGCAACCCTTAATTCAAAAAGTGGAAAGTTATTGATAGAAATGTATTACACATTAACTCTATTACCTGGTGAATCTAAGGGTTAGGTAGAGTGTACTCTTGCTTAAAATCAACAAATTTTGCTAATGTTGTTAAACAAAACTGGATCCTCAGTTTGATTATGGATGACAGGTGCTACCCTGTGGTTGAATGTGAAATTACTACAGCCAGCGACTGTGGGCGAAGAGGAATTTTCTATAGCTTTAATATGCCATAGTAGCTATACAGTATTGCAATTATTTCGCTGCACGCAGTTTTTTTCTTAAGAAACAGAAGGTATGTATGAGTTTAGCAGTGCATTGCGTCACCTGTAAATTACGGTCTAGCCGCGAAATATCAATATACATACTATACATATCCTGACGTTCATTGCACTATGACAACAGCCTTGGAAATTACTGTGTCAAGCAATACCATTCGCTGGTCGTGCAAAATATACAACTTTTCCTCACTTCGCGAGACTCAAACTTCAGTACGGTAGATCCACCACAAATAAAAATGCCGTCGTGTTTCCGCTACATCTGAAACGTATTACAATGTGAAGCAATCCTGTTTGGCAGTTGTAAGAAGTTTTGAAGTCTCTCTCACTCGATGATTGCGTATTCAAGAAAAAATAAAACCTCTTAATGGCAGATGTCTCATGAATATTATTGCTGTCATGTCACTACGATAAATGACACATAAATCCAGGCAGACGGTTCTACCAAGATTTAACAAAAGCTCTACCAAACTAAAATGTATTTGTGCCATTGTTTTTTGCAATACATTGCCTCACCAAATGCGAATTATATTCTTTCTGATCACGGAATAAGCCGCCATCGCCTCGGTGGCACTGTTCACACGCTTTGTCCAAGAACGACACCGAGGTGACTTGCTACCTCTGTCCCTCAACTTACGATATATTTCTTCTTGTCAAGAGGCATACCCAAAAATATTATCATGACACGGAGCAGTGTTGTTGTTGTTGTGGTCTTCAGTCCGCAGACGGGTTTGATGCATCTTTCCACGGTACCCTGTCCTGTACTAGCCTTTTCATTTTAGAATAAGAGCGGCAACCTACATCTTTCTGCATCTGCTTGCTGTATTGTTCCCTTGGACTCCCTCTACGATTTTTACCCTGCACATTTCCTCATAATTCTAAGCTGACGATTTCTTGAGGTGTCAGCAATAGTCCCACCAACCAATCCCTTTTCTTAGTCAGGATATGCCACCATCTCCTTTTCTACCTTTGTTTGACCAGCTTTTCATTAGTTACTTGATCTACCATCATTCGTCTGCAGCACCAAATTTCTAAATCTTCTAATACCTTTTTGTCTGAACTTCATATCGTCCACGTTTCACTCCCATATCATACTGCACTCCAGAAAAATGCTTTCAGAAAATTTTAATTAATATTGGAAGTCAACAAATTTCGCTACTTTAGAAACGATTTTCTTCCCATGGCCGTTGTGCATTTTATGTCTTCTTTACTTCGGCCATTTTTGCTACACAAACAACAAAACTCAGCCACGACCATTATTGTCTCATTTTCTAATATAATTCCTTCAGCATCGCCTGAATTTTTCACTCTACAGTACATTCCATTATCCTTATTTCATTATTGTTTATGTTCATCTTATACCCTAAGTTCAAGACACTGTCCATTCCATTTAGTTGCTCTTCTAGGTCTTTTGCTGTCACTTGACAGAATTACTATGTCATCGGCAAACCGTTGAGTTTACATTTATTCTTCCTGAACTTTAATTTCTTCTCCAAATCTCCTCTTTCATATATTCACACCTTGCTCAATGTACAGATTGAACAACATTCTGTATATTGAGCTAGCTGTGGCGGAATTCAACGAGAGATTAGGAGAGGAAATTGAAGTTCAGCGAGAAGAAATAATAACAATGCGGTTTTCCGGTGACATAGTAATACTGTCAGAGAGAGCAAAGGACCTGGTGGAGCAACTGAATGGAATGGACGGCGTCTTGAAAGGAGGGTGTAAGATGAACATTAACAATAGCAAAACAATGGTAATGGAATGTAGTCCAAAAGCAAAGGCGATGCTCAAGGAATTAGATCAAGTAATGAGGATTTGGATAGTAGAGGGCATCTGCAAAATCTTGAGATCTACAACATCAGTAGAGGGTTGGAATTTTCCAACTAAATTTTTACCATTAGAACTTCTTAATCTGAGCCCAATCGCTCCCTGGGAACATTCACAGAAGAAAGATGCATATTGTGATCCTTGTAAGGTGTCAAACCTTGTGAAGCTCTGCTGGCAGCGCAGTTGCGCGTTTCGGGCCTGCACACTCGGACTATGTGATGACAGTTCGCAAAAAAGGTAGCCATGTGTCAATCTGACGGATGAGTCGACCGAGATCAGGAGCTCTGATGAGTATCGCTTAGAGTCGGGCCGAAACAGAATGATCCGTGGTTCCGCCTACTGGCCAGGGAGACCCTCCCGGTCACAGAAACGGAATGCAATTCTGTTGGCAAATAGTTAGTTCGCTATCGGACAGTATAGCTAGCGGTCGCTGTTGTTTGACGGAACTGGCAAAAATGGGTAGCGCAGCCGCACGCGTGCACACGCAGAGCAACGTTTGCGTTTGATTTACTACAATGGTCTGGTGCCGGAGTCGGCACTCAATGCCGAATGGCGCAACTACCAGGGACCGTCGTATTTGGGCTCGGCTTTACACGTAACGATCACGTGAATGCAAGTACCGGCGGTGAGAAATGTATCAATGGCGGCTGCTGGAGAGGACCCGTTTTGGGTGAGAAACAATATCTTGCAAACTATTTAAAAATTAATGACAGCAGACTTCTATATGGTACGACGGAGCTAATAGTCTCGTTTTGCAGCTAAAGAATAGCTGTTTGCGCTGATATAAACCCGCCTCCAGTCACATTACTAGTTTCTGAGATATAGTAAAGTGATTATTGTTATTAAATAATAATTTAGTAAAATGTTTATTTTAGAAACGCTTTGAGTAGATTGCTCAAACAAGGGCTTAAATGAAAGCCCTCATTCAGTAATTCTAAGTTGTGTATATACATTTTTTTGAAACCTGGAGTTTTCAATAGGCGACCGAAATCTCATTTTTGAACATTACAAAAAATTCGTATTTATTAAATAAGCTATAGACAAAACTATGTATGTAAATTCTGATGACATTTCCGAATTAAGAGGTTGTGTTATTGATATGTAATTTTTATCATTCATATTAAGTGTAAAAAAAGAGAATTTTGTAATGAATAGACCATGATTTGATCGCTACGAGGGTATTTGAGCGGGGGGTCATTTTGATTTTGGGGCAGAGTGTTCGCGTCGTTCAGAGCACGAAGACGTGTGCGTGCGTATGTGTGTGTGTGTGTATCAAGCGACTAGGCTGTCGCCTAATAATTGGCACTGCTGGAGTTAGAAACATTTCCGGTGATAAACTTTTATTTTGCTTTTCGTGAGTTGGTGCCTTTAGATAACTTGGGCATATTCTGCAGTCAAATGATGGACTTAATCATCCATATTTATGAGCAGTTGCCTAAATGAACGACATATAATGAAGAAAGAATAAAAATCAAAACTTTAGCCTATTTCAGTGTAATATTTTGTTACATATTTTGAGTAAATTGACCTAGCCAATTTATTACAAGCCCAACCATATCTCACAGAGAATAAATGACATTTTGTTTGGGTGATTAAAGTTACTTGGGTTTGTTCATTAGCACATGGGGGCTCGAGCTGATGTAGTGGGACAGATTTGTGAACCCCTACTCTCCCATATCAGCTTCGTTTCGCAGGAGATGAAAATGAAGATTGCGTATTAGTGAAAACGATTTATTGAATATCGAGTAATGACTTATGATGTGATACTTAAAACATATTTGTTTGTTTCTGTTTGTTACGCGGTCGATCGAGGTACTACAAGAAACAGGGGCAGCATCGCCGCAGCACCGACCGGCATCACAGAGCTGGCCGTTATATGAAGTTAGCCGACGGTCACGGGTCAGCGAAGATCTCTCCGTCTTCTTTATTGCTGGACATCGATCGTCCTCTAACAAGATTATTTAACATTATTATTGGTATGCATGTTCGTCAGCTCAGATTATGTCCTTGTGAATGTAACACTGGATCAGAAGCAAATAGTATATGCTTGTATTGCAAGTGGACCAATAAACATGTGATGTTTGACTGAAGAAGAGTTTCAAATATTACATCATCCATATGGAATGATTTATTATTTAATGTGAAACATGGAAATTTTCAAGAGTTTTTATTTTATTTTATTTTATTTTATTTTATTTCTTTTTTTTTTTAATTTCTACATCTTGGAAGAAAACACCATCAGTTTGAAAAGTTTATAACAGGCTAGTGAATTTCAAGACACATTCAAATGAAACAGTGGTATTTTAAATGTGAAGCTAAAATATAGTAGCTTATGGATTTTCGCTCGAACGCCAGTTTCATGATTGAATTGGTGCTAAAATGTTTAAACTTTGAATGTGAAGTTACATAATGGCCTTTTATCTTTCTCCCGCGGGTATAAGGACCTGTTTGAGTTTTAAGAAAAGATAGAAGTATAAACTAGGTGGAGGACATAGACTTCCGACGGAAGTTCGGTTCCACGGTTCACGAGAGGTGTTAAGTTGCTAAGTGACGTTAGAAAACTTATAAATATTTACTTAGCAACTGACCTTAAGAGCTATAAACAGGTTTTCTTAATAAGACTGAACCAAATTTAGGACGAGTTTGGTGTGATATGAGATTATTTTGATAATTTATTCTTCACCAACTTTTCCCTTTGTCCCATCGCACTCTGTAATTATAAATTATTATATTAACTATTATCTTACACCATCAGCCAATGCAACATTATCCTTGTGTAAGCTCGCAGTTTGGGAGTCCGGGATTAGTTCGCAAACTGATAGGATTGACTTCGATGTGAACTGGCTGAAAAGCAGAGCAGGAACAGTGCAGCAAAGGACAGTGCTTTACGGGTGAAACGGCTGACCGCCGCTCGTCACCGCCGAGTCCGGGAAACGCTCCGACGCGATACCGGGCGCCGCAGCGCAGACGCCGACTTCTGAGCGGGTCGCGACGGACCGTCAAAGCTCGCATTCTCCATATATTTATGATACCTGGATGTTGCATAATATCGTTGAACTTGTCTCTCTTGGCAACGATGCCAAACTATTATCGCTACACTGGAAATCCCAGGTGCAGGTCACGGAAAATTTGGTCTTCCGCAATCACTTTTACACTGGCGGCAGATAGGTTCCATATCTAGTCAACAATACCCATTATAACAAGTCACAAACTCAGCGATTTGCCCAAAAACAAGACAGTGTCTCATTCACAAACACGTGGAAAAATATTAAATCTCAAAACACACACACAATAATTTTTATTTTCATGTGATATCACTTGCGTGATCGTAATCAGTTGCTTTTCAACCATAGCAGCAGCTGCATGCAGCCCTTAGTGACTGTGGAAATTTTCCTATTTTAAGTATGACTATCTGTTCACGGCAGATACATTATTGCAGTTTTACTCCATTTTAAGACTTGGCACGCAATTTTTATCTGATATTGTCTGAAGAAGGTGTCCTTTGCGATGTTGAAAGCTAGGTAACATATTGAGATGTAACTTGCGACTGTGGGCTGTATTTTTTTTTTTTTTCTTTTTAATCTTACATACGCATTGAGCCTTGGACATTTGGCAAAAGGTCATACGTAATTGAAGCGATTATATTGCAGATCTCTACCTATCTGTCAATATACCAAGTGGCCCAAGGACGTCTACGGAGCCGCGGCCCAGCGAATTGAGGTGCTATGCTACGATGCGCGAGGCCGTTCTCCGTCGGGGGTTCGAATCCCACTTCGGGCATAGATGTTTGTACTGTGTTTAGTATTATAAGTAGTTTGTACGTTTAACAACTGATGACCCCCGCAGTTAAGTCTCTTAAGCTTCACAAACATTTGAACATTTGAACGTCAACGCACCACAATATCACTGAGGCTCGAAGGCATTATACAAAACGTTGTCCTACGCGCCTCTTTTTTGGACGCACAGAGACTGATTTAAAAAGAAACTGGGAAATCAGTTGAAGTTTACGTGTAAAGACCAATGCGATACACAACTAATATTGTCCGGAAAGTTAATATTTCGTGGGACATCACACGCACGTTAAGCACAAGTTAAATGAAAATAATGTTTACGTACGAAGCAGTAACATGCTGTGTTAACATGCTATTTGTTTGATGCTGTAATATTAATTTTCACCTGTAATAATAACAGTGAATAGGAAATCCTGATGTGTTAAAAGAACTAATACATTCAGTATGTGTGGAAATGTTGAGAGGTATCCATGCTAAACGCGAGAGGTCCCTGCAGTAATGCATCCAAAAAGGTGGAATTGCTCAAATGTTCAAATATCTGTCAATCTATCGGACCAATCTGCGTGGTCATCAGTCCGTAGCTTACAAACTACTTAAACTAAGGTAAAATAACTTACGGACAACACACACCCATGCCCTAGGGAGGACTCGAACCTTCGACGGCGAGCAACCGCGCGCTCTGCAGCGAGGCGCCTGCCTGGCTCAGCTTTTTTATTACAGAGGGCGTTCAGCCCCCTGACCGGGCGCGCTGAGCCACGGCGCGCGGCTAGCCGCTCGGCTACTCCATTACGGCGGTGGAATTGCTTTTTAACATTTGTACAGTTAATAATGCAGTAGTAAAGATCTGTCCTTTATAGTATATGTTTAAGGGAACAGAATTTACTATATTTGTTAGTGAAATTAAAGATATAGCAGCTAGTATTTCGTAGTGGCCTTTGTGATGCACGAATTGTTGCATTATGTGTGGTTTACATATTATCTGCCGTTAGTAGATAAGGCGTGAAACAGATAACTGTTACACTTTGGCCGTTTTGCCTGCTGTTTGGATCAGGGACAGTCATTCTTCTACATAAAAACCATTTTGATACCAGTCCTACAGGAAGCATGTTTTCTATTTCTGTAGACCGGTTAAAGCTCTAAAGTTATTTACCTCTGTTGGTGAGGAGTCTCCTTCACTATTCAGTTTAGACAAAAACTTGTTTATATGTACGTTCAAGGAGGGAAAGTTTTTAGTAATTCTGACAGTAGTGATGTGGTATCAGAGCCACATTCATATTATGATGAAATTCTGTAAGATTGAGTTTTCGAAAGTGTTGCCTATTCATTTCCGAGTTTGTAATCTCTAATGTTTGAGAAGAACTTTTGTTATGGTATACCGATTGCTCTTGCCATATTTTTATACACTGTACAACAAAGTGACACGTTTTCGAAACTAAGTAATTGTTTCTTATTTTTACGAGGAACTTTGTAATTTAGTTACTGCTGTCATCAACATTCCAGTGTAAAAGTGTCGCTTCCTGTGAAGTCACCTTTGGACTTGATGACAGGAGAAGAGGCCAGTGTATAATCTCAGGATTGTTACGTTGTCACGAAACCGTACCATATTTCTCAGAAAGGTCGATATGGACGTTTCAAAGGATGGGAGGCTCGTCAGTACCTCTCATATCTACATTTCACCCTTCTTTGACGCCTCTTCGAATGAGGTCATAAGCGCTACGCCCGGCGTTCACACGACTTCTTTTTTTTCCCCTTCTTTATTTGTGGCCGACAATAACATTTCACACACGCAGCCGCTCAGAAACGACTCGATAAGGCCTCGGATGGTGTCGTGAACCGCGCCAATAAAAACCACCCCTCCATCTGGCGCGCTGATTCTCACACATATGACAGACAGAGGCAGTCTGCTGTACGAATAGGAACAGGACTACGCTCTTACCAACATTCAAAGCTGCGGACACCTCCTAGACCTTTCAACACTTGTATTAAGATCACCAAGGGTTTGAAACCCAACCTAACGTGATCTGACCCCTTCACTGTCTTGTTGTACTTGCTTTAGTGGAAGCACTAGAGAGTGTTGAATAAAAACATCATTTGCGTTTACTCCACTTTGTTGATCACTTTCTACTCAGTGATTTCAACAATTATCAAGTTGATTAGCGTTCGGTTCCAGGTCCAGCGCCCGAGGACAACTGTTTCAACATTCCTGGAAATCACTTGGCGACACTCAAACAATATACCAGGAATGGTGCAATGCCTAACTGGAAATTTTTCGAAACTACTGCGCTGAAAGTGCTGAGCACCGAGGGTCTCATAGAGTGGCCGGTCCTAAAGGGTCCGTTTAGTCCGTGCTGTTACCCCAGCCGTCTACCTTCATCGTAATCACGTCAAAGAAGGGTACGAAACAGGTGGTCTAAAAAGTATAAACAGTTTTCTCAACTTACTACTTCCTAATTTCGTCAAATTATGTCGTCAGACCCTATTGCTTTTAACTAGGGTTGTGTCCGAGTGGTTCGTCCGTATCCGGATTCACCGAATCTAGCACACTGAGCTCGGATTAAGTTCTGAAAAGTGGCGCTAGGAGCCGCCACAAGTAAGTTTTCCGTCCCGTCTAAGCAGTGCTACAGGCTTGCTTCGTAGGCGCAAATGTAAATACTGGCGCTAAAACTTTTGCACTCGTAAAAAAAAAAAAAAAAAAAAAAAAATAAATAAATAAAAGGATATCGAGTCTAATTTCCACTTTATTTTCGACTATTGAATCTTAATACACCATTCAACGAAGGAAGCTTTTCAGACTTCCAAAATATCTACTCACCTTTTCAGGTTTTATTTTTGATTCCTCACCTTAGAAAAAAGAAAAAAGTAATCCTTTCCTTTCTAGGACTTCGTTATGCAATTATTTTTTATAGAGTGAAGAAAGTTTCTTATTATCTTTTAGAGCATCTAAACAACATATCTCAAAATGTTTAATACAGATTTCTTTTAAGAGAATAAGGGGGTATTAAAAATCCTTAAGATTTAAAATACAAACCTAAATAAAATTTTAATCTCTTAAATCTTACTGTAATATTGTCATTTAGTATCCATCCCAGAAGGCTTTATCTTCATCACTGGCTGTGATAGAGTAGTAATTTTTAAATATTGTACTTGAGTTGACAAATTATTTGGGTTCGAGATTCGATTTGGGTTCGCGATTCGGCGCATTTTTATTTAAGATTTGGTATTCGGATTCGATTCGGTAAAATTGGGATTCGACCCATCCCTACTTTTAACCTTAATACCAGACTAAAAAAACTGTGGTTGTACTACAGGGTTAAGAGGATGTTCAATTGTGTTGCAACCGCACTATGTACTCAGAAAAAAGCTTAATTGTACAGGAATTGTCAGCAGTGTCGAATGCACCGTCAGGAACTTACACCTGTTGAATTTTTCAGTGCGCTCTATTGGTTTTAGCTGCTCATCGTCTGGGCACCAATATGAGACATATCGAAAACAGGTCACCTTACAAAATAAATTTTAAAATTTGTGCGAACTATTCTGATTTTTATTGACAATAAAACATATTTACAGATAGTGTGTTATCCATACTTCCGCCTTAATAAGATTCTGGCCTATTTTTTGAATTTACATAGTGGTTTCTCTGCTGGTTAATCATACACCCGTTTGTGAAAAGCGCAACACCGAGAAGGAATTATCAGAACAGAGCCTCACCTAGTGGAAGTGGCGACGGGTGTGCAACCAGTAACATACGTTTTGCAGCGAGATGGGGTACACCTAAGCTGAGAAGAGCACTCTCGTGCCGGTGCAACAGGGTCGGTGTTACGCCTAGTGTAGTCGGAAAGAATACAGTGAGTGCCAGTATGCTATGTCGACGTCAACGTGACCACGCCACGGGATGACCGTCAACTTATCGGCATGACCATGACGGCCTTAAAGTGTCATCCACAGTGTATGGTGGTAGCTGCAGCACTGCAACAGGTGTGAACTCGTCTGCATCGACGGTCGTCGTCATCCGTTGCAGGTTGGACAGGCTGCACGCATGCCATTATGTCGGCTTCCATTGTCCTGAAACCAAAAGCTCTTCCGACTGCAATTGGTACGTGGACGCCGTCACAGGGGAACTAAATGTCACAGTGTAATCTTTTCCAATTCAAAGAGAGCTACAGTGGTGGCCGCACACGAGTCAAGTGGTACCGCAGTGAGCGCAACATAGAGAGCAGCATATATACAGCCGCGACACTAACTGGTGAAAAATCTGTTGCCGTCTGACAGCTGGGCCGACACTAGCACTCCGTGCGGAGAGCAAGGGAGCTGCCCGTTAACGTCATATATATCGTATGGATAATCTTTTATTTTCGCAACCTTTTCTATGTAATTCACGGTATAATAGTCTTAGACTCGAGGGCGTTAGTCTGTCAGACGAAAAGGATGACGATAAAAATAAACAGTAGTGAAACTACAACAGACGAATTAAATGACGAAACCTGGCACCTAATATCGCAGGAGTACGGTCCGATCTGGATATTTTTGCAGCTTTCCTCACTGAAACCGAAATAATTTACATCAAAATACAAAAATAGTTTTAAGCGTAATAAGCGTGACCGTGTAGCTTCAAAGTAAACGGGAATGACACACGATTTCCTTTTCGTTCTGTGTTGTATATTTTAGGACACCTGTTAACAAAACTACGACTTTCGTCTTTATTGTTGTCCTATGTCGGATGACCTGCTTCCATTAACAGTTGAAATACGTATGAGAACAATTTCTAGATTAATTTCATATATCTCACTTTTTCATACAAACAGTACGCGACGACACAATCAGGAAACTGAATACAAAGAAAAGACTCGTCAATAATCTCATGGGCAGTTAACGATTTGGAAATAAAATAAAATAAACTCGAATAAGATTTAATCTTCCACACTGCAGTCCACCTCCATGACCACTTTTTTTCGGTCAGAATATTTCACTGCTAACTCATGATTGTGTTTGATCGTTATTGATCGACGATCGTTTGCCCAGTTTCTTAATGCAAAGTGACGGTAATGGTTTGACCGAACGCACTAAGTAACCGTGTTGGGTACAACTTAGTCACTACGCCATATGTCTATGCACTGGCTCAGTGTTGCACAAGTGGAGCTTGGGCTATTCATTGCTAATAAACGCTGAGTTTACCCTCCTTATAAAATTCTAGGAAATGATCGAAGAGACAATTCAGAAAGAAAGTTTAAAGAATTCATGGTTTTTTATGCTGGGAAAAACTCATTCAATCGTAGTTTGTTACAGAGACTGCCGCTGTATCATGCAGCCACAATCATACATGCCTGTGGGTTTCCGCATGCCTCAACGAATATCTAATCATTATGCCTTCGACACAATAATGATGAAGTCATATTGGTGACAACGCTGTGCGACTATACTTTTACAGTGCCCAGACATCTGGACTGGGCACTGCGTACTCGATACTTTTTAGATGACGAAATAAGGATGAATTGCACGGATTGAGATCCAGTGAAAGAGCAGGCCATGTAACCGAACCTGATCATCACACACATCGAGTGGCGAAGACAAGATTGGATACTTCCAGACGTTACAATTACAAATAACTGTGATGGTCCGTAACCTTGGAAAGTAGCTCTGACCTTATGTTTAATAATAACGGAAGAATATACAGTAAATACATAATTAGTTACAAACAATATCCGCCGGCCGCGGTGGCCGAGGTGACTGAGGTGCTCCAGTCACGGTCAGCACGGCCAATACGGTCGGGGGTTCGAATCCCCCCTCGGGCATGGATGTAACATTTGAACATTTTTGAACAATATCCCTCATCTTGGGAAGCTACAGAAGCGGTCCATAACCGGCCCCTAACGATATGGACGTGGGCTGGATCTACTAAATAAGTAGACCATTGCCTAATGTCACATATACCACTGTTTCGTTTGACTCAGAATTAATTACAATTCACTGCCATTAGTACTACTACTACAACTCTGGTGGACTAATTAATATGCGTCCCCCATTTAGCACCACCGAGACTAGCACAACTAGTGTGTGGAAAGAGGCTAGGTCAGGAATCACCAATTCGCTTCTCCTTTTGACTTCCCTTACTTGCACAAAGTACAAAAGTTTTCCTTGTCTACATTCCCAACCTACATTTACTATCAGGTCAATTTCTGTGATTGCCGCCATTCATTGGCAATCTGTCCGACTGATTTTGTCAGATGCCTTTTATAGCGTTTTGTCTAATGGGGTAATTTGTCGCAAAATGTTATGATGACAATGTGTACTTTATTCTCAGTACTCACGGCTTTACTCTTATAAATTTCGCCACGCAAAAGTTGTCTTCGATATATCGACTGACCGGGGGGAAGATATTTTTAGGTTAATTATTTAGGTGTTTTGCTATATCATTACTAAGTAATATGTTGTTGACATTTCGACTAGTCATAGCGTGCCTCGGCCACAAGATAGAGTGCCTATTCAAATGTCTGTAAATCTATTGGACCAAACTGCGTGGTTATCAGTCCGTAGCGTACAAACTACTTAAACCTAGGTAAACTAACCTACGGACAAACACACACACCCATGCCCCAGGGAGGACTCTAACTCCACGGCGAGCAACCGCGCGCTACGCAGCGAGACGCTTTAGACCGCTCGGCTACTCCACCGCGGCAGATTGCCTATTATACCGCAGAATCCGAGTAACATTGCATAAGGGGTCCCTATCATGTAAACCACGAATTTTGCGGGCCTAAGGAGAATTGTATGGCTCTCATATTAAGTAATAAGTTAGCCCACCGTCAGAAATTGACCTTGATGGAGTATGAAAACAGGAAGAATATGTTCGAAACGACAAGAAAAGGAGCAATATTCAGGGTGATTTTTTTCCGTATGCTATTCTTGATCAATCCCGGGAGTTGGTACACTGTGTGAGAAAAAGCACCCGTATATTTCTCCTTTTTTTGTAGTTCTGAACACATTCACCTGGTTTTCATTACCAACGTGAGTTTTAGATGGGGCTAATTTTAAATCTGAGAGGGATATGATAGAGAGTTTTACTCGTTAGGATACAACCACCAACACTCCTGTACTCAATAAATATTATTACGCCGGCCGCGGTGGCCGAGGGAACTGAGGCGCTCCAGTCACGGTCTGCACGGCCACTGTGGTCGGGGGTACGAATCCCCCCTCGGGCATGGATATTTGTACCGTCTTTAGTGTAAGTTAGTAAATAAGTAGTTTGTAAGTTTAGGGACTGATGACCCCGTAGATAAGTCCCATAAGCTTAACAAACATTTCAACATTTTTTGAATATTATTACTGTACTTAGCGCACCAGTTGTCAATAATAAAATGTATATGTCAACTCGACATGTTTCGGAACGACATTATCCTATTATCAAGTCATAAAACTTATCTGCTGCTAGGAAGCATTGTCGAACAATAGCTGTGTATGTACAATGTCAAAAATAAAACTTTCCGCAGTACCACATGTTTGTCTGATGGCAGCAGGTTTTGCACTAACGGACAGCTGATCTAACTTCCTAGCAACAGATACGTTTTATGACTTGATAATGGGATAATGTCGTCCCGAAACATGTCGTATTGACATATATATTATTATTGACAACAGGTGCGTGAAGTACAGTAATAATTGTGAAACACTTGTGCGATGGCGTCTAAACAGATGATACCCAATAAATATTTAGAGGAAGAATGAAGCGTAACTGACCCCACATTAGCTGCCCCAGGTGGCACAGAGAGGCGGAGAGCGGCGAGGTGTCCAGAGTCGCGCGGCGCCTTATAGCGAGCCTTCGACAAAAGCGGCGAGGTGCGCTGCGGGCTAGTGGGGCGCTGGCGTCGCTAACGATGGCCGTCATTAGGAGGCGGCGCTGGCCTCGGGCACCGCAGCCCTGCTGGACGCCGCACCGCGGGCCGCAGCCGACGCTCGGAGATCTCTGCGCAGTGCGGTGCACGTAAACTGTACCTAAACTTCGTATATTTGTATGTTGCCACACATTTTCAAACCATAAGTTTGATTTCTCACGCAGCTAAAGTTAAGTTACGAGTGATAACTACATTGCTCAATACAGTTAGGAGATGAGGTTAGATATCGTAAACAATATACGTACGGTAACGTGCTACATGAGATATTGATTACAATTGTAGTTTGTGTGTGAAACACTGCGATAATCTGCTGTTTCAAAATAAATAAATAAAAATCTAAAAAAATGTTCAAATGCTGGCAGCGGTAGCCGAGCGGTCTGCAGCGCGCCACTCACGTTCTCACTGCCACTACGGTCGGGGGTTCGAATCCACCCTGGGGCATGGATATTTGTGCCGTCCTTAGTATTAGCTAGTTCATAAGTAGTTTGTAAGTTTGGGGACTGATGACCCCATAGTTGAGTCCCATAAGTTTGCAAACATTTTTTTTTTGTTCAAACGTTTTTAAATATGTGGTACTTAACCACTCTGACCATCAGTCCCTAGGCTTAAACTAATTTATGCTAAGGACGACAAATACACGCATGCCCGAGGGAGGACTCTAACCTCCGACGGCGAGCAGAGGTGTGCTCCGAAGCTAGGCGCCTTCGAACTCTCGACACTCCACCGCGTCTTGCAGTGTCAACTGTTTCAAAGTGTTCAAATGTTTGTAAGGCTATGGGACCAAATTGCAGTGATCATCCATTCATAGAATTGGAACTAGTTAAACTAACGCTAAGAACAACACACACACACACACACACACACACATACACACAAACACACACACACACACACACACTCCCATGCCCGAGGGAGAACTCGAACCCGAATGGCCCCAAATCTTTACTCGACATTTACACGGCTACAATGATAAAATCATTCTAGTCGCCGGCCGCGGTGGACGAGGGGACTGCGGCGCGTCGCTCACGGTGCACGGCCGCTACGGTCGGGGATTCGAATCCCCCCTCGGGCATGGATATTTGTGCCGTTCTTAGTGTTAGCTAGTTCATAAGTAGTTTCTAAGTTTAGGGACTGATGACCCCGTAGTTAAGTCCTATAAGATATACAAACATCTGAACATTTTTTTATAATATACCACTAACGAGGGTATCAGTCATGTTGAGGAATATTTGGCCACTCTTCCAAGAGTACCATATCCAGCTCTGCAAGTGTTGTGCGAGGTACTGGTCTGGCTGCTCACAACACCGACAAACTCAATCGGGGGAGGGGGGTCAAACTGCTAAAGTTCAAATGTTCAAATGTTTGTTAAGCTTATGGGACTTAACTACGGGGTCATCAGTCCCTAAACTTACAAACTGCTTATGAACTACTTACGAACTAGGACTGCACAAATATCCATGCCCGAGGGGGATTCGAACCCCCGACCGTAGTGGCCGTGCTGACCGTGACTGGAGCGCCTCAGTCACCTCGGCCACCGCGGCCGGCACTGCTAAAGTTATCGGTCCCCCGGTGGGGAGTGGAAGAAGTGAGGATAGGAGGGGAAGGGAAAGGAAATGCAGTCCAAGAAGGAAAGAAGGAAGAAAGACTGCATTAGCTCGGGGCCCCGTGGTCGACACGCACGTACTCACGAAAAAACGTGAGCCCCCATGGTTGGGAGGAGGGGGGGGGGGGAGATCGGGTGTAAGACCGACAAACAAGTTGACAAATCCATTCGTTTAATTCCTTCAGCTTCAGGCCTGTTGTCCAACAGTACAGCTTTGTGGGGACGAGCGTTATCGGCTACCAGAATAAAGCCACTTGCTATGGCAACAGCGTAGGCCATAACAAAAGTTCAAATGATGTCGTTGATGCACCACAAAGCAGTCAAAGTGCCATTCTGAACGACATAGAGGTCAGTACGTCCGACAATACTGACTCCTGACCACTCCATTCGTCTACCACTATTAGACTGTGATGTTTCGTGCAGATACGTAGGACTGTTCAGAGTTCCGCGTTCTCTCTACATGAGGAAAATAATATTTCCAATTCAGCACAAGAACCTGACTCATCTGTGAACAGAACCCGGCACCATTCGTTATCACTCCAAACTTATATTACTTCTCTCAGTTTCTGCGGTCAGACGGTGTCGTGATTATTGAAACACAACATAGGCCTCGGTGCGTGTAGGCTACATTTCCGAACGTGTCCTGTTGCTATCTGCAGGATGCGTTGCAGCTGACATGCATTCAGCCGCTTGCTCGACTGGCTGTTAACTAAATGGAATGGTCATCCATTGCTGATGTTATCTTTGGAAGAGTCTTCTTTAGCGGTTCCTGATTTCTGAAATCGTGTCCAGGTCCTGGAAATTGTGAACATTCCAACAGCTGCAACCAACTCCCTCTTTGCCGGTACCACTTCCAACCTACCTATAGCTCTTCATGCCATAACTTGACGAGAGCCATGCTGTTGTTGCACTGCACTACCTGGTCAGTAAATCCAACAGTTTGTGTAATTTGCTTGTTAGAGTAAACACAAATCAGCAGTAGCCCCCTCTGCAATACGTTTCTGTTATTACCACGATCTCGGTTGACATAACGGATTTGTCCAACACCACCTAGAGACAAGGCCTCACAACAGCCTGTGCTACGTCAGTCACACTGACCAGGCCGCAGCCGACAGCTCAATGACTGGCCGCTGGGGCACGCCCACTGCCTCGTAGCAGCTAGTCAATAAGCTGGCGGCCGCGGCCTGGTCAGTGTGACTGACGTAGCACAGGTTGTTGTGAGGCCTTGTCTCTAGGTGGTGTTGGACATATCCGTTATGTCAACCGAGATCGTGGTAATAACAGAAACGTATTGCAGAGGGGGCAACTACTGATTTGTGTTTACTCTAACAAGCAAATTACACAAACTGTTGGGTTCACTGACTGTCCATCGAACCGACAGAAAGACGTTGAACCATTCTGCCAATGACAATGCTTGAGAACGCCGATATCTCAACTGATCCCGTAATTATTTTGAACAGTTTCGAAGACTTCGTGGAAGACTATAAAGAATCGCAGAGCAGCAATTTCGATTTATAATAGGGAATGGAACGAGAGATGCTAAGAATTATACGCGAGACATACATTGAAAGAGAAAGAGAGTTGTACCAAACAACAGGACAGCAAGGAGAGCTGCATGTGCAGACCTGCCCTGAAGCGGAACTATGATGATGATGACACCTGAAATAGTAGAAACGGAACCCTTATAGGATCGCAATAATTTATGTATTGTTGACACGCACAGCTTTGGAATTGGGTCGTAGTAGTGAGACCCTTCAGCTCTGTGGAATTTATTCAGTGCTACTAAATTAGTAGTATTGGAGCCGCATTATCAGGATATTCCTACATTCAAACAAGACCAATTGCTAATAACAATCATGTTGTGATCATTTACAGTTAGGCTGAAGATAATAAAACAGTAAGATAAATGTACTCACAAATTATTTCATATTTTCCCGGTATCTGTTATGCTACCAAATATTCTCAGACTGTCAACTCCCGAAGGGTGATAGTAAAAACTTAAATTAGCTTTTTCCGAGTGTTGTGACGACTCCACGAATATGTCATATATAATACGGAAAAAGGAAATGTCTTATCAACGTCACTCTGAAAGGTTTTCATTTTATTATCTATTTAGTAATGATGGACACATATTTTAAACTGATTAGGAACCCTTCGAGGTACTAATTACATACAAGTGCCCTGGCCGCGGCGGAGTGGCCGAGCGTGTTGACGCGCTATGCTCCGTTGCGCGAGGCCTTTCCCCGTCGAGGGTTCGAATCCTCCCTCGAGCATTGATGTTTATGTTGTCTTTAGTATAAGGTAGGTTATAAGTAGTTTGTAAGTTTAGGGACTGATGACCCATTCAGTTAAGTTCCATAAGCTTGACAAACATACCCTGCTTTAACCTGTTTCCGCATATACCATTCAATTTCTTTGTTCAGATAGTGATCGTTTACTTCACTGTTCAAAATGTTCAAATGTTTGTTAAGCTTATGGGACTTAACTACGGGGTCATCAGTCCCTAAACTTATGAACTACCTTATACTAAAGACGGCACAAATATCCATGCCCGAGGGGGGATTCGAACCCCCGACCGTAGTGGCCGTGCAGACCGTGACTGGAGCGCATCAGTCCCCTCGGCCACCGAGGCCGGCCACTTCACTGTTCCTGAACCCTCATTCTCAGAAATTTTAGGTACCACTCTCCAGAAGGCACAAAGATGGCTATATTGGGCTGTAACGCTACCCTCCATACATAATGCTCTTATTTCCTAATGGTAGGCTGTTAGAGTGAATGTTTTGCTGAAACGTAAATGGAATGTAATCAACAGTGGACTAAAAATAATTCGTTTTTCGAAGGTCTATCACATGTTCACAACGTAGAGAAACCAAATGAGAATATAATCTATGTCAAAATCTGTTACACGTGTTAATTGTAAAGCGCTCGAGTAAATTAATTCTAAAAAATTCCCTAGTCCTAATACCAGATCACAAACACCATTCAGAAAGTCTCCAATACATCTGCAGGTGGCACAGCAGGATTGTGATGCGCAAAGACCACACCTGCACTTATGTCTGCTCATTATGTTGCGACGTTTCCTAAGTCGGTGTACGACTAATCTGTCAACTGATAATGGAGCAAACCCTCTGGAATGCATCCTGTACTACAGGCTGCTAGCAAGAGCGAGACCTGGATCAATAAACTGACAACGACTGTTGACAACTATCGCATTTCCCCTAGAGAGCTTCCACTTCTACTAGGGACAGAGAGATCCACCTATATTTATTGAATTGTAGATATTGAAAGTTTTCAGTACCAATGCTTTTTCTACACCGTATGAACCATGGCATTGGTTTGCAAGTAGTTACCGATTTATATTAACTGATTAAATCGTAAATAATATCTTTCATAAATTGCATATGGAATCTCATTAATTTTTTATAAAACACCGTATATGCAGTTATGTATGATAAATGTCATGACACCATTAATAAAAGCAAGACCTTGAACAGAAGTCTCTAGATAAAGTAGACCATTCAACATTTATAAGTGTGTACATTCACGTGACACTGAACTGGAAGCAACACAATGATGATCTGCAAAATCGTTTGAGACACTTATGCTATTGACGTATGGCAGATTTTTGTACAGAAACCTCAGTAAATTACCTTACTACGCCTACTTTCATTCATTTGTTTCGTATGGCGTCATATTTTGGGATAATTCATCAGTAAGCAACGAAGTATTCGTTGCACAAAAACGTGTAGTGAGAGTAATTCCTGAAGCCCACTCAAGATCGTCGTGCAGACCTTACCAAAACATTGATTTATTAAGGATCTAGGGATCTTCGAGTAACTTCACAATATACATATTCACTTATGAAATTGGTTATTAATACCCAGTCCAATTCAGAAGTAATAGCAGTGTGCACAACTAGAACACTAGCAGATGGAGTGATCTTCACTAGTCTAGGTTAAATCAAACTTTGGTAAATTGCGCTGCCACAAATGTCTTTGGTGACTTATTAAACAGCTTAAAAACTCTGATAGATCAAAAAATTGCATTTATATAGAAATTTAAAAAAAAAAAAGGAATGATTGATAAGTCCTACTCTTTAAATGAATTACTACATTTAAATTAGTAAATTCATATAAAACGAAATAAAAGAAAATAAAATGCGTTAAAATAAAAGTAAAAATTAATAAATAAATAAATGTGTTCTAATGTACGAATATGTTTTATTAAATTGACAGGTACCACTTCATTATGAAATGTCTTAGTCATGATTTATGGAACAAGCATTCAAATGTTGAAATGTTTATAAATCTATAGGGCCAAACTGCAGTGGTCATCGTTCCCTATACCTACAAACTATTTAAAGTAACCGTGTCAGAGGGGAAGTGTAACGCATATCTTCTTTTTCATTTCCTGCCAACGATTTCATGTCCCAGTAGTTTTTGACACTTAATTTAGTGTGGTATGAACGTGATAAATGAAGAAACTAGGATGTATTTAAGATTTAATGAATGTTTATTAGTAATTTCATTGCTGCTGACATTTTAAAGTACGGCTACTGACATTACGAGTACTCGGTGAATTTCAGGGTGCAAAGTTTGGACTGCAGCTAACCTCGTAACGGGGTTTACTGGCAGCAGAGTCTAGAAGCATCTGTCGAACGACACACGGGGGAGGTCTGTGATGTTGGGCCGGCCTTTCTGATGCAAATCGCCCCGAGGGGGGCGCAGCCAGTGGCCTGTGTGGAGTTTTGCAGCATTTATTAACTAGTAACTACACAGAACAGCAAACACTGCGCACGACACAGGCGCAGACTTTACCAACGGTCACGTCACTGCTGTCCTGGAAATTGCACTTCACAGCAGGTAGCTAGTACACAGCAGCAGGTGAACACATACGTCCACCGGTACTGAACAGCTACACTAACTGCAAACTGCAGCCCTCAGTATCAGTAACCTTTAACTGGGGAGGTCAGCATTCACAACATAACTAGGGACGTGGGGTGTTCACAGCACCCTACGTATAGACCATACTATATTTTCTTAAATTGTTTATTATGCTAAAAACATAGTATTTAGTAGAATGAAACTTCACCCTGCAGCGGAGTGTGCGCTGATATGAAACTTCCTGGCAGATTAAAATTGTGTGCCGGAACCGGGACTCGAACCTGGGACCTTTACCTTTCGCGGGCAGGCGCACTACCGACTGTGCTATCCCGACACGACTCACGATGCCGCCTCACAACTTTACTTCCGCCAGTACTTCGCCTCCTACTTTCCAAACTTCACAGAAGCTCTCCTGCAAACACGCAAGACTAGCACTCCTGGAAGAAAGGATATGGTGGAGACATGGCTTAGCCACAGCCTAAGGGATGTTTCCAGAATGAAACTTCACTCTGCAGCGGAGTGTGCGCTGATATGAAACTTTCTGGCAGATTAAAATTGTGTGCCGGAACCGGGACTCGAACCTGGGATCTTTGCCTTTCGCGAGGTTCGAGTCCCGGTTCCGGCACACAATTTTAATCTGCCAGGAAGTTCATAGTATTTAGTATTTTATTAATTCATTTAAGTACAATTTTAATCACTGAGGTACTGGAAAATTATCTGTAACTGATAAATCAATAACATATGTGAAATGGTTACGACTGTTCATATTGCCGCGAGAGACCACGTATACCGACTGCCGGCGTCGCGGAGGGGGTAGCGTCACGGACCGCGGTGCCTGAAGGTCGCCGGTTCAATCCCGTCCACCGGCAAAAATTTATTTCTTTGTAATTAACAATTCCAGAATGTTCTACATCTTTCTTATGTTCATTTGTAAATTATACTTGTATCTTATGTTAACTGTTCTTCTAATTTCTGGTAAATTCTGTCTGTGTATAAATAGCAGAGCACTTTGCCTGAGAGGCATTCAGTGCTGAGTATATGTTGAATTCGTAATAAACCAGCTTTCAATATAAGTGCTGTGTTCAGTTGCCTTCGAAGTCTAGTCTGCTTCCATTTAAACGCGTCAATATACATACTATTTTTTTTTTTTTCAAATTAATCAAATAAGAAAAGCTTTAACCACTTTGAAATTATAGAGAGCAATTAACAGACAAAGCAACAGACATATTTACGTAACTTAAAACAATCATTTATGTCAAAAGTCTAGAGAAAAATCACATTTCAACACTGAAAATTTTCGTCATAACTGGAACATGATTGAGAATTAATACATGTATTGCAAGTGATTTTCATATGATTTAAACACATAAATTGGTTACACTTTCAACAAAAGAATTGTCAGCATTTCTTGCACAAACTATGCATCTTGCTGATGTGCATTTATTTCTTTGAACTGCTGGAATGAACTCTACCATGTTTGAGATCTTAGCTGCCTTCAGCTGGATATATATTGGTACAGCCAAATTTGAAGCTCTTTTTAAAACCTAAGGATTTATAAAATGTTTGTGCACTCTACTACTGAGCGAATTATTTCCGCATTTATAAGTTTAGCAAAGCATTCTGCAGCGGTCTTGCAGGTTTTAGCAATTACTGTGGTACCAGGAATCTGAGTTACTACATTTTGCTTCCTCGTTCTGATATTATTTGGCTTAGGTGTAGTCATTCATTTAATTACTTCGTCCTCACTAAGCATAAACTTCTCCAGTGGCATATCTTCACCAACATCGTCATCAGATTGATCAATTGCAGTTGCATGATCGTTTTCTTTGCATTGTTCTTCTTCTTCATTGTCATCGGAATCTTCAAACTGTGGAATCTCACAGTCTTCATGATCATTCTTTTTCCAACAACCTTCAGAGCCGTTTTTTCTCTTCCTCATATGGCATCACGATGTGCTCAGCTCGACACAGAAAGTCACAGGGTGTTATCAGCAACCCAGCATTTAAAACTTGTTGTGTGTAGTATTGCGTACTTTCAAAAACATGAAAACACGAACAATGGTTTCGCAACAATGTGCGTCCATTTCAATGAAGGTAACAAGCCGCTCATCAGTGTGACCAACATGCTTCACTAAATACCAGGAAACTTTTACATCTAGGGTGCTGTAAACACGCCACATCCCAATTTAAAGGGTAATATTGCCGTCTGATGCGCACAGGTTGAAGCACAGTGTTCGGCAGTAAAAATTAACACATTGTCACCCTATATTTCACTGAGAAAGAGCTTATCGGATCTCAGTTGCATTACAACATTCAGGTCTTCCATATGTACGAATTTCAACACGCTGCTTTTAACCCTGCAGCAGTCGTGCGCGGATTGGCAGTCCCCACAAATGTATTTTTTCTTTCCTTCTCAGCTGCGTGCATCTAAAAGTCACATAAAAGACTACCTTCCTACAATGAGAAGTACTACGTTACTCCATTGTTTCACGTAGATTAGGGCAGCGCTGGTGGAATGCTCAACAGATGCGGACTGACGGTCCCGCGCTACTATCGGCGTTACATAGCGTAGTTCCTAAGCTATCGTACAGTTGCTTTCCATTATTTACGCAGTCAAAACCGTTCAAACGTTTGTTAAGCTTAAGGGATTATCAGTCCATAAACTTACAAACTACTTATGAACTAATTCATACTAAATACAGCACAGATCTCCACGCCCGAGGTTGGGATTCGAACCCCCTACGGGGAACGGCCTCCCGCATCCGTACCATAGCGCCTCAATGCGCTCGGCTGCTCCGCCGCGTCAGTTACACAGTCCTTATAGGTTCATCTCATAAATTTATTTCATTTTTTTTCTACGAAACGTATTTATAGGAAAAAGTCTGCGGATGATGTTCAAATGTTTATAGAGCTTATGGGACTTAACTACGGGGTCATCAGTCCCTAAACTTACAAACTACTTATGTACTAGCTAATACTGAGGACGGCACAAATATCCATGCCCGAGGGGGGATTCGAACCCCCACCGTAGTGGCCGTGCAGACCGTGACTGAGGCGCCGCAGTCCCCTCGGCCACCGCGGCCGGCTCTGCGGATGAATTCTACTATTTGCAAGACACCTTTTTGTTATGTTTGAAAACATAGTTCCGCGGCGAGTTATGCTGATAAAATTCCCTCGGCTTCCAGTCGCGTCAATTGGTTTGACATCCAAAAGTTATCCGCATCAACAGCATCCATGACAAAATCAATTTCACGATGGAGGTAGAAAGAGATGGTGCCCTGCTATTCCTTGACGTACTTATCAGGCGCAAAACAAATGGATGCATTAGCCATAGTGTCTACCGGAAACCCATCCACACGGACCTGTATCTGAACGCTACGAGGCACCATAGTGTCTACCGGAAACCCACCCACACGGACCTGTATCTGGACGCTACGAGGCACCGCCACCCAGCGCAAAAACGTTCTCTAAGGACGCTGGTGCCCAGAGCAGAAGTAGTCTCGGACAATGAACATCTGCAAAAGGCCCTGAGCCACTTTGTTTAAAGAAAAATGGCTACAGCAACCGCCAGATAACAGAAACCCTCCATCCGAAGACACGCAAGCAGGTGACCGTCGAGGAGGAGACAAAGAAGATCGCATTTTTGCCGTTTTATGGCTCTTTAACGGGAAAGATTAGCCGGCTTCTTAAGAGACACGAGATAGACACGGACTTCAGGCCTCCTACAAAATTGCGACAGGTGATGAGACCTGTGAAAGATGATCTAGGCCTTAGAACGCCAGGTGTGTACTAGATACTGTGTGAGTGTGAACAGTTCTACATCGGACAGACAGTGCGCAGTATTGAACAGCGCTGTGTTCAACATGAAAGATGTTTCCGCCTACATTATCCCGAGGAATCAGCAATTATGGAGCACGCTCTAGAAAACAAACATATCACTGTGTTCGAGGATACCTCAGTCATTATCAGAACAAATACTTTCTGGGATAGCGTAATAAAAGAGGCTATCGAAATGGAAATATCTGAAAAATCTCTTGATAAAGACGGCGGCTTGCAGCTGAGCACAGCTTAGGTCCCGGCCCTCGGACGGTTGAAGCGAGCTCGGCAGGCACGCGGCCAAAACATTGCCATATATGGCGATGCAGCTGAGCACTAGTGACGTCACAGGATGCCGCGCAGTTATATAAGGACGGTGGCAGCAATGATAAGACAGTCACCACTTGACAATGGCCGAGGTGATTTCGGCCGAAAGCTCGTGGATATAAAACCGCCTGAAAATGCTGGATGCCCGAGAGAAATTTATCACTTTTTTGGTAGTTTTTCACACAGAGCCAGAAAGAACCAGAGGGATGGTTAAACTCTAATGTTAAAATGTTTGTAAATCTATGGGACTTAATTACTCTGTTTATGTCCCTAGGCTTACAAACTACATAAACTAACACATGCTAAGGACAACAAATATACCCATGCCCGAGGGATGACTCGAACCTCCAAAGGCGAGCAGCAGCGCATTCCGCAACTAGGCGCCTTGGATGCTCGGCCGCTCCACTATGGCAAAGGTGTTTACTACCGCCTAACATATCATTCATACTATGACAATCGTCACATAGGAAGCAAATCATCATCTCTTTTTGGAGAATTTAAGAGTCGTTTGTGTTGAAAGTACAAAAAAGAAAGGGCCTGACTGTATTGTACAAACTACAGTGAATAAATGTGGTGTAATGGTATTTATTGTTGTAGCTTTATTCTTTACAGTAAACGTAAACGATAAACCATGTCAAACTTGATCGACTGAAATACGAACTAATGAACATTTAGTAGTGACATTGAGGGTTGAGTGAGAAGTTAGCGGTGACGGAAGATTATATTAGTGACACACGTATGTAATATACGTGGTTCGTTACATGGATTGCCAAGACCTCTTATGGTTTAACTATTCCATTTCAGGATCAGTTTTGGTAGAAACAGCTACCATCCTCAGCAGCTCTCTACAAAATGCACATGAAATAACATAAGTAAATGGATTAACCTGTTCAAAATATGAAGAACGAATACTTTCTGAATTAAATTATACCACCTCATAAAAGTACGTTGTCGTCGTTAAAAAGGGACTGGGCTCATGTTATAAACATATTACCATAGTGGGTCGCACAACAATCAAAAACTGGAATTAAAAAAAATCAGTGTTACAATTACGATCACAAATGGTCGCATATTGGAGATATACTCCCGACAACGACTGGATAACACTGATACGTTATTAAAAGAGTGTATGTGACAAGTTGCAAGTCTGGTCACTAGGCGGCGCCACCGTGCTAAGACATTGCCGTATAATTATACACATGACTTTATATAATTAATGTTAGGAAACCCTACTGTACCACTAATCCTAACTAGTATTGAGCAAGAGACAATAATAAGGCTCACATCAAGACAATGTAAATGTAGACATACTCAGTAGTCTACCAGATTGGGCAATAATTATCGTAATTGTTACGTAGCTGGCATCATCTCATAGTATACATATTGCACTGCTTGAAACAATTAGGGGATCAGGTGGGAGATCGTACACAATATACGTGGAGTGACGCATTTTATTCAAGTACTGGTTACAAAATTGTAACTTGTTTGCCATACAGTACGACACTTTGCTGTCTCTTTACTCGAGGTTTACATAGCGTTTACTTAGAGCGGGGCACAATGGGGCTACCATAATAGTGAAAACGCCTTTCGTTGCCTTCTAATATATGTGTTATAAGCTCGGTCGGATATTGCGGTTGAACATCTGCGTGACATGGACAGTATGAGGATATCTTTCAGGTCTTGAGGGATATTTCTCCATTCTCCCATACGTGTAATATGCAGCTCTCGAACCGTTCTAGGAGATGCTATTAGGGCTGCAATGCGCCTTTCTAGTACATCCCAGAAATGCTCAATCAGATTTAAGTCTGGTGAACGAGATCGCCATTCGGCCAATTCCCTCAGCTTGCATCATGTTATCCACCAGTACAACTCTGTGTTATTATCCATCAGAAGGATCTCCTATGGCACCAGCATAGGGCACAACTAAATGTCGAAGGATTTCGTCTCTATTCCTCTAAGCAGTCAAAGCCCCACCCTAAACAACATAGTGTTCCGTATGTCCACCAGTACTGACTTCTGCCCACATCATTTGTCCACTACCATGACATGGTGATGTTTGCTGCACATAAGGAAGATTGTTCCTTAACACAAAATATTGACCGTGCGTCATTCGTTACGAAATGTACTCATGTTACTCGTCCAAGTAACTGCGGGCAAAACGACGTCGTGGTTCTAATGGGGCACACGTCAAAGGCCTCCATCCGTACGGTCTATTTGTTTTGACATTTCGTGTCGTGTTGCTGCCTGGAGAGTACGTTGCTGCTGAGTTGCATTCAGCCTCCTAGGTCGACGGTCATGTTACACGTGAACGACCTTGGTATTACCATTTTTAACGTTTCCCGTTGTCTGAAACCGCGTCCAGGTCCTGTAAATTACACTTTGGAACACTCCAATAGCTGCAGCTACGACCCTCTGTGACTGGACCCACTTCCAACTTTCTTATTGCTCTGCATGCGCAATCTTCGTGTAAGTCGCGTTCTTGTTGCCCTGTACTACGTGCTCACTGCACAATCTGATCCCCATTTATTTATGTATTTTCTTTAGTATAGTGAAAGTTAACATCAGCGACTCTGCAGCGACTTTTGATATCTATTCGTATAACGTCATAATAAGAGATGATCGAAAATTAAACTGCTACGAACATCTCTCCTGCGTACCGATCAGGTTCTATGGTAAAAACTCCACAAAAGAAAAAAAAGTGAAGTCGCATTCAAGGAACGATCATGTTTAAATGGTTTACTTTAAGTAACAGACGCTTACCAGCTTACCAGACAGCCATAATATAATGCCACAACGGGAGAGTTGATGACGTTGCCAGCAATGAAAATCGTCATGTCGTAGTAACAAACTCTTTAAATAATATCGTATAATTTCTTGCGGGAGTAAGAATAGTTAAGACGATGGAAAGAGGACCAAAGCGAATATGAACAGAAGAAAGGTTGATTTTGTCTATCCTGTCTATGCACGATGGGACTTCAGCCGAATGTATGGTAATGAATAATACCGTCAGCTGTATTCTCGTTTTATTACTTACTGGAAACCAGTTTAAATGGACTAAGCAATCATCTTCAGGCTCTTGTAATAGCTTAATCTATATTGTGCTTTGGTAGATACAACAAAGTAACTGGTGTCGCACATTCGTGTAACATTATAGCACGGAGGACTAGTTGGTCCTCCGCGCCATAAAGTTACACGAATGTGCGACACCAGCTATTTTGTTGTATCTAGCACAGCACCCTATTATGAGGGCCTGAAGGGCTTCCTCCATTTAAACTGGTTGCCAATATGTAATAGAATGGGAATACGGCTTACGGTGATATTATTTACAAGTAAATTAAAGATAGCTTAAGGGAAAGAGATGATGCACGGAGATGGTGATTGGATGGAGATGGTGTGAGAGTAGGAAGAGGAGGGATAGGAGAAGGAAGAGGAAGAGGACGGACAGAAGGTTGTTAAGGGAGAAAGAGACAGACAAAGTGTGTGGGTGGTGCGTAGATGGACAGAATGTAAAAAATAGTTTTCTCAAGAGCAAATGTCCGTCGTATGCTCGTAGTCGTCGAAGCTGATTTGGATGTTTAGGTAGAAAACGAATAAAAGTAAACAAATAAAAACAATTGTCAGTGCGCTTGCCTTTCAAAAAATATTTTCCCTAGAAAAACACTTTCTAACTTTCCTTTAATTCCACGTAAACACAGCTACACAAAGAGAGCTACATATTGATTTGATTGGTGTATTTTCTTCGTCAGTTAGTGGAAGTGTTTTATTTACGTTCCCTATTTTTCGTACCAGACTGAGCAAAAGCAAAGCGTAATTAGTGTACCTAATAATGTAATTAAGCTTCTTGACCGCTATTTCTACTTACACTAATACTACGATTAACTTAAAATAGTTTTAGTTTCCTTATTATATTTGATTGCACTTTTCGATTGTAAATTAATAACAGAGCAACTCGGTGCGCCTTAGAAAAATTGAATGAGTGAAATTTGTACGAAATTAGTTATGAATGAATTGATGTTTCTGTTTCACCTTTCAAGTGATTTTTGTGCTGATCGCAAAAGTTCTCATCAATTCTACGAGTCTGAAATACATTTGATGCTGCTAAGAAATTAGAATTAAACTTTATAAATGGACAGTCATATGAAAACAACGCAGATGGAAAACAAACAAGTAAAAATGTTTATTATTTCAAAAGTAATGGCCACAACTGTTGATACATTTATCCCGCTGTGAAAAGGGTGAATGCCCTTATAGGAAAATATTTCCTGTTTCCTCCGGAAGTGTAAATGTATCCAGGCGCGCTACTCTTAATACTAAGTTATTTGTGGTCGTAGGTCGTCCTTCAGGTCTCTAAAGATATGGCAATCATATGGCGAGATACTGGGACTATTTTGAATGCGTAAGGACTTCAAAATTAAACTTCGCACCGTACTTGAAAATAGCTTGGCAACCTACGGGCGGACATTATCGTCGAAGAAAAAGGTCGCCCTTTTGATTTTTATCATTCAACTTTTGTGATATGGATTTACTGCAGGAATAATGTAAAACAGTTTCAGAGGAATGAGTAAGCAATCATTAATGTTGTGTATCGAACTTGATGTAAGTTTAGGTTATTTTTAAATGGTTTATCGATATGTATCGCGACGTATTTTACTTCTATAATTGACAATGGTATTACATAAAAATCATTTCTGTCAATAATTTTCACTTCCAACTAAGGAATTATCCCCTTTTACACGTGTCTAAGGTTTTTAGAGTACAACAATCTGTTGTACTGCAGTAGACAATGGTTTGCTAAAAAAAGTGAAAACTCTACGAATTCTTAAATATCACAGTACAGGTTTAAATTTGGCATCACTTTGGTTCTGAAGACATTAGATACATAACCATGCTTGTTCGTCAGGTATAAAAATGAGGAAATCCCTGATTCAAGTTCCTCAGCGTTTGTTTTAAGGAATTTATTTCTCTCCCACGTTGTATTCATCATATATATGCATGGTGATTATTTGTCGTAATATTTCGTTTGATAATACTTATTTTCATTTTTGTTATTTTTTTTAACGCAAAATCTTAGGGTTTCTTAAGGCATGGGTGATAAGAAGAGTATTTGGATAACTTTGAATGGGAATAACTTAAGAAACATTTTTTGGATCTGTTCTAAACTATTTTCAATACATGCCCTTTATACTTTCTTTTGTGGAATAAACTTGAAATTGATCATTCACATAAGACATGCAGCTTTAGAATAATTGACACATTCAAATAAATCAAATTTCACGACGCAAACACAGAAAGTTATAATGGTAAGCAATACTTTTATTATTAGATGTGTTACACCATGAACATTACACATCTTACTACGACGTGAGGTACTTTCGTCTGTCAGGAGTTACAAATCCCTTAGCTGCTAGTTTTATTTCGGTGGACCCTAGAATATATTCCAAGCCTTAATGTTACATAATTTTAGGCACTGCCTCTAACATAAAGTGAAGGTTTGCACTACCGATGAACTCCAAAATAAAGTTTGGTCTTTACTGGTTAGCTTATATCAAGATTTTAGAAGCATTAGCAGTATGACATTATCTCTTCTTTATACAATTTAATACGGTTTAAAGTTGAGCTATCGTGAAATCAGTCGGGTGGTATCACTATGTTTTAAGATTCGCTACGAACGTTTGAGGATGCAGAAAGTACGTATATCATTTGAGACTACTTGAAAAGAAATTTTTCCGCCTTGTGTGCACGTAACAGTATTTAGTACTGAGGACTTCAGTGAAAGATTGTTTCGTTTTCTTGTATTTATGATGTGCATCGCACACAAGGACATATTGTATGAAATATAAAATCATGCTTCTCTTTCTCTCCATGACTACTTCACACTATCACATTCTGCCTTATACAAAGCTTTTTAGCATTTAAATTTAAAAAAGGAAAATTGATATTCAGACTGTCCGCAGTAGGACATGCGTTTTTATTAGTGTAATGCCTTTCTTTTAGGCGTTGGTACAGATACGTAATCAGTGACCGAAATTTTAAATAATACACATGTATTAAATCGCAACGTAACTATAATTTTCCAAAGCACAAGCTAACGTGACAGTGGGTCGCCAACATGATGCCGCCACTGAGAACGTGTGCTGCTGATGTTGTGAGCGGTTTTAATGCCGCCGCGACCAGCTTTGATGCTGCCGCTATTGATACTTCTATGCCGAAGTTACGAGCCGATTGTTAAAATTCAACGACCCGCTGCTTAGCAGGTCAGCGGCGCCACCGAGTGGCATCTTATGAAGTCCGCCAAAAACTACAAACAACAATATTGTTACTTTAGTTCAATTTTTACACATAGAGTCTCATGTTAATTACACAGTTACATCATCGGTGAGCTTATTATATTTCTGATAGCGAATGATAAGAAACATTTATCATTAATAAATTCAGTAGGACAGAGGTCATGACTCAACCTGGGTCATTGAAACTTCTGGTGCATTGATAAATTACATTTGACCAGCCTGTGGGGAGAGGGCTTTATAAAACAATTTACAAAATGTAAAATATATTTAATTTTAAAATTAAATGGCGAAACTATTTATATTAGGTAATAAACTTGGAATCCAGGACCTAATATCTCTGATGTCGGGAGGGGGGGGGAGGGTCGCAGTTTGGGGAGTGGGGCTGAGTCATTGGCCAAGGGAGGCTTCTTCTTTTTTTTTTTTTTTTTTTTTTTTTTTTTTTTTTTTTTTTTCTCTAAAGGAGCCCCCCGCCAGAACCAAATCCTGGCTGCGCCACGACCTTTGTCTTTCGCTCTCAATCTCGGAGTGCTTTACACAATTTACTCTCTATAGCAAGTAAAACCGCTGTAGCGACCCCTTCCCCGACCCGTAACACAAAGAATGTGACGTTGCAACTTTTGATAAAATAAAAGAAAATACATTATTTTATGATTTTTTTCATTAATTCCGGCAGAAGGATATTTGTGAATTCGAAATATTGAAACATCTCGACCAATGCAGGGCATAGAAATAAATTCAATGGCGAAGTTGAAAATATCTGCAAGACCCGGATCTCCGGAATCTGGCCAGCGGTCGTCCTAAGTGATTTTATTTTCTTTAAGTAAATCGATGCTTTGGGATCGTTTGTTCATGTACGTTCTGCGTTGTTGCTGGAGTATTAGTCCATCAAGACACGCTTTCAATCCTGCCTAACGTCTCAACATGTCACACACTACTGTACAGCACAAATTTTCAACTTCGCCATTAAATATATCGAGATATTTCAATATTTTAAATATTTGAATTTGTGCTCGTTAATGTCAGCAGTGTCTGTTTTGTACATGTTCAAAATAACAGGCACCATATGACTAAGAAAACTACTTGGTGATGACAGGTGTTTCACTTTGCAGAATGAAATTACGCTCCTTGAGTAACGTCCTACTGTAGAGTCAATTTATAAAGACGTAGATCTTTTTTGTGAATTTCCGAAATTACTCAGTACACTTGTATAGTCAATTACGAAAGAAGTAGAACGTTTATGCGTATCTACCTATTGCAACTTGTTAAATGAAGTACACATTAGGTTCTGAAAGCGGTTTTCAAACTTTTCGTTTATTCAAATGTTCAAATGTTTGTATAGCTTATGGGAATTAACTTCGGGGTCATCAGTCCCTAGACATAAAAACTACTTACGAACTAGCTAACACTAAGGACGGCACAAATATCCATGCCCGAGGGGGGATTCGAACCCCCGACCGTAGTGGCTGTGCAGACCGTGACTGGAGCGCCTCAGTCCTCTCGGCCACCGCGGCCGGCTTTCGTTTATTCATAGTTGACACGAAATATTATTTGTGATAAACAAGGAATTACATAAATTTCACTTTTATTAGGTGTTTAATTTTTATTGACGGAACCACACTGTTCAGACACGCACTGGTCTGTTTACTTATTTCTTTTTCCTATGGTGGAAGTATTTCCTCTTCTGACGGTGACCGCCTAAAGGAAGCCTTTGGTAACCCCTGGGGTTGAAAAACGCTGCTCTATAGCTCCATGTAATAGACTTACTGCTGAAGTTATTATTCGATATCATAATACATGGCCTATCATTCTATCTCCTCTGAGAATCTGTTGTTACTGACAGTCCCACCTGAAGACCGCAAATTCAACTAAATATCTAGGAATTGCAACTACGTCTGAGTAGGTAAGAACGTTCGAAAAATATTGTGGGGAAGGCAAACCAAACACTGCGTTTTATTGGCAGGATTCTTAGCAGACGTTAGAGAATTAATAATAAGATTGCTTACACTGAGCTTGTTCGTCATCTCTTCGAGTACTGCTGTGCGGTATAGGAAATTTATCAGGTGGGTTTGGCGGAGAACATCAAAAGAGTACGAAGAAAGGCAGCTCGTTTTGTATTATCACGATACTGGGGAGAAATTGTCATAGAAATGATAGAGGAGTTGGAGGCATTACAACAACGGCGTTGTTCGTTGTGGCGTGATTTGCTCACGTAATTTAGATTAATTACGTACGTCTTTCTCCTCCGAATGAGAAAATATATTTTAAACTCCAACCTACATTGGAGTAAATGATCGTAAAAAAAATATCAGAGCTCGAAAGAAGATATTAGGTATTTTCTCTTTTCGCACGTTATTCGAGGATGAAATGATGCTTAAATAGTATGAAGTGGTATTATGTGAAGCCTCTGCAATGCACTTAAATATGAAAAAGCAGAGTATCTCATGTAGATTTACATGTAGATAGTCCCAAAAAGAATGGTGGATAACGCACAGGATTTGCATGAGTGTTCCTATTTGTCTAACCTCCTCTTATAACTCTTCCATCCCGACGCACTCCTCCCTGTCTCTCCATCCGTTTCTCCTCCTATCAGTTTCCTATTTCCCCTTCCCCTCGTACGTTAATGTCGTCTTCTCCTCTGTTCACTTCTCTTCCCAACTTCCCAATCACTTGAACTCCGACTTCATAATATTCCTTTCAACATACTAAATCGAAACAGGATTTGGACATACGCGCATTTCACATGTTCTGTCTCCGGTTGCATTGGTTCAGGAGGTGGACCTTGATGAGCAAGGATGTTGACACAGGTCTGGAACTAAAAGAATTGACTAGTCCACACATATTTATTAACACACTCAAATGAACACTTAAAATGACTGTGCTTGTAGTAGTACGAATTTCTTCCTAATACACAGTTCTGCAAAGTATCACGAAGACTTCAGATTGAATGCTCGCTCTTGTATGTGAAACTCCTCCGTTGAGTCCTGGATCGAAACTGTAGAACTGCCTTGGTGTTTCTGTGGTGCACCGGTATATGCAGGCGAGCCGCCGTCCTCCTATTGGCCGGTGCGTGAAGCCAGCAAAGAGGTACCGAGACTGCAGGCGCGCCCGGCGGCCGAAGTACTACGAGCGACTTCGCCCCTCTTGTACTGGCGCGGCGATTTGCGCAGACAGCCGGAGTTGTGGCGAATAGCGAAGCCCACAACGCCGCGGTGGAGTAGCCGAGCGGTCTAAAGCGTCTCGCTGCGGGGCGCGCGGTTGCTCGCCGTGGAGGTTCGATCCCTCCCTGGGGCATGGGTGTGTGTGTTGTCCTTAGGTTAGTTTAGTTTAAGTAGTTTGTAAGCTACGGACTGATGACCACGCAGTTTGGTCCGATATAATTACAAACATTTGATTTTGAAGCCCACAACATGACATATGCTACACACACACATGTCTGATTCTTTGCTGTCTTTCTCCGCACGACTCAAGAGAGACTTCAAATGTATTCTTGTGTTAAACAGTGCAGAATGACAGCAAATTTTGACCTGTAGCTTCTGTTTCATAGTGGAGCACAAAGTTGCCACATTTCCTGAACAATAAATCATACAATGGTAATTAGTCTGCAGGTAGATGTAGCAGTATTGTGGATACTGTCTGTCAAACAAGTTACCTAAGGCGCTATGCATGACGCGTGTTTCATACAACGCAGTATCTCAGAGGTCATATGCAGGGAATTGGCAGTCTAGCAATGACAGGTACCTCCAATAGCATTCCGAATACTCCCTACTAAATATTACACGAATACAGGTGCTAGTAATAAATGAAAATAAAGTACCTTGCCTATTAAGGAAACAAACAACGCATTGTTGTAGTCGTCACACTTTTCTTATCATAATGTTGTATATATGTGTCATAAATTTTATGAAAATCAAATCACGGAATAATGTAGATAGAGAGGTAAAAATTGACACACACGCTTAGAATCACATGGGGTTTTATTAGGGAAAAGAAGTTCAAAAAATGTCTGACAGATGGCGCTTCATCTGATCAGAAATGCAATAATTAGCATAACAAATTAAGACAAAGCAAAGATGATGTTTTTTACAGGAAATGCCCAATATGTTTACCATCATTCCTCAACAATAGCTGTAGCCGAGGAATATTGTTGTGAATAGTACTGTAAAGCTTGTCCGGAGTTATGGTGAGGCATTGGCGTCGGATGTCTTTCAGCATCCTTAGAGATGTCGGTCGATCTCGATACACTTGAGACATCAGGTAACCCCAAAGCCAATAACCTCACGGACTGAGGTCTGGGGACCTGGGAGGCCAAGAATGACGAAAGTGGCGGCTGAGCACACGATCATCACCAAACGACGCGCGCAAGAGGTCTTTAACGCGTCTAGCAATATGGAGGGAGCGCCATCCTGCATAACAATCGTACGTTCCAGCAGGTGTTTATCAGCCAGGGTGGGGATGGTGTGATTCTGTAACATCGGCGTAACTCTCACCCTTCGCGGTAGCAGTTACAGAACCAGAATCACGCTGTTCCTTGAAGAAAAAACGCCCGACACACTTTTTTTTCGGTTTTAATAAAACCCCATGTCATTTCAAGCATGTGTTTCAATTTTTACCCATCAACTTTAATCCGTGATTTATTAAGTTTTCAAGATTATGCTGACGTTTTCATCACCCGGTATATATATATATATGTGTGTGTGTGTGTGTGTGTGTGTGCGGAGGAGAGAGTTTGATGTGTAAAGTTCTGCGTATTCGTGCGTCATGAAAATTCCTGCGCTCCAATCCACCGTTATATAAGTGGTTCTTACGCCGCACTGCTTCTTTACAGAAATTCAGGTATATGTGTAGAACATTGGTTGATATTCCAGTGGAGGCATATAAGAAGACGTGAAACATAATACAAACACACAAGCACCCATATCCTTATACATACTTATGAACATTAAAGCAAATTTTTTCGCGACTTTTCAAACGATGCCGAGGTGTTTAAAAATACCAATATCTATTGATATAAATTCAAATTTCTATTCTCCTTTGTATAGAATTTTCGATTGTCGGTATCCTCCGCAACGGAGCGTAAAAACCTTCTCCATAAAAAATTGCATATAGCCCCGAGAATTCACGAAGATCGGTCAAATCGTGCCGAATTCTACTGCAAGGATCATATTTGCCCATATGTAAATCCTTGATTAAAAATTACAATCACACGATTATACTGCAGAAAATTATTATTTAAAAGGAAAACAAGTTCTACATCTACATCTACATGGGATACTCTGCAAATCACATTTAAGTGTCTGGCAGAGGGTTCATCGAACCACAATTATACTATTTATTTCCCATTCCATTCTCGAATAGCGCGCGGGAAGAAAGAACACCTGAATCTCTCTGTTCGAGCTCTGATTTCTCTTATTTTATTCTGATGATCATTTCTACCTTTGAAGTGGGAGTCAACAATATATTTTCGCATTCGGAGGAGGATGTTGGCGATTGGAGTTTCGCAAGTAACCAACGCCTCAGCGATAAGCGCCGTTGTTGTAATGATTCCCATCCCAGATCCTGTATCATTTCCGTAACGCTGTCTCCCCTGTATCGTGACAATACGAAACGAGCTGCCCTTCTTTGGACTCTTTCGATGTCCTCCGTCAAACCCACCTGATAAGGATCCCACACTGGGCTGCAATAATCCAAAAATGTACGGACAAGCGCAGTGTATGCAGTTTCTTTAGTAGTTCTGTTGCATCTTAAAAGGGTTCTGCCAATAAAACGCAGTCTCTGGTTCGCCGTTCCCACGATATTATCTACGTGTTCTTTCCAGTTTAAGTCTGAAGTAATAGTGATTCCTAGGTATTTTGTGGAGTTTACTGCCTTCACATTTGATTGATTTATGTTGTAAACAAAGTTTAACGGATTTCTTTTCGTACTCATGTGGACGACTTCACACTTCTCATTATTTAGAGTCAATTGCCAATTTTTACACCATACTGTTATCTTATTCAGGTCGTTCTGCAGTTGGTTTTGATCTTCGGATGATTTTACTAGACGGTAAATGACGGCGTCATCTGCAAACAACCTAAGAGAGCTACTTAGATTTTCCCCTAAATCGTTTATGTAAATAAGGAATAGCAGAGGGCCAATAACACTACCCTGTGGAACGCCCGATATCACCTCTGTTTTAGTCGATGCCTTACCATCGATTACTACGAACTGTGTTCTCTCTGACAAGAAATCCCCTATCCAATTGCAAATTTGGGGCGATATACCATAACCACGCAATTTGATTAAAAGCCGTTTGTGAGGTACGGTGTCAAAAGCTTTCTGGAAATCAAGAAATATGGAATCGATTTGCGAACCTTTGTCGATAGCACCCATCACTTCGTGTGAATATAGAGCTAGTTGTGTTTCGCATGAACGATATTTTCTAAATCCGTGTTGACCTTGGGTCAATAGATCGTTCTGTTCGAGATAATTCATAATATTTGAATACAGGATGTGTTCCAAAACCCTGCTGCAAATTGACGTCAATGAAATAGGCCTGTAGTTTAGTGGGTTACTCCTATGCCTTTCTTGAATATAGGTGTGACCTGTGCAACTTTCCAATCTTTTGGTACAGATCCTTCCATGAGAGAGCGGTTGTATATGACTGTTAAGTAAGGAGCTATCGCTTCAGCATAATCGGATAGAAATCTAATGGGTATACAATCCGGACCAGAAGACTTGTTCTTATTAAGTGATTTCAGTTGCTGCACTACTCCGATGATATCTACTTCTATGTTACTCATTACGGCATCTGTTCGTAATTCGAAATCTGGAATATTGGTTTCGTCTTCTTTGGTGAATGAGTTTCTAAAAGCTAAGTTTATTAACTCTGCTTTAGTAGCACTGTGTCAAATTACGAGAAAGAGTTTCGTTGTGATAAATGTTGTAGGCATCTCGCATTGAAATCCTCGCTAAATTTCGAGCTTCTGAGTACGATCGCAAATCCTGGAGATTTCGTGTTCGTTTAAAGTTAGTATGCCTTTTCCTTTGCTTTTGCAACAGTGTCCTAACCTGTTTTGTGTACCAAGGGGGATCGCCTCCTTCTTTTATTAATTTATTAGGTATAAAACTTTCAATTGCTGTCGATACCACTTCTTTGAATTTGAGCCACATCTGGTCTACACCTACGTTTGGTGTTAGAAACGAGTGGAAGCTGTCTTTCAAGAAGCAATGTATTTTGTTTCTATCTGATTTCCTGAACAAATATACTTTGCGTTTATTTTTGGTAACTTTGGGACTTTCGATATTCAATTTCGCTACTACAGCTCTGTGTTCACTAATACCTGTATCCGTTTTGATGCTCGTTATGAGCTCAGGATTATTTGTTGCTAAGAGATCAAGTGTGTTTTCACATCCATTTACAATTCTAGTTGGCTCATGAACTAATTGTTCGAAGTAATTCTCAGAGAATGCGTTTAGTACAATTTCGGACGATGTTTTATGCCTACCTCCTGATTTGAAAATATAATTTCGCCAACAGATCGAGGGTAAATTAAAATCACCACCTACTATTATCGTGTGAGTCGGGTACGTTTTTGTAATTAGACTCAGGTTTTCTTTGAACCTTTCTGCTATTGTATCGTCAGAGTCGGGAGGCCGGTAAAAGGAACCAATTATTAACTTCTTACGATTTTCGGGTACAACCTCTGCCCATAATAGCTCGCACGAACTATCAACTTCAACTTCGCTACATGAAATACTACTTTTGACGGCGACAAACACGCCCCCACCTATTTTGTTTAATCTATCCTTTCTGAATACCATTAGATCTTTTGAAAATACCTCTTCTGAACTTATTTCCGGCTTGAGCCAACTTTCGCTGCCTATAATGATGTGTGTTTCGGTGCTTTCTATTAACGCTTGCATTTCTGGAACTTTCCCGACACAGCTACGACAATTTACAACTGTTATACCGATAGTTTCTGGATCTACATTTCTCCTGTGATCCACATGAACCCTTTGAGATTGCCCATTTTCTATTTCCCCGAAGCTCTTTATCCTAAAAAACGCCACACAGCCCCCGCTACCCGTGTATCCGCTTCCTGCGTATAGTGGACTCCTGACCTATTCAGCGGAACCCGGAAACCCACCACCCGATGGCGCAAGTCAAGGAATCTGCAGCCTACACCGTCGCAGAACCGTCTGAGCCTCTGATTCAGACCCTCCACTCGGCTCTGTACCAGAGGTCCACAGTCGGTCCTGTCAACTATGCTGCAGATGGTGAGCTCTGCTTTCATCTTGCAAGCAAGACTGACAGTCTTTACCACTTTAGTTAGCCGCTCGAAACCTGAGAGGATCTCTTCAGATCCGAAACGACACACATCATTGGTACCGACGTGAGCCACCACCTGCAGTTGGCTGCACCCCGTACCCTTCATGGCATCCAGGAGGACCCGTTCCACATCTGGAATGACTCCACCCGGTATGCACACGGAGTGCACGTTGGCCTTCTTCCCCTCCTTGGCAGCCATCTCTCTAAGGGGCTCCATCACCCGCCTAACGTTGGAGCTCCCAATTACAAGTAAACCCACCCTCTGTGAAAGCCTGGATCTTGCAGTATGGGTGGTGACAGGGTGAGAGACACCATCCGATTCAGGAACGTCGTCCTGAGCAGACAGCGCCTCAAACCTGTTCGCAAGACGAACCGGGGAGGCCTCACGATCGGTCCCCCGGAATGTCTTGCGCCTCCTGCCACGCACTGGAGCAACCTCCCACGCAACCACGGGTGGGATGTCTGCCTCACTGCTAGCAGTTTCAGGGCATGTCGCTGCCGCAGGCCGATCGGTGGAGACGACGGGAGTCCGTTCGGTCCCCACCGCCGGCCAACAACAACGACGCCCCTCGATCGCAGCTTCCAACTGTGCAACCGAGGTCAACACAGCTTGAAGCGGGGAGCGAAGTGTCACCAGCTCAGACTGCATCCGCACACAGCAGTCACAGTCCCTATTCATGATTACAGTGCCAACAAAAACAAAAACTACAGTCGCGATGCGTTCAAAGGAAAACTAAACTATTCGTTAGAACGCGGATGTGAATCCAATACGCACGACAGCTCAGTATAACTTTACAAATTGAGACGAGAAAGTGTAGACGAAAATCAAAATACTATATGTCGCTTCTAATCAGAAAATAAAGACAGACGACTGTCGCGACGCGTTTCTCACGGCGGAATAATACACTAACCAGATATTTAACGTGAATATGAATCAAATAGAAACGCGAGCACAAAATAAATTTAATGCACTCAAGGGAAAACGCACTGAAAATTAAAAATATGTAGCTTCTAGAGAAAAGCCGGTTACACTTACAACTGATAACTTACTGCTACGCCACTGGAGAGGTGTGCGCTGGACGACGTCCGCTGGGCGACTTTTTGACGTTTTAGTTACAAGACGTCACATTTCTAACATAATTGCTTCGAGCTGAATATAGACTTGTAATCAAATATAGAGTGTGCTGAAATTTCGTAGTTTTTAGTACCTATATTGCACTACTCAATATTCAAAAAGAAAATGTGGGCCAACTAGTATGTACAACTGATGCAAGAATATTTTACATTAGAAGTATTATAAACAGAACGAACCACATGCTTATCGTTATAAAAAGTAAAAGTACTGTAAATATTTTTAAAAATATTCAGGCACAAATTTTCAGGCCTGTGTGACGCCGAAGGAAATAATTTTGTACTCTGCTGGCTAATCGAGAAACATCTTCTTATATATAAAAACAATCTACGAAAATTAAAGGCAGTCGGCCAGACCAAACTACCCGGTCAATTTCCTTCATTTTTCTTTTAAACTAAAGGTATGTATCCACGGATTTGTCATCAAGTATCAGAATTTACATAAATGTCGCCTTCCTTTTTCTGTACTGAAACGCAATTTCCTTCTGTATATTTCTTATTGTGATGTCCTTGCTGTAAAGTCAGCCGTACAGGCCGTTCTAGCCTACTGAAGACGACACAAACATCCACTCCCGAGGGGGGATTCGAATCCCGACCGTAGTGGCCGTGCAGACTGTGACTGTCGCGCCGCAGACCGCTCAGCCACCGTGGCCGGCCGATTACCATAATTTTTGCTTTAAACGAAAGGTATTTATTCGCACATTCGTCATCACATATCAAAATAAAGCATCTCTATCCTTTATCTTCAATCTAACGGGGTATCTTTCTGACCACCATTGAATATTTAATCGGTTTGTTTTACGGCATCTTGGGTTCTAATTAAGTTACGCAGTTATTTTTGATCTCACAACTCTCAGAAGATCAAGCTCTTCCATTTGCGCTTTCAAACACTTGCATTGATTGATTCTGAAGGAAGCTATGCGTGAATATTCAACTTTACTTCCATTTTTTCCAACTAAAGTCAGACGGTCAGGCCATTCTATCCGACCGATTTCTTTCGATTTTGCTTTTGTCAGATTTCCCATCAAGTATCAGAATTAACTTAAGTTTCTTCATCCTTTATTCAAACGCGGTATACTTTTTGTTCTTGTGTTGAATATTTTAATCGATTTGCTTCACAATATTTTCGGTTCTAATTAAGGTACACATTTTTTTTTTTTTTATTTTTCTTTCTTTTTTTTTTTTTTTTTTTTTTTTTTTTTTTTTTTTTTAAACGATAACGGGTCCTCTAGTGTTACATTAAAATTTTATTGTTACGAGAATGATGAATGTTGTACTAATGGTACAACAAAAAAAGACGGGTGCGCTAGGGCCAGGGTCAAAGACATGACACATGGCATACTGTATGTACGACTTTATATGACATTAAGGATTAATCTCCTCTAGAGATCGCTCTACTGGATCATTACTGTCAACACGTAAGGAAACGACAATATTTGTTATTTTATTTATTTGCTGTTTTTTACAATGACCAACCATATGGATGCTAAGAGGATTATGCGTTGATATGAAACTTCCTGGAAGATTGAAAATGTGTGTCGGATCCGGGATAGGAACCTTTGTATTAACAAGAAGATCGCAGTACTTTCCACGCATTTATAGGGCATTCCAGGGGGCTCACGGTTCTTTCGTGAGCACATGCGTGGCGAGCCCGGGGGCCCGAACTAATGCAGTCTTCCTTCCTTCTTTACTTCCCGGACTGTATTTCCTTTTCCCCTCCGCTCCTGTCCTATCCTCACTTCTTCTCCCTCACACCGGGGGACTGGTAACCTCAGTAGTTTAGCCCCCCTATCCCAACCGAACAACCCACCCCAACCCAACCCGCATTTACAGGGAAGCGATTGAGATTCAAATACACTAAAAATTTTAATAGAAAATAAGGGTGTATAAAGTTAGACAAAATATGTATGTCGACTATATGCCAACAAAACATCAATCGATTACTGTTAATCGAGAATGATAACATCCAGACGTAGCCACTTACTCAATATCACGTGATGACCAGTGGCGTCCTCTATGCTCTCTTTAAATGCGAAAGCTCTTCCATCCACATTATCAGTAGCCGGAAGACCTCAGACGATGTTGCCCGCAGATGGAGACAAAACATCAGAAAGCAGTTTTACGCATGGATCACGGTCTCTTCAACCGTACGTCTTACCTGAAGAAAGATACAACTATTAGTATGTAACCAAAGCAAACCTACAGGAAAGGCAAATGTGAAGTACAGAGTTGGTTTTTAAAAAAGTCGCCACTAAGTTTAGTGTACTTTTTTCTTTTATTGATATCCCTTCGTTTAGCTCTTCTGACGTCGTCTTTACGTTCTATTATAGGGGCTGTACTGCTTATAATCCTAACGATAAAATCGCCTCTTGTGTTTACTTTTACTTCCTAAAATTCTCCGTTAACGATTCCCCCCCCCCCCAGACAAAAATCGAAAGGGGTAAGACCTTGATGCTTGGTATTCAAGAAACAGGTCCGTATCTACCGATTCTTCTTCACGCTAACGTTAGAATTACATCCTGTTTCACCCGACAACTACCATGTAAAGGAGCCTCGTCGTTGTGGAAGAACGTACACATTGTTGTAGCCATACGAAAAGCTTCAAATAATGGTGAAAGCTGCTGTTGAAGAAAGTGTAGAGAGCGTGGAATTCTACGGTGTTGTAACACAGCAAGCCCAAGCAACTGATTGTCTATCAAACCACACCACACATTTACATCTTTAATAAAAATGTATCGTCTCAGTGGCATATCGATTATCTTCAGACCAGTGACGTTAGGTACGAGTGATATTGATGCCAAGACGAATAAAAGCGGCTTCATCAGTGAAGAGTAAAAATGGGATTGCGTGGCGTATTTCGAGGAAACAACGATAAAATTTCAATTATCTTTATCTCGTGCTTGATAGTGTTGCATGAGATGGAAATGGAATTAATGGGATCCGTGCATATGTAATTTCCGACGTACTTTTGAATATGGAACTTAGATACGCACAGAAATTATGCATATGCTTGTTGGAATGTGTTACACCGACTAACTAATGCTTTCTATTTTATCCACAATCTGTGAAAGTACTCCACGATTTCGTTACAAATCTTCATCATCTTAATAATATAAATAAAAATTGACGTGTCTGTGCCTATATTTCACTCAGCAGCCAAAACTACACATCGCAAACGAATAGTGTATGTTGTAGTAGGTATCAGTCTCCCATTGCCCACTATGGTGGCAGAGGATTGATAACGATAAGGGGATCCAAGATATGGGAGTTAAAAGTTACAGATTAATATATAATTCTACGTGTGGGTTTCAATACTTTCCTCTTCAGCTACAACTACACTATGGTGAAATATACACCATAGCAGTTCGGTGTTGATAGCTATAAAAGAGTGAAAGATATGGTTGTTGAAAGTCGTCAGCTTATAGAAAATTCGGACTGAACACCAGCGATGACTTTTGAAACTATAGTAGCATTATATACAGCCAAACGTGATGCAACACTTCAGTTGTTTCTCTGTAACAATCGTATGAATAGAGAAATCTAAGTGCATGTTACTATTTGGAAAGTAGAACTACCAACAAAGGTGCCAAAGCATAAGAAAGAAATTTCGCGTTCTCGATCCGTTTGTAAAAGACAGAAAACGACGTTGAAAAGTGAATTTACATACGATAGAAACTTGAAGTTTGTAGGCGCTGTTTATCTTACACTGTAGTCATCAGCGATTTTTCGATATTGCCCTCCATAACGAGGTGAAATACGGGATGAACGGTTTCTTGAAAATCCTTTGCTATTCAGGCAATTTTGAAGGAAGAAATACAATGATTGAAAAAAAAAAAAAAAAAAAAAAAAAAAAAAAAAAAAAAAAAAAAAAAAAGTTGTTTTTCGATATATTTGGAAATTCAACCATTAAGCTGGTGGAATAAGGAAAATGTCGTAACGGTGTCACTTTGATGCTAGAAATCTAAAAATTTGGATATGGAACCATGGTTAGAATTTAAAAGAAAAAAGTGTTTCGCGAAGTTTAGAAATTTGCCATGAATGGTGCAATAAGCGGTGGGAAGTTGTATCAAAGTACTTGAGTAGGAAAGCATTTTTGAAGCTAAAGCTATGAAAATTTATATTTAGAAGTAAAAACAACCAAATCAGACCGCCCAGTCTACTCGTGCGAAGTTGCGGGAATAAAAGTTCAAAATGTTCAAATATTTGTAAAGCTTATGGGACTTAACTACGGCGTCATCAGTCCCTAAACTTACAAACTACTTATGAACTACTTACGAACTAGGACGGCACAAATATCCATGCCCGAGGGGGGATTCGAACCCCCGAACGTAGTGGCCGTGCAGACCGTGACTGAAGCGCCTCAGTCTCCTCGGCCACCGCGGCCGGCGAATAAAAGTTAACAAGCATTTACTGCCAATTAAGTGTAATGCGCTAGCAGCCTATACGTTCCAAAAGACTTTATATTGTATTTGTAAGTCCCATTCAAACACAAATCACCTTAAACTGGAATATTTCTGAGTGAATTATTTTAGGTGTGGACAGGATGGGAAATGTAAATCGGTGCATCCATTAATGAGTTAGTTCCCTGCCAGAACATACGTTCACAGGAGCTTCACACACACACACACACACACACACACACACACACACACCGTATTTACTGGGTGGCATTTTATGGTCGAGGCTTCACGGTAGCAGACAACAGAGTTAGTGTGGTGGCTGTTTAAGGGGAGGAGACTGTGGGGCAGGATGGAGAGGGACGGCCAGGTGAGGCGCGGTCGCCTAATCGCCAGAGTAGGCGGCGTGACTCAATTAGCCGGGCTTCCGCGGCCTAACGCTGTTTGCGGCGCTTCCTGGCCCGCCATTGTGGTGGCCGGCAATTTGCTTAACGGGCGGCAAGACCGGACACTGAGCTGCGAGCTGCCCCTAACAGCGCGGCAGCACGGCGTGCCACGGGCAGACACCTAGCCACCTGCTGTCCGCGCAAACACCGCTGACCGCGACGACGACAGTGCCAAGCTGCGCTCTCTGCCGTCTTGGTCACACTGACATGCGGCTCAACGTCTATAAGTAGGCAGACATACGCACCCAAACAGGAATAATGTCACTGGTAGTTTCCGAAATCGTTCACTCAAACTATTATGTTTATCACTCTACAATAGGTTCGTTAGAAGAAACACGACGACTTCTCACCGTGATTCAGTCTGATATGAAATAAATGCCAAAAACAAAATATAAGAAATTTTTCAATCGTGAAATCGTCAAAAAAGTTCATCAAATCAATCAAAATCGCCTTGGTTTGGGTTGTTGTAGCTGTGTGGAAAGGAAAGATATTAATTAGTTTCCTATTTCTTTTTTTTTTTTAATATTTTAGAGGATAATATAGGGTAACGCGGGGTGAGTTGGACCACTGGGTGAGACGGACCAGTGACTTATTTCGTGAATGCGCCTCTAGAGAGTAGCACCGTTCACTTGTGAGGAAGGTCTTTGTTGAACGAATGTCGTGCAAAAGTGTTGTTGTCAGTATCGTCTTACTTCAGGAGAAAACTCACATATTCTGTTCTGGTATTCCTGCAGTTTTATTACTAAAAGCCTAACAAATGTGTTGGCATGTACCTAACCTAAAATGGCCACCCAGCTCTAAAACTGCAGAAATCGGGGTGGTCCATCTCTCCCAGAAAATCGTGATAGATGGACCAGTTCTATTTGTGAGTGATGGACGAGGCATTTCAATTAGGAAGAGACGGACCACAATTAAATATATCTTACGTGATCATGGTAATTACATTAATATTTTAAAAATTGATCGAATAACGTGTATTTGCATAGTTGGTATTTTTCTCTTTCAGAAAAATGTGAACTAATTACAAATGGACCGGATCTTGTGAGAGAGCCAAAAAAAATGTCTGCGAAGCTTATGGGACTTAACTACGGGGTTATCAGTCCCTAAACTTACAAACTACTTATCAACTATCTTATACCAAAGACGGCACGAATATCCATGCCCGAGGGGGGGGGGGGATTCGAACCCCCGACCGTAGTGGCCGTGCAGACCGTGACTGGAGCGCCTCAGTCTCCTCGGCCACTGCGGCCGGCGTGAAAGAGGGCAATGGACCGAAGATGGGTTCATGAAGGATATACATGCTGTGCAGGATAATATCATGTGTGTCAATGCTGCAGCTAAAGCTTTTGGTATACCTAAAACTACACTGAAAAGAAAAAATTCTTCGAAGGGTCGTATGGGACCTCAGCCTTTATTCGTTAATGAGAATGAACGAAAAGTCATGCCTCAGATTAAGAAACGTCAAGAGCGAGGTTTTGCACCATGTAGAGAATCAGTAAAGAGTGTGACATTTGAATTAGCTGAAAGGCTAAATATACAGCATATTTTCAATAACGAATTTAAAAAGGCTGGTTAGGATTGGCTTCATTTCTTTCATAGACGTAGTCCTAATGCAGTTGTAAGAAGAGGGGAAGGTGTGTCAGCTGCTCGATCCAAAGGGATGAATAAAGACGCTGTGAAGGAGTAGTTCAAGCTTTGACGAATGGGATGAAGATGAATGTGTGGGGTGTGGTGAAATCTATTACGAGACCGACACAAATTCAGTGTATTTCATGTTCACGATGGTCACATGGATGTTGTTTAATAGCTGTGGTAGGAGAAAAATATCCTAAAGTTTGCACAAAATCTACAAATCAATGAATATCCAGTGTTCACTTAATATTTACAAAAAACTGATAAAATTGTTTGGTCTAAAATGTCTTACTGTATTCATTACTACGTATTCCAATTAAAATATGTCATTTCCATTCACTCTTTTCTTCATGTGTAGCAATTATTTACGTGGTACATCTGTCCCACTACACTGGTCCATCTCACACATATACCTGTAGATGAGATGGAACGTTGATGTAGATTTTTATTTCATTGTGTGACTTGCACTTTGAGTGGGAGGGCCTCAATAATGTATGTAAATTTATATGACAATCTATAGGAAAATCCTGCCAGAAGTTAAAAAGAATTAAAAACCGATGAATTTCACCCTAAAGAAAAAATAAAGTTGTCCAACTCTCCCTGAGTTATCCTATATGCTGTATTGGCGTTTACTGGTGTCACTCTCGTCGCACGATCGAGGTAGCCGCCGTGCGATCCATCGACATCGACGGTTTCTTGCAGCGGGGGGAAGATGTCACGAGGTGCCGAACACGTGCCCGCGCGGCCGCACTATATACGGCGCGATATCCGCTGGAGGGGGACTGTGTTTTAAAACCGTGTGTCGGAGACTTTCTAGTTGCCCTTCTTAGTTGGACAACCAGGTGCTGAAAAGTGTTAACGCATTGAGGACAGAAGTATTCTGGACAGAGTGTAGGGACTGATAGCAATTTTCTACAGGACAGTGCTTTTGTGTATAATCTGGTTTCTCTTTCTGTATATTCATTCCAGGCAGCATATATACTAAAGAATAATTACCATTTCGTTTTGGTTGTGTAATATAAGTTTTGCTGGAATTAAATTGTCTTATTTACAGATAAAACAATATATATATTCGTTTCCTGCATGGATGTACGGATCAGACGGTTTACTGACTTACGTAGGTGCTATTTTCCTACTTTAAAAATATGGTAAAAATATTTGTAATTATTAGTGATTATAACGTTCAGATACCAATTTACGGTTATTATTGGTAATAAACCGTGTCTCATAATTCTGAAATTGCAGCTTTAAACTTGTAAGATTTAAAGATAAGATCGCGTGATCGTAAAACCTCTGTTATTAGTTGAAGCCACTGTTTTTCCTTATCTTTATAATCGATTTAGGAAAAATGTTAGCGGATGTCTTGAAATGTTCGCGGATGATATCGTCATTTATCGATTATTAAAGTCAACAGAAGTTCAAAAGTAACTGTCAAATCAAAATGATTTACATAAGATGTCTGTATGGTACAAAAATTGGCAATTAACCCTAAATAATGATTAGTGTGAAGTCATCCATATGAGACTAAAAGAAATTTATTAGACTCCATTTACACCATAAATCAATCAAATCTACGGGTCATAAATTCAATTAAATCTCATCATAAAAGCGACAACCTAAATACATTTTAATTTGCTTACTATATTCATCTCTTGGTCTCCCTCTGCGATTTTTACCCCACGCACTTCCCTCCAACGCTAAATTCAAAATTCCTTGATGTTTAAGAATGTGTCCTACCAATTGATACTTCTTTTAGACAAAGTATGCCAGAAATTCCTTTTCTCCCCAATTCTGTTCAGTTACGTGATCCACCCACCTAATCTTCAACGTTCCTCTGTAACACCACATTTCAAAAGCCTTGATCCTCTTCCTGTCCGCAGTGTTTATCGTCCATGTTTCACTCCACACAAATGAATTCATTCCACACAAAAACATTGAGAAAGGACTTCCTTATGCTTAAACATTATTCGATATTAACAAATTTCTCTTTTTCAAAAATGCTTTTCTTCCCATTGCAATTTTGCTTTTTATATCCTCTGTACTGCGACCACCAAATGTTATTTTACTGCCCAAGTAACAAAACTCATTTATTACCATTATTGATTCGTTACCAAATTTAATTCCTTTAGCATCGCCTGATTTTCTGAGCTGCATTCCATTACCCTTGTTTTGCTCTTGTTAGTGTTCATCTTATATGCTCCTTTCAACACACTGTCCATTCCGTTCAATTGCTCCTTCAGGTCTTTTGCTGTCTGTCAGAATTACAATGTCATCAGCGAAACGCAAGGTTTTTATTTCTTCACCCTGACCTTTATTCCTTCTCCAAATTTCCCCTTGCTTTCCTTCACAACTTGCTCAATGTACAAACTGAATAACATTTCGGAAAGGCTACAACCCTGTCTTACAGTCTTTCCTACCTCAGCATTTCCTGTGACATCCAAGGATTTTTTGTAGGTCTTGCCTTTCTACCTATTTTGTTCTTTGCTGCCTTCTTAATTTCATTTCTGAGTGATACCCATTCTTCTTCTAATGTTTTATTTCCCCCCGTTTCTGTCAATTGTTGCTTAAAGCTCTCTCTGAAATTATCAAGGACTTCAGGTTCCTTCAATTAATCGAGATTCCATCTTCTTATTTTCCTACCTTTTTTCCAGTTTCAGCCTACAGTTCATGACTACATTGGCATTGACTATCAGTGAACTACGTGCCTATTCAGTGTGAACGTACATACATTCCTCTCATCTTGTCAGGGGTGCCATACCACCTCAACTGCACACGCCCATTACAGAGCCGCCACCAGCGTCAACAGTCCCCTGATGACATGGATGGTCCATAGATTCGTAAGGTTACATCCAGACACGTAAACGTCCAGCCGCTTGGTGTAACTGGATGCGAGACTTAATCAGACCTGGTGATATGTGTCCAGTCCGCCGGTGTTGATGGTGCCATGCCAGCTATAATTCAGCAAGGGTACAGGGATAGGCCTTCGGCTCAGTAAATCTATGTTGATAATGTTTCTTAGTTCGCAGGCTAACACATGTCAGGAAAGTTGCAGTTCTGTCATGGTGAACTATTATCTTCAATCGTCGTTGGTCCAGTTTTTGCAGGTTCATTTTCCGCTTGCATGGATTTCAGAGATTTGAGTTTTACCACAGTCCCGATATTCACAATGCACTCATGACATTGTCGTACGGAGAAAATTCGCACCTAATCGCTACCTCGGAGATGATGTGTTCCATCTCTGATGTGCGGACTATAACAGCACATAGAAACTCACTTAAAAAACTTGACTTGTAGCAGCAGTAACCCCTCTAACGTCTGGCTTTATAAAGATTAATACCTTATTTTCTGTAACTTCGGTGATATGCTTTCTTGTATATTGAAGATGACACTGACATAAGGACTTGATAATGAACTCAGGCCAGCTAGAAACTAGTCCTCAATAAAAAGTAACATTTTATGCAACTTTGGCTGTTTTAAAATAATGAACATAAAAAAGAAAAGTCACGAAAACCTATTCAGATTGAAAGGTGGCAATCTGACTGTAGTCCTCACTTTATATACTGCTTCCGGATTATTACATGTTAATATGGCCATAGTAATTAGATAATCAATTTTACTTCACTATAAGGTGCATAATGGAGTGAATCACGGACATGACAGGCGTTAAGTTTGAGGTACTTTTGTGCACGATAAGGTTATGTGGAGAAATGTTGGCGGAAATTTCGACGGCAATTGGCAACGTAGGCGTTTATTTCCCTTTGCCAAAGCGGCTCAACAATTCAACCTAGGATGGAAGATGGCACGTCTTGCATTGGGAGGTTGCGCGCAGCCGTTCGAGTCCTCCCTCGGGCACGGGTGTTTGTGTTGTCCTTACGTTAGTTTACCTTATTAATTTTGACAACATTGTCAGAGGAGAATAACAGCTATTTATTTAGTATGATTAATATTACAAAAAAAAGTCTTGATCGCAAAAATTAAGTTTCTGTTTACCGGTTTCGATTTGATGTAGGTCAGCTTCGGAATAACAAGTATCCTGCAAGGATTAATGGAAATAATTACAAAAACGTCTACGTACGACTTTAAATGTAACATAAAATATATACAATGTTATGGGGTTTACCCATGTGGCCACTGCTAGACTCGGCTGGGCTGGGCTGGGCTGTCCTGGGCTGTTCTGCTACCAGCCGGTAACTGTTGACTAGTGGCCATAGTGTATGATTTCGGCGCCAAGTCAGCAGCAGTCAATGGGAAAAGACTTACAAAGAGTACGTTCTCAGTAATGTATAAATTAATACATAGTTTGATAATAAAAATATATAAATATAATTGAGATATATAATAAAAAGGGTTAATATAAAAATGCTTTGTATTAAAAAAAGAAATGCATAACTAATGTAATCAGCAGGTGAGATTTAATCAATGGTATTAGTCTGCAAACTAAAGGTTATTATAATCAATATATATGCTAATGTGCCTAAAACGTATGCCGACCTAACCTTATTATATTAAAATAATGCCTAATTATAAATTAAGTCATATTTTTTATGGTGCAATGCCATCTAGTGGGTCATCATACACAGCATTTTTATATTCACCCCTTTTTTATTATACTTCTTAATTCTGTTTATATATTTTATTATCAAACTATGTATTAATTTATATATTACTCAAAACGTACTTTTTGTAAGGCTTTTCCCATTGACTGCTGCTGACTTGGCGCCAAAATCACACACTATTTAACCAGAGGCCTTATGGCCACTAGTCAGCAGTTACCTGCTGGCAGCAGAACAGCCAGGACAGCCCAGCCCAGCCGAGTCCAGCAGTGGCCACATGGGTAAACGCCATAAACATTACTCTGTATATATTTTATGTTACATCTAAAGTCGTACTTAGACGTTTTTGTAATTATTTCCATTAATCCTTGCAGGCTACTTGTTATTCCGAAGATGACCTACATCAGGTCTAAACCGGTAAATAGAAACTGTTAATTTTTGCGATCAAGACTATTTTTTGTAATATTAGTTTACCTTAGTTTAAGTAGTTTGTAAGCTAGGGACTAATAACCAAGCACAGATTTACAAACAGTTGAACACTTGATATTTAGTCGCAAGACGTTTGGCCCGCTCAAGAATAAGGATTTTCAGCTTGGTAATGCGATGGAGGCAAGGGCTTTAATAGTGCCTGTGTTCTAAAGGTGACAATGCCGCATATGCATATATATCTTTGATTGCTGTAAAAATAGAAAAAATGCTGGCGATCTCTAGGTATCGTAGAAAAACCTTCATGGGAAGTGGTGTAAGGTTGTATGTGAGGATGTCAGAGTGAAACCTTAGAAGTTTTTGTATATTTTTTTAATTTTAAATTTTTTTAAGACCGCAAAAAACAGTGTATCCGAATATCAAAATAGAGGAAGATAAAATGCTGAGTGGATAAACTATACCACGTCAGGAGAAGATTTATTTCGCATTGCTCCAGTCAGAAATGTATTTGTCCAAAAATTTCCTGTTTGTGTCCAAAATGAATGTGGTTGGTGCGCACACATACCACAACATCGAGATAAATGGGCTGGCTATTGGCAGGGGTTACACTTCAAGTGGTCTTGAGATTTTGAGAGAGAACAAGGAAGACACACTTGGCTGGTGGGCGTCGAAGTGACGACTGGTGAGCGCCGAGGCATACACACTTGTTGGGATGCCGTTGAATAGGACACTTGGCCTAGAGTCTTCGAGTAGTACACTTGCTTGGCATCAAAGGCGCCTGGAACTTCAAAGGAGAGGAGCTGTTTGTAAGCGACCATAGGCGCAGAGAGTTTTGCAGTTTGCAGAAGAGAAAAGGTTTGATACTAGCAGCATCAGAACATTACAGTCACGTCAGTTGCGAGTTCATTCACGAAGTCTTGAAGTAAAACAAAACTGAGACAATTCTATTTTTACTTAGTGACCACACTACTTTACAGCATGAGGACTTTGTTATTTTATTTCTATAATGAGAAGCCAACAGTAGCGTTGGAGCATAACTGTGTTCATAATAGTTTTATTTGTGAGGTCAGGAACGAAATGAAGGATCCGAAGATGACAGTTAAACTGCCGAAACTGGGAATCTAAATACTAATAAAAACTATCTTTGCTGTTATCCTTAATACATTGACTGAAAGGTAACCCCCCCCCCCCCCCCTGCGCCGGCCGCAGTGGCCGAACGGTATTCGGCGTGCCAGTCACGATCTGCACGGCCCTTGCGGTCGGGGGTTCGAATCCCCCCTCGGGCATAGCTCTTTGTGCCGTCTTTAGTATAAGTTAGTTCGCAAGTAGTTTGTAAGTTTAAGCACTGATGAACCCATAGCTGAGTCCCATAAGCTCTACAAACATTTGAACATTTTGACACCCCTTCGCCTCCCAACCAAGATGACAAACTTTGTTTGATAATGTAATTAATTTCACTACTTCCTTTATTTCTCAACTGTACCTGTTCTGTCTGAACGGAACTTTGGATGAAGATATTACAGAATCGCAGATTGGACGGTGGAACAAATGCTCAAAAGTTTGTAAATCTATGCAAACTTTAATATCGATTTTATCAGTCCCCAGACTTACAAAATACGTGAAATAAACTTACCTAAAGGCACACACAAACAAACACCCACCCACCCACCCACCCACACACACACACACACACACACACACACACACACACACAAACAAACAAACACACATGCCAAAGTAAGGACTCGAACCTCCGACAGGAAGAAACCGTGCATTTTGCAGCAAGGCGCGTTAGACCGCTCGGCCATTCCACCGCGGCAACCGTCGCACAGTCCCGCATGGAACGCAAAACCGTTTGTATACTAGTTTCTTATAGTGGCATTTTAGTAAATTCAAAAACTGAAGCTATTGATGGCTCGTAAAAACAGTGTTATTGACTGCTGCTAAAAAAGAAAAAGAATTAAGCTTTTTTTGCAACTTCACTACACTAGTAATTTGCAGGACATGTTACTCCATTCAATCATATTTGAAGGGAAAAATTTAGCCTATATAATGTTACCGATGTAATAAGTTAAGAAAATTACCCGAGAAAGTAATTCTTAATAAAATGAAAAATAAACAAACAAAATTTATTTAATTACGATGGGGAATCGGGAAATAAGTTTCCCCTAGCCACTGATGTCACACGTGCATATGACAGGAGAAAGAATGAGACATTAGAGTTAAGACATACCTTTATTTTGCTACATAATTTCCAAGTACGTTGAGACATTTGCCAAACCGCTTTATAAGCTTCAGAACACCACCAACGAAAACATCTGGGGTTTGGATACGGAAGAAGTGTTGTACGGCTTGTTTGACGTCAGCATTGCTTCCATAGCGCCTTGAACGAGTGTCTTCTTCAAAGCTGGAAATAGATGGAAGTTAATTGGTGCGAGATCAGAACTGTATGGCGGATGGTGTAGGTGCTCCCAACCAAGAATTGCGTTGCCGTTGCCGTTGCCGTTCCCGAATGTGGTCTCTCGTTGTAATTCAGCTTCAGAACGCCAGATCTGAGAAGGCCATATTGCTTTTAACGAATCACCTCTTTCAATTTCAACAGAGTGGCACAGTATCGCTCAGCACTGATGGTTTCATTTTCCAAAACGTCCTGCGGTCGTAGTGCTTGTCAACTTCTTTCGGAGAGGTGATGACTGATGTTTCCACTCCACAGTCCGTAAACGCTTCTTCCGTGAGCAACGCCCACGTTTTTTCCTGGCGGGCGTTTTGTAGCTTATAAAGCGGTTTGACAAATGTCTCAATGTATTTGTAAATTATGTAGAAAAATAAAGGTGTGTCTTATCTTTTATGTATCATTCTATTTCGTTTACACAACTCTGCCCACAGCCGTGAGGGAAACTTATTTTCCAACTCCCTACGTACTTTTGTTTCGCTGAAGACGTAAGAAAATCTATATCTGGTAGAAACTGTCAGTGCAGTGACAGGTGGATGCTGTTTATTAAATTGTCATTATTCAAACTGCTTCGTAACATGAAAGTTAATTTGATTATTGTAAAATAACACATTGAACTAAACATGGGTATAGGGTTTGTTGCATCATCTGAAGACATGTAAACTCTTCGAGGGAATCATTCGTGGAACCCCTGAACAGTTTTAACATATTATAATCTGTCTTAACAAAATAATAATAATAATAATAATAATAATAATAATAATAAATACATTGAAAATTTACGAGTGAAATATGCAGATGGCCAGAAAACTTTAAACTAATACAGCAAATTGTCTGGAAAACGTTTCAAAAAGAGATACTATGTTGTCATTATCCTGAAAACGATTTGAGAACCATTCCTGGATTTCTTGTAAAACAAATTAATTTTACAAAATTTGCTCTCTCGTGTAACAAGGAAGTAGGCGCTGGTAGTCAGAAATAATTTCTCGCCATAAGCCAGAAAGGAAATGCACAGGAACATGAAATGTCGCTCCGCAGCCAGTACTTCCGTACACAAGGCAGTCCGAGCGTCATTGCCCCGTCAGTGGCCCGAGGGTCATCTGGCACACTGTGGCTAGCCTTGGCCTTGCATTATTACTACTTATCTTTGTGGTCCGTATACGAGTGACGTTGACAGCTACACTGTATTCATAGATTCCTCATTTAATAACGTTCCTTTACTAGCATATATGGTATTCGAGAGATGGATGCGATGTATAACTGCCTACAGTTCAGTTATTTCATCATCTCACATTAGCTTCCTTATGTCTGAAAAAAATCTTAGTATATTCGGACTAACCCGCAATGTTCGTGACGTTTCTCATTTTAGATTTCGTAACGGTTCCATACACTTGAAGGCACTGTAGAACGGTTTGCACGAGTGATGGTTGAAGGGAAAAGTAAATACGGATTCTCGAAGATGCGTTTCCTCTACTTTTTACAGAAAAGTCACAGTTGCAGTTGGCACAGTTCCAATAAAAAACCTTGAGTGTTACTACAGAATCGAGGAGTTCTATAGCGTAAATCTGTCCTCAGACGGGTATCAACTGAACATCCTCCATCTCTTTCTGTCCTGGGCATTCTCCTTCATTTGCTTCAGACTTCTTGCTTTCTTCACATCTGTTAGAATTCCATACCTTCTTCCTGTCTCTCTTTATCTTTGTACTCCATTATCCTCTGCAGTAGACAGTTCCTGCGTGATATGTGTCCCATCCAAGATACTTTCCTGTTCTGTATGATCATCATGAAGCGCCTTTTTTCTTTTACCCTGCTCTGTCCGTCAGTATATCACACTTTCGCCGCCGCGGTGGAGTAGCCGAGCGGTATAAAGCGTCTCGCTGCGGAGCGCGCGGTTGCTCGCCGTGGAGGATCGAGTCCTCCCTGGGGCATCGGTGTGTGTGTTGTCCTTAGGTTAGTTTAGCTTAGTTTAAGTGGTTTGTAAGCTACGGTCTGATGACCAAGCAGTTCGGTCCGATAGAATTACAAACATTTGAACATTTTTGAACATTTTCGCCATTCTTCACCACAGCTACAGTTCAAAATTTGAAGCGGATTGAAGTGCTATGTTCTGATGCGCGAGGTCGCTCGCCGTCGGCGTTTCGAATCACCCCTCGTATATGGATGTTTGTGCTGTCCTAAGGACAAGGTAGTTCATAAGTAGTTTTTGATTAATTATGGAAATTCTCCTCAGAGATGATATATTAAACCCACAAACAAGCAACAGTACCTACACTTTGACAGCTTCCATCCCTTCTATATAAAACGATGCCTTCCCTACAACCTAGGCATCTGTGGGAAACGTATCTGCTCCAGCAACGAATCCCTCATCACCTACAACAACAATCTATCAAGTGCTTTCCTCTCCTGCAACTACCCTACAGACCTCGTCCGCAAGCAGATCTTCCGAGCAGTCCCTTCCTCTCCTTCCAGTAACAATGTTCCTAACCCCAAACCATCCATAAACATCCCTTTAGTCCCACAGTACCATCCCGACCTGGAATGCCTAAACAAGTTTCTCCGTCAGGGCTACGACTTTCTCAAGTCATGCCCTGAGGTGAGATAATCACTCCAAATTGTCCACTGACATGTGTCCACTGTGCGGCCTTTTATGATGGTATGACAACCAACAAATTGGCTGAGCGGATGAATGGTCACAGACGGCCTGTTCGCCTGGGGGACACACAATATCCTGTGGCAGAGCATGCCCTCCAGCATTCCAGGAAACTGGGCACGTGTTACACCACACGTACCATTTGGAAACTGCCACCTAACACCAATTCCTCAGAGCTACGGAGATGGTAACTTGCCCTCCAACACATCCTCTCCTCCCGCCACTCTCCTGGTCTAAATCTACGCTAACCTCCCCCCCCTCCATCCGCAACTCACCTATTCATTACACATTTCTCACACCCCTTCCTTACCTTCCTCCCTCCCTTCCTCTCTCTCTCTCTCTTTCTTGTGTGTGTTTTCCTCTATATCTTTCCATCTTTCCCTGTTAATCAAAAACGTTTAGACAACCCTCTCTCCACCGCTCAGCATCATTCGGTTCACTCATCTTTTCTTCTCTTTACTGCTTGATCTTTACTCTTTGGTTATATATACTCTCTGGCTTGGCTCAGTACTAATATACAGTATCTCTGATTTCCACACTCCTTAAGCACCATCCTCATGACCTAGGACCTTCCCCTTCCGTTACCATCCTTTTTTCTTCCCTTCTCTCCCATATGATTAAGTAAATGTGTTCCGAAAGCTTATCCGTGTTGGTCCTTTTCCTTTTTTCTTCATTTGTGTCACTATCGGCGGTACAGCACAAAGGTAAGCACTGGCCAGCCAACATATCTCTTTTGAAAATTAATTTATCATCTCTCAGGAGAATTTCCATCATTAATCAAATATTACCTTCTTGGTCTACATCCTTCTTACTACTTTAAATATCTTTATCTATTTGCTTTCATTTACATCATTTCTTTCTCTCCATTCCTGTCATTTACGTCTTGCTATCTTTTTTATATCTTTGTAAGTTTAAGGACTGATGACCCAGCAGTAAAGTCCCAAAAACATTTGAACATTTTTGTTCCTTCTTGCTGGATGTCCACGTTTTAGTACCATAAGACACCAACCTCCACACGAAACATTTGGCGGGTCTCTTCCGGAGGTTAATGGAAATACTCCAGCCTTTCAATAAAACTTTCACTCTCCCAAATGTTTACCATGTTAATTTTCGTATCACGTCTGCTGTTATTTCTCAGGAATAGATAAGAACCTACGGTAAGCTTAATTAACACAAACAAAATCATTGTTCGTCGAACCCTGCATCTCAGCAAACTGACTGGCTATGCCAGATGAGCTAATACAGCCGAATAACTTTCGACAGCAGGAAACACGAACAAGTACGACACACAAACAAATCCCACACTCAACCCACACACGCAGAGGTTATACCAAAATCGAGCACTCATTTGTCAATCTTGTTTGCTGCATCGCTAATGGTGGCCCAGGAAACATCCCAGCACCAGCTGCAGTGGTGCGACAAATTTAATGACAAACACGCAATGAAAATGGTACCGAGGTTGCACGATACCCAGTAACTAACATAACCCAAATCTGTCGCAGATAGCAAGAAATCCACTACAGCTCTTACTAGCTGTCCATGGCTGTCGCAGAGGCTTTTTCCCTTTGGCAACTTACCTTGGCACTATTTCCCTCTGCCCTTATAAACGATCTTGTTTCAAAAAGCTTTCGACTAGTGACTATCCTCCGATGAACCATATTAATGGCTAATCCTACCCACAAGTACTGTATACATCACAGTTTTCGCTCCTGTGACTCATACATTACAAATAGTAACACACTCAGAGGTGACAGTAGACCTATTGACTTGGTCACCAAGATAGTGTGAGCATAGAGGGGCTGAATTCCACTTTTCTCTCCTCTTCTTTTTTTCTTTTCTTTTCTTTTTTTTTTTAGATTAGATTACGTTAGATTAATACTTGTTTCATAGATGATGAATACGACACTTCGTAATGATGTGGTACGTGTCAGTTAAATGTTTAAAAAAAAATTTAAAAAAAAAATAAACTTCTGCTGTAAAACTTCCTATCAAGCTACACAGATACAGGAATGATTAAACCTGTTGAAGTTTCCTTCCATTTAGTGATATATTAATTGTGCCACCTCCGTTTCCGATTTTCATCACTTTGGTCTTATCGATGCGCAATTTTATCCCTAATTATTTCCCCGCATCTACATAAATACTCTGCAAGTCACATTGGAGTACATAGCAGAGGTTTCATCGAAAGCTTTTATGATTTTTCTGTAGTTCCATTCCATAATAGCTCGCGGAAAAAAGGAACATCTAAATCTTTCTGTTTTTCGATCTCTTATTATATTATGATGATCATGTCTCCCTGTGTAGATGGGTGATAGAATATGTTCGCATTCGGAAAATAAAGTTGATGAAAGAAATTGCGCAAATACATCTCTCAATGAATAACGACTTTCTTTTAATGATTTCCACCCCAACTCGTGCACAATTTCCGTGGCACTCTGTCCCCCATATCGCGATAAGACAAAACGAGCCGCTCTTCTCTGAACTGCCACGATGAACTGATTGTTCGTACTAAGCGCCTTGCTGCGGATCGTGCGGTTGGTCACCGTTGTCTGTTACTGTGGTCCAATTATTCATATTAGAACTGATGGGTTAATGATATAAAATAATTTTTCGGAATGGTCCATGAAAATTTCTGATAACATGATGCTGAGTGGAGATCCGATTCTCAAAAGCATAAGCAAGTTTATTGAACACTATCTGTAACGAGAGAAGAAAGAAAAAGCTTCTCAACGAATGCCTCAACGTAGGTCACGTGTTTTGAACATCTCTGAGCAATGTACGAAAATCAAATAACAAGCCTTTCTTGTAAACGCTTGTCAGCTGCTTCATAATAATGATCTGGCATTGATCTCTGTACTACCTAGATGTTGAACTACAGATTTCTTTAAGTGCCAGCCAAAGATGTTCATATTCTGTTTCTTGACTAATTACAACATGGCTGTTACGAAGTATTCCAAGGAAACAAATAGGAAATACTAGTATGTTTCGATTCCGTACCCACAACTGTCTGTTGGTTCACATATTGACATAAATTTCAAATCCAGATGTAATTATTTGCCAGGTACTAATTGACAGAAATTCGTTTGACTAATTACAACATGGCGGACACTGTAAAATTGTGTGCAAAACATATGAATGTGCAGGAACGCTACAGTTCAGTGACCTCACACCAGAGTTATAAATCCAGGTTATATAGAGATCACTGTGATCTAATAAGCCGAAAAGTAGTTCGAAGGAGAAAAATCAGTAGAACAGTAACAGTTTATTTGTTTTAACCCTAACACATAATCTTCGGAATACTATATGGTTAACACACAGTGTATCAGAATCTTAAGATTGATCAGTTATGATTGATAAAAACTACCATTCCGAATGTAGGTGAAAAGTCGAATATAAATGTCTTGACAAACATCCCAGAAACCTACCTCTTTCTTCGGTCATGAGATAACACTCCAGCTGTCCTAACCACACAGTAAAAAGCTGGTGATAAAGATTTAAACATTTAAGTGGGTAAATGATGCTTGCCGAATCCATAAATATCTTCTGAAACACTGCCTTTTTATAAATGGATTTTGAGCGGTGAAAAAGAACGTACAACTTATTGCAGACCGCATAATCCACGAGAGTAGTTGGTAGGATAAGTATGATACAATGAAAAGTACTTCATGCTTATATGGATGAAACAAACATGAATATGAAAGCATACGCATACATTACAGTGAGCTTTTTACAAGGGGTGCCATTGTTCCTCCAGTGTAAGGTGTCGTGGTCGCGATTAAATTACCCACGAAAGCATAATCATAAAGAAATATGCATGTAGTCACATATATTAAAGCCTTTAAGTTTTTTCTCAGTCCTTGCTGGTCCGTCACAAGCTGTAATTAATTAGCTTTGCGACGCCGACACGAAGACGCGAATGCTGTTACATATGCATGGCCACTGCCCGGCTTTCAGGCTGAAAATTAACTTAAAGGGGACAAACGTACCCCAGCGGCTGAGAGAGAGACTGAAAGAGAACGGGTCAGGCAGCGTGGGAGGGTTCAGCTCTTCTCGAGACAAATAATGTCCGGTGGAGCATTTAATAACCGCTCTCACTTTAAATTCAAAGTATATGCACCGCTGCTCTAGCACGTTATTACTTTTTTCATTAGAAAGGACTTCGTTGTAGAGTACGTAAGATGAACGCCTTAGTATGACGATTATGCTATGTAGAAGGTTTCGAGAAAACTGCTCTTCAGTATCGTCCACTCCTGTCATAATGATAATTCAAAACAGTCAAAATTAACTCACCATAATATTAGTAGAATTAGTGGAAAAAGGAATATCACGAATAACAAGATAATTCACTTATATTCAGTTGGTGAATATCAGTCGGTTCCGAAACCTAAGGAAGTTAATGAAGACAGTTTAACGTAAAATACACTTTTCACAAATAAGGTGATAATGACCTTACCATCGTTTCTCTACACTTTTCAGCTAGACATACTTTATATGTCTTTTTTAGAAATTATCGTTCATGCGAAACACAACTAGCTCTTTATTCACACGAAGTGATGGGTGCTATCGACAAAGGTTTGCAAATCGATTCCGTATTTATTGATTTCCAGAAAGCTTTTGACACCGTACCTCACAAACGGCTTTTAATAAAATTGCGTGGTTATGGTATATCGCCCCAAATTTGTGATTGGATAGGAGATTTCTTGTCAGAGAGATCACAGTTCGTAGTAATCGATGGTAAGGCATTGAATAAAACAGAGGTGGTATCGGGCGTTCCACAGGGTAGTGTTTTTGGTCGTCTGCTCTTCCTTATTTACATAAACGGTTTAGGGGAAAATCTAAGTAGCTCTCTTAGGTTGTTTGAAGATGACGCCGTCATTTACCTTCTAGTAAAATCATCTGAAGATCAAAACCAACTGCAGAACGATCTGAAGAAGATATCAGTATGGTGTAAAAATTGACAATTGACTCTAAATAATGATAAGTGTGAAGTCGTCCACATGAGTACGAAAAGAAATCCGTTAAACTTTGTTTACAACATAAATCAATCAAATGTGAAGGCAGTAAACTCCACTAAATACCTAGAAATTACTATTACTTCAGATTTAAATTGGAAAGAACACGTAGATAATATCGTGAGAAAGGCGAACCAGAGACTGCGTTTTATTGGCAGAAGCCTTAAAACATGCAACAGAACTACTAAAGAAACTGCATACACTACGCTTGTCCGTCCATTATTGGAGTATTGCAGCCCAGTGTGGGATCCTTATCAGGTGGGTTTGACGGAGGACATCGAAAGAGTCCAAAGAAGGGCAGCTCGTTTCGTATTGTCACGATATAGGGGAGACAGCGTTACGGAAATGATACAGGATCTGGGATGGGAATCATTACAACAACGGCGCTTATCGCTACGGTGTGGGCTACTTGCGAAACTCCAATCGCCAACATTCTCCTCCGAATGCGAAAATATATTGTTGACTCCCACTTACATAGGTAGAAATGATCATCAGAATAAAATGCGAGAAATCAGACCTCGAACAGAGATATTCAGGTGTTCTTTCTTCCCGCGCGCTATTCGAGAATGGAATGGGAGATAAATAGTATAATTGTGGTTCGATGAACCCTCTGCCAGGCACTTAAATGTGATTTGCAGAGTATGCCTTGTAGATGTAGGTATGTGGCGAGGGCCTTATCGACCATACGCCCGCTCTACGATCCTCGTCCACAATTTTCTGTCGAGTTCACCGTGTTGATGTCGCTCTTTATCCAACATTTGTCTCCTTGAATGTTATCTCGCCACCTGCTTCTGGGTATAATATTATATAATTCATAGATGTAATTAAATTACTTTTATAATAATATTAAATATTTAAATTATATTGATTATATCATATAATAATAATGTAAAATATTTAATTACATTATATTAAATATTTTATTATATAATCATTTCTTTTGCCTCTTCCTCTTGATCCAGCTATTGTTCTGCTGAATGCCATTCTCGGTCATCTGTCATTCCGGCTATAGCCTGCCCAGTTCAGCACTCTTTTCTTGAGCACTTCGACAATGTTACGATGTTTGTACAGTTATCTTATTTCTTCATTTTTTTTCTTATTCTGCACTCAATGTTATTTTCATCATATACAGTTCCAAAAATTTGTCTCACAACTTTTCTTTCAAATGTTAACAGTGTTTATTCATCTTTCTTTCAAAATGTTAATGTTTCACATGCATATAGTGTCGCCCGTATAATTGTTGATTGATGTAGACGGATATTGAAATAGCGGCTAAGTGATCTTTTCCTTAGAAATTTGCGGAAACTGAAAAGCGTCTAGTTCGCTGCTGCTGCTGATGCTGCATCTATTGCAATATCTCTTATATTGTTTTTACTGAAAAGACTTTCTAAGTACTTGAAGCGCCTCTTGAGGTGCCTCTTTTCTCATTTTCTTACTGATTCATTAACATGTAAGCCTGTTTTCTCGACAACTTTGTAATAATTTTGCATCATTCTGATTAATTCTGTTTTTGAACTGCTCATTAATGCTACATCATCTGCAAAGGCAGGTCTAGTAATGTTAGTGTCCTGTAGTTCGATCTCTTGTAGATTAGTTATGGTAAATTCTCTATCGATCTTCTCTAGAACGCCGGCTCCGGTGGCCGAGGGGACTGAGACGCTCCAGTCACGGTCTGCACGGCCACTACGGTCGGGGGTTCGAATCCCCCCTCGGGCATGGTTTTTTGTGCCGTCCTAGTTCGTAAGTAGTTCATAAGTAGTTTGTAAGTTTAGGGACTGATGACCCCGTAGTTAAGTCCCATAAGCTTAACAAACGTTTGAACATTTTTTCTTCTCTAGAACAAGGTTAAATAAAATAGGTGGAATGGCATCCCCCTGTCTCAGTCCAATGTACACCTTAAAATTTTCAGTTTCTTCTACCGGTCTCTTTCTACGACGTACAGTTTCGTCTATACACATTTTGACTAAACGGATTAATTTTGAGATCATTTCAAATTCCTTCATTATGTTTTGGATTGTCTGTGTATGCTACCTTAGGCTTTTTTTAAATCTCCGAATAATATGTGGACAACTACATTGAATTCTCATGCTTTCTCAATTACCTGTCTTAAAGAGAATAACTGATCTAATGTGAGTCTGTTTCTGGGGAAACCGCTTTGATAGTCTCCAGTTAATTCTTCTGTTACTGAAATCGCCTGTTTAGTAGACAGATGGACAGGATTTTGTAGGTGACATCCAATAAAGCACTTTCTCTGTAGTTCTTTCTCTGTAGGGGATCATTTTTCCAAAATATACGGCATACAACTGCGGTTTTGCAGTTTGCAAGAATGGTTTCTATCTTTCAATTTGTTTCTATTAAAGACTGTATTTCTTCCTCCATTTGTGATCCTCCATTCTTTAATAACTCAGCGTATATGAGGTCTTCGCTAGAAGCCTGGCTACTCTTTAATTTCTGTATTGCTTGCTGTATTTCATTTATTGATGGGGTGGTGACTTCTACCTCAATTGTGGCAGGTTCTTAAAATGTAAAGAAGATCGTAGATCACTGCAGTTGTGAAAAGTATCTCTTCCATCTTTTTTGTATGTCATTATTGTTTGTCAATATTTTACAATTCTGATCCTTTATAAATTGTTCCCTTTTAGTGAATTTACCAAAAGATCTTTTTATAATTTGATTCATCTGCCATGACCTGTGTTGTTGGAAATCATCTTCTGCCTCTCTTATCATAGTTATAGTATTTCTTTTTCTCTTGTCTTAGGATTTTTTGTATTTCTTGGCGGAGGTTATAGTATGTCTCCTTCAATGGCATATTGTTCCTTTATTTAATCCAAGCGTTTCTCGCATTCCTTCTTTCCAGCACTTTTTCTTGACACTTTGTGTTGAACTAAATTCACTACTTTTCGTCTGGTGTTATCCACGTCCCTAAATGAATGCGTCTGTCCTGATATTTTGTGCTGCTTATCGTGATGTCATTCTACATCAACATCTACATGGGATACTCTGCAAATCACATTTAAGTGCCTGGCAGAGGGTTCATCGAACCACCTTTATACTATTTATCTACTATTCCATTCTCGAATAGCGCATGGGAAGAAAGAACACCTGAATCTCTCCGTTTTAGCTCTGATTTCTCTTATTTTATTCTGATGATCATTTATATCTATGTAAGTGGGAGTAAACAATATAGTTTCCCATTCGGAGGAGAATGTTGGCAATTTGAATTTCGTAAGTAGCCCACGCCGCAGCGATAATCGCCGTTGTTGTAATGATTCCCATCACAGATCCTGTATCATTTCCGTAACGCCGTCTCCCCTGCATCGTAACAGTACAAAACGAGCTGCCCTTCTTCGGACTCTTTCGATGTCCTCCGTCAATCCCACCTAATAAGGATCCCACACTGGGCAGCAGTACTCCAAAAAAAGGACGGACAAGTGTAGTGTATGCCGTTTCTTTGTCATTGCAAAGTTTATAAATTGTACCCCATTATCTGAACTTTCCTGGTGTAATCTAAAATTGTCAATGGCTGGTTTGTAGATTTCTACTTTTCCTACTTTGGCATTAAAATCTTCTAACATTATATTTAAATTATGCATACTTATTGAGTTCGTGTTCCAGTTGACTATAGAACTCTTCCTTCACTTCATCATCTTTATCTTATGTGGGTGCGTGTGCATTTAGAAATGTAATGTCTAACCATTGCGTCTGAATTGTGACGCATTATATAGGATTATTAACATGTTTGAATGCCTTTACTGAGCCTCTTATTGATTTATGAATGTAGAATCCGGTTCCAAATTGATGGAGGTGACCGCAATCGCCATACAAAATTGTCCCTTCTTCTGTTTTCAGTAAATCCTCTCCTTGTCATCTTACTTCTAGAAGAGCCACCAGTTGCACTCTGTATTTTCGCACTCTGTATTTTGGGCACTTCCAGCGTGGTAGAGGCTTGTAATATTCCGTGAACCAAATGAGAAAACCTTGTTGTTTTGCGAGTTTTTGTTCCAGTAAATTCTGTCCTGTTTCCGCGGCTTATCTTGACCGGTCTACATTGTACATGAGTGGGTCGGTAGTCCTCTGTGCATCTCCCAACCTGAAAGACCAGAAGTCTTGATTTTGGGGTTCTTTGCCCCTAGGAGATCAACATGGCTTAGCTAGCCTATCCTGCCCATGCTAGTTTTGGTCCACTCCGGGAATTTTATTTCCCCGGTACCCCCTATATCTAGAGAGCATTCCCCTATCCGCCGCCTAGGGTGGTGCCCGATGGGGGACTAGCAAAACCCCACATGGATTCAGCTAACATAATAGTCCAATACTGTACTGTTATACTGTCTGGCTATATAAGCATAGCAATAGCCAAGCCATTCATTAAGGATTAAACGGTAGGATCATTGAATGGAATTTGCAGCGGTTGTTTTACAGTGAATAGCGACGTAAGTAATGCTGGAAAAAAATGTGCAGTAGAAAAGAGAAATTCTTCTATCAGCGAGTTGACAGAAAATGTTCGTGTATCATGATGGCCAATTTCAGGAGGTGATATCACCTATATACGAAATGTCATTTACAAAGTATCGCCGTAACAAATCCACAGTGGAGTTTGGGCCCTACTGTTTTGCAATTTATCATAAATGAGTTTTATTTATTTACTTTTGCATTCCTTTTCACCTATCTTCAATATTCACGACTTGAGTGGTCCAGGAATATTAAAATATCATTATATTCTATGTGCTTCGTTCAAACACAGAATAAAAACAGAATTTAAAAAAATCAGAAATTATTTTTTGATCTAAGTGAAGCTAAACACTGATTTTTTTTTTTATATTGGTATGGTGTCTGTGCTTTATGAGGGCTCATTTCTTACATGCAGAGAAATGGTTCCACCTCATGTGGGAATGAGGACGCCAAGAAAAGAAGGCGATAGGGAAGTTATTTCCTTGGGGCGCGAGTTGTAAGAATTCGGGACCATCTTGTTTTTAACAGTTCACAAACTTCTCTACTCCACTAATGAAGACACCAACAAATATGACAAACTGTAAATGAAGACCTACTTATGGGTGTATTAAAGCTAACCAATCCAACATGTGGTATAAGCACTAAAAAGGACCCACCTGAAGATGCTACAACTGTAGCGAAACGTAATCCCTTAGATTAACTAACATTTGAATTTTCTACTTTCATGAAACACGTTAAAACTTACTATATGTAGAAAAATGAAGTCACCTGCATTGTAGCGGTCACTGTGCACTTGAGACCTCCGGAGTCTTTTGTGTTTTTCCTTTTTGTATGGAAACTTTCGAAGCACTTTGGACATTAAAGCGCTTTATATTTCGTGCAAATGTACTTTGTATCTTCGTTTATGTAACTGGTGGCATACTGTTCGACAACAGTCGCAGCGCTTCATGTTCGCCATCTTGAGCTGCTGGCACGTTCGGGTGAAAAATTGACACTTGTCAGTTCAGCTTGCGACATCTACAGTGCATCATCTGTCGTTAAGGTCCCCTGGATTGGATTCCAAGCCCTTACGAGTTTAAAAACGATATAGGATACTGAGAAATGCTACCAATAATAGCCGTCCACTACAGTGACACTGTGCACCACAGGGTTAAGTGGTTTAGGGGCAGGTGGCCTTAGCAGTCTGGTCTCTTAGATTTACAATCATTTTTTGCCTACTGTAGGTAACGGTAGTAGGCCTTTGCTATCGCCTTTTGACAGCTGGAAATTCAAATGAAAATAACACGAAAATTAAATAAAGAAATTTGTAGAGAAGAAAATTCGATGGAGGTCAGAACGACGAAGCTGAGCGTTATTATGAGGGTCCGAGAAAAGCTTTTCAGACGCACCGCTGGTCACAACCGATACGAAAAGGTCATAGGAAATGTCATAAGGGTATCAGTTAAACTACTCCTTCTAGTGGGCCCAAGAGAGGTGGCGCAGTAGTGACACTCCGAAATCGCATTCGGGAGGACGGCGGTTCGATTCATACCCATCTCTGGTCCTCCTGATTTTTTTATGAATAGATCACAGCTTCTGCCGTTAATGTTGTAAATCTTTCATTTACTAGTTTTGGTAAATCATTGGTACAATCTTCAGAGCCTTTACAAGACAGCAATGATGACAGATATAGGAACGTACGTGTATAAAACAGAATATCATATAAACAATGTACATGGTAATTATTATGAATGAACACTAATTTCAGGTGTTCCTTTATCATCTAATATTTTATGGCTTACACGTGCCATGTCTATAGTACAATCACAGTGGACATATGAACAGACCTAAACAAACTGCCTCTTAACTAATGTCATTCTTAAAATAACGTACCGGGAAAGTCTTCCTGTCTGACAAGTTTCAACAGTTTACATTTACTTGTTGAGGTTTATCGTGGAGCAGTTAGTGACATGACATGGCTACCTAATTAAGCTGATAATTGAGCGGTAAATATAAAAGAGACATAAAAAGTATGTTAATATTAAGAGCTGCGGCGGAGCGGCCGAGCGCATTGAGGCGCTATGCTTCGATGTGCGACGACGTTCCCCATCGGGGTTTAGAATCCTCCCTCGAACGTGGATGATTGTGTTCTCTTTAGTATCTTAAGGTATAATTTAGTTTATAAGTAATTTGTAAGTTTAGTGACTGATGACCCCACAGTTAAGTCCCATAAGCTTAACAAACATTTGAACATTTGATTTTAATGTTAAGACACTAAAACAAGTAAATGGGGGGCAAAGGAATAGCAGAACCACCGCAGTAGGATATATTGATGTATTATGCAATTAAAATCGCCTTAAAATCATTGATATCAATAATAATATTGCAATAATATCGTGTAATAGGTACCTAAGGATATAGAAGTTTTGCAATATTCGGCGTGTTGTGCAACAAGTCCATGAGAGTTAGGGAAGGTTTGTTGTAACTAAACATGTGCGCTTTCCTAAAGGAAAGTCTGTGAGTTGCGGACATCGAAAGACAAACCTGGAATACACGTGTTGTGACACAACAATACAATGACCACTACCAAGTTATGCTATGTGTAAACGAGCTACGTGTCACTTAGGTGTAAATATTATTGGTTTGACTATTCATTGTTATATGTCATGTAATTGTCACGTATGTGTTATTGGTAATTGTGATGTGGAATTAGGTGATGTCACGATTTACGTATTTAATATTAATAAAAAATCAAATATTGTATGATGAATGTAGTAGACACGCTGGGCTAATTGCTGTTGCTATTGTATAGAGTCATCCTTGGAGTAGGTAGCTCGCTGGCAGCGCAATGGCACGCTGCGAAAAAGTTGGTTGGACAGTGTTGCTCGAAGCGGACGGTCTGTGTTGGGCGGTGTGACTACAGTACGTGAGGAATACATTGATCTGGCATAAAAGTTACGGTGATTGGACAATTTACAAACAATAGGGGCACAGCGTTTACTCAGCAAGTTGTATTAGCCGAGAGGAAAGCTGTGGGCCTAAAGAGTTTGTCCGACACAAAGAAGAAATTGCTATTGTATGACAACAATGACTGCACCACGCCACAGCGTCTCCATCCGAAGTAAGATCGTGCCAGCAACTAATTAACTAGCATGTTGCGAGCGTGAAGGTCGGGGCGAGAGTTTAAAATAGGGAAAGATTAATTTTTAAAACTCACAACCACCAACTGCGAACCAAATTCCTAAACATGCAAAAACACTGGAACTGTGATTGCGACTGTTTGACTCGTTTTCTAGGGGATGATATCACACGTTCGCAGCTTTCCTTCCCTGCATATGATTAAAAAAACAAATTCATAATAAAATCAAGTTCATGAGGGAAAAGGGTGTACTAACTACTATTTTTGAAAACACGTGAAAGTTCACTTTATGTTGTTTATTTCACAATATTTGAACCCTGTGGCTTATACGTCTGTACGTCGACACATTTACCAAATAAAGTTATAGCTCGTGAGCCCCCAGACAAAATGAATATTTGTCGCGAATAGTTTTCACACCACGTGGCTGTCTCAAACACCGTTTATATTCATGCCTATGCGACGACACGTGTTACATTAACAAATCACAGTCACTTTAATTCAATGTGATGCACACCTTGTTCCACCAGCTAAATATTCACAAACACACAGTAGCACTCGATTTAACTTGGTACAATCTACGACGAGCAACCACACGTGGCGATTGCCACAAACAAATCTAAAGTCACCGCCTCAAGATCCACATGCCGACTGCATGCCGAGCGACGCCGCCTGGCCACTACTCCACGTGCTCCTGAGTCCCCACTTCCTGCGCTTGCATGCGTGCGTGCGCCAAAGGCTCAACTGCCGGGGTTTTTTCCCCTACGTCATCAACTTCCCCATGTGAGCTGTTCTAACCGATTTGCCAACGTACAGCGCTCAGCCAATACATTTCTAAAACTTTCCTTAAAATCAAAATAATTACACTACACATTAAACAAATTTCTTCTTAGGTTTTTATATTGGTATAAACATCCTTTGTACTGTATATCATAATTGTGCAATATCTTATATCACAGATAAGTGATTTAACTGAATACTTCTAGGTAAAATACAAAAGATTGATTGAAAATAAAATGAAAAATAGTTGATATATTATTTTTATAAACAAACATTGCCATGCTATTTGTGTAACTGTCTTGTATTTATTGGTAATTTATTACTTTTCATTGTCAATTAAACATATTACGCCAGATGTGACTATATCAGCTAATGAATTGTTTATTTGTCAACAGGCTATTTCGTAATGAGGGCCTTAAAGGTTCCTAACTGCATCGTATTACTTCAAATGCCAGTAGTATTAGAATATTTGTGCATTGCAGTGTGCCTGGCACTCGCCATTGTCCCTCTCTCCCCTCACCGGAAACGAACTGGAAAATCCTAAGCTGGAACAAGCCACCAACGTCGGCCTGCACGCTGGCCTCCCGTCAGCTACAAGCACACAGCAAATCTCAACGTGTAGAATTTCTACCTATGGCCTAACTATAAATGTTGTCACCCAACTGTGTACATACATTGCTACCATAATTAATAAGATTAAAATTGTGTAACATTTAGTGCATTGGCATGGTCAATGTTTGCAGTGAACTTCATACTGTTTAATTATCAAATGCTATTAATTACCAGTATTTCTATTGGGCGGTAATCTTACAATATCCCCACTTGCGGCATTAAAACCATGTGCAGGATGGTGCAAGTGGCACCAAAATTAATACATTCAAATGAGCAAAATTTAAAATTACAAAAGTATTGAATCGGATTGACTCAAACACTATGCCAATTATTACCTCAACTAATGCAAAAAAATAAATAGATAAATATAAATAAACAGGGCAGTCAGAAAATTTCCCAATATTTGTACCATTAAGACCACTTATAGTGTGTGCATATTTTTAAGTAAAGAATCCTTATAACTAATTTCATCCATGAAATTTAAGTGTGCCTGTTGTTTATATACGGAATTGGCACCAAATTTATAATATTATTAAACTTTAGTCTTTAGGGAACCTTGTCCTACATGGAAAAACTAGAATTTTCACTATAAAAACTTTTGACGGCGTACACTCCACTTTTTAATGGAAATCTCTCACCACTTTGACACTGAGAACCCCAGAGTCATCGTTGCAGCAACTCTTGCCCATGGTGTATGGTCCTATGTCTTCGTAATTTCAACGAACATGCTGTTGCAACTTAGGTTCATGGCACTGGATCAAGCGTTCTTGTTCATACATGTCATATGCACCCCACATGAAACAAGAAGAGCAGATGGCACTCATGAGTCAACATAGACAAAAGTTTGTCTGGACACCAGGATTCGGTTGGATTTGTATCCCACCCCTCTGCCATCCAGACTTGGTGCAATTGAAACGAAGCATTGAGACATGTACAGTAACATGCAAATCAACAGAATTAAGAACTCAAAGTGGCTGGTGTTAGTCATTATCAGATCACCCCAAACCACCATGCTTGCACTCTCATCAGCCATAGCTTCAGATGAAACAGACAAGAGAATATGTGGCCTACTTGGAGTATTACTCCATCAAATACAATACCAACAACCTGCCTGTGTTAAAATATATCTTAAAGTTCAAATAATGCTACCAAAAGAATGTTATCATAGAGAATTTCCTCTTCTATCAAAATGACACTTACAAGCATAAATACAAATCCTACCCCCTCACACCAGAAAAAATTATTTTTGCTGGTGTGAGATTAAATTTGGATCCCTGTCATCAGTCTCATGTGCTTTCCACAAGTACTCCCCACAATAAAATATCTAAGTTTAAAGTCTAATTTCAAAATTAGTTTCTCACAAAACATCTACATTTTTTTAAAAATAAAATATCACCAAACCCTATTGATACTCAGGCTAGACAGAAAAATAGTTCTCGTCAACTGATGTTGCAGGAATTGTTCAGTCAACAGTTGAGCACCATTATCGAAACCAAAATGTGTTATCAGAATCAGTTTAATATAACAATACTGAACATTCCCTATTAGACACGTTACCTACCAAACACTCAAAAGAGACAGACATTAAAGAGCAAACACTTTCTCTCATTGAAACATTTCTCAATCCAACCCACCTTTAGCCAAAACAGACACAACAAACATACATTCATCATTTCTGACCCATATGGTCAGTCACACCCACATATGCAACACTGTCAGCTGACATTTTCATCATAATTTATCTAAGCCACAGACCCCACTGCCTGCATCAATGACCACCACTTTCTCATTCTCTGAGTCACCCCACAACTCACACCACATATCCTGCCCTGCTCACATATACACACATATAAACAGTACACTCCCACTTCCTCTATCCTTTAGTGTTGGCATACATACATACATATTTACCTCATGTACCACTGTTGAACTGCAAAATCTGATGTTAGCATATATTTCAACAACAAAAGAAAAATATTTACAAAGAACACTTGTAAACTTGACCCCAATGCTTAAATCTAAACACACACGTAGATACTAACACAGACCACAGAATAAATATACACAAATTTTTAACCTACTATCTACAATGCATTCAATCTCATACTTCATGACTTACACTGGTTTATGGCAGTTACTTGTGTAAACATGCCATTAAACCTTTATCACTTAAAAATTTTTTGAATTTCACCCTCTTCATGCAGTCCTCCAGACTCAATTCTAACACTTTATCTTTATACTTCAACTGAGCTTCTTATTTGCACGGGAAATCACTTCCTAACATTAGATTTAAACAAAGTCCCTTTATGACTAATAAATCTTGAATAAACAGTTCCTCCTCAATGATTACTTCAAATTCTGGGTTCCCTTTCATATAGTTTGGTTCGTTCAAGAATTCATTTTGTATCTTAGCTTGCTTGGCCTCCCCCCAATACTTATTTAAAAACAACTTTTCAAACGCCTTAAAAGTTACAAATTTATCAGCACACTGATTTGCCCAAGTTTGAGCAGAACAGTCAAGCATTCTCTTTGCTAACTTCATTTTACACTGGTCGGACATACCAGGCACAAATTGGTCCTTGCATGCAGCCAAAAAATCCACTGGATGATAATTACCCACTCCTGAAAACTTTCTTTCATTAGGTGTCTGCACCATGGACCAATTAGTGTTTCCTGATGCAGTACACAATTCTAAACTATTTATTCTAGTGTTTACCTTCTCAATCTCAGTATAGTTTACTGTCACTACTTCTTCTATATTTTTTCCTGCAGTGACATTCTGTATTCTCTAATTTTCCTGACAACAAAGTTTTTTTTTCCTCAATACCTGCCACTATCCTCTTGTCAACCTCAGCCAACGCCTGCATAGTGCCCTCATTCCTGTGATCACATATTTGTTTCACAGCATCTAACTTGCCTCCTACCTCAGTCTCAATAGCACCAATTCTGGCATGTATCTCCTTTTCCCTATTTTCAAACCGTTCTGTTAGACTTCCTAACTGTTTGTCAATGTCTGTGATTATTTCTGCCTTTAATGCAAACATTGAATCTTTTAGTGCCCCAATGTCTGCCTTAAAATCTGCTTTCAATTCTGATTTTACAGTTCCTATTTCTGATCTTAAATTTGATTCTAAATGTAAGTTTGAATTTTCTATTTTTGATTCTAAATATGAGTTTGAACTTTCTCTTTTTGATTCTATTTTTAATTCTAAATTTGAGTATGAATTTTCTATTTTTGATCCTATTTTTGATTCTAAATTTGAGCTAAAACTCTCTAACATGGCTGCGAACATCTCCGGTGTCAACAACATTCCCCCAGTATTTACCCCCTCTGGACTTTCTGGTATGCTACTGTCTGAAATTACGTCGCTTGGCGACTTTTTAAAAATCCTATCCATTATCGGTATCACAAGAAAGCTTGATTAACACACAAGAATTTATAGCGCCAGCTGCTTTACTTATCTTTTAATCCAGAAGTTGCTGCAACGAGCTGCGACGTACCCAACGCAGCTGCCCTCTGGTGTAGAATCTGTGGCTGGAATATGTCCTCACTGCATCCCTTATCCTTTGTAGAATCGAAGCTGCTGGGCCCCGACGCTCTGTTGCCGACTTGCGAAGTTCCCACGATCACTGCCGACCGTTGCTGAAGATGAAATTTGAGTGCGTGGATCCCTCGCGCCGCCGCTCACTGCTGCCGGGCCGATGCGCTGTCGATCGCCTGTTACGGATGCCCGCGCCCGAACTCTGCCAGTCACCAACAGTCGTTAACCGCGCGACGCGTTTACGTATCGTCCGATTATGCTAACTGTTTTGTCCACTATCACTGTCCTAGGCACACACTACCTCTCTGTCCAAGCAAGACCAGTGTGAATTTATCCCGCTCTCTGCTGCCAGCCGCCACACACACTTGAAATTGTCCGTCGCGTCCGCGCACTTGTTTGCAACTGTTCGTAACTGTTCACTGTCCTATACACACCCTAACCTCTCCGTCCGAGCAAGTCCAACGTGAACTTATCCCGTAACGAGCCTCCAAATGCGAGCGTGAAGGTTGGAGTGACAGTTTAAAATATGGAAAATTTAATTTTTAAAACTCACAACCACCAACTGCGAACCAAATTCCTAAACATGCAAAAACACTGGAACTGTGATTGCGACTGTTTGACTCGTTTTCTAGGGGATGAAATCACACGTTCGCAGCTTTTCTTCCCTGTATATGATTAAAAAAACAAATTCATAATAAAATCAAGTTCATGAGAGAAAAGGGTGTACTAACTACTATTTTTGAAAACACGTGAAAGTTCACTTTATGTTGTTTATTTCACAATATTTGAACCCTGTGGCTCATACGTCTGTACGTCGACACATTTACCAAATAAAGTTATAGCTCGTGAGCCCCCAGACAAAATGAATATTTTTCGCGAATTGTTTTCACATCACGTGGCTGTCTCAAACACCGTTTATGTTCATGCCTATGCGACGACACGTGTTACATTAACAAATCACAGTCACTTTAATTCAATGTGATGCACACCTTGTTCCACCAGCTAAATATTCACAAACACACAGTAGCACTCGATTTAACTTGGTACAATCTACGACGAGCAACCACACGTGGCGATTGCCACAAACAAATCTAAAGTCACCGCCTCAAGATCCACATGCCGACTGCATGCCGAGCGACGCCGCCTGGCCACTACTCCACGTGCTCCTGAGTCCCCACTTCCTGCGCTCGCATGCGTGCGTGCGCCAAAGGCTCAACTGCCGGGGTTTTTTCCCCTACATCATCAACTTCCCCATGTGAGCTGTTCTAACCGATTTGCCAACGTACAGCGCTCAGCCAATACATTTCTAAAACTTTCCTTAAAATCAAAATAATTACACTACACATTAAACAAATTTCTTCTTAGGTTTATATATTGGTATAAACATCCTTTGTACTGTTTATCATAATCGTGCAATTTCTTATATCACAGATAAGTGATTTAACTGAATACTTCAAGATAAAATACAAAAGATTGATTGAAAATAAAAAGAAAAATAGTTAATATATTATTTTTATAAACAAACATTGCCATGCTATTTGTGTAACTGTCTTGTATTTATTAGTAATTTATTACTTTTCATTGTCAATTAAACATATTACGCCAGATGTGACTATATCAGCTAATGTATTGTTTATTTGGCAACAGGCTATTTCGTAATGAGGGCCTTAAAGGTTCCTAACTGCATCGTATTACTTCAAATGCCAGTAGTATTAGAATATTTGTGCATTGCAGTGTGCCTGGCACTCGTCATTGTCCCTCTCTCCCCTCACCGGAAACGAACTGGAAAATCCTAAGCTGGAACAAGCCACCAACGTCGGCCTGCTCGCTGGCCTCCCGTCAGCTACAAGCACACAGCAAATCTCAACGTGTAGAATTTCTACCTATGGCCTAACTATAAATGTTGTCACCCAACTGTGTACATACATTGCTACCATAATTAATAAGATTAAAATTGTGTAACATTTAGTGCATTGGCATGGTCAATGTTTGCAGTGAACTTCATACTGTTTAATTATCAAATGCTATTAATTACCAGTATTTCTATTGGGCGGTAATCTTACAATGTACGACTAGCCAGCGTATCTAATATATAAAAATGAATATTTGTGTGTTCGTATTTTATGCGCTGCCGTACCGTTCAACCGAATGTGATCAAACTTTGTCAACATATTGCTTGCACTTTAGCGAAGGTCATAGCCACCATTAAATGAATGTACGACAAATAGTTCAGGAGATATGACGTAATAAACGATGAAATCCGCGGAAAGGTGCTGCATCATGCGACGTCTACTTTTAAACCACTGTACCGATGTCAACCATATTTCGTTCATATATTCCTTCAATGAGGTAACAATTTACGTATGGGTAAGAACTGCTTACGACATATAGTTCAGGAAATAGTTGACAATCTGTGAATGACACTTTTTTTATCCTAAAATCTTCATGATATTTTGGTCACTTGACCTTCAAAACGAGAGGAAGGTCACTGTCACATAAAATTTTGGATCGTGCATGACGGAGGACGATCCTAATAAAACTTTAAATATGATTGAACAATTCAGTGCAGCATTAATATATTTAGATTAATGTGTTTAGATTACCTACAATCATTTCTGACATAGTATTTCTGTCAGAGACCGCAAAAGATCTGGAAGAGCAATTGGATGGAAAGGAAAGTGTTTTGAAAGGAAGATATAAGATGAACATTAACAAGAGTAAAACGCAGGTAATGGAATGCAATGTCAGAAAATCAGACGATGCTGAAGGAATTAGATTGTGTAATGAGGCAATAAAAGTTGTAGATGGTAGCAAGATAACTTCTAATGGCCGAAGTAAAGAAGATATAAAATGCAGAATGGCTTTGGGAAGAAAATCGTTTTTAAAGAAGCGAATCCGGCGGCGGTGGCCGAGGGAATTGAGGCGCTCCAGTCACGGTCTGCACGGCCACTACGGTCGGGGGTTCGAATCCCCACTCGGGCATGGATATTTGTGCCGTCCTTAGTCTTAGCTAGTTCATAAGTAGTTTGTAAGCTTAGGGACTGATGACCCTGTAGTTAAGTCCCATAAGCTTTACACACATTTGAACATTTTGTAAGTCCCATAAGTTCTACAAACATTTGAACATTTGAAAGAAGTGAAACTTGTCAACATCCATTATTAATTTAAAAGTCCTTTCTGAAAGCATTTCTCTGGAGTGTAGCATTGTATGGGAGTGAAACGTGGTCGATAAGGAGTTCACGATGATAGAAGCTTTTGAAATGTGGTGCTACAGGCGAATGATGAAAATTAGATGTGTAAATCGCGTAACTAATGATGTGCTTAACCGAATCGGAGAGAAAAGGAGTTTCTGGCATATCCAGACTAAGAGAAGGAATAGATTTGTTGGATACATCTTAAAACATCGAGGAATTGTCAATTTAGCGTTAGAAGGAAGTGTGTGGGGTAAAAATCGTAGAGGGAGACCGAGGGACGAATACAGTATGCAGATTCAAAAGGATGTAGGCTGCCGAACGTATTCTCAGATGAAGAATCTTGCACAGGACAGGGTAGCGTGGAGAGCTGCATCCAACCAGTCTGCGGACTGAAGATCACAACAGCAACAACAACAATAATTTCAATGAATTAATGTGACTAAACTGTTAATTTCCAAATTTCGGCAATGTTTCGAATTAAATAAAATTTCTGAAAATTCTAGCAGCGCTCGCTGCAAGTTACGTTACATTTTTTATGGTTTTAATCATCAAAGAAACATTTGAAACAGAAATATTGTTCACACCATGTGAATTTTATGTAAACAATTTCAAGTAAGAATTTTTTTTTTGAAAATATGCTTTAGTGGGAGGGATACTTCATTCAGATTTTTAAATGTCTGTTTTTTGGCTGTCAGCTTTGATGTATACCAAGCGTACCGAATCATTGGGTTGAAAACCACCAGCAGAAGGAATTTGTTGTTACCAACGTATGGTTTTAATGCGAATTTCAAAATAAATAAATAATTCTAATATCTAAAGATTGTTTGTCGTTTTGTTCGTATTTTATGCACATCTATACCGTAAATCAGATAGCGATACAGCTTTATCAACTCATTGCTTGCACTCGAGCGATCGCGAGATGATTACAGGCATAATAAAATTTACTTCGTATGGTGCATGCCGGAAGGTTCCTTAAAATTAGTTAATTCATTTCTTACCTCTTCACGCTGAAATGGCAGGACGAAAATGAATGAAATTTCTAATAGAGGTAACTTGTACTGATTAATACACCGGCTACCTTTCGTGAGTCTGCGTATGATGCGTGGCGGAGGGCACCTTACAGTGGGTTAATACGTTAGTTTTTCACGCTGATACAGCTTGACGGATTTGAATGACATGTGGAATGCGGATAGCTTATACCCTGAATTAACGCATGAGCTACCTTTAGGAAGCCACCGTACGGTGCAAGGGGAGGGTATCTTACAGTGGGTTAACACGTTTGTACTCTTTACGATTAAACGGCAAACGGAATCTAATGAAATGCCGTCTGAGGCTCCCAAATTAAAACATGGGCTTCCATTGTAAGCCTTCGTAGGTGTATGACGGAGGGAACGTTACAAGGAATATGCAAATTGTTTGACTGGTCACCATGAAATTCAGCACATAAATGTATGTTTTAATGAGGGAGATTTCTATAAGCCAGTGAATGGCAGAGGGTACATTGCGACTTTGACATCGTTTGAGGAATCACTATGAAACTTGGCGCGTATGTGTATGTTTTCGTATGTAGGAGGGATAGGAGTAGGAGGAAGAGCAAACGGACAGAACAGGGAGGGAGGAGAGGGACAGAGAGGGTAGAGGAGGTGAATGAGGTTGAGAGAGTGGATATGATGACACAGGTGAAATAAGATGAAAAGAGGGAGGGGGGAAGGGGAAATGGACAGAGAAAGTGACAGGAGGAGCTGGGGGGGGGGGGGGGGGAGCAGGTGAACAGAGAAGGAAACGAAGGAGATGGTCTGATGGAAGATTGGAAACCTCACGTATATTTGTTCGTAATTTATGCGCTGCCATAAAGTTCATCTGAGCCGGCCGCGGTGGCCGAAGTGACTGAGGCGCTCCAGTCACGGTCAGCACGGCCACTACGGTCGGGGGTTCGAATCCCCCCTAGGGCATGGATATTTGTGCCGTCCTAGTTTGTAAGTAGTTCATAAGTAGTTTGTAAGTTTAGGGTCTGATGACCCCGTAGTTAAGTCCCATAAACTTAACAAACATTGGAACATTGGAAAGTTCATCTGATATCGATAAAACTGAAGTTACTTCTTGGTCTTACGCCAAGGTTGTGGATGTAGTACACTTAAATCACAAGTACGTGGGGCGCGTGTCGTAATGACGAAAGTATTTGAAGGCAGCAACGCGCCGGGTACCAGCTAGTTAGTGATAAACTTCAATAGCGAAAACTGTAATTACGAAATACTTGGTGTCGTCCAAATCATTCTCCCAGCTCACCAACCAGGCAGGATCCTTGTCCTATTCATTATTATTCCGAGACAAGCCCTGTTTAATTGCAGATTGCGTGATTGCTACTGAAGAGTGATTTCTGCCACTTTTGTTATTTGTTGTACTTTATTTACTTTTCCATGGCTCTCGTCAGGATATTCCACTTAGTGAGCTAGGTTCACTTGACTCAAGGAAAGAGGATTGTGAATAAGACAAGAGTCCAAATTAAATACATTTATTTAACTTTAAAAAGCCTGTGTTCCTGAAGGAGACCAGTTACCGTGTTAAATTCCACATTTTCAATTATTACTTGCCACACTCTACAGCTTCTCTGCGTTGACAGAATGTTACCAATACAACATCTTTACTTGGGCGTGAATCTTGCCTGACATGGGTTGAACGCACGTGGCGCTACCAGTGACGGTGAGTGCTGATGCAGGTGCTGAGGCGGCCGCTTCATTCGGGCCTCGGCGTCGGCTGCAGAAGCGTGGCTCATTCAGAACGCGAGGGGACGTTATACGGGCCGGTCGCGCTGCTCCCCGCCGCGTTGCGTTGCTGTATCGTACCTCGGCGTGATGTTTCGGCTTCTCGTGGTTCGTCGACGACAGCACCTCCGCAGCCGTGGAGCGGGGAAGATGTACTCCTGTTCTCTTCGGACCAGCTAAGTAACAGCTTCTCTGTTGGCGGATCGCCTCGTTGTTACTCTGGTGAGTGGTTATTCTCCCAGTCGATGGCCTTCTTCTGCGCTACTCTCCGTAATTCCCAAAGCTGCCTATTCTGGAGCCGGGCGGCCTGCTACTGTTTGCTGCATTCCGTGGTGGACCGCTGTACGATGGCCGCTGCTGCATCCTCCTGAGCCCTTCTGGCGTTTTCTTCTGGGTCTATGAAGGCTAGGTTGACTACGGCGTTCCCTACACCATGACGAAGTATTGCCACTCGTCTAATGGTTAACTTCCTGTCCATCGAATACTCGCTGGAGACTCGCAGGATACTCAGCGAATACTGCCGGAGACTTTCCGTCGTTTTCTTGCCTATTTTATACCGTCCACGAAAGTTTCTGGATGCTTCCGTTGCAGCTTGCTAACCCGCAAACTGGTACGAACTTCGTTGCAATTTCATCATCTAACTCAGACTGTCATGAAAGATTAATTATTAGTAATATTAAATTGTGGTTCGAGTCTTAATGAACTTTAGTTACATAAATTTGTGCTCAATTACGTAGTGAAATACTTAGACAATTGCAACTGCTTAATATCACAGGTTTAATAAATGTTATTCATGAAGTCTGTCAGTAATCAATAAAACTGTTTGATAAGTAATTGAGTTGCATTTCGCTACCGCGCTTTGGTAATTGTTGCTTGCCGCCAATTTGCTATTGAATCTTTCGTATGTAATTTTGTTTGTTTTATACTTTAGTGTCTTTTGCCGCCTTGCCTTGTTGTTCCGAGTTGTGCGTGTTTCAAGCTCCTCCCCCCTCCCCCCGGTTAAAAGAATTTTGTGGTTTAGTGATTTTTAGTAATCCGACCGTCAATAGTTTCCTTTCATATTATTCTTCCTGTAGCTCGTTTTGCTTACCTGCTATATTGAAGTGTCTATACCATTCATACTTTTCCCAAACTCTATTAATATTGGGTTATTTTTCCAAAATTTTCCCTTTTCTACTGGACACACGTTGTTACAAGAGTGTGAAAGTAAAACGTCGTCTCAGTTGTAACTTCCACTACACTAGCGGTTTCATTTCCGATTGCTTTACCCGGACAATTAGAGAATTTCAGGCACACGGGTTTATGTAATTGTCAAAGACATTGCCGATAATGTGCGGTGGGAAGGTTACACATGTTATACAGTAACAACACCATTGTGTCTAATAAAGAACTAGTAAAGGGACTCCTTGCACTGTTCAAGGGCATTGGTTTGCTTTACTAGACATACAGGGAGCGATACCGCACAATAAACTCAGTTTCGGTGCGGGCAGTGGCGGGTTGGACCAACACTGTTTTGGCTTCCCTGAAAAATCAAATGAAATCAACAACACCATAAATGCAAATTATAAGGAGCGCAGAACATAAATATTACCAAGTATTGCTACCAGCGTAAGAGTAAAAACTACAGGCCTATTTCATTGACGTCAATTTGCAGCAGGATTTTGGAACATATCCTGTATTCAAATATTATGAATGATCTCGAACGGAATGATCTATTGACCCAAGATAAACTCCGATTTACAAAATATCGTTCAAGCGAAACACAACTAGCTCTTTACTCACACGAAGTGATGAGTGCTATCGACAAGGGTTCTCAAATTGATTCCATATTTCTTGATTTCCAGAAGACTTTCGATGCCATACCTCACAAACGGCTTTTAATCAGATTGCGTGGTTATGGTATATCGCCCCAAATTTGCGACTGGATAGGGGATTTCCTGACAGAAAGGACATACTTTGTAGTCATTTTATAAATTCCACCGACGTTTCGGCCACTGTTGCAGGCGGCCTTCATCAGGGTCTGACTATGTCAGACACAGACCCTGATAAATTGTATTGTCGCGATACTGCGGAGACAGCGTCACGAAAATGATACAGGACTTGGGATGGGAATCATTACAACAACGGTGCTTATCGCTGCGGCGTTTTCTACTTACGAAACTCCAATCGCCAACATTCTCCTCCGAATGCTAAAATATATTGTTGACTACCACTTACATATATATAAATGATCATCAGAATAAAATACGAGAAATCAGTGCTCGAACTGAGAGATTCAGATGTTCTTTTTTTCCGCGCGCTATTCGAGAGTGGAATGGGAGATGAATAGTATAAAGGTAGTTCGATGAACCCTCTGCCAGGCACTTAAATGTAATTTGCAGAGTATCCCATGTAGATGTAGATTTAGATGTATAAGACCTAGGTCGCACGTCGTCAGCTCAGAATAATGATCAGGAAGGATTCCCGTGGCAAGAGCGGCCCATTGCTGAACGCGCGCTTGAAGGTCACTCCACAATGGGGTATCCCGCTCCGGTCTTCAATTACGTCGTAGGTGAGCAATTTGTTCCGACCGGGGTGTGGCCCACAGAGCGGCAAAAAGCCTGTGGTGGGGGCGCTGTGATCGCGAGGTGCTGAAGGAGGGGAGGAGTGTGGGTGGTGCACGGTAGTGGGGAGGGGGAGGGGTAAGGGGTGGGGGTCCTCACCCGGGCGCCGGGGTGAGCGAGCGGCGTCGCGTGGCATTCCATCCGCACCCTGGCATCCGCGCAGTGAGAAATATGGCAGGCCTGCGCTGGCGAGCCACCCCTTAAATCACGGGCCGCGGCGTGCGAACGGCCTCTTCCTGAAATATAACGCCCATTTTTAGAGAATAGCCCGGCCTCCGGGCGAGATGAGAAAACGACCTCACGGAGGAAGACGGGTACACATGACGCCGCATGCGTTATCATTCGACAGAGTTAATTGCTAGATTCTCACAGTAGTGGCGTACCATATGTCGGAGGGTTCTTTACCCACGAACATTGACGGAATGTAGTTTTATTCCGATTTTGCATATTTACGCTTCAAAACAAGAGAATCTTCACAGTGTTTAACATTTTTTACGATGCACGGCAGGAGAGTATCGAGCGCAAAGAAAAAAAATCGCATTGTCGTGTATTACGGCCCACTTTCGAATTGCCTGTAGTGTTCTGATTTCTTGTAAACATTTAGGACAAAAATGATAAAAATTCGTTATTCGAATTTTCAAATGTATGTATAGCTTATGGAACTTAACTACGGGGTCATCAGTCCCTAAACTTACAAACTACTTATGAACTAGCTAACACTAAGGACGGCACAAATATCCATGTCCGAGGGGGGATTCGAACCCCCGACCGTAGTGGCCGTGCAGACCGTGACTGGCGCACCGCAGTCCCCTCGGCCACCGCGGCCGGCAATTCGTTGTTACATATTTCACGGGAGTTGGCGAAATAGAACCAAAACACATTTTAGAGGGAGCACTCTTACATTTGAACAATTCTAGACATTGCAGAACATAGATCAATTTAATTAATTGGGGTGCCCGAAACTCTTTTAAGAACCAATGCGAAAAAGAAAATGGTAGTGGCAGGTTTCGAACTGTCGTAGAGGGAGAACTCTTACATTTGAACAACTTTAAACAGTGCAGAACATAGCTCTATTTAATTAATGAGGGTGCCCGAAACTCTTTTAAGAGCCAAGGCGATAAAAGAAAATGGTTGTGGAAGGTTTCGAACTGTCGCGCTGCACACTACACTATGAAGGACAGTTACGAAAGGGATTTTTAATCGTACTATTCAAGGCAGTAGTTAACTGTTAATATGGCATTTTAGACACTAGACTATAATTTCTCGTACTAATGACGACGTGTTTTTGTTAATTCTACAGTGCGCCTTTGCTTTGAAATGACAATCATTAAAAACAGCAAGCAAGATGGCGTATGACAGAGACTAGAGAGAGTTGTGGGCGAGGAATGTCACGTGACATCTGCGAACACCTGGTTTACGTGAAATAGAGGAACGGTCTCAAAGCGCCGTTACTTTTGCAAATAACTCTGTGACGGTGCGATTTGCGTTAAAAGCATAAGAGAGCAAAGTTGTAGAAAATTTTCACATCTACATATTCCGTTATTCAGTTTTCGTCTCAGATGAACGGTTTATTCGCAATTGAAAATATATTACAAACGGCTTTTTTTAGTGTTACTACCGTATTTTTTTTCTTCAAAATCTTTGAAAAAAAGGGAGGTTGTGGTCTCTGGCAGCCAACAATGATTTCTGTAAAAATTGGTACTGATCGGTTTAACAGTTCGACTTAAAACGTTAGAACACGTTACGGACAGACAGACATAGTGAAATCGCCGTTATTTTTGCAAATATCTCTGAAACGATGCGAGATATGAAAATATTGTAAGAGAGCAAAGTCATAGAGAATTTTATTCTCTACAAACTCTGTTATTCAATTTTTGTGTCAGATGAACGGTTTAGCCGTTATTTTTATTCACATTTCGAGCTGTCAAAAGGCGATTGCAAAGGCTCACTTTTAGTGTTACTACCGTAACACAAAGTGGGCCAGAAAAAGGCACTACTTCATTGATCAACATGAAAGTATACACGGTTTTATAATTGTTCATGGAGTAGGAGTACTTCGACAGAGAGATGAGGTGTGATTGGCAGGGACAGGGGTTGGTGCAGACAAACATAGAGTGGTGGGTGGAGATGAACACAGAAATAGAGAGACAGGAGATGGACATACAGAGAAAAAGTGAGGTGGTGGAGAGAGAGAGAGAGAGAGATGGAGAGAGAGAGAGAGAAAGAGAGAGAGAGAGAGAGAGAGATAGAGAGAGAGAGAGAGAGAGAGGAGAGAGAGAGAGAGAGAGAGAGTGGGAGGGAGGGAGGGAGGGAGAGAGAGATCAGGGAAGAAGAGAGCGACTCATGATTGGGATATAGAAGTACCGGGGCGACCCCCGGTTTTGAACTAGTGACTAATATGATAACCATTAATTTAAGATAAGTATTTCCGTCATGGAAGACTAACGATGCAAACCGTCAGGAAATTAATAGCATACGGAATATCCTAGAACCATTCCGATACTATTTTGTAATATATTTTCACGCACAGGAATGATAATAAATCATTAATTAAATTGTAGCATTAAATAAATAAACGCAGGAATCCTCGAAACTTAACTCCACTGAAATGTATTGTATGTACTATCTGATGATGATCCGCTAAGCAGTTAGAAGCCAGTTTACCTTAGATTAACTAGCTTGTAAGTCTAGGGACTGATGACCAAAGAATTTACGTTGCATAGATTTACGAACATTTATAATTTATAAAATGAATCCGTCGAAAAAAACGCGACTGGTTGCAGTAATTTTTGAAACCATGTAAAGAAAAGGCATATGAATGACAAGGCGATCACCTAACTGAAAATTATGTTCCATCCACTCTGAACTGAAAATGTATTCTTGTATGTGCTTGAAACCAGAAATTAACAAGGAGAGTGAGGTGATTTACTTTTGACGATAATCATAGGTAGTTCAGCCAACTACGACGTCACTCAAAAATATGCGACTTAGTGCGTGTAAAATTATGTGACAGGATCATACTTAGCTAAGGAACTCGATGGAGGTAAGCTGGCCTTGAAAGGCGACCCTATGGGACAAACAGGCCGCTTCAGACTGGTCAGGTGAAGGTCCCTCCATGTAAATCAACAGTCCTTTTGATATCAGTCATGGAGACAGCGGAAAGAAGGCCCTCTGGAAAATGCAAAAAATAAATAAATGAATAATAAATAAATCAATCTTATGGGACTTAACTGCGGGGTCATCAGTCGCCGCGGTAGAGTAGGCGAGGGGTCTAAGGCGCCTCGGTGTGCCTCGCTCGCCGTCGGAGGTTCGAGTCCTACCTGGGGCATGGGTGGGTGCGTGTTGTCCTTAGGTTAGTTTACCTCAGTTTAAGTAGTTTGTTAGCTACGAACTGATGACCACGCAGTTGGGTCCGATAGATTTACAATCATTTGAACATTTTTTGGTCATCAGTCCCTAAACTTACAATCTACTTAAGAACTAACTTATACCAAAGACAACACAAACATCCCTTCCCGAGGGAGGATTCGAACCTCGGACGCAAGAGGCCGCCCGATCCGCAACGTGGCGCTGCAGACCGCTCGGAACTCCCGCGCGCCTGGAGAACTGCCCCGTGGCATTCTGCGTGGCCGTAGTTCCAGCAGTCTCGATACACCGGACGCAGCGAGCCCTTGCACCACGGGAGATCATATAGTATGGTCAGGGTACAATTTGAGTAAGGTCCCGTCACCGGTGTTGCCTTTGTTAACTGGAGTGCGGCCTATGACACAGTAAACATCTGGAAACTCCTCCCAAAGTCTTACGATGCAACCAAACATTTACGGCTTCATGAATATCATTTAGGAGCTTCTGAGCAATAGAAGATTTTACGTTAGCTATCAAAACACCAAAATTAGGTGGCGCAGAACTAAAGATGGCGTTCCCCAAGGTAGTGTTCTTCTTCCCACACTTTTTAAGCTATATACTAACGATCAACAAGGCTTGCAGTTCATTTATTTATGCTGCCGATCTGGCTTTATCTACCCAGAATAAGACATTTGAAGGTTTTTTTATTATTATGCAAAGTAATATTACATGTTTGATGTTTAAATTCAGGCGGTTACATCAGGTATTTTTACAGACACAAATACAGGACCTAAGTTGACAGGATTTACAAAAGAAAGCGTAGACATTTGAAGATGTTGAAAGACAACTTTCGTCTGCTCGCGACCAGCTGGGAAAGTATTATGAAGCTAGCAGTCTGAAGCCAAACCCCTTCGCTTTCCACCTCCGCAACAAACAGGCCAAATACAGAAACTTCCTGGAAGGTTGAAATTGTGTGCCGCATCCGGGACTCGGACCTGGAACCTTTGCCTATCACTGGCAAGCGCACTGAGCTATCCCGACACGACTGACCGTGCCGCCCCATGACTTCAATTCTGCCAGTACCTCGCGTCCTACTTTCCATACTTCACAGAAGTCCTCCTGCGAAACTTGCAAGACTAGCACTCCTGGAAGAAAGGATATGGTGGAGACATGGCTTAGCCACAGACTAAAGGATGTTTCCAGAATGAAACTTTCAGTCTGCAGTGGAGTGTGGGCTGATTTCAGTTTAACCTGCCAGGAAGTTTCATATCAGCGCACACTCCACTGTAGAGTTTTATTCTGGAAACAGAGACTTGAAAAATTTCCTGATTCGTCACAATCGCTGGTAGAGCCGCAAACTTGGCTTCATGGTACCCACCCAAATTTTTCTTCTTAGCGTGTCAATGACAATCAGTCAAATAGAATTTAATTGTTCAGAATGTTGCACTGCCAGATCCTCTTGCGTCACGATGCCTAAGGAGATGGTGTAAACAGGGCAGTGGAGAAAATGGTTCATCGTCCGTTCAGCCCCACAGACACAGAAGGAGTCTTCGTTATTGCAGAGGCCCCATTTTAATATGGCAGCAACACGTCGGCAAATCATGTGAATACTATTTAGTGTTCTCCTTGTTGACCATTGGAGATTGCTTCCTGGGGGTAACTCCTCCTTTGGTAGTATCCAGTCTCTTTGAGATTCTTCCCGCCAAAGTTGGAGTCTCTCTTCTGCCTTTGACATCATTAAAGAGGCGGTTCTTGATATGAAACTATTCCTGCAACGAAGACGTTGAGGGACGGGTTCATGCCCATGAAGTGGGTGTCCGTATTCAGTTTTTGTTCCTTTCGAATTTTGCTGATGTCGGGTGGTGCTATTAGCGCCAGAACTTGGATCTTCTCTATTTGGTTTGGTGTCAAGCATCCTGACACCTGGCATCAAGTTTTGCCATTCGCTGAGATCATTTTCACACCCATAGTTTCGTAACTGCAATAAAAGTATCTTTATTTCAATTGAATTCAAGTTTCACTTCAGACACTCAATCATTTAATTGTAGTTTTGTATTTAATATTTGTGAATGGGGGGAGGGTTAGTTCAGACATGCAAGTTCAGCTGATGGCTATGATGAAACTCAATTCAGTTTGCGTATCCGTTGAATAGGCCAAACCATAACTTCACGCACACTTGCTAAGCTATTCTCTCTCTCTCTCTTTTTATAAATTCCCATCAAATACTAGGAATAGTAATCCACGCGGTGGGTGAAGAATCAGGATCAGAGACGACCAACTTGATGACAGACTAAGAAAGCAATTCAGCAACAACTATATAGTAATCTGCAATGCACTTTAAATGTCTGGAGCTTCGAGAGTACAAATACTGCAAGTGATATGTTTAAAAAAAATGAATGAGTCAAATTTTGCAAGCGAATTCAGAGAAACAGATATAAGTGGTGATTTCGTGCAGAACGCTGCATTCTGTTATGATAAAGGTTCTGGTCCAACATCTCGCTTACACTACACTACATATTATAAATGAAGTGAAAGATGAATGGAGAACTTCTTTCGTCATTAATGAAGTTTCAGATATAAATTTTTCTGAAAATATAGAGAGATCATGATGCGGATTGTTTTAAATTTATAGTAATATCTTATTGACGTTTAAGCACTCATCAAATCAAATTATTCCTTGTTTGAAATCGTAGAGTCTGTTTTCTATGGCACGAGGTGAATAAATTCATATTAACTATCATTTTATCTGCAATACACATGCTTATTAATTACATTGAGTAAAACTTCGTGCCAGTGTCATTTACATAATACTAATAAACCGTAGCTTACTTTACAGAATGAGTTGAGTATTATGAGGTAACAGATAAAACAATCTCGCCCATCAATGTGTCTTCTGCAGCCCGTACATAGGAAATAGTGGCAGTAGACATTAGAATAACGGAGAAATCTTCAACACATAAAGAATTACACCCACCGGTTTTATAACAATATATCCAATTCCAAGAACAAAGGCCAATGCTCATACAAAAGAGGAACAGAAGAAAGATAATGACGTCGTGGTGCAAGCGGACCACGAAGACGCTCGCGACAATGAAAAAGGTTCACGAGTGTTTCACTACAAACGACATTCAAGAGATATCGCAGAACGATTGGTCAATTTTTGTTTCTATTTCCTTATTATGTTTTGTAGCATGTTATTCACAATTTCGTACTTGAAAATTAACTTGATTTATACTGTTTATAACATACTTACTGTACAAAAAAATATTCAGAATAAAATACAGTAAACACATTATATTTGCATGTGTACCTTATTTTACTCTGTAAAGTTTTAAGATACAAATAGTAAAGGTGTAGTTAACAAACTTTAAAAATAATACAAGAGTCTTACAACAGACTTACAGAAAATAATCTAATTGTTCGCTACTAATTCACATAATTTTTAAATAGCCATTTAGATTTTTTAGTTATTACTTATTTTTCTTTACTTGTAAAACTTGCAATCTTAGCATCTCATTGGAATTGAGATTAGCGTAATGTTTACGGTTTCAGTCCTAACAAGACTGGAAAAATACTGTTAATTCCTGGCATACCTGTATGGAGACAAGCTATTTAAACTTTTACTTTAAATTTAAAAAGACAAGAACTAATAAAACATTTAACAGGATAGGTTGCAAATAAATACGCTGTGCAGTTGCTAATAGCCTGAATAACCACCTTCGGAATGCGGACCGCTGTGAATCGTACAACAAAAATATCAATAAGGATCTGAAGTAGTTCACTGATCAGAAAAATACTTACTAGAAGTGCTATAAGGAGGGAGAAATATATAGCATTATTTTTTAAAGTCGAACTTTTAAAACAAGGAAATCCTAGCGAAGAAGGTAAGGCAAGTATCCATGAAGAGTACTATAACGAGCATCAGTTAGATATGCACTGTAACACGGAAGAATGAATTGCTAATTACGCACCGCAACACTTTTTTTTTTTTTTTTTTTTTTTTTTTAAATCTTGACTCGGAGAAGATAATATCAAAATCTTTATATTCTAGAACGTGTAATTTGCAGTGAAAGAAACGAAGAATAAGAGGTAGAGGATCATTAGTGAGCGTAAAAGAAATATATAACAGCCGTTTTTAATACTTTAATACTATGTCATAAACCAAAGAGATGAATCTATTGGAGGAGGAGAACTTGATCATGGCTACATTATCGTTCTTTACAAAATGTTCACATCTTTAACAGATCAGTGAACGCAATGTAGCGTTACATGTTTGAAACACTACAGAGGAAAGCCTACAATATGAAATTTACTTTTGGGTGTCCATCAGCGCACCAGTACACCCATGCGTCCGTCCTGGAATATTGACGGCCTAACAGATTTCAGCGGAAACAAACATTTAATTTCATTACACTACTAGTTACTACAACTGCTACACCAAGAAGAAATTCAGATGATAAAGGGGTAGTCATTGGATAAATGTATTATACTAAAACTGACATGTGAGTACATTTTCACGCAGTTTGGGTGCATAGATCCTTAGAAATCAGTACTCAGAAAAACCACCTCTGGCCGTAATGACGGCCTTGATACGCCTGGGCATTGAGTTATCAGAGCTTGGATGGCGTGTATAGGTACAGATACCCATGGAACTTCAACACGATACCACAGTTCATCAAGAATAGTGACTGGCGTATTGTGACGAGCTAGTTGCTCCGCCACCATTGACTAGACGTTTGCAGTTGGCGACAGATCTAGAGAATGTACTGGCCAGGGCAGTATCCAGAACGACCCGTACAGAACCTGCAACAGGCGGTCGTGCATTATCCTGCTGAAATGTACGCTTTCTCAGGGATCGAATGGAGGGTAGAGCCATAGGTCGTAACACATCTGAAATGTAACGGCCACTGTTCAAAGTGTGTTCGATGCGAACAAGAGGTGACGGAGACGTGTAACCAATGGCACCGCGTACCATTATGCCGGGTGATACACCTGTCTGGCGATGACGAATACCTGCTTCCAATGCGCGTTCACCGCGGTGTCGCCAAACACGGATGCGAGAATCATGATGCTGTAAAGAGAACCTCGATTCATCCGAAAAAATGTTTTGTCATTCGTGCACCCAGGTTCGTCGTTGCGTACAACACCGCTGGTGCTCCTGTCTGTGATGCAGCGTCAAGGGTAACCGCAGCCATGGTCTTCGTGTTGATAGTCCATGCTGCTGCAAACATCGTCGAACTGTTCGTGCAAATGGTTGCAAACGTCCCCAACTACTGACTCAGGGATCCGCTACAGCCATGCGGATAAGTTGCCTGTCATCTCGACTGCTAGTGATATTAGGCTGTTGGGATCCAGCACGGCGTTCCGTATTGCCCTCCTGAACCCACCGACTCCATATTCTGATAACAATCATTTGATCGCGATCACTGCGCGTATCAATTTTGCGATACGATGAATCGCAATCGCGATAGGCTACAATCCGACCTTTATCAAAGTCGGAAACGTGATGGTACGCATTTCTCCTCCTTACACGAGGCATCACAACAACGCCGGTCAACTCGTGTTCGTGTATGAGAAATCGATTGGAAATCTTCCTCATGTCAGCACGTTATATGTGTCACCACCGGCGCCACCCTTGTGTGAATGCTCAGAAAGCTAATCATTTGCATATCACACCATCTTCTTCCTGTCGGTTAAATTTCACGTCTGTGGCATATCTTCGTGGTGAAGCAATTTTAATGGCCAGGAGTGTAATTTCCCGTAATTATTGAACGATAAAACTATTGAGTGGTGTCATAATATGCACATTAAGAGGTAAAATTTTAATTTTAACATTATCAGCCAAGTATTATCATTAGAAAACCTATGTTTGTCTTGTACGTTACGGTACTCAAATGTTCAAAATTTTTTTTATCCATTACTTGAAAATTATAACACTCGACGTCTTCCAACAAACTCTGTATATAGTTTCATATCTTAAGGAATTTTTTTCTGGTGGACAAGTCTCTCATAATTATAAGAGGGGCGAGGTTTATCGCTACTGATTCGGTCGAACTTTAGGATCTGCCATTAAAGTTAATTTATTACCTTTTTAAATGAAATATTTGTTTGCAACGCACGATGTTGACACTATCGACATATATCAATGAATTCACCAAGTAATTTATGCCACTGTACGGAACACTGTTCAGGAGTTGTGATAAAACTGGAATACATCAATACGTAATTTATGCTTACAATCGCTTGCAGTAGAACTTCAGCAACAGGATTAACGTTTATCACTTTTTTTTACCGCTGATGATCTTGCAACATGATTGCCATAATTAGTGTTTGTATCTGCAAATATTAGCGGAAAGCAAATTCTTCAGGGAATATAATGTTCAAATGTTTGTAATTCTATGGGACCAAACTACGTTTGTCATCAGTCTCTAGCCTTACAAACTACTTAAACTTATTTAGCCGCGGTGGAATAGCCGAGTGGTCTAAAGCACCTCGCTGTGGAGCGCACGGTTGCTCGCCGTCGGAGGTTCGAGTCCTCCCTGGGGCATGGGTGTATGTGTGTGTGTGTGTGTGTGTGTGTGTGTGTGTGTGTGTGTTGTCCTTAGGTTAGTTTACCTTAGTTTAAGTAGTTTGTAACTACGGACTGATGATCACGCAGTTTGGTCCGATAGATTTACAAACACTTGAACTTTTTTTTAAAAAAACTAAGTGAAATTAATATAAGGACAACAGACACATCCATTCCCGAGGGAGGATTCGAACCTCCGACGTGGGAGGCCGTACGGTCCGTAACGAGGCGATCCAGACAGCTCTTTTTTTTTTAATCTACGTTTTGCGGTCGTTGTTTCAGTTTGTTCGTTGAGATCACTCAGATACTCCAGCGCGGCTTGGAATATAACATTACAGGCAATGAAATGCGTCAAAGACGTCTTATGGAGCGCAGATTAGGTATTTTCCTAGGGACGGTCGGAGCGTTATAATCGGACAACGTGGCAGACCACGAGTAGACCTTTAGGCTCGTATTGGAAATCTACTGCTGTTCACCAAGTACAGAAACCAGAGCAGCGGAAAGGGTCCTGAAACGGTATTTATGCTTTTGTACTTAAGTAAGCGTGTAACCTTAAAATTACAAATACGGCATAAAATTATGGCTACGTGCCTAATCTTTTCGCAAAGGAAGTTCGCTTGTTATGTACACAATCGTGTGCTGCTGAAATGGGATAAACTCCTTCTTTTATATAGATCGTAATATAATTCATGATGGATAATAAAAAGAAATGGCGCTATGAAACTTCTTAATCTTTCAAACAGTGTTCGATCTACTGGACTGTCGGGAAGCTAAAAATAACAATTTTTATTCCCTCCGTTTCGCTCTCGCTGTGCCTCATGGAAATTTGCCAGCACTTTGAATCTCTGTATTGTTTTCTCCGTGAAGGCGCGATTCGGACGTAAATATATCCTAATAATAAACAACTGAAAGAGTTTATTTGGTTTATAGAAAGAATGTGAATAAATGTGTTCACTGAAATGAACGTATCTTATTAAAAAATAAAATACCTTGTGAGAGGATACCGGTAACCTCATTGCATAGGAAATAAGAAGGGGATATCTCTCTTCTTTTCCAATACGTGGGGGGGGGGGGGGGGGGGGGGGGCAGGAATGTTGCAGTCAACCCAAGAAATCGTAATTTACGATTTTGTACGTCGAAAATATCCAGTGCTTTTGAAGTAATTATAATACTTATACGTGTTGATACTCTTACTGAGCACGAGAACTACCTTAAGTTGCTTGTGTTAATGCCTAGTATGACCACCTCGCAACAAAATGGATTTGAAGACATTCATAAGCATAAAGGTTAATTAAAGTGGGGGCTTCATCGGTGGCAATACATTATGCAAACCATGAGTGCTAATGCCTCTAAATAATCTCAGCGAAGAATGGCCTCGTTGTTAGCCTCGGCGACTTTCCCACGGGAACTTAAAGTCATACTTCGGCATCGACGTGTGTATTATGCTCAGTGTAAGTTAAAGTAGTTTGTAAGTCTCGGATCCGTTAGGCTTACAAAAATTTGAACATTTGATTCCCTTACAGTGAACGGCAGCCGGCCGCGGTGGACGAGGGGACTGAGGCGCTCCAGTCACGGTCTGCACGGCCACTACGGTCGGGGGTTCGAATCCCCCCCTCGGGCGTAGATATTCAGCCGGCCGCGATGGCCGAGGGGACTAAGGCGCTACAGTCACGGTCTGCACGGTCACTACGGTCGGGGATTCGAATCCCCCCTCGGGCATGGATATTTGTGCCGTCGTAGTTCGTAAGTACTTCATAAGTAGTTTGTAAGTTTAGGGACTGATAACCCCGTAGTTAAGTCCCATAGACTATAAAAAAAAGTGAACGGCACGAACACCTTGAAGGAGGCTTTCGATTCTTCTAAGAGGCTGTTTCGGTATATTATGTATCTTGAAATAAGAAATTCACTATCCAAATATTACTTACTACTATAGCGGAAAATATCTGAAAACGAAATTTTTATCTATGTTTAATTGTACATTTATGCTCCCTAAATTTCGCAAAAGTGAGTGAAGTTAGGTGTATGGAGTAGTAAAGGCTCTTGTTACAACGTTTCTTCCATTATGTTTGTGAATCACGTGCTTGAAGATCGGTTGTCATTATTACCTGGCAAAGTACTTGATAATTTTTGAGTGACGCAATTCGAAACACTCAGAACTTAAAGTTTTGCAGCACCGTATAATTGTGGTATTCTTTGTAAATGCTTTTATGATTCTGCTACAGTGCTTATTAAACTACTTCTCGTCCTTTTACTTCATTAAGGATTTTCTGTCTCTTCTTGACTCAAATTTACAAGTGTTGCAAACAGATGTTTATTACAGAAAAACTGATAGAACATGTTGTAATGACGCTAGTTTTATCTCATTCCATGCTGGAATTGTCAGATCACATTATGGTCAAATGCAGTGTTTGCGCAATTACAAGACTATCTTCATCGCAGACTGTTAACGAAAATAATGATTAATTATCAGTTACCTGCCGATATCACAATTTCGAAACAGTTATTAATGAGAATAAATTGATAAAATCGTAGCTTCTCAATAGTTAAAAGCAGAAAAATTTCAGATTCACCTTTCTATAAATAATGACCAATACAATTATCAGAAAAGTCTATTATTATGCTGCAACATTTCAGGATTTCATGATGTACAACATTCTTCTTAAAGAGATATTCCCGAATTTTTATACTGCCATTATTTTTTTACTTTGAATATTGTCTTTTCTGGTAGCGTTTCTGCCATATTTATGTGCTTTCATTGTGTCTCTAAATAGTCGACAAACTGAAACGGAACCTGAAACAACTTTCACAGTACCATTGTGACATTTATTACAAGAAAGAAGATACACCACATACATACGAGTCCCTGCTGTATTTGGTGAATGTGATAATGACTGCAAAGCCTAGATCAGTAAGGATATTTCAAAATTTACATGTCATCCAAACATTTATTTCTCGACTGGATTCCATCAGAAAGTTTGCAAGTTTTCTTCGTCCAACGAGCACATCTGATAAGAAAAAATACATTTATTAATAAAATAGCGGATAAAAGATCAGTAGCACAAATATTATTATTGTTTGGATACAATCGAGAAACGTACAGTCAGTGAACGTAACTAGGTTTGATCTTTTTTATGTGGTTCATATCAGCTGTCTCAGTAGGCTACAATGCTGCCGGTGAAGGGTGTAGACTCTGTTTATCAGTTTCAAGGACCCAAACGCACCGTGTACTGAAAGGATAGAGAGGTAAGTAATAATTGGAATTCTATCTTTTCAAAGTCATCAATAACGATGCACAAGCAGATAGCCGAGTAAGAAGTTACATTCATGAAACTTGCAGAAGATCCCACCTCACACGCAACAACTAACTGGAGTGTACTCTCATTCAACTGAATTAAAGTACAGAAGTTTGAGAGAGATGAAAAGCCTACAAGTTGCAAGATTCACAAAGTGTTATACTTCTCGCGACAGAAACTCTCGTATCCTCAAGAAGACTCAGGCGAAGGCACCGTGCGGAGTATTTGCGGTATATGAATAACTTGCTGCAGAACTTGGAAAGTAAGAAGGAGTGGCAAATGCCGAAGTCGAACACATCAAGGAGACCTCATTGTAATAGGAACTAAACTACAACTGCTTAGTTATAAAGAAGGAAGTTTGCAACGAGACAAAAGGCAAAGCAGAGAGGACTTCCTAAAAATGTTAAGAGGCAATTAAATTGTTTGGTAGACTGTGATGCTGTGATATGCAAATGATTAGCTTTTCAGAGAATTCACACAAGTTTGGCGCCGGTGGCGACACCTACAACGTGCTGAAATGAGGAAAGTTAACTACCGATTTCTCATACACAAACAGCATTTGACCGGCGTTGCCTGGTACACATTGTTGTGATGCCTCGTGTAAGCAGGCCTTTCATAAAGGTCGGATTGTAGCCTATCGTGATTGCGGTTTATCGTATCACGGCATTGCTGTTCGCGTTGGTCGCGATCCAATGTTAGCAGAATATGGAATCGGTGGGTTCAGGAGATCAATACGGATTGCCGTGCTGGATCCCAACGACCTCGTATCACTAGCAGTCGAGATGACAGGCATCTTATCTGCATGGCTGTAACGGATCGTGCAGCCACGTCTCGATCCCTAAGTCGACAGATGGGGACGTTTGCAAGACAACAACCATCTGCTCGAACAGTTAGACAACGTTTGCAGCAGCATGGACTATCAGCCCGGAGACCACGGCTGCGGTTACCCTTGACGCTGCATAACAGACAGCAGCGCCTTCACCGGTATACAAAACGTCGAAGCTGGCTACACGAATGGCAAAAAGTTATTTTTTCGCATGAATCCAGGTTCAGTTTACAGCATCATGATGGTCGCATACGTGTTTGGCAACATCGCGGTGAACGCACATTGAAAGCGTGTTTTCATTATCGACATACTGGCGTTTCACCCGGCGTGATAATATGGCATGCCAGTGGTTACACTTCTGGGTCACCTCTTGTTCGCATCGACGGCACTTTGAACAGTGGCCGTTACATTTCAGATGTGTTACGACCCGTTGTTCTACCATTAATTCGATCCCTGCGAAACCCTACATTTCAACAGGAAAACGCACGACTGCATGTTGCAAGTTCTTTACGGGCCTTTCTGGATACGGAAAATGTTCGACTGCTGCCCTGGCCAGCACATTCTCCAGATCTCTCACCAACTGAAAACGTCTGGTCAAAGGTGGCCGAGCAACTGGCTCGTCACAGTACGCCAGTCACTACTCTGATGAGTGTTGAAGCTGCATGGGCATCTGTACCTGTACACGCCATTCAAGCTCTAACTCAATGACCAGGAGTATCAAGTCCATTATTAGGCCAGAGGTGGTTGTTCTGGGCACTGATTTCTCAGAATCTGTGCATCGAAATTGCGTGAAAATGTAATCACATGTCAGTTCTAGTATAATATATTTGTTCAATGAATACCCGTTTATCCTCTGCATTTCTTCTTGGCGTAGCAATTTTAATGGCCAGTACTGTAGATGTACTGCGTCGGTATTTAGAGATACAACTTCTGATAATGAAGTGCTGTAACATAGACGTAGATGAAATGCGAACTACATATACTTTTCTGTCTTTTGCATTAGTGACTTCCCATATCTATCCACTGATGAGCTTTGTAATACATTTACTGGAACATTTCATTGGATATCAAGAATTTCGTCAAATCTGTTGACTTTAACTGTGTTTGAGTTGAGGAAATAGGAAGATGTCTGGGCAATACTCTACTCTTCATTCAATCCCTGCGAAACCCTACATTTCAGCAGGATGATGCACGACTGCATGTTGCAGGTCCTGTACGGGTCTTTCTGGATACGGAAAATGTTCGACTGCTGTCGTGGCCAGCACATTCTCCAGATCTCTCACCAATTGAAAACGTCTGGTCAATGGTGGCTGAGCAACCAGCTCGTTACAGTCCACCAGTCAGAACTATTGATGGACTGTGGCATCATGTTGAAGCTGCATGGGCGTACCTGTACACACCATCCAAGCTCTGTTTGACTCAATGCCTCTGGGAACTGATTTCTCAGAATCTATGCACCCAAATTGCCTGAAAATGTAATCACATGTCAGTTCTAGTATAATATATTTGCCCAATGAATTCCCGTTTATCTGCATTTCTTCTTGGTGTAGCAAATTTAATGGCCAGTAGTATATGTTAAACATATTTTAAAATCACTTCTCTTGAAAGCTGTTCTTTTCTATGGACTAACTTTTATTGAAGAACTGGTAGCATGAGATACAAACTACGTTTTTAGTGTAGTTGCAGAAGAACATAGGTAATACTAAAATTAATAGCCCATCAGTTCAATAATTTTGTCATCAATAATATACAGTAATCCTGTTAGGTGGTTCCTCCCGGAACGTTATTGGCTCCTTCCACATTATAGTAACAAAAGAGTCATAGGAATTATCTACGGAACATGTAAGTGATCAACAAACGAAGCACTTTCAGTTCTACACCAACATCATGCTAAAGCGAGCAGTTCTCTATTTTATATGGATGATCAGTATGTCTTCCAGCGAGCTTACATCTTCAAAAAAAAAAAAAAAAAATAAAAATAAAAAAAATAAATAAATAAATAAATAAATAAATAAATAAAAAAGTCAGTAATACGGTTGTAAACAAGGAAACACTTTTCCCATCAAATATTTTAGTCTGGACCGATAATCACGTTACTTGATAATTTTCGTTTTGCACCATTACTATGTCGACAGACCAATGAGCGAGCAATTGAGGAAAAATAGAACAGTCGCTACCTCTCTTTCATAATATATGCAAGATTGAAATACTGATGTCAATAAAATTCTTTACAATGTTTTGTTACTGATCAGAATGCATACTCTTTCTTTCGCTGTGCTGTTGCTCGTCAGTGAACGCATACTTATGAATACTTATGTAGGTCCAGCATGACATAAAATTAAGAGACATGGTAGACGAGGAGAGTCAACAATATTCAATGAAATTAAAATTTCTTATTGTAAGAGGTTATCTGTCTAGATAGCAACTTATGAAGTTGAAAAATTACTATATTATTAAATAATTTCTTACAGTAAAACTCATATCATTTAAAACATTCATGACAAGATATGATACTGTTCACATGGCAGTCATTCCGATGTAACGTAACGAGAATTTGCTATATAATCTAAGGAGCAAGTGGGCACCGTAATATTACAAACGTGTTAAGTTCTCACATGGTTTCTTCAACACTGAAATACGGCATTAACACAAATTTCAAAATTACAGCGTGAAACAAATAACTAACAGGATGTGAACATACAAAGAAAAGCACGATATTATCCTTCCAAATGAAGCTATTTGTCGGTACCAGTAACACATGTTTCTGTTGTTGGGATGTCTCTAGTCCGTGAAAACATTGAGAAAACGAACACATTAATCATGAACGGTAGTCCATTACCTGTGCGTTAACTGCAGGATAACCGTGAATCCTTGTGACAAATCTCTACCCAGAAGTTACGGAAGAGGAAAACGTCCCACATCGCTTGACTGAAGATCAGAGGCGGGCAAGATTAGAGGCTTCGCAGTTATTGTCGAAACGCCAGATGCGACATCCAATTTCTTGAACCTTATAGTCTCTGATGATGAAACCCGGTGTCTCCAGCTCGACCCTGAAACCAAACGCCAGAGCAGGAATGGCATTCTGCGACATCACCGCGTTGTAAAAAGGTCAAAGTCGAAAAATAACGCATCAAAACAATGCAATATCCATAAGGAATTTCTACCTGAGGGAACGACGTTGAACAGTGCACGGTAAGTTGAAATGTGACCAGTTTCATGCAACGTCTACACTTGCTACGACCCCGGTACGAACAGCAAAGTTCCTGGCTTTCTGTTCATGACAGCGATGAACTACGCACATCCAATATCGTCAAAGAGTACTTAAGAAGGGTTCTTCATAGTTGCTCAACTTAAAAATCCATCGTATTTATGGGATCTCAATCCCCTAGACATCTTTCTATTTCCTCAACTCAAAATCAGTTCAAGTAAACAGATTTGACGACGTTCTTGATATCCAATGAAATGTTCCAGGACTTGTATTATAAAGCTCATCGGCCCATAGATATGGGAAGTCACTATTGCAAAAGACAGAAAGGTAAATGTAGTTCGCATTTCATCTACAACTATGTTACAACACTTCATTGTCAGAGGTTGTATCTCTAAAGACCGACGCAGTACATCTACAGTACTGGCCATTAAAATTGCTACACCAAGAATAAATGCAGATGATAAACATATTATATATTCTACAAGAACCGACATGTGATTACATTTTCACGCAATTTCGGTGCACAGATCCTGAGAAATCAGTACCCAGAACAACCACCTCTGGCCTAATAACGGACTTGATACTCCTGGTCATTGAGTTAAACAGAGCTTGGATGACGTGTACAGGTACAGATGACCATGCAGCTTCAACACGATGCCACAGTTCATCAGAGTAGTACTGGCGTACTGTGACGAGCCAGTTGCTCGGCCACCTTTGACCAGACTTTTTGTTGGTGAGAAATCTGGATAATGTGCTGGGCAGGGCAGCAGTCAAACATTTTCCGTATCCAGAAAGGCCCGTAAGGAAATTGCAACATGCAGTCGTACGTTTTCCTGTTGAAATGTAGAGTTTCGCAGGGATCGAATAATGGTACAACCACGGGTCGTAACACATTTGAAATGTGACGGCCACTGTGGAAAGTGCCGTCGATGCGAACAACAGCTGACCGAGACGTGTAACCAATGGCACGCCATATTATCACGCCGGGTGCAACGCCAGTCTGGCGATGATGAGAATACGCTTCCAATGTGCGTTCACGGCGATGTTGCCAAACACGGATGCGACCTTAATGATGCTGTAAACTGAACCTGAATTCGTCCGAATAAATAACGTTTTGCCACTCGTGCACCCAGGTTCGTCGTTGCGTACACCATCGCAGGCGTTCCTGGCTGTGGTGCAAGGGTAACCACAGCCATGGTCTCCGAGCTGATAGTCTATTGATTATGCAGCAGCAAACGTCGTCGATCTGTTCGTGCAGTTGGTGGTTGTCTTGGAAATGTCTCCAACTACTGACTCAGGGATCGAGACGTGGCTGCAAGATCCGTTACATCCATGCGGATAAGATGTCTGTCATCTCGACTGCTAGTGATACGAGGCCGTTGGGATCCAGCACGGCGTTCAGTATTACCGTCCTGAAGCCACCGATTCCATATTCTGCTAACAGTCAATGAATCGCGAGCAACGCGAGAAGCAATGTCGTGATACGATAAACCGCAATCACGATAGGCTAATTTCCGACCTTTATCAAAGTCGGAAAAGGTACACATTTCTCCTTCTTACACGAGGCATGACAATAACTTTTCATCAGGCAACGCTGGTCAACTGCTATTTGTGTATGAGAAATCGGTTGGAAACTTTCCTCATGACAGCACGTTGTAGGTGTCGCCACCGGCGCCAACCTTGTGTGAATGCTATGAAATTCTAATAATTAGCATATCACAACGTTTTTTACCGGTCGGTTAAATTTCGCGTCTGTAGCACGTCATCTTCGTGGCGTAGCAATTTTAATGGCCAGGAGTGTACATTATAAGTTTGGCATACAACATGTCCTTTAAATGACCCCTTAAGTAGAAGTCTCATGGAATGAGATAGGGAGAACGCGCAGCGCCGACCGCGGTAGCCGAGCGGCCTGCGGCGCGCCAGTCACTTTCCGCACGGCCACTACAGTGGGTGGTTCCCCACCACTTATGAACAACTCTGCCGAGGGGGGACACCTAGGATAGCCATATTGGTCCACAAATGAAGCCATTAAAACAATAAAACCTTTTGTACCAATTATTTCCGATTTGTCTAATTTTTAGGTCTAACCCCACTGGACTAATATAGCCACGCCGGAAGGGGAGGAGAGAATAAACGTCTCACCGCCTCTCGCTTTTCATCGTCATCAGATTGCCTAAATAAGCCGTAATGAGCACGTAAAGAGCCTCAGACTCGGGATAAGGTGGTAAATGGGAGGGTGCAGGCAGGCTGGAGAGGTCGCGTGAATAGACAGCAATCTGCGGACCTCCGGTGCAGGCGGCGAGGTGAAGCGCTGCGGTTTTAAAGAGCGTGGGCGACCGCAGCCATGGCCGCAGGTGTGGGCTAATGAATCTGTCAGGCCGCGCGCCGTCCGTCCAGAGGCCTGCGCCGTAATTGGGAGCCGAGAAAATCCGCTAATGGCTCACCCCCTCCCCCCACTACCTGCCTGCCCAGCCACCTGCCGTCGCAGACGCCGTATTTATGGCTTTTTGTGGAATTACATCCGCCCCTCTTCCGACTGCCGTTCTCTTTGGCGGAAGGGGCGAGGAGCGATCGCCGCCACCGCTCCAGCCAGCCAGTAGCGGCGCACGCCAGTCTGAGGGCAGCGCGGTGGCCCTAACTCACCCCCATTGAGACACCACAACGTGGTCGTCGTAGGTGTTGTTGCCCTCAGGTGGAGAGTTTCTTGAAACGTCTACCAGGGGCGGTTGAAAAGGCCGTGAAATGTCCGATAGAAGGCACCACAGGCGCGTAACGAAGTCGTGTTTAGTTAGTAGCATCTTTGGAAAGAACGCGCTCCACGTTTCAGCCGTCTAATTCTACAAAGAATACTCTGAAAATCAGAATTAAATGCCTGGCAGAGGGTTCATCGAACCTCCTGTGTTCTATTTATCTCCCAATCTTTTTTTTCGAATAGCGCGCGTGAAGAAAGAACACCTGAATCTCTCCTTCGAGCTCTGATTTCTCGTCTTTTCTACCTGATAATCTTTTCTACCTATGAAAGTGGGAGTCTACAATATATTTTCGCATACAGAGGAGAATGTTGGCGATTGGTTTCGTAAGTAGCTCACGCCGCAGCGATAAGCGCCGTTGTTGTAATGATTCCCATCCCAGATCGTGTATCATTTCCGTAAGCTGTCTCCCCTGTATCGTGACAATACGAAACCAGCTACCCGTCTTTGGACTCTTTCGATGTCCTCCGTCAAACCCACCTAATAAGGATCCTACACTGGGCAGCAATACTCCAAAAAATGGGATGGACAAGCTTACTGTATACAGTCTCTTTAGTAGTTCTGTTACATCTTTTAAGGGTTCTGCCAATAAAACTCAATCTCTGGTTCGCCCTTCCAACGACATTATCTACGTGTTCTTTCCAGTTTACGTCTGAAGTAATAGTAATTCCTAGATATTTTGTGTAGTTTACGTCCTTCACGTGTGATTGAATTATGTTGTAAACAAAGATTAACGGATTTCTTTTCGTACTCATGTGGACAACTACACACTTCGAATTATTTAGACTCAATTGCCAATTTTTATACCATAGTGATATCTTATTTAGATCGTTCTGCAGTTGTTTTTGATCTTCAGATGATTTTACTAGAGGGTAAACGACGGCGTCATTTGCAAACAACCTAAGAGAGCAAATTAGATTTTCTCCCAAATCGTTTATGTAAATAAGAAACAGCAGTGGAACAATTACACTATCCTGTGGAACACCCGATATCACCTCTGTTTACCATCGATTACTATCTGAACTGTACTGTTAAAAATAACAATGTCTACAGAGAATGAGGCACAGTTATGTGTGAGGTGGTCCAGTGCTTTGTTCTGGAGACGCTGTTGTTTCTTATTTATGTAAATGATATACTTCCTTGTGTAGCAGCTAATTCTAAAATATTCATGTTTGTTTATACATCAGCTGACGTGGTTTGTCCGAAGGACAGGTCTTTCCCTCTTTTGGTGTGCCATGTTTCCAAGGATGCTATTAACTAAACATGACCTCGATTCGCGCAGGTGGTGCCATCTGTAGGACTTTGCAAGGACTTTTCAAATTGTTAAAGTGAACCAGTTATGAGCTACTTCCCATATTCCACAATGTTCCAACTTAATATTTTATTACAAACTCAGTTAAACGCCTTTGTTATACCAAAGAAGACGCCCGCCATTCGCAGTCTTTTATTGAATCTATTCACTACATTATACATCAAGGAGAATAAAGCATTTCCTTTTGTTAAGCTGGTTCGAAAACCAAACCATTTGACAGCAAATTGTGTCTACTGTAATGATCAATTAACATTGAAAATATATTATTTTCAATAACTTTAGCAAATACTGATAGCAAAGAAATAGCCGTTTATCCTGAGAATTAGTTATTCTCCTTGCATACCACATACCTTTTACCTGCTTAATGACCTTTTCAAAATCTTATGATGTTGTTTGGAATAGGCTGCTGCACCTTTAATGCTCCTTTGATTCTTTCATTTTGATATGACACGCACTTAGTTTCTACATTATATTTTTATCCTTCATGTCAGCCATCCAGACTGTGTGTTGGTGGTAGTCCCTGTTATGAGCATTATGAAGGAAAGCAACTTGTAAAGAGCATGAGAAATATGTTGAGGAAAGCATTACATTTATAGTTTACATTGCAGATACTATATAACTCCTGACACTCTTATTCCTTATTAAGGATAAAGAATACTTCTAATGAAACTTTATTAGATTTTCTAAATTGTCTATAATTATATTTATGTTTTTGGTCACAAAAATCTTTCAAAATCTGAAAGGCCATTCTACTAACAAGATACCCCTCTTGTAGTAAGGGATGAACAAAACTGTTCTCAATGCTTGTGACGCTGTTCCCCTGCATTCCTATTGTGGAAAATACTATTTGCAATAGATGATGAGAATTAAAGCGATCCAGCGGCATCTTTTTTTTTTTTTTTTTTTTTTTTTTTTTTTGCATAATAATTTCACTACTAATGTTGAAATCGCCACATCCAATTAAGATTTTGTTCTTCCTAAAAAGTGGACATAGAACTCTCTCTAGTTTGAGAAGAATTGTTTTGAAATCACAGTCAGGTGAGCTGTAAATCACAATTTAAATCCTAGTTTCACTTAATTCAACCACAGATGTACAAAAATCAAATGTCTTTTCCCTACAGTTTTTGACAGATCGGTAAACTGGAATACCCTTCTACACGTACATGGCCACTCTCAAGCTGCTGAGGATTCCAAAAGAGACAGGCATCTAACTTGTAGCCTCGTAAATGTATCCTCCGAATTGTGACATGATTTGTAAAAAAGGGCTCTGAACTAGCAATAACTTCAGAGCAACATCTCCAAGCATTTCACTAATCTTATCTCCATTTTCTTGTATATTTTGGTGAATCATGATGATTTTTCTACAACTTGGATACTTGACCTGATTCCTGTGTTAGACTTCCTTTATGCAGGAACACATGGCTTCACTCTGAAAAAGGTGTATCTCTAACGTCCACTGCTACCCATACGTGATTCCCACAACCCCCTACCATGCTATCGCCAACGTTTCCTTTCCTACATACCTATGGAAGTGCAAGAGGTGCCGAGTGGAAGCCAGCCTCTTCATAGACTCGTCTAGCACTACTGCAATGTCAGTCATGCCTTTTACCATCGGTGCCTCCCGGAGCCTGACAGCTGTGTCAAGATGAGACCCATATTGACGCTGAAACATGAAATGAACATTCTTATTTACAGTTCGAGTAGCTATATTCTCATCACCACCTTTGTCATATTCCTCGTCCCTATCAATATTTCCGGCTCAATCCACAATGAGTTCCTCATACTACATTGAAAAGTTACTTGCAGAGCTCACATCGGTTAACACCCTGTTGTGTTACGATTAAAGACGAAGTGTATCTTCACTCGTTGCTGTTCTTGCGGTGGCAAATAAGTGATTGAATAAATCTACATATTGTCTTTTAAGAAAGAAATTACTCACTTTCCTTATCTAAAAATCAAAATCCCTTGATTTTAACTTAAATTTCTGTACTAATGCTCTTTAGATTGTTTAGTATTATTATCCTAATATGGCTTATCGGCGTCGCATTAAATTCTTATTTTTAACAAATGTTTTCCTATAAAACTAGAATTTGAAAGTCCTTTTAACTTCAGCATGGTTTGCATTACCGAAACTTCATGCAGTGCAACAAGAATGTAGTTCGTTACAAATATGGTCAAACACTAATAAGCCAGCCTTAAAGAAGTTTTGAAGTATTCATCTTTATTCAGTGAAAACGTCTGAGATGATTTGGTGAATGTATGAAATTACGACCTAACATTTTAACTCCAGGAGACTTCCTCTGATGTCCTTGCAAGATGTCTCCCGCAGTTAGAGACGAAATGTCAGAAGGAAATCTCATGCAGCAACGACAGCCTCTCAGCCCGGAAGTTTTAAGTGAAAAAATGCCGGCCATGAGACTTTACATTGTATGATATTCACAATCTCTCCCCGCGAAACCACCTTTTTGCTTCACTTAAAACAACAACCTTGGCTATGAAAGGCTATGAGTATTCATGGATTCTGTTGGATTTACTTCACGAATTGTTGTCCATTAAGTTACCGCTGAAAGTTACACTTCCCTTCCTTGCTGAAATAAAATTTCGATATTACCACTCCAATGAACCACAGACATTGCCGAGGTGGGGTGGCTTGCATGCCTCAAGAGGAACAGGATTTCTGGTCAGGTGAGTACAGTTTTATAAATACCAAGTGTTCGGCGTATTACAGGACTACATCTGGTAACAAATAAGAGAAACGCTGCAGTGATCGCAATTCTTAATCAAGATAGGTATGAAGCCAACACCGACGACAATAGTACATGTTTATATGCTAACTACTTCTGCCAATGATGAGGAAATCGAAGATATGTATGAGTATGTAAAGGAAATTATTAGACAATTAAAAGAGAGGAAAACATAATTCTGATGGCAGACTGGAACTCGGTAGAAGGAAAAGGAAAGGAAGGAAAAATAGTGGGTAAATATGTTCTGGGCAAAAGGAAAGAGGAAGTTGCCTGGTATAATTTTTCACAGAACATAATTTAATCATAACAAATGCCTGGTTTAAGAATCACGAAAGAAGGTTGTATACGTGGGAGAGGCGAGGAGACACTGAAAGGTACTAGATATATTTTATAATGGTAATACATAGGTTTAGAACCAGGTTTTAAACTGTAAGACATATCCACAGGCTGATATATATATTCTGACCGTATCTTATTGTTTATGAACTGTAGAGTGAAACTGAAGATACCGCAGAAAGGTATGAATATAAGGCGGTGTGACCTGAGTAAATTGAAGAAGCTGAAGTTCTTGAGAGTTTCAGAGGGAGCTTTAGGCAACGATTCACAGAATTTGGGCGGGGGGGGGGGGGGGGGGGTACAGCAGTAGAAGAAATGTTCAAATGTTTGTTAAGCTTATGGGACTTAACTGCAGGGTCATCAGTCCCTAAGCAGTAGAAGAGGAATGGATATCATTGAGAGATAAAATAGTGAAGGCAGCAGAAAACAAAATAGGTAGAAAGCCTAGACGTGTAAATAGGGGAAAATAGAGACCACCTACAAAATAATAAAAGGGACATTTGGAGAGAAGACAAACAGCTCTATGAATGTAAAGAACTCAGATAGAAAAACAGTTCTCAGGAAAGAAAGGAAAGCTGAAAGAAAGGGTATATACAGGGGCCCTACAAACGAAATGAACTTGATGACAATATTGTAGGAAGGGAAGAGGAAGTAGCTGAAGATATAGGAGATGTGACACTGAGAGAATAATTTCACAGTGCACTTAAATATCGAAGTCTAAACAAGGCTCCTGGAGTGAACGACATTTCCTCAGTACTATTGGAGAGCCAGCGATACAAAACTACTTCTCGTGGTGCTTAAGACGTATGAGACAAGCGAAGTACTCTCAGACTTTAAGAAAAATGTAATAATCTCCATTCCAAAGATAGCAGGTGCAGGCAGGTGTCAAAATTACAGCACCATCGATTTAATAAGTCATGGTTGCAAAATTTTAACACGAATTATTTAATGAAGGATGTAAAAGCTGGCAGAAACAGACGTCAGGGAAGGTCAGTTTGCATTCAGAAGAAATATCGGAACACGTGTGGTAGTACTAACCTTACGACGTGTCTTAGATTAAGGAAAAGCAAATCTACATTTCTAGCTTTTGTAGATTTGGAGAAAGCTGTTGACAACTTTGATTGGAATACAATCTTCCAGATTCTAAAATCAGCCTGAGTGAAATATAGGGAACAGAGGGTTATTTACAGCTTGTACAAAAATAGACAGCACTTATCAGAGTTGAAGGGCATCATAGCGTTGCAGAGTTTGGCCAGGGAGTAAGACAGGGTTATAACCTTTATCCAATGTCATTCAATCTGTACATTGAGCGAGTTTTGAAGGAAAGCAAGGAGGAATTTGGAGAAGGTATTAAACTTCAGGGCGAAGAAATAAATAAATTGAGTTTTGCCGATCGCATTGTAATTCTGACAGAGACAGAAAAGGAGCTGGAAGAGCAGTTGAACGGAATGGACAGTGTGTTGAAAGGTGCGTATAAAATGAACATTGACAAGAGCAAAACAGGAGTAATGGAATGCAGTCTAAGATAACAAGGCGATGCTGAAGGTATGAGATTAGGTAACGAAACAAAAAAGGTGATAGATGAGTTTTGTTACATGGGCAGTAAAATAACATACGATGGTCGCAGTACAGATGATATAAAATGTAGAATGTCAATGGGAAGAAAAGCGTTTTTGAAGAAGAGAAATTTAACATCGAATATTAATTTAAGCGTAAGGAATTTCTTTCTGGAAGCATTTGAGTGGAGTGTTGGCAGTTACTGCAGTGAAACATGGACAGTAATGTGTGAAGAGGAAGAGAATAGAGGTTTTTCAAATTTAGTGCTACAGACGAGTGATGAAGATCAGGTGGATGGATCGCGTAATTAATGAGGAGGTACTGAACTGAATTGGGGAGAAAAGAATTTCTGGCATACCTTGACTAAAAGAAGGGATCTTTTTATAGAAAACTTCCTTAGATGTCATGGAATCGTGAATTTAGCGTTGGAGGGAAGTGGGGTAAAGCTCTCAGAAGAAGACCAAGAGATAACTACCATAAGCAGATATAAATGGTTGTAGGTTGCCGTTCTTATGAGGAGATGAAGAGGCTTGCTCAAGATAGAGTAGGGTGGAGAGCTGCATCAAACCAGTCTCCGGACTGAAGACCACAGTAACAACAACACCAAGGGAGTAGAAGAGGGAAGGGGGATGGAAGCCAGGAGCCCCCCCCCCCTTCCGAATGACGTAACTGTGAAGCTCACGTTACAAACTGTGGAACAGCAGCAGATACCGTTTCCCAACAGAGGACTAACCCCCAAATCATGCAAATAAAGCATCTACACTCCTCTTACAGATTACAACTGTATTTATCCAAGTTGTTCAGAATTATTGCCTGAATTCATAATGATAAATCACTGACAACAAATAGTAGCAACAACGTGACTGAAAAACTGATACACCAAATATGACAAACATATATAGAACAAAAGGCAAATAATTTTGAATGGTAATTTTAATGCACAAACCTCTGTGACGATATATAGCAGATAAGCACACAACTTAGATTGAGTTTCCTCACTGTTCGTCTATCCTAGCCCTGTATTTCTTTTGTGCAGTATGCTCTTTCCGTTGTATTAGAAGTGGAAATTATTCTTTTTGTAATAGTTATTATTGGAAGTTGAGAAAATTCAGTTTAAAAAATTGCAGTTTAGCCATATTCGGGGATACGCCTTAGCAATGACGTTTCTCCATGCGACACCGCCCTTTTACAAGCCGAAGACAATAGAATGAAATTACAAGTTTGGTTGATTGGATAATTTTTCACATACAACTAGTCACAATGAAGTTAGTTTGATGCGGCTGACTTCCACTGTAGTGATGAAATGAAGACACATTACAAACATAAAATATGAAAATGGAGAAAACGTTAACGAACCAGCATATCACGCAGGTACTGTAGACATGGTCTCCATAAAAACTGAGAACAAGCTGCTGTAGATGCCACGTAGGTGTCTACTGCGACCGGAATTATATAACAAACTTTCATCTGGGAACCTAATACTAAAGAATTTGCCACAATATTTATATTCACTAATCAGTAAGACTACCACGGGACAATAAAAAAGGCATACAACTATTAAGTGCATTAGCCTCAAAGCAACAAAATACCACATAGCAACTAGCCTCATCTATTTAATCATTTCATAAAGATTTTAATATTTTCTCATGTGCTACTGCTCAGTCAGTCAGGACAAAAACATTTAATTATCACACGTTTCAGAGTTCTACCTTCGAAACGCACGTGTCGAAAACAAAACTACATTTACGAACTAACAGTGCGACTTGCTCTGCAACTTAACTCCACCGGGCTACGATTTGCATCACGTTGTCGTAGAAGGAAAACAAAGAACAGGTGAGCCAAGAAAATAATACTCATGCCGGATTTTAAAAACAAATGCGTTTTATGGTTCGGCAGGACCCAAGAGGAATCACTCACACGAAAGACGATAATACTGGAGACAGTGTTCTCTAAAATAAGTTTCATATGCTGTACTTACTAGACAATAATTTGAGGTACGGTATTCATTGATAAACAAAACGCCTAGAAGGAGGCCGGTTGCAACTTTTGTGGAAACGTAGATTTCTATATATTGATGATGTAGTCCAATGCCGAAACGAACTTTATTGACAGTGGCAACAGCCTGGGAAGCCTTTGTTTACATATTACTAATACGTTTGCCACGAAAAAACTTTACGACGCTTCTCGCCGTGCTCCAGTCCTTATGCTGGCAACAGATGAACAATGAAGTGTAGAACTGCGTTAATATTTTTCACGAATTAAAGAATAAGTGTTATTGCTGCTCGTTTCACTCGCAGAAAAATTAATACTGTACCTGCTCTAGGGTTGATAGGTTCTTGTATGTACCCTTGTCCGTTCAGAAAATAATTTTCTTTCTAACTGTAGTTGTCAAGAAAAAACATTTATTGGTCATATGAGTGCCGCCATTAACCATTGTTGTCAACATAAGCACTCTAGCCCCGCTAGAAGCGCCGTACAATTTGACCGTTTGCCACAATTGACTTTGACAACTACAGCAAAAGAATGTTATCCATTCATGTACTGAAACATCAGCCAGTTACTTCAACTAAAGCTGGGGCTGTAAATTTGGTATTCGCTCTACTTAAATTATGTCTACACTTTTCGGATTTTCTGTTCAGAGGAGATGCTTGATAATTTTCTGATGTTGTACACTGCACCTTCTTGATTGTTTGTGTAGGCGCATTATTGTTTTGGAAAGTGGCACTGTTTCTTAGGAATAGGTTAAAGGAATCAGTGTTTTGTCTAGGATGCTGAGATATTCATTCACAGTCATCCGACTAGTGAGGGTAATGATAGAAACAGCTGAATACCACGATACACATGTCCCAATTATGGCGGAATCTCTCCCATGCTTGAGAGAAGAAAGGAGGAATGTCGTTTCTGTTAGTAGCAGTGTTAACGTTGAGTCATCGTACCATACATATACTTCCAAAGTACCCGGTTTAACGATCGTGACACCTCTTCCTTCGCAGCTTTGTATTAGCATATGCAGCACTTACATGAACGTGAAGCACAGTTTATCTAAATGGTGAGTCTTTTGCAATCGCTACTGCCATCTTAGTTCTATGTTTCCTGGCCAGAATCGTTATTAACCCTCGTTGCTCGCGTCAGCTAACATTGGTTTCCCTTACTACTCCTCTTCGTCAGTAATTTTGAACCATATTTTGGTAGAATGAATGAAACTTTCACTCTGCAGCGGAGTGTGCGCTGATATGAAACTTCCTTGCAGATTAAAATTATGTGCCGGAACCGGGACTCGAACCTGGGACCTTTGCCTTTCGCGGGCAAGCGCACTACCGACTGTGCTATCCCGACACGACTCACGATGCCGCCTCACAACTTTACTTCCGCCAGTACCTCGCCTCCTACTTTCCAAACTTTACAGAAGCTCTCCTGCGAACTATGCAAGACTAGCACCCCTCGAAGAAAGGATATGGTGGAGACATGGCTTAGCCACAGCCTAAGGGATGTTTCCAGAATGAAACTTTCACTCTGCAGCGGAGTGTGCGCTGATATGAAACTTCCTCGCAGATTAAAATTAAATTGTTGAGCTGTCAGCCGAAGCGTCGTAGTAACAACGCAGCAAGGTAGGTCAACTCAGTGAATATAAAATACCATTTCCAATACGACGTGTATAAAGAATCCGCTATGAGTTTTGCGGAGTGAGATAGCTTTTGATGTTTCAGTTGAGACATGTCAATAGCCGACTTCCGACGCATTGCATTCCAATTTTTGTACACATCTCGATTTTTTCTCCTTTTTGCGATAAAGTTTCATCGTCAATACTAACATACATTGCCGGCCGCGGTGGCCGAGGAGACTGAGGCGCTTCAGTCACGGTCTGCACGGCCACTACGGTCGGGGATTCGAATCCCCCCTCGGGCATGGATATTTGTGTCGTCCTAGTTCGTAAGTAGTTCATAAGTAGTTTGTAAGTTTAGGGACTGATGACCCCGTAGTTAAGTCCCATAAGCTTGACAAACATTTTGAACTAACATACATTATATTCTTGTAATAGTCTTTTCAGGATCCACTGTTAAGTATGATCTATGAAAGTATTCGCTTCAAAATTTTCATGGATACAAGAGTTACGACCGTTTATGATATATCGAAGTGCGTGCCGTTTAGAACTAAATCATTTGCCGATCGGTATCTGAAACCCATTACGAAACAAAAAAGGTCTTAAATCTTAACCCTTTCTTCCCCAGTATTGTTTATAAACAACAACGTATTAAAAGCTGATTTATACTGTATTTCGTCTATCAGTCCTTAAAGTAGCATAGTTGTTGATGAACAACATGCTTGTAGCACGACATTTTGCAGCTTGGTACGGCTTTAAGCCACTTCTGATGCGTTATTCTATCCGTCTTGGATGTTGTGTTACGTTGCCGTCTGTACGTTGCTGTGATTGTGAACATGTGTGCGGTTCATGTTATTTTATTTCAGCAGTGAATTGTCTTGTCGTTGATGCTGTAGCGAAGATGTGCTAGTAGTATTGACCCGACAGTCTTAACTAGCAACAAAATTACGTCCCAAGTAATAAAGTACCTCGATACAAAAGTGTGTGTTGTGCATAAAATACATGACGTAAATAAAACAATTCTTCGATTAAAAATTTTAAAACACACATTTTGATTATTATAGTCGACATGACTGGAGAGTATCCGCAACAGCACTGTGTTATTTTCAATGTGTGTATTTCGGTCAACAGTTTGAAACATTCCCCCCTTAATTTTATTATTTTAATTTAAGTTTTTCAATCAGTATAAATTTTTTTGCAAGTAAATGTGATCACGAAATAGAACAACTGTAAAGAGTGGTTGGGAGAAATATTTCAATACTGGTTACGTAGCAATACCATCTATCTATCGAAATGAATCTACTATGCTGTACTTTTAGAGAAATTAATGAGCTACGCACCAAGAAAGTAGTTAAAATCCTTTTCTGACCTGGCTGATACTGATAAGCAACGTGAAACTAACTGTTGGAGACATTATCACTATTGCTGATTTTGTAACTAAGTTTCCGGCTAGTTGATCTGTTAGTAATCGGAAATGGTAAGTCGTTCGTAATCTCTGGGTCGCAGTTAGAATAATTATTTAATAAAAGAATGTGATAAAAAAGGGTCCTATTGTACACATCTCCAACTATTAGATTCGTAAATCAGTGTAATTCATTATTCTTTTGTCCTGAAAAATAAATAGCATCACAGTTAAATGGAAAATGTGAAAGGAAAAAATAAGGTTCCAATCTCACTACAAATAAATACTCGGACAAATTTCGGTAAACTCACAAAATAATTATTATTCAAATAAATGAAGCAAGTCTACATATACATCACATTCAAAGTTAAGTTACCTTTGTGAAATATCATTAAATTCATACAGTCGAGATCATGTCATAAATTCAGAACATCATTTCAATTACAACTTTATCATCGAGATATATTGTGCAGACATTTTCACAATTCATCAGGTCATATACAAGCGTAATATGGAAAAGAAGTTTACTAGACGAGAGCATAATATAGAAGAAAAAATGGCGTCACTCTTCCTTTCTGTTAAATGAAACAATAGTTAAATCTATGTATTATTCTAATTGCTCTTTGTTCAGAGTTAGTCTTTGACTTAGGTTTTTCAAAGAATATTGCGTCTTTGAGAATTTAGTGACACATTGAAAATGATACGAAATTACAAGAAAAAAATACAAAGGTAAGCATAATGAATTTAAATATGGGCAAATAAATATTGTTTTGTATGTGGAGGCGCATGTAACACTACAAGTTGCAATATATTTGTTTAATTACATAATTTGATCACTTGGATGATCTGAAGATGATCCAAGTGATCGAAACATATAATTAAACAAATATATGGCAACTGTTGACGGACATAAACACATTTAAAATAACACATTTTGATGTTTAGTGCACTGTATTAATACAGAAAAGACTGAGTTTTAATATTTCTAAAGCTCAATTCGTATTGTGGGAATGAAAGGGTTGAATGAACCACTTACATTTCAACTGAAGAAACAAAATTAAACCTCAGTTAACAGGATTCGATTTGTAACTTCGCAAACAGAAACGTAGTTGAATAAACAGTTCAAAATTCTTCATTTATATCATTTAGCGACGTTAGCATATTTTAACGAGGTCTCGATTCGTTAACATTTTGGACTAGTAGAGGCGATTAGTTATCCTAAAGTGCCTTCATGTCAACAGTAATGTGGTACTTAGAAAATGCGGAGGTCCCAGTTAATGCCAAGCAAAAGAGCTCTCTTGAAGTCACGCATCTTTCGTGGCGCTCTCCCTAATGAAATACAACGGACAGCTCTCTGCTGCCGAGAAGGGCTGACTCGTTGGCGCACGCACGTTACTGCATTTCCCGGCAATCCGGAAAGGTCAACCGTGCATGCCGGGCACTGAACGTAAACACGCCGTCCAAGAATTGCAGGGTAGTGGGAAGTACAAATTCCGAGGAAATGGATGTCGAGCGACACTGCAATGTCTAAGAGTAAAAGCATATCAGCAAGACTTTTTCATCTAATTGGATGAATGTAATGCTGTTCCGAGTGTTATAACGAACCAGTTTGTATAGTACGATATGAGTCGGACTGTAATATTCTCGAGGTATTTATAGGACGACGAAATATATTGGCCGGGTCTTACATAACGTATACTTTCTGCCAAAGAAAGTCAATAGGAATAGATAAAGAGTTCTTAAGAATAGTTTACCTTTTCTTTCTACCAAAAATCTTTGGCAACCCAAACGGGTGAAAGTCTCCATTTGAAGTACGTGCAGTGAAGAGAAATTTTAAAGCATCTCATATTGTCGGTGTTCTAAAACAACATTGGTCACTTTGTTACAATTAACAAATTCCCAGAGTAGCTATGGGCACCAATATATATTTTTTTTCCTCGAGAGGACTTGAATAAGTGGTTAATAAATGTAAATTCAAATAACAAATATTTATTATCGACTGTACATTACGGCCCAAAGTGGGACATCTTCGGGTATCAAAATAGGTATTTCTTCTACATTTCAATATTGCTAATCATAGCACTTTCTAGCTCAGCTGCTCCATAGTTGTTTATAAAACTGTTTCCAAATCATAGTGGCTTTACAAATAAACAAGGAAGAGCTAATATAGAAAGTACAACCAATACCTAATTTGAGACCCGATGGCCTGATTTGGGCCGAAATCGACTATTCAAGATACGTTAATAAATATTTCGGGAACAGCAAAATATAACTTGAATATTTACTGCACTAAATAGGTGATTCTATGTCCTTCTAGAAAAGGTACGAAGACCAGTGTTTTGCTTACTGAAGAAAATAGCAGTGAAAACGCGAAAGAATGCAATCTGCTAAAAGTTGTGGCCCAACTTTCTAATAATGCATTCCCAACACTGTCATGTTTCCCCATAGACTTTAGACTTTCTGTCGTCAGAACTAAGAGTTTCATAGCCAAAGCCATCGTGAGGTTTTTTTTTTTTTTTTTTTTTTTTTTTTTTTTTTTTTTTTTTTTTTTTTTTTTTTTTTAGGAGTCTGCCTTCGCTCCAATCAAGAGCAACCCGACCAGTTGATTTAACTGTGTCGAAATATTTGGGACCGCGCTGGAGTGGCCGAACGCTCAAAGGCGCCTCGGTGCGGAGCACGCGATTGCTCGTCGTAGGAGGTTCGAGTCCTCCCTGGGGCGAGGGTGTGTGTGTTATCCTTAGGTTAAGTAATCTGTAAGCTTATGGACTAATAACCGAAACAGTTAAGTTCCATACATTTACTAACATTTGAATTTGAATTCTAAATATTTGGTATAACAGTTGTCTAGTATGGGCACACTAGTATGGTTGCTTTGAAGGGAAAGAAATCTGATGGTTTATTTTTACAGGCTGCCGAAAGTTCTGTTCTCATTGCTTTTGGTGACATTCGTTAGCCCTTCGGAACACTTTATACCGCATCTTATGATCTTCCCATGGATGAATAAGAAGCTGAGAGGTTGCTCTCCCTTTAGGTACATACGCAATACTTAAGGATGGATTCAAAGAGACATTCTTACAAGATGTTTTTTTTATTATTATTTTTTTATTTCTTGCTACAAGTGAAACCATCGAAAACTGCTCCTGCAGTTCGGAACTACATGGTGACTTCACCCATGTTATAAGCATTGTCATGATTGCTTTGGCCAGGGATACACGCTTCCATAGTTTGGCTGCGTCCTCATAGCATCCACAAGGTCACTGAAGAGTTTTATGCTTAACTGATTGAGACGTTGATGACGCTGCTGGTCGGCCGTGTTGTAATCCAGTACCAAGTAGGCGACATTTTTCGATAAGCTTACTTACAGGCAGTGGCAGAAGAAGCAGCAGCAGACGCTTTCCGGAAGACAGGTCTGTGACCAAGAAATCGACGACATTAATCTGATGTTGTAGAAAAGTCAATGAGGAACCACATGAAGGAGCTTCGAGGTGATCTAAACGGGATTTTAAGGGAAATGCTGTTCCTCTTCAGTCCTACATATAGATTTGTAATGGCAACTGAAATGAGCTTTCTTCTCTGACTTAGCTCTCAAATAGGTTCTAGAAGATTCCGCAGTGATTCTTACTAGCACATCACTGGGTTTTCTGATAATCATCCGTTAGTGCACTCCAACTAAAGGGCGCTAACACTATAAAGCTTAGGAATGCAGGACATGGAAAACAAGACACATCAAACCAACTGAATGTAACAAAAGTGACTGTAATAAAAGGAGAACCATTGAACTTTGCTTCGGAGTCGACAACAGACGAAAATAAACGTTAATAGGATCGCATTGTATTTTATAACTTACACTTTTTCCATATAACCGATTGAGACGACGGGTGCAGAGCTGTGCATTGTCAACCATCACAGATCGACTTTGGAATCAGGTGAATGCAGTATGGATGGCGTCAGGCAGAAGCATCGTCATTCGACACTTACGTTTCAAAGAAGATTAATGACAGTATGTAATGTTAATTTACCTTATATTGTTGGGGATGAGGTTTCAGTGACCGACAAAATAGGCATTTACTCATTACACAGCTCACTTTGACATCTACATAACAAAAATATCTTTGTTTCAAACTGTACCATTTTATTCTCTGGAGACAACGAGTCGAACAAAATCGGAGGAATTTAACACATCTACACTTGTCAATTAGCATAACACTGAAACACATCCACTGAATGTGTGGTCATATTACATTTTGTGCTATTCATTACTCTAAAGTGTTTCTCCGCCATTAATATTGTCTATTTGTATGTCAATTATTTTATTCCTATATTATTGATCAATGTCCCATGATTATATATGTTTTCACCCGTGAGATTGAACTTGTGTGTTCGTATGAATGTCGAAGGTTGCTTTTAATATTGAGTGACTGCCGCGCAATGGCTTACAGTCGCCGCCTCGTAGTTTAGGCCTCGAATACTTAGTTAAGAACGCATGGCTTCTTATGCCGTCTGCTCTGCCGTCTGCAGGGTGGCCAGGGACAAGCTTACTTGGCAAGATGGTGAGGTGGCCTGTTCTTAGTGTTGTACCAACTTAATCATGGACGAAAGAAGTGAAAAAGGAAACCTCTCTGGAGCTCTAGCAGGTAACGAGGGTTGGTAGACAGTAAGCTCTGAACGCACTCTGCATAGCTTTCAGTGTCCTACATCCAGCACGTGGAGGGGGAGGCTTTGCGCGTGGCCTGAGGCTTCATTCTTGCTGCGACCGCCGAAGTGAGTATATCGTCGAATCATGCTGAGGGGATGGCATGCTCTTAGAACTTTACTTTTTTCGTGACCAGGCAGTCTTCGTTTATCAGTTATAGTTTTTCTTGAGTAATTCTTTCGCTATGCGAGGCGAAGTGTTTCTTAATTTACAGAACTCGAGTAATTCAGTTTGATTTTAGTATTTGCATTTTCATTCCAGTGACGACTTTCTGTCCTGTTTTCTCAAGTTAGAATACACGTGTGTGGCCTTCAGCCTTTGTATGAACTTAGTATGTTTATATTACTTGTTGATTTTAACTAACGGTATCGTGTGGTTTCTGTTTCTGCGAGCATGCTAAATTCTTTCTCGAAATTTCTGAATTGGTTCCAGCTTTCCTGTCTTGGTATGAGCGATTGCACAACGTGCTTTCGTAGCGGTCTTTACTTTGGCCTTCAGCCATTCTTTTACTGATACCAGCTTTCATTTATATTAATTCTCGCGTGATTTTTACTCGCTAATTCTAAATTAATATATTTTTTTAATTCTATGTAATTGTAGTCGCACATCACGTGGTACTGGCAGAGGCTACCGGCGTTTGCAATGGTACTCCTGATGGGCCTTCCAGAGGAGATGTGAGAGCCCACATATAGGAGAAGAAAGTCAAAACACTTATTGAACTCACTTTGCTGAAAGAACGGCTCTTTCTTTGCGGCGACTTGTAGGACCCGAGCTCTTCTGTGAATATTTAGCAATTCTCTGAGGTTTGCCTTGTCTCGTAAATAGCAGTGCACCGTGCCAAGTATCGTACAGCAGTCTTCACCTGTAGTTACAGCACTTTCACAGGGTGAGCATTGGACATTTTTTTCCCCGCCACAATACTTAGTCTGAGGAAGAGCTTATCGAAAAATGTCGCCTACTTGGTACTGGAATACAACACGGCCGACCAGCAGCGTCATCAGCGTCTCAATCAGTTAAGCATAAAACTCTTCAGTGACCTTGTGGATGCTATGAGGACGCAGCCAAACTATGGAAGCGTGTATCCCTGGCCAAAGCAATCATGACAATGCTTATAACATGGGTGAAGTCACCATGTAGTTCCGAACTGCAGGAGCAGTTTTCGATGGTTTCACTTGTAGCAAGAAATAAAAAAATAATAATAAAAAAAACATCTTGTAAGAATGTCTCTTTGAATCCATCCTTAAGTATTGCGTACGTACCTAAAGGGAGAGCAACCTCTCAGCTTCTTATTCATCCATGGGAAGATCATAAGATGCGGTATAAAGTGTTCCGAAGGGCTAACGAATGTCACCAAAAGCAATGAGAACAGAACTTTCGGCAGCCTGTAAAAATAAACCATCAGATTTCTTTCCCTTCAAAGCAACCATACTAGTGTGCCCATACTAGACAACTGTTATACCAAATATTTAGAATTCAAATTCAAATGTTAGTAAATGTATGGAACTTAACTGTTTCGGTTATTAGTCCATAAGCTTACAGATTACTTAACCTAAGGATAACACACACACCCTCGCCCCAGGGAGGACTCGAACCTCCTACGACGAGCAATCGCGTGCTCCGCACCGAGGCGCCTTTGAGCGTTCGGCCACTCCAGCGCGGTCCCAAATATTTCGACACAGTTAAATCAACTGGTCGGGTTGCTCTTGATTGGAGCGAAGGCAGACTCCTAAAAAAAAAAAAAAAAAAAAAAAAAAAAAAAAAAAAAAAAAAAAAAAAAAAAAAAAAAACAAAAAAAAAAACAAAAAAAAAAAAAAAAAAAAACCTCACGATGGCTTTGGCTATGAAACTCTTAGTTCTGACGACAGAAAGTCTAAAGTCTATGGGGAAACATGACAGTGTTGGGAATGCATTATTAGAAAGTTGGGCCACAACTTTTAGCAGATTGCATTCTTTCGCGTTTTCACTGCTATTTTCTTCAGTAAGCAAAACACTGGTCTTCGTACCTTTTCTAGAAGGACATAGAATCACCTATTTAGTGCAGTAAATATTCAAGTTATATTTTGCTGTTCCCGAAATATTTATTAACGTATCTTGAATAGTCGATTTCGGCCCAAATCAGGCCATCGGGTCTCAAATTAGGTATTGGTTGTACTTTCTATATTAGCTCTTCCTTGTTTATTTGTAAAGCCACTATGATTTGGAAACAGTTTTATAAACAACTATGGAGCAGCTAAGCTAGAAAGTGCTATGATTAGCAATATTGAAATGTAGAAGAAATACCTATTTTGATACCTGAAGACGTCCCACTTTGGGCCCTTTCACAGGGTGAGCATTGGACATTTTTTTCCCCGCCATAATACTTAGTCTGAGGAAGAGAATGAGAGCTATAATGTTGGGCTACTTTGCTGATTCACTGTACTCTGCCACATTAATTTTTTGACTAGGGAAGTGGAACCTAACTTCATCAAAATTAATAGGAAGTTTTGGCTTATTCCGTTCATTTCAGGTTTAAATAGGCAGTTTTGATAGCGTGACGATAGTTGTCCTTGAATACTAACAATGTGAATCTAAATCAAATGTGGCTTACATTGAAAGAAATAATTGTGACAACTATTGATAGATTTTTACCAAACAAATTAATAAAAGAGGGGGTTGACCCTCTATGGCACACAAAACAGATTAGATAACTATTGAAAAAGCAAAGAAAAAATCATCCCAAATTTCAACAGACACCAAACCTCCAAGACTGTCTGTCTCTTACAGAAACTCTAAATTCAAATCAAACGTCCACAAGGAAACCCTATCACTTAATTTGTTGGAAAATCCTAAGAAATTCAGGTCATATGTAAGAAGCAGCAAAAATGAATCAATACCTTCACTACGCGATAATAATGGTGATGCTAGTGATGACGTGTTAAAGCAGATCTGCTAAACACAGCATTCAGAAATTCTTTTACCAAAGAGGACGGAGAAAATACACCTAAATTCGAATCAAGGACAGCTGCCAGAGGGCGTAATTTAGAAGTAGATATCACTAGTGTTGAAGCAACTTAAATCATCTAACAAATGTAAGTCCCCCGGTACCCAACATTCTCAACATTATCAATAAAATTCTTCCGGGTATGAGACCATGTCGTCATTTTATAAACTATACCGACGTGTCGGCCACTGTTGCAGGCGGCCTTCATCAGGGTCTCTCTGACTGCTGAATATACGATAACTTGGGGTTTATATAGCAGCGGATGATGGAGAGGAAGGGGGACGTTGATTTTCCTTTATTGGTGGTTATATTATTGCATGCCATTGGTGGAAAGTGGCAATGATGATTGGTGTTTTAAAGGCTTGTTTTTCATATGATTGGAGTTTGCATTCTTCCGCGGGCACCGAAATGTATGGGGTGCCGAAGGTCCATAAAAAGGATTTTCCTTTGCGTCCTATAGTGGCGAACATTAATTCACCCACGTATAAGCTGGCCAAAGAGCTGGTACCAAAGCTCCGACATCTAGTGAGCCACACAGAGACATATTTGAAGGATTCGACCCATTTCGTGGCACTGTTAAAAGAGAAGAGTGTATCACCTACGGATCTGATGGTTAGTTTTGATGTGACATCGTTATTCACTAACGTACCAGTGTCAGACACAATGAACATATTAGAAGAACGCTTAGCACCTGACACCTGTGACCTAGTTCGCCACAGCCTGACGACCACTTACTTCAAGTGGAAAGAAGAATTTTACGAACAAACAGACGGTGTAGCTATGGGCTCCCCACTTTCTTCGATTGCAGCTGACATCTTCATGCAAGCATTTCAATTATATGACCATATGCTATATGTCGGTTTGTGTTATTTATAGTGAGTAGCCTACACGTATTGTAATTAGTAGTAAAACAATTATGTATGGTCATGAAGGAATGATAATTGTTCTATTGATATCAATTAGGTTCCTTTCAGAGTATGCTGACGCAATGGCCCATACTTATCTCAGCGAAAGATCCGTACCCAAAGACCGGAATGTTGCACAGATTACTCCAATATTTAAGAAAGGATCCGAAAACTTACTGGCCGTTGACGTCGGTAGGCAACGGGATTTTAGAATATTATGAACTACTTCCAAGAGAACGATCTATTAACCGATAGTTAACACAGGTTCTATCGGTCTTGTAAAAAAAGCTATCACTTTACACACACGAATTAGTGAGTGCTATCGGAAAGGTATCTTATATCTATTCCATATTTCTTGACTTGAAGAAAGCTTTTGACACTGTACATCACAATCTTTTTGTCATCAAATTGCATGCCAATGAAATATCTATACAGTTTTGCGTTTGTAGTCGTGATTTCCTGACAGGAAGGACACAGTCCGTTGCAACTGACGGAAAATCAACGATTAAAGCAAACTAATAAACGGCGTTCCCCAGGGAAGTGTTATAGTGCTCCTACTATTCCTTTATCTTTATAAACGATTTAGGAGAAAAACGCAACCAGTTCTCTTATACTGTTCACGGATGATGCAGTAGTCTATCGATTACTGAAGCTGCCCGAAGCAAAAACAGGCAATTGACCCTGAAAAATTAAAACTGTGAATTCATGCATATGGACACTAAAATACATCTGGAAACGTGATTTACACCATAAATCAGTCAAAAGTACACACCGTAAACTCAAATAACTATTTAGCAGTGACAATTACGAACAACTTAAATTAGAAAGAACACACAGAAAAATTGTACTGTCGGTGAACCAAAGGCTACGTTTGATTGGAAGAACACAGTCCTACTAAAGAAACAGCATACACAAAAATGTGCGTCTAATTTTCGAGTATTGCTGCGCATTTTGGGATCCCGACTAAGCAGGACTGACGGACGATTTAGATAAAGTTCATAGAAGGGCTGCTCGTTTTGTATTACTGCGTTATTACGCACAGTCACGGAAATGATGCACTATTTGTGCATTCGATGCGGCGAGATTTGTTTCAGAAAAATATTTCATCCTCTTCCAAAAGTGAACATATTTTACTAGCACCCACCTACATAGGGAACATGCTCATAATAAAATAAGAGAAATCAGATCGAAAACGAAAATATTTAGATGTTCCTTTTTCCTGCGCGCTATTAGAGAATGGAACGGTAGAGAAATATAGTGAAAGTGTCCCATAGTCTTTCGGGAGTGCACCCGGGATAGCGACAATTCTTCGTCCGATATTTCGGCTGCAAACCTTACAGCCATCTTCAAGGCGAGTCCAAGTCTGAGTTCTCAGCGTCTGCGCGTGCCTATTTATACGGTAAATCACGTGATGCAAAGCTACTGAGGATTAGAGTGCGCATGCTCGAAGATATCACATTCGTAACTGCTGCGCTAGTCATAGGTGAATATATACTTTAAAGATAAACCTGTGAGCGCTGAGCTGTTACGTATCCACAGTGCTTACGAATGAATAATTAATCATTGAAACTGGTAACATCAATTGCAAGTGAAGACGTAGACATTCTTTCCGAACGAAAGCGTGATATAAGTGGCTTCCATGCATTGTCAAGATGAAATCCTTCGTCACGATTTAACAGGTTGTCGGCCAGTTGTATGTGTACAGCTTCCTTTAAAACAGTGCCAGAGAGTAGAAGCTGTGGTTAAAATCTTTACTTCTTTGTAATCCATGGAATGGCCAATAGAAATGCAATGTTCGGGTATTGCAGACATGTTAGACTGAAGAAGGCGTGTATACCGCTGGTGTTCAATGCATCGATCCTGTACAGTGCGTATGGTTTGACCTATGTAACGTTTCCCACACTCACAAGAGATTTCATAAATCACCGCTTTTCGCAAAAACAGATCATCTTTGACGGATACCAAAAGAGCTGAAGTCTTATGTTTCTTCATGATTCTGGCTATTTTTGAAGAAAAATAACCCTTGTATAGGAGAAAGGCTGTAGATTTCACTTTCTCCGGAGATTTTCTGGTGTTTTTATTTGCAAGGCTTCTTAATCTGATGTTGTGAATAGCCATTTTTCTTGAAAAGTAGGTCATACCACGCGCACTGTACAGGAACGATGCACTGAACACCAGCGGTATACGCGCCTTCGTCAGTGCAACAAGTCTGCAGTAGTCAAGCATTGCATTTCTACTGGCCATTCCATGGATTACAAGGAAGTAAAGATTTTAACCACTGCTTCTACTTTCTGACGAAGGATTTCATCTTGACAATGCATGGAAGCCACTTATATCTCGCCTTCGTTCGGAAAGAATGTCTGCGTCTTCACTTCCAACTGTTGTTACCAGTTTCAACGATTACTTATTCATTTGTAAGCACTATGGATACATAACAGCTCTGTTTGCAATCAGCGCTCACAGGTTTATCTTTTAAGTATATATTCATCTCTGACTAGAGCAGCACTTACGAATGTGATATCTTCGAGCATGCGCTCTCTAATCCTCAATAGCTTTGCATCGCGTGATTTACCGTATAAAGGCAGACGCTGAGAACGCAGTCTTGGACTCGCCTTGAAGATGGCAGTAAGGTTTGCAGCCGAAATATCGGACGAAGAATTGTCGCTGTCCCGGGTGCACTCCCAAAAGGTGATGGAATATTATGTCCGCCGAGAAAACTTCAAGAATCACATCGTGAAAGTTATCTGACGCCTCTGCCATGCACTTGAATGTGGGTTGTTGAGTATTTATGTACATGTAAATTTAATGTAGAACGCGAACTGCTGCGTCGTTCCTTTAGTACGGCAGCTTATCAGAAAGAGTGTTGACGCAAGTATTGATATCGACTGCACTTGAGCAGAGATGCAGTTTTATGTAGTATGTGTGAAGTATGGAAATGAAACGACTGAGGGGTAATAAAACGATTCGACACGATTTACAATGCGGACTATTTCTTCGGTGACGCAGCTTCGAATGGAAACGTATACGAATTGAGGTAGCATTGCTCATGCTGCAGTAAGGCTATTTGACGAAGTCAGACGGTCGTCGGTGAATTCTAGGACAAGGGCGACCACCGACATGACAAGGCGACGCCCTCCGCACTGAAAAATAGGTCCCCCAGTCGCTAGCTGCCATTTAACATCGCCGGGACCCCAACGGCTGCGACGGACCACCGCGGAGGCGGCCTGATCCCTTTGTAACAATCGGCGAATCGGTTTCCGATACAGGCCACCGTTCGGAAGCTCGGATCTCTCCACAACCAGTCTGCAGTCTGAGTCACACACGATTCCAGAAAGTGCTACCGGGCAAATGGGGAAAGGGGGGGGGGGGGGCGGAGAGGAAGTAAGTGGAACGCTGTAGACCATCTCATCTCGCCGTCGCAGTTCTACCACTGACTCAGTTCTACCATGACGTCCATGTAAATCACCCGTGGTCTAGTGAATTACCTTACTACTCACTTTCAGCGATTTTTCTGCAAGTATAACTGACGATCCTTAGTAGAAAACACTATAATAATAGTCCACAATTTATTTCGGGTATTCTAAGGGCCTGTTGGAGAAAAGAGGGATGTTACGTAGAACTAGCAACTATGAAGTAACACAGGATCATTTACGTTTTAACGGTCTTGTTTAAAGCTACTTTTCAGGCTGGTAAACAGTGAAATCATGGTGGCGGGGGTGATTTTCTGGCTCCAATATTCTCCATTTATATTATTCACACGTGATTGAAGTGGTAGTAGCACTTTCTGGTGTAGAGAAATTACTGAAAAATATCAGAGGAAGGTTATTGAGTGGTGTCTGTTCTTTCGGACATGTAGAAATAACAGACACCATTTGTTGACATTAACGGTCGTAATTTTACGAATTATAAAACTGAGTCCACTATAAACAGGAAGCGGATACACGGGTAGCGGGGGCTGTGTGGCGTGGACTGGGCGGTTTTTTAGGATAAAGAGCTTCGGGGAAATAGAAAATGGGCAATCTCAAAGGGTTCAGGTGGATCACAGGAGAAATGTAGATCCGGAAACTATCGGTATAACAGTTGTAAATTGTCGTAGCTGTGTCAAGAAAGTACCAGAACTGCAAGCCTTAATAGAAAGCACCGAAACACACATCATTATAGGCAGTGAAAGTTGGCTCAAGCCGGAAATAAGTTCAGAAGAAGTATTTTCAAAAGATCTATCGGTGTTCAGAAAAGATAGATTAAACAAAATAGGGGGGCGTGTTTGTCGCTGTCAAAAGTAGTATTTCATGTAGCGAAGTCGAAGTTGATAGTTCGTGCGAGCTATTATGGGTAGAGGTTGTACCCGAAAATCGTAAGAAGTTAATAATCGGTTCTTTTTACCGGCCTCCCGACTCTGACGATACAATAGCAGAAAGGTTCAAAGAAAACCTGAGTCTAATTACAAAAACGTACCCGACTCGCACGATAATAGTAGGTGGTGATTTTAATTTACCCTCGATCTGTTGGCGAAATTATATTTTCAAATCAGCAGGTAGGCATAAAACATCGTCCGAAATTGTACTCAACGCATTCTCTGAGAATTACTTCGAACAATTAGTTCATGAGCCAACTAGAATTGTAAATGGATGTGAAAACACACTTGATCTCTTAGCAACAAATAATCCTGAGCTCATAACGAGCATCAAAACGGATACAGGTATTAGTGAACACAGAGCTGTCGTAGCGAAATTGAATATCGAAAGTCCCAAAGTTACCAAAAACAAACGCAAAGTACATTTATTCAGGAAAGCAGATAGAAACAAAATACATTGCTTCTTGAAAGACAGCTTCCACTCGTTTCTAACACTAAACGTAGGTGTAGACCAGATGTGGCTCAAATTCAAAGAAGTGGTATCGACAGCAATTGAAAGTTTTATACCTAATAAATTAATAAAAGAAGGAGGTGATCCCCCTTGGTACGCAAAACAGGTCAGGACACTGTTGCAAAAGCAAAGGAAAAGGCATACTAAATTTAAACGAACACGAAATCCCCAGGATTTGCGATCTTACTCAGAAGCTCGAAATTTAGCGAGGATTTCAATGCGAGATGCCTACAATATTTATCACAACGAAACTCTTTCTCGTAATTTGACTGAAAACCCAAAGAGATTTTGGTCATATGTTAAATATACTCGGGGCAAGTCACAAACAATACCTTCACTACGTGATAGTAATGGCGATCCTGCCGATGACAGCGCTACTAAAGTAGAGTTACTAAACATAGCTTTTAGAAACTCATTCACCAAAGCAGACGAAACCAATATTCCAGATTTCGAATTACGAACAGATGCCGTAATGAGTAACATAGAAGTAGATATCATCGGAGTAGTGCAGCAACTAAAATCACTTAACAAGAACAAGTCTTCTGGTCCTGATTGTATACCCATTAGATTTCTATCTGATTATGCTGAAGCGATAGCTCCTTTCTTAACAGTCATATACAACCGCTCACTCATAGAAGGATCTGTACCTAAAGATTGGAAAGTTGCACAGGTCACACCTATATTCAAGAAAGGCAGTAGGAGTAACTCACTAAACTACAGGCCTATTTCATTGACGTCAATTTGCAGCAGGGTTCTGGAACATATCCTGTATTCAAATATTATGAATTATCTCGAACAGAACGATCTATTGACCCAAGGTCAACACGGATTTAGAAAATATCGTTCATGCGAAACACAGCTAGCTCTTTATTCACACGAAGTGATGGGTGCTATCGACAAAGGTTCGCAAATCGATTCCGTATTTCTTGATTTCCCGAAAGCTTTTGACACCGTACCTCACAAACGGCTTTTAATCAAATTGCGTGGTTATGGTATATCGCCCCAAATTTGCGATTGGATAGGGGATTTCTTGTCAGAGAGGACACAGTTCGTAGTAATTGATGGTAAGGCATCGACTAAAACAGAGGTGATGTCGGGCGTTCCACAGGGTAGTGTTATTGGTCCTCTGCTATTCCTTATTTACATAAACGTTTTGGGGGAAAATCTAAGTAGCTCTCCTAGGTTGTTTGCAGATGACGCCGTCATTTACCGTCTACTAAAATCATCTGAAGATCAAAACCAACTGCAGATAAAAAATTGGCAAATGACTCTAAATAATGAGAAGTGTGAAGTCGTCCACATGAGTACGAAAAGAAATCCGTTAAACTTTGTTTACAACATAAATCAATCAAATGTGAAGGCCGTAAACTCCACTAAATACCTAGGAATTACTATTACTTCACACCTAAACTGGAAAGAACACGTAGATAATATCGTGGGAAAGGCGAACCAGAGACTGCGTTTTATTGGCAGAACCCTTAAAAGATGCAACAGAACTACTAAAGAAACTGCATACACTGCGCTTGTCCGTCCATTTTTGGAGTATTGCAGCCCAGTGTGGGATCCTTATCACGTGGGTTTGACGGAGGACATCGAAAGAGTCCAAAGAAGGGCAGCTCGTTTCGTATTGTCACAATACAGGGGAGACAGCGTTACGGAAATGATACAGGATCTGGGATGGGAATCATTACAACAACGACGCTTATCGCTGCGGCGTGGGCTACTTGCGAAACTCCAATCGCCAACATTCTCCTCCGAATGCGAAAATATATTGTTGACTCCCACTTACATAGGTAGAAATGATCATCAGAATAAAATACGAGAAATCAGAGCTCGAACAGAGAGATTAAGGTGTTCTTTCTTCCCGCGCGCTATTCGAGAATGGAACGGGAGATAAATAGTATAATTGTGGTTCGATGAACCCTCTGCCAGGCACTTCAATGTGATTTGCAGAGTATCCCATGTAGATGTAGATGTAGATAAATATCGAAACATTTCGACCATTTTGGGACGTTGAAATACATTCAGCGGCGAAGTTGAAAATTTGAGCTGGAGCGGGACTCGACCCGGGTTTTTCCCTTTGGACCAGCGGTCGCCTTAACCAATTAGATTACCCAGGCACACTTCCCTGGCAATTCCAATTCTCAGCTTTTATTCTCCTACCAATTGATTCCTTTTGCTCGCAGCCTATACTGGATTCCAGCAAGGTTCGCACGTTTGAACGCGTTCGCATTGAAATTGACAATTTCCTGTTGGTGGCATACTTTACACTTATTCTTTCGGGCATGTCAGAAAGAATAGACACCATATCGGTAATTGTAAAATGTGCCACCAACAGGCAAATGACAGTTTCAATGCGGACGGATTCGAACGCTCGATCCCATGCGGGAATCCAAGATAGGCTGCGAGCAAGAGGAGTCAATGGGCATGGGGCTAGAACTTAAGAATTATTATGTGTGGTCACGAGGATGCAATGCACAACGCATGCCTTGTGAAGTATCTAAACCATTTTACAGCGCCAGGTATCTGTTCAGTTTGTATTGCACCTAACGAGTACAAATGATGCTAATTAGTTTAAGTTGATGCATTTGCGAAAGAAGGCAAAGAGGTGCCATGAACACTGTTAAGGCAGCATTGTTCATTCAGTGCGTTACGCAGTAAAAGTAAATCAATTAAGTATTGTGACTTAGACGCCCCAATCTATCGTTCTGATTCATCATGTCGAGGACTGATGCTTATTTGAGTGCACATGCAGAGCAACAGGGCTCCTGCCGTACATACAGGGTTACCTGCGAGTACAACGGTCAAGGGAGTTTGGCTCGGATGGGCTAGGTGGTTGTGTCGTCCGTGCAGGCGTGTGAATCCCTTGTTTCTGGGTGACTCAATGATTAACGCAGCTGCCTAGGAACTGGGAGAAAAATATCTCAAATAAACCAAATCCGACCAGTATAAAATTTCTAATAAAATGCAGTTGGATAAAGGGATAATTTGTCCTTTTAAGTTGGAAGATATTGAAACGAACTCATTCAGAATTTGAGCCTTTTAGGTGAGTAGTAAAATTCCTGCACAGTGATTTAAGACGTGTTATTCCCCTTTATTTAAGGCCAGAATTTTTAATATCTGGCTTGTTCAACCAAATTACAAAAGAAATTAGTGTCTTGCATCAGAAGGACTAATTTTTTTTTCTTTTATTTATCTCACACAAATTTAAAATATGCATCACACAACTTTTAGTAAAATATTAACTTTAACAACTTTTAACATCTATTTTTTCAAAGTCATAGTCTAGGAATATGACTTATATTGATGTTTTATCATATACCACATATATAATGATTAAGCCAGTCACAAGGAATAGAAATAGCTTTTATTCAAATAACGTAACTTGTTTCAATGATCTTTCTCATCATTATCAAACGTCACAACTATACCTACCGTGTGTTACCTATTTCTATTTTTTTATTTTACAAAAGATTTTGTCTGTGCATGATATATTATATGATCAAGGCAGCACAGCAATACATTACCATCTATTTCACCAATCCCGCTTGCTCTGCTGCTATATGGTATGGAGTAAAATATGGCCGCAAATGGTTTGATACCATGTGCTGCGAATATACCAGGCAGTTGGGGGACACTTCGACTCCACTGTATGGCCTGCCTCCAGTTTCTCAACCAACTACGTTTTTTTCATAATTTATTCACATGATAATATCAGTTTATGCTTAGTTTCTTGCAATTTGTAGTATTGTTACGTTTGATAATGACAAAGATCATCGAAACTTTTTACTTTATTTCAATAAAACATTTTTCTATTCCTTGTGACAATGGCTTAACCACTATATATGCGGTATATAATAAAATACTTTAAACTTCAGTAACACTGTCTTACGTTCTAAAAGATTTGAAACTAGACAAAATTGAATTTCGAATTTTGCCACCATTCGAAAGATAATCGTATGTCTGGCCTGTGACCAGTACATTGGCACTATTTGTAACGGTCCTGTTCCTAAGACGACAATATCCCATTTGGTAGGCATAACGGCCTGTTCTGAACTGTTTTGTGACTGTCGTGGCGTTATTTCCTAGGGTCCATGTCCACCTCTCCTTTGCAGTGTCGATTAATTAGTAGAGGAAAAGGTGGTATTATGGGTTAGCACTTTATTTTTAATCCATAAATTCCAGAATTGTCACTGAAATTTGCAGAAAACCTCAAAAAAATAATCTTTATGATGTTATAAAAAAGCCAAACACATATGTTTTAGTTTAAATCATTATGCAACTTTAATATTTAAACATGTATACAAAACTGACATATTGTGAAAAAATGTAAATGTGGTGGTAATATGGGCTACCCTATAAAAACACAAAAAAGTCAATATTATTTCCTGTAGATTTTTGAGAGTAATTGTAAAATAGCATACCCTTTATATTGGGACATGTTAATAATAAGTTGTTCATTTAGGGTTGGCAGAAATCACAAATATAATGTTCCGTTTCACAACCAGCACACTCGTTTTATGCCCAGATCTCGCACATTAGGCACTGGTTCCATAGCTCTCCTTTAGTGTCTTGGGAATATAACTCCTCACAAAAAACACAGGTAGCATTGTCATCTCCAGGCTTGTCAACACCAACAATGGGCTCTAGAACTGACTCCCCAGAATCTATCGATCCCTCCTCTGAACTCTCGGATGATGATTGTAGGTCGATGGTGAATTTTCACTTCACTGATGGAATTTTGCTTTTTATTCCTTGTTTCTTTTGTCAACACCTGGCTAACATCTCACCACTAGCCCATAATACCACCTTTGCCTCTAGTAGTCTGCGTTTTAATTTTTTGGAAAAAAGGAAAGAAGATGAGGGTCTTACGAACCACTCTACATCGTAGACATTACAGACGGAGAACATGATTCGGATATTGAACTGAAATTGGCGTTGCCATTCCATAGACACCATCCCGCATTTTCTTGGAGTCGTACAGAGAGATCCAAGAAACTCTAATCTGCATGACCGTAGGCAGATCTGGTACGCCAGTCCTCCTGAGTACGCCAGTCTATTGTGCTAACCGCTGCACCACTTCGTTCGCTTGAATGAATTTCTTCCGGAAATTTTCTCACACAATAGCAATTTTCAATGTTGTTAGTATAAAATATTAAAACGGGAACACGGAAATTGAAATATCGATTTTAATATAAATTATATAGGGAAGTAACGAAATTATATATGAAAATAAATATAGGCTGCAACTGGCAACAACTCGTAGTTCGATGATGAGACAACAGTGTAAATCTCAAATTTGTCGCGATTGAGTCTGCCGCGCGGGAGTAGTCGAGCGGTCTGGAGCGCCACGTCACGGATCGCGAGGCCTCCCAGGTCGGAGGTTCGAATCCTTCCTCGGGCATGGATGTGTTGTTGTCCTTGGATTAGTTAAGTTTAAGTAGTTTGTAAGTCTAGGGAATTATTACCAAAGTAGTTTGGTCTCACCGGATTGCAAACATTTCAACATTTCGTGATGAAGTCTGTGAATAGCGTTGTTGAATGGCTTTTTTATTTCGCTTACACTACCACTAAGCATGTTCCTTATTATTATTTTTAACAGGTTTTCAAATGAAATCCAACAATTATCTTTAATTTTTTTTTTTTTTTTTTTTTTTTTTTTTTTTTTTTTTTTTTTGGGAAGACAGAACCTTATTTAAATTACCACCTAACGCCTTTTATCATTGAGGCAGCTCCTAGGTTATCATCAGCAGTGCATGATCTGGTCAACTCTGGAGTAAGAACAGGTGACTGCGGTGCGCGTAAGCAGACCATTCAACACATCAGAGAAGAATGCAGTGCCAGATCGTTCAGTGGGGACTTTAAAGAATTCCTAATGGCAACCCAAAAATTTATTAAATATATACAAGACTAGGTGTTTGTTCAAATTTCTGTAAATCTATTGGACCAAATTGCGGGGCCATCAGTCCGTAGCTTACAAACTACTTATGTTGTTGTGGTCTTCAGTCCGGCGACTGGTTTGATGCAGCTCTCCACAATACCCTATCCTGAGTAAGCATCTTGATCTCCACATAAGAACGGCAACCTACATCTGTCTGAATCCGCTTACTGTCTCCATCTCTTGGTCTTCCTCTGCGGGTTTTACCCCACACACTTCCCTCCACCGCTAAATTCACAATTCCTTGACGTCTAAGAATGTGTCCTACCAATCTATCCCTTCTTTTAGTCAAGGTATCCCAGAAATTTCGTTATTCCCCAATTATGTTCAGTACCTCCTCATTAGTTACGCGATCCACCCACCCAATCTTCAGCATTCTTCTGTAGCACCAAATTTCAAAAGCCTCAATCCTCTTCCTGTACACACTGTTTATCGTCCATGTTTCACTCCCATACAAGGCAACACTCAATAAAAATGCCTTCAGAAAGGACTTCCTTAGGCTTAAATCAATATTCGATGTTAACAAATTTCTCTTTTCCAAGAACGCTTTTCTACCCATTGCCATTCTGCATTTTATATCCTCTGTACTGCGACCATCATTTGTTATTTTACTGCCCAAGTAACAAAACTCATCTAGCTCCTTTATTGCTTCTTTACCTAATCTAATTCCTTCAGCGTCACCTAATTTTCTTAGACTGAACTCCATTACCCTAGATTTGCTCTTGTTAATCTTATATACATCTTTCAGGACACTGTCCATTCCGTTCAATTGCTCTTCCAGGTTCTTTGCTGTATCTGACAGAATTACTATGACGTTGGCAAAACGCAATGTTTTTAATTCTTCCCCTGAACTTTAATTCCTTCTCCAAATTTCTCCTTGCTTTCCTTTATAGCATGCTCAATGTACAAATTTAAAACTAGTTAAACTAACCTACGGACAAACACACGCACCCATGCCCCAGGGAGGACTCGAACCTCCACGGCGAGCAACCGCGCGCTCCGCAGCGAGGTGCTTTAGCCCGCTCGGCTACTCCACCGCGGCTAGGTGTTTATCTGTGAATACATGTAATGTAATATATGTGAGGTACACTAATCTAATAAGACACTAGAGCGGACTTAAATGCCAAATGCTAGATAAATAAAGTGATTTGGTATTATTTCAAAGGACCATAGAGTATTTTACGTAGTCTCACGGGGAAGTTGTAAACCCTCGTAAAATATTCCACTTTATCAGCTAAATTTGATGCCGCGGTGGAGTGGCCGAGCAGCCGGCGCCGTGGCTCACCGCGCCCGGTCAGAGGATTGGACGCTCTCTGTAATTAAAGAAAAAAATAATTAATTAATAAAACGCCTAGCCAAATACTCAACGTACAATGAATAACGAACATGAACAAACGACTGCAAAGGAATGATCTACCTTAAAAACAAATTTTAAGAAAATAATTAAATAAAGCGCAGCAAGACGCCTTGCTGCGGATGCGTGGTTTCTCGTCTCGCCGTCAAAGATTTTCCTTCAAGGCATTGGTAGATATGTCTCGTTCTTATGTTAGTTTCATTTATTTTAAGTAGTTTCTAAGCGTAGGGACTGATAACCAGAGTAGTTAAGTCCTACAGATTTACTAACATTTGAACATTTAATTTCTAAATTTGATTCTGTTAAAAAAATTAAAAAGATATTCTGCTGCAATAAGTACTACTTACAGCAAATCTATACATAACTGGAATCAATTGGAACATGAGATTTTTCGACGAATGGTCTCGCGTTTAGAGTTTTATAATTAATTTAGCTACTCACCTGTATGTTTATAGAATAGTTTACGACTTATACATTGAAGTTTCTTATATTGTGTTTAGTCTTACGAAATAATACCATCCACCAGGTGATGCAGCTATAAAGGTACTAAACCCGTTGTGGTTCGTAATATCCTGGTAGAAACAATTAGCGGATGAGTCGAGATTTCTAGGTTGTGAAATACTGACATCGGTAGCAAGAACGTAAATGGTTAGACGTCTTAATGTCGGTTCTTTGGTCAGGAGACAACAACATTACGGCAACCGAGGTAGTGATAATAATAGAATTTTCTAAGCCGTTTAAGTTTACATACCGCCGGCTGGTCTCAAAACTAGACAGACGATTTCTTCCACAGTCCATTATGCGCAAAAATTGAAATGGTATGTTTTGAACGCTAAATCGGTTGCCTCTGCTGGTGGAACGAATCTACCGTGACACGCAGGCTACATATTTGAAAGCAGTGTCCGTTTCACTTCAAGGATCTTAACTGTGCTCATAATGAACCGAACGACCAACCCTGTAAGTATAAAGTAACTATTTTACTTCTAAATGTCCTCACTGGGTACAGGAATAGGGTATAAAGCAGTGTCATAATGAAGTAAAAATGTACTGTTGCACTGAGAGGTAAAAACTTAGTTTATTATCTTTAAAAATAGGGAAACAATGACAGATAAAGCTGGAAGAGATTAAATACGGAAATACAAAAACAGGACAGGATCCTGTCGATATCCCCATCTGGAAATATTGAAACTTCATTGTATGATTTGGTTGAAACGTGGAACCTTGTCTGCATTCAAATAAGAATGTGTCACTGGTCAAGTGTGCCGTGACCCGTTACAGATAAAATGTACCAATAAAACAATGTGATGATCTTGTCTGTAAAATCAACTTATTAAGGTATGAATTTTTGTGTGATTCTGTACCTGAAATCTATTAAACGCATGTGACATTGAAACTAATAAAGTTACATGTGATTGTTTAGGACTCAACGGATAACACAGTAAATGAAGGCAAATTGTTAATGAGACAATTGTAATTAAAATCGTAAGCTGATTGAATTCTAATTTCCTGTATTTGAAAAGAAATGTCAACTGAGGTTATTTCAAGATTACTTTTAGCGCGCACAGTATACTAGTCACCAGGCTACACACAAATAATTCAGCGTGAGAGCCAAGAAAATAAGTGTCTATCTGATTATCTGGAATACTTTGTCAGCTTTGAATGAACTATTACTTTAATTAGAGAATTCAAAAATTAAAGTTTTCATCAACGTCACTGAATCTGGTGATGTGCATCACGTTGCACTGTCTCACACTACACTGTCTTAATTGCATTTACGTATTTTTCAAATCTGATTATCTTTAGAACACAACTGATTGCAAATTCTTTCTAGTAAGACAACAAAGTTTTCTGTAACAATTAAGCCAATTAATTAACCTAACAGTATGATCTTTCATCAATACAACAAACTCTCTATTTATGAATTTCACTTCTTACTATTTGTGCAGATTGATATCATTAAGGATTATACTTTCACTAATATTCTTATCAAATTGTGTTAATGACTTGCTTTGTGAGAGAACGATAAAAAAGGCAAAATTAATCTTCAGAATGATGAAAGGAATGAGAACTGATAAGTGACTTCAGGTTAAATCAAAACTAGCAACTTTTGTTAATTAACTTCATTAATAAGAAACGCTGAGCACCTAGAACAGCAGTAATCATACAATATTACAATTACAATAATAAGTGTAGAAAATTTACCTTTTTCTTTCAAAGAGCAGATGTGTATTCTCATCTAATGATACAATGATCTCTATCACAGGGAAGACTTTCGTCCTTCCAAAAATAATTGAGCAGAAATATGAATGCAATGCGGCTGCCTAAGCTACCACATTAACTGACAAACTGTATCTGTTTCACACAAGCTTCATTCTCCGAGTCTTGCCACCGACAGACTGCTCGCCACTTGCAGACTGCCTTGCTGGCTACTATTCAGGTCAGAGATAATGCATACCATCCGGCTTATAGCACAGATTACCAAATTGTTCGGATTAACTGTCTCAAAATAAAATCAGAATATCACACACAAATCGAACATATGAACGTACAGCTCAAATACCAATAAAAATGAGCCCAAGGCAGAATAACAGTCAAAATTCTAACAAAAATATGCTCATGGCGGAATATGTGTACTCTATATAAACAAAACAATTATCAGAAGAAAAACATGTATCAGAGAGTGGCTGAGATAAAAATGAGCTAGAAGAGGCTGACGTGGTAAATGCAGTGAGTAATAATATACTGGCGTCTATTCCTTTAGTACTGAAGGATGGGTAGATAAGGTCTTCCCAGATCCAGGAGGAGGAACTGAAATCGGTCTGTAAATTTGAATACCTGGGGTCGTACATACAGAGGGACGGAGGACTGGAAAGCGAATAAACTGTGGTTGGATCAACTGGCGGGAAATGAGCGGAGTGTTGTGTGACAAGATGGTGAGCAATGGGTTCAAAGGGAAAGTGTACAAGTCGGTGGTACGACCTGCTATGATATACGGGGCAGAGAGATGGCCAATCATAGTAGCCCAGGAAAGGAAGATGGAAGTAGCAGAAATGAGGATGCTGAGGTGGATGTGTGGGGTAACAAGAAAGGACAGAATTAGAAATGAATTTGTTAGAGGAGTAGTGAAAGTGGAACACTGGGGAAAAAGATACAAGAGAGTAGACTAAGGTCGTATGGACACTTGCAGAGAAAAGGAAAATAGTATATCGGAAACAGAGTTGAAGATATAAAGATTGAATGAGTGAGAAGGAGAGGAAGACCGAAGATGAGGCGGAAGAATAAGATAGCGGGGGATCTAAGGGAGAAAGGATGGAATAAGGAAGAAGCAGTGAATAGAGTATTATGGAGGAGAAGGATCCAGAAAAGCAACGCCGACCTTACTTGATGTGGGCCAAGGCTAAGATTAAGAAGAAAAAGAAGAAGAAGTCTATGCCTTTGCACGGAAGCAACCTTGGAGAATGCATGATTACCATTTGGTACGTTAACGACGGCTGCGTCTGTGAGTCTGGAATCCTGCCAAAACTAACTGGTTTCATCTGTAGCTGTGAATCAGACAAAACTTCTTATCAGTTTTGATCCCTAACCTCCTTGGTCAAAACTAATATGACAGGGTACATTGATTCAGCCCACCCCTGTGCCATTTCGCTATCATCCGCATACGCGAACTAATTATTGACAGGCAAAAATGTCCACTGCTCGCTCTGTGAAAGTACCTCACAGAGGAAGCCTGCATCTCAACAATGTACTGCTGTTTTATGCCACTGGGTAAAACCACAATGGATCGCACCGTCTGATCGCATAAGGTGGCAGACTGACGGAAAAGGCAGGTGCCTTGTTTCACCTTCTGAGTTTTTGTACCACAATGAGTTATATTTTCGATATTTTTCCCCAGTTTGCGAGAGAGGCACACCTCCTATGGAGCATGTGATGGTCCGCCAATCCACATTGTGTCTCTACAATGTCTGAGTTTTCAAACTTTCATAGTGTCCATTAAATCTGACGCAACTCTTTTGGTGCCAGGCTGTCACGCAGGTGTTTACAACGCCAGCGAGTGGCAGTCACTGGCAACCCATAAGCCCCGGGCATTCTAAAACCCATATTGACTGGTAAAAACTTCCTTCGGCCGGGCTTTTCTGCTACGCAAAATCAACTCTTCCTTCAAAACAAACATTGCTTTCTAGCCACGTCGTGCAGTTTAAAGTGTCTGTCCAGTGTCAGCCCCTTAATATATGCAGTTTACTTAAATGATATGTGTTCTGTAAGTACGATAATTAATTACCCTGAAAAAAAAGACGTTTGAAGAATGAAATTGCTCATGAGGTTAGTGATACTTCGCTACTTACGAAGTTGTAGCAGAGAGAATGGTGTTGACCTGTGTTTGCTCTTGAAAACGAATTACACAAGCAATTGGATTCAGACAGTGTACTGATCAGGTAGTGCAATACCCCTCCCACCAGGCAGGTACACGATATACAATATGAACACAAAAAGTCCTAAATCTTTTTCCGAACTGTGGCCTGTATGCACAGAGCCCTATTTTGTGTATCCCATTAATACCACGATACCGTTTACGCTGCGAAACTGGGTGGAGGAACATGAGGATTGGAGTTGTAACGAATGTGAATTCTGTTCACATATTAGTCTTGGTTTTGTGTTCCGCCGAACAATCGTCGTTCCTTCATCTAGAGAGGCCGTGGAACTCGGAACAATCCTGTTTATGTGCAGAAACATACCATAATATGATGCTGTATGAATGGTGTGGACAGGAGTAAAAATTGGCGGATGCACAGACCTTTATGTCATTCAAAATGGCGCTTTGCCAGCTCAGAGGTTTAGAGAGACGTGATCCACCTTTTGTTGTGCCCTACGCTGGAGCCATAGGAGATGGGTTCCTTCTGGTGGATGATGTTTACAACATGCATGAAACTGAAGGCACTGAAATAATGGAGTGACCAGCTTGTTCACCGGATTTAAACCCAAATGGGCAAGGATGGGTTGCACTTGGCAACCAGACCAGCGGTTTCCAAATACGGTAGGACGGAAGGAATCTCAGTATTTAACGTCTCGTCTACAGCGTGGTCATTGGAGCTTACGCTCCGACTTTTGGGTAAGGTTGGGGGAAGGAAATCAGCCGTGCCGTTTGAAAGGAACCTTCCCAGCATTTGCCTGGAGTGATTTATGAAAATCACGGAAAGCCTAAATGTGGATGGCCGGAGCTGGATTTGAACCACCATGCTTCCGAATAAAAGTCCAGTGTGTTACCACTCTGCCACCTCGCACGGTCAATGCGGTTGCACAGCCGGATATTGTGCTAATGGAAGGTTGTCCGAATACCCCACAAACGCTGACGCATCACCTCGTTCTGTCCGAGGTAATCAAACACCACATTAGAGGGCAATGAGTTGACTTTTTTCAGTATTGTGGGAGCTGTATGTTGCAACACTAAGTAAACTTCTTGTATACCTCATGTAGAGATTGAGTCAGCAAAATGTTGTACTGTATAGCACAAAAATTGCAATCGTAACCAATATCAGAGTGATACACGTTCCTATATGTATACTGTGTACATGGCCACAAAACTGGAAAGTATTGATATGAGAGGTGTAAGAATTCTTTCGTTTTGTATCTCATTCATTTCATATCGGTCTAGGACACAGTGAAGCTAAGCAGGGTTTAGTTAACAGCTTTGTTATTAATTAGTACGTTAACATTGCGGACGAAAACCGTAACGTGGATGTTGTGTGAGATTGGTGATCGTGTGAAGGATTAGAGCAGAGCACAGAGGGCGGTGTTTGGGAAGCCTGCCGGTTATTAACAGGGGGCGCTGGCGGCGCGCCGCACTCTGTGCCCGTAATTAGGGCGCAATTACTGGGAGGGGTGGAGGGTGGGGGGCGCTGACCCACCGCAGCAGCAGCAGCAGCAGCCACACCTGTTGAGCACCGCGTGTCGCCCTGGAAAACACCACGTCTCCGCCGAGGCTCGAAACTTGCCCGACTTCAGGGGATACGGAATCACCTAGACCCGTAATGTTAAAATATGCCTACTATAAGGATCATTTTTACTGTTCATGCACTGACATTTTATAACAATACTGAAAAACCTTTCTTTTTTTTTCTCACAGACATATTTCACCTTGTAATATTTATCCTCGGGTATGCAGTCGGATACCGTCGTCAACCAGACACGATATTTCAGCAGACCAACTGGCTGCCATCTTCAGGTGAGAGCGCAGAACACTAAGTCGGCGGAAACGGCGAGTTAGTGTTCTGCGCTCTCACATGAAGATGGCAGCCAGTTGGACTGCTGAAATATCGTGTCTGGTTGACGACGGTATCCGGCTGCATACCCGAGATAAATATCAGTTACTACGCCGGGAAAGTCTACGCAACCATATTTCACCTTTATTTTAAAGTAAAATTTTCCCATCATTTTTCACTAGCTTATCACACCAAAGTTTTTTGAATATCAAGCAATTAAAATAATCATTGTTCCAGTATGTAAAAGAAACTCATGTGACTTCTAGGATGACCAGTACCTGTTATGATGTTCTTAGAAGTAAACTGTAAATTTAGGGGAAACGGAGAAAGAAGATTAAAACATTTCTGATCCATAGTTGATACCCCTTCGCAGTCTTTATAATCTTATTCAAGTCTTCTTTTAGCACCCCTCTGCACCTGCCTTGATTTTTGGCCCACTTTAGGGCCACTCGTCTTTTGACAGCTCGAAATTTAAATGAAAATAACGGGCCGGCCGCGGTGGCCGAGGGGACTGAGGCGCTCCAGTCACGATCTGCACGGCCACTACGGTCGGGGGTTCGAATGCCCCCTCGGGCATGGATATTTGTGCCGTTCTTAGTATTAATTAGTTCATAAGTAGTTTGTAAGTTTAGGGACTGATGACCACGTAGTTACGTCCCATAAGCTATAAAAACATTTGAACATTTTGAAAATAACGGCTTAACCATTAATCTGACACGAAAATCGAATAACCGAACTTGTAGAGGAGAACATTCTCTACAACGTTGCTCTGTTATGTTTTTTTCATATCTCGTATCGTTTCAGATATATTTGCAAACATAACGGCGATTTTGGGATGTCTGTCTGTCTGTCCATAACGTGTTTCCTGTTTTTAAGAACTGTTCAACGGATGAGCACCAAATTTTGCACACATAACTGTAGGCCGCCAGAGACCAGAACCTCCCTTTTTCAAATTTTTTGGACAAAAAATACTGTAGTAATACCCAAAAAGCCGTTTGTAATATAATTGTAATTGCAATCAAACCGTTCATCTGACACGAAAATTGAATTACCTAATTGGTAGAGGGGAAAATTCTCTATAACTTGCTCTATTTTTCCGTATCTTTGTCTTTTTTTCCGTATCTTGCATCTTTGCAGATATATTTGCAAAAATAACCGAGTTTTGACACCCTCCATTGAATTAAGGAAAAGCAGCCGTTCCCAGATGTCACGTGACATTCCTCGCCCAGAACTCTCTGTGGCATACGCCATCTTGCGTTGCGTATTTGATAATTTTCTTATTGTTACTTACACGTTGTCAGTTCAAAGCAATAGCGCACTGAAGAATTAACAAAAATACGTCGTTCTTCGTACGATAAATGATAATCTAGGGTCTACCATCAGTTAACAACGGCCATCGATAGTATGAGATTAAAGAACGTAATTCCTAGCTGTAAGCTGTAGCGTAATGGGCAATGTGTTTGACTGTGACGCTGAAGGTCAGTAGTTCGGAACCCGCCAGTGCCAAGAACATTTTTTCCTACAAGAATTTCAGACACTGTTATTAATTAATTTTGTATTATTTATATTATTATTTTGGTCCAAAATGTTGGCAAAAACTAATAAAACTACAACTCTAAAGATGGCTGTAAAACACGTAAGTGCGATTTTTTTCACTCATGTCTTGATTATATTGTCAGCATACCTTAGTCTGTTCTCATCTAAAGACAACACACCACATACCGTGCGGGAACCAATACACAAACCCAGTTTTTAATGAACATGGATTTTAGTTATATTCCCAAGATTGAAGGTTCCCACAGCATCAAGCGCACCAAAAGGTAGTGTATTAATTCTAACAAATACTGTTTAGGGAGACGATGCCATTTTATACTATTCGAACACCGTTGCGTTTTTTCGTGAAGACATTTCATAAGAAGACATCTGTCAGCCATATCTCTGAAAGTGGGCTTTATTTCTTCCATGATGGCTAATGGTAGTCTGTGATGGTGAATGTCTTTCTCTCCAGTCCCTACTGTATTTTCACCGTAGCTATTTTCACCTTTTAGGTACAAACCATTTTCTGGATGCTCATCTGAGGATATGGTGTGGAACTATAAATCCCATATAGCTTTTCTCATTTCTTCACGATTTCCTGATTGCAAGGCCATAGCTGAATGTGTTCTTTCATCGAATCAGCCAATCTCACTTTGTTATCCAAGGTTTTCATAATCTAGTTTTTCCCCTTCAAAAAGCACACTATTTACAAACAATTCCAAGTCACGAAGTCAAAGAGTAGCATGATGAAACATATACATGTTCTGACAAATAATGTATAAAGAGTCACTGGAAAGAGGTATATTTCAATTTATGTCACATAAATGTGCTGCCAAAAAGTTTATTGTCAACTAAAGCGCAATACCCGACCTCACAAGAAAAATAAAATAATTACAACTGTAGTACAGCTATGTATGATAAGTGATTTTTAAGGAGAAACTTGGTGGAATACAATAAGCCAGTAAAACGAAAATGGATTTTTTGTATCCCAAAATCCGGTTCTGTATCCCCTTAACGTTTTCTGCAGTGTTCATTCTCTTACGAATTAGCATCACTACAGCACGATTAAAGTACTCGCTACTTCTCACTTCGTGCGTTAGAGTGGCTTTCCTCCAACAAGAGCTTTCAACGTCATTTCGCAATTTGTTGTTCCCTCTATGATAGAAAAATGTGTGACGTAACTTACCTCTATCTCCTGCTCTATTCGTTCATCAGTGGGTACACTAAATCTTCCCGAGTTGTTTTTCTCGATTTCAAAAAAGACATTTGCCGCAGTGCCACAATGCAGACTGCTAACGAAGATACGAGCATATGGAATAGGTTCACAGATTTGTGACTGGCTGGAAGACTTCCAAAGTAATAGAACGCAGTACGTTGTTCTCGACGGCGAGTGTTCCAGAGACAGTGCATCGTCAGGCGTGCCCCAGGAGAGTGTGAGAGGACCGCTATTATTCTCTGTCTATATAAATGAACTGATGGATATAGCAACTTGTAATTTGCGGCTGTTTACTAATGATGCTGTGGTGTATGTGAGGGTGTCATCTTTAATTCACTGTAATAGCATACAGAATGACATAGATAAAATTTTTAGTTGGTGTGAAGAATGGCAGCTAGCTCTAAATATACAAATATGGTGGTGCGCATGAGTAGTAAAAATAATCCCATAATGTTCAAATACTGCATTAGTAGTGAGCTTCTTGATGTAGTCGCGTCGTTCAACAATCTAGGCATAACACTGCAGAGCGATATGAAATGGAACGGATGTGTAAGGACAGTTCTCAGTAGGGCGGACATCCAACTTCGATTTATTGTAAGAATTTTGTGAAGATTTACTTCATCTGTAAAGGAGACCGCGTATAAAATGCTTGTACGAACACGTCTCGAGTATTGCTCAAGTGTTTGAGACCCGCAGCGGATCATAAAAAATAAATAAATAAAATAAAATAAAATAAACCATGGAGGCAGTTCAGAGGCGAGCTCTGTTAGGTTCCACCAATGCGCGAGTGGCACATTAATGCTCCAGGAACTCATGTGGTAATCGCTGGAGGAGAAGACGACATTCGTTTCGAGAAATTCTGTTCAGGAAATTTAGAGGGCCGATATTTAAAGTTGACTGTAGAATGATCTTCCTGCGGCCTACTTACATTTCGCGTAAAGGTCACAAAGACAAGATAAGGGAAATTAGGGCCCATACAGAGGCGTATATGCATTCCTTTATTCCTCTTTCTATTTACGAGTGGAGTAGGAAAGGAAATCACTAGTAGTGGTACAGTGTACCCTCTGCCACGCACCTTATGGTGGATTGCGGAGTATATATGTTGAGGTGGCGTTGCTATAAATGTGATAAATACGTAAAATAGAAATAAATCAGGGATATATGGCCATGATTTCTTTCCAAAAGGCAGTGTCACAAACGTAATACACAAGAACAGCGTAAATCATTTCGTAAGCAGTATTTTCTCTTCAAAAAAGCAATAGTCGACCTTCTTTACAAAGATATATCTCTTAAAAGCACTTCAGAAAATGTACCACCTGGCCATCTCAGCCGAGTATCAGTGTTACATCTATGTAGTCCATAATCCACCCAAAGGTACCTGGCGAAGGGTACTCAGTACCAGTACTAGTTACTTAATTACCTGTTTCACTCCCATATAGAACGAAGGAAATCTGAATGGTTGAATGCATCTGTAGTAGGCCTAATATCTCTTATCGTTGTCGTTTTTACGCGAGATGTAGGTTGTCGGCAGGAGAATTGTTCTGCAATCCGCCTCAAATTTCAAACAGTGTTTTTTGAAAAGAACGTCGTCTTCCCTCCAGCGACTCCCTTATGAGGTCCCGAAGTATTCCATTAACACTCGCATATTCATCGAATCTACCAGTTACAAATCTAGCCGCCCGTCCGATCAGTTTAGATGGTTAGACATATAAAAAATAGATGTCTGTCGCACTGAACAATAAAATCAAAGAAAATATTATTAAAATAACTCGCTTTACCGAATCTCTTGAAGAAAACGTATTTAATAAAGATATCAATGAAGTAAAATTGTGGCTTAACCTCTTTGTGATTGTTTTTACATTTTTGTTAATCGTTGAAACATTCTAGTTTTATGTAAAAAAGTAACAATAAATCACCTTAGTTATTCATTTAGTTTACTTTAGAGTAAGGCTTAATTTCTAAATAAAAGTTTCATTTATAAGCTTAGATTTTGTATTTAAAATGGCATTTAGATATCGATGGTACACATCCACATACGCTATGCAGGATTCGTGTAACATTTGATACACTCCATCCAATCATAGGTTTCCGTTCTTTTCTAGTACTCTTCCTCGTATCCAACGGATTCTTCCTCTTCGTCACGAAGACAGTCACTTTAGTCGTCGATGTAATCGACTTCATCTAATGAGTCTGAACAAAAAAAAAAAAAAAAAAAAATAAATAAAACGTTGCCGTCAAAATTTAGTATATGACATGTTTATAGGTTGGCGATCTGTTCTGATGATGGTATCGTCGTCTCTTCCAATTGGCCTTGAGAGAAGTCCAAAGCGCGTAATCTTATATGTAAAGTTCGGTCGCTGCTCATAACCTAAATTATGTTTAAATGGAAAGATTATGACATAGCATATAATTTTAAGGCGTAGAAAAAGAAACATCCTGAAAATTACTTACTTTTAATTAATATAAAAATAACCAATCCTGACGTTACGTACTCACTACCAACTGACCGGGAGCGCTTTAGAATAGATTGTGGAAGAATTGGCCATCCCTCGAGGAATTACCATACTACAGATTTGTAATCACTGTAATGATTACTATGTAGGAAGTAGGTGCTCCTATAAATGTTCGCAACTACAGGAGGTATGTGATTCAAAATAAAAATTTGTTAACCTTCCTGTCGTAGTCAGTACACCGGCGATCAACGTAAGTCCCTGAGACACATGTAAGTTTGCATTAAAACACCTCACTGTGTTCATAACTATGAATTACCGAAGGGAAAATAAAGTCCCCAGTACTGTGCCAGAAACTAATTTCAAAACTGTCCGAAAATGAAATGTATTCTTTTTGTGTGAAATACAGGAAAGTCTACCCTGCAACATTAGCTGCATAAATATAATCTATTAGGAACCAAAAAGGTTTCGCAACGGTATAGATGAATGGTATTATTTCGTAAGGTCAAATAATGTATAAGAAGTTCTGATGTTGAAGTTGTAAAACCTTAGTTAAAACAACTAAGAAGCTCTTATTCCTATAAATAGATGTACTGACATGCAATTTGTTGAAATACAATAGGTATTTATTGGAGCAGCACTATTTTTAAAACTATTTTAGTCCGCACCATCGACTTTGTATTCAAATTTAGCTTTTGAAGTGGAAGATTATAGAAAGGGTTACAACTTCAAAGTTGAGAATTCTAAATAAATCTTCCTTGGTCCTGTGAACAAGTACATCCACTTCAAGATACGCCTATGACGGTGCGAAATCGGCTGTGGCTCCAATAAAATTTGTTATACAGCTGATGCGGCATGGGGCATTTTTAAACCTCTCAAAAACAGTAATAAGGAAATTACTTTCAAATCTTCTGGTAGTGTAAGCAAAAAAACAAAGCTATTCAGCAACGCTATTCATAGATTTCATCGTGACAATTTTTTATTTACACTGTTGCCCACATCAGCGACCAACCAGTTCTGCCCAGTTTCAGTCTTTATTTCTTGTCATCTTCGTCAGATAATATTGTTATACAAACAACTGTGGAAATAACGAAATTGTGAGTAAATTTGTGGAAGACGAGTGGACTCCGTTGTTAGCACAAATAGACTGGTATACATGAGGATTGGCAGTTCACATGTACCTGCGACCATCCGGCTTCATGTTACCTGTGATTTCTCTGCCTGTAATAGTACTTATGGAATGCCAAGGCCAATTTCGTTGCATATCCTAGTAAAATAAACAAACGTTACTTGTTTCAGCATGGAAACAAGAAGAGTTATTAACGACACCTTATTTCGACGTGCAATGCTCTTGTGGCAGCTGACCTAGGAGCAGTTTTTAACTTCAGTACTTTCATTGCACCTTCGTCTTTCTACTCAAATTTAGTCCACCAGAGTTCACAACCTAACCTTTCGACAGCTATTTTAAAAATATGTAGACTTAATACGTTCAGTAAACATAAAATAAATGTATACTAGTCTTTAAAAAGCAGTTGTTACAACGCGTTAACAACAGATACAAATCAATGGTCATGATCGTTTGTCATAATAATTACGGTTCATGTAAGTTTGGCAGGTTGTTTAAAGCATATACTTGCATTATAATCAACACAAATATTTTCACAGCGTCACTTTCGTTCTTACTGCAAACCTCAGCTATCTGGAACTGTATTACTGACAGGTTCGTGATATTACATTACAGCATTTTTAGGAAGTGTACTATCAGGCTCGCTAGTTCGCATCTTCGATACATTGTAACGAAACTTGATGCACATCCCTTTACAATAGTCAGTCTTTATTTAAAACGTGGAACTGTAAATAGGTAAAATCTGTAGTTGGTGTGGCATGCCAGCTGCCAGCCGACACCCCAAATAACATGGCGGACACCAGTTCTGTTTGCCTCAAATGTGGAGGACCTAACGCCAATCTACGAAATTAAAGCTCTTTGAAATAGCTGAAGCAATCTCGCGATAGTGTAAGGTTTGCATGCATATGAAATATAATTCCTTTGGGTGTTGGACGGCACGTCAATATATAAAAAAACCGCCGTTATTACGGCCATGGTATCAACCGGCTTTTCCCTGGGTATCGTGTATAAAATGCACAAAAGAATTTTATTGACAGCGACAACGGCCGCGAAGCCTTCGTTTAACTATGCATGCATATTTCTTTAAAAGTGGGAAGGGATACTACGTCTATAAAAGTGATGAAGTGGGTAGCTCTTTTGTAGCCGCGTCTTCTCCAGATGCCATTCCTCATTACTTTCAACTGAAAATACAGAAGGCTAAAAGGAGAAAAAAAAAAGAATACTTGCGTATAGGCGCTGTCAAAATAGTATCCCTATGCATGCTCGGCGCGTCGATCTACAAGCCATGCACCGTTATGGATCAGATCAAAGTAATGTTTTGTGCTTTCTTGTACTGCCATGGTATCGTTGTAGTATTGCACCTTATTTATTGAGGAGTTGTGGTACTTAAAGAAAGAAGTGTTACGGAATGTTACCAAAGTGTACCCTTTTGCGGCACAACGACGTCGCAGCTGAATTCAGTGAAGACAGTGTCGCAGATTATTATTCTTTGGCTGTCAAATTCATGGTATCGCTCTCCCGCTCCAATTTCATGATCTCCACACAGGCTCCCCAAATAAGCTCTTCCTCTTTCTTTGGACGCAACGTGAATTGACAGGCAAGTTATTCCAGAAGCATGGCAAAGTGGTAGGATTCGTCAACAGCCGAAATACAGAGATTTGCAACGAAGATAATAGTATTTTGGAAGAAATTGATACATTCAGAAATGAACATGTAACAAAGCGGTATTTCGACTTACTGTATGTTTATCATTATTATCATTACAGTATTAATTAATAAATACCGCAATTAAGAACAGTGTTTTGTTGTAGTCCTGTTATTTTGTCCAAAGCGAGTTTAGTCAGCGCATCTTCCTGAAAGATGCTGAGACCATCTGTTACTTCATTTATGTGGACTGTTTTTGTGTTTCACAGTTAGTTTCCATTCATACATTTTTTTGACCGTCGATGATCTGGAATTCTCATATTCTACCAGTGTTTAATTTCCCTTCATTGTAGCTCACCGTTTGCCATTAGATTCTATTTTCATATTCTGTCACCGCTACGGAAATGATCCAGTTCCAGTTCCACTAACGAAGTTACGAGATTATGGAATAGGTTCACAGATATGAGACTGGCTGGAAGACTTCCTAAGTAATAGAACGCAGTACGTTGTTCTCGACGGCGAGTGTTCATCACAGACGAGTGTATCGTCAGGCATGCCCCAGGGGAGTGTGATAGGACCGCATTTATTTTCTATCTATATAAATGATCTGATGGACAGAGTAAGTTGTAATTTGCGGCTGTTTGCTGATGATGGTGTGGTGTATGGAGGATGTCGTATTTAACTGTCTATAATAGCATACAGGATGACTTACACAAAATTTCTAATTGGTGCGAAGAATAGAAGCTAGCTCTCAATGTAGAAAAATGTAAGGTGATGAGCATGAATAGGAAAGACAATCACATAATGTTCGAATACAGCATTAGTAATGACCTTCTTGATGCTGTCGCGTCGTTCAAATATCTAGGCGTAACATTGCAGAGCGATGTGAAATGGAACGAAGATATAAGGACAGTTGTGAGTAAGGCGGACAGCCGACGTCGGTTTATTGGGAGAATTTTAGGAAGATGTACTTCATCTGTAAAGGAGACCGCGTATAAAACGCTTGTACGACCACGTCCCGAGTATTGCTACAGTGTTTGGGACTCGCAGCAGATCTGTTTAAGGGAAGACATGGAAGCAGTTCAGAAGCGAGCTCTGTCAGGTTCGACCAATGCGCGACTGGTACATTAATGCTCCAGGAACACAAATGGGAATCGCTGGAGGAAAGACGACGTTGTTTTCCATAAATTCTGTTCAGGAAATTTAGAAGGCCGGAATTTAAAGCTGAGTGTAGAATAATCTTCCTGCGGCCTACTTACATTTCGCGTAAAGATCACAAAGACAAGATAAGAGAAATTAGGGCTCGTAAAGAGGAATAGGAAAGGAAATGCCTAGTAGTGGTACAGTGTACCCTCTGCCACGCACCTTACGGTGGAGTGCAGAATATATATGTAGATGTAGATATTAATCTCACAGAAATGTTCTTCCTCAGTCAAATACTAGTTTTCGTTACTTCCACATGTAGTCCCCCTCTACCATTTTTATGCTCGTATCATGAACTCAATTATACAATCGACTTGTGCTAGTAAGGCTTGATTGTCAGAAAACAATACGAATACATGTCTACACCACTGACAAAGATAATCATTCCTCCGTAGCTGTTCTTCCAATTTCGGAGAGCTACTTCGATGTTCAACCTTGCTTCAATTATTTTGGAGATTAAAAGTTTTGAAATATTTGAACCTCTTGTCTCTGTATATTTCGATAATAATTTGTGAAAGATATTCGTCTATACTAGTGTCGTTTTAAAGTTTAGTTCTAGAGACTGTGTCGTAAGACATTTGTTAAATTGCAGACGGTAATGTGTAGCTCTTAGCTCTTCCGCTAAAGTTAAAATTTTCTCCATTAACTTTAAAGTAAACAGTTTCTCTCCACCTGTTTTGTTCTGACTAAGCCAACTCCGGTTTCCACAGTGTACTGGCCAACAATTACACTTACCCTTTTTCAAACAAGTGATTCATTTTACAGGTCACAATCTTTACTCTATAGCAGTTGGTTGTTCATAAGGTGCCTATTATATGTCATAAGTGAAATATTATGCCTATCCCCCCTTTTGTATAACACATTTTAAAGATTGTCGTCTCTGCTGCTTTGTTACATCTTTTCAATATCGACCACTGTAATAACTTGAAGTTAAATATGTGCTGACTAGTGAAAGGTGTGAAGTATGGTAGTTTGAGCTATAATAGCTTTCTATCATATTAAATGATTGGGCGCAATAACTGCAAGAACAAACGCATTAGGTATAATTCTTTCAGCAAAAAACATTGGGTTCATTTTTGTTCAACTGTTTGTTAAGCTTATGGTACTTAACTGCGGGGTCACCAGTCCTAAACTTACAAAATACTTATAAACTAACTTGTACTAAATATAACACAAATATCCATGCCCGAGGGAGAATTATAACCTCCGACGAGGAACTGCCTCGCGCATCGGAGCATAGCGCTTCAATGCACTCGGTCACTCCGCCGGGGCATTCAGTTTTGTAATCTGCTTGTTAAACTACGGTCGGCTTCAGGTCGTCAGACAAAGGACTCCTTGCTGGCTCAAGTACCTATGTTTGAAAAGATGTGGAAAGGAAAAATGTGCTTTTCACGTACTATATGACAGGAAGGATTTCGTGGAATGGAACAAACCCTCAAAGAAAGAATCAACTTCAACTGTATCATTATATCCAAGCAAAAAGTGAAGACGCTAGCTCCGAGTTACTTAACTAGACCTTACTCTACGATCAACTTATAAGACAGATCTCAGCCCAGTTACCTATTGCAATCAAATTTTCATTTTGTACAGACTAGCGTCTGTGTGTTTTCAGTAAGGATTCTAGTTCAGTGATGCAGAGCATTCGATAGTTTTAATCCATTCTTCATTTGTACTGAAACCGGGTAACTCTAGTGTGGCTAGACTTACTGTTGTGAGCAATTCGATTAATTTAAGTACTTATTCCATGTGGAATGGCATTAATGATTTAATCTATACTATACCTTAAGTAACGGAAATAAAAATTAGTTCACCCTCTTTGAGTTCTCCAGATGACTCATGATTTATTGTTAAAACATTGCATATGAAAGACAAGAAATTATTGCGTTTACAGAAGAATAGCTCAAGTGGTAGTGGGGTAGATCGTGACGATGCATGCTAAAACAGCTAAATTATTAACACGGCATAGTCTCCACGGCGGCAATGTAGGTGTTGAATCTGGCATTCAGTTGATCTTACAGATGGCTGACACTCTCATGGTAAGACATTATTGCACGCCTGGTCGAGCTGTTCACGTAGTTCTGCAAAGAAAAAATATAATGTTACTTCATTATTGTCTGCCTTTACGAGATAACCTTTTATAAGAGGATTGCTTTAGCTGACATATATTGTATCAGTCGGCAATAAAGGTCAATGTGTTATTTGGAAGTCACTTCGAGTTTATTATAACTGGTTGTAGATTACTTTGATTTATTGGAAATATTGAACTCCGTCAAGAAGACAATTTAAAGGGTTATTGAATTTCAACATTTACTTATCTTCAGATGTGGCAAGCTCACGTAAGTTGACTATTAATACGAAAATTCATGTTTAGCAAGCAGTGAACTTCGATGTGAGAGTTTAACAAGATCGATATATGTTTTCCGTTACCTGTGATTCATTTTGTGAATTAACATACAGTAACAGTAAAAAAATCTTATTTCTCCTGCCCCGCTCTTACAAGGACCTAATATTTCGATTTATTTAACTCAAGATAATACTTTTTTTTAATAGTGCTCGTGGTGTGGGAACTTAGGATCGAAATTGAAAATTTTTACGGCCAGATTTGACAGTTAATGTTGCTAAGTAACAAAAACTTAAGGTCAACAGCTACCTAACAACCAACCGAGACTTAGTTTAAATATTTTAATGGTGTTTAGTTAAAACTTTTACTTAACTAGTATGGACTTAAATTACAGTTTTATCATCACCCGTCCCCCGTACCACCGCAATAGTGGTTCCATAAATACATGGAAACCAAGTTACTAAATGCAATATTGTCGGGACAGGGCGTTGCAACACCCATTAAGGTTTTTCAATTTTTTTTTTTTTTTTTAATTTTTGTGTTTGCTTGTGTTTATGTATATACAGGTACTTTACAATGGACAGTCACGTCCAGAAACCGCCCGAGGTTAATAAAGAATAACATACATATATGTGGTGTCGCACAAGTCCAAAGTGCGCGCCACCTACTTTCGCCGCGCGCCGCCATGCACGCACGGCGCGGCGTTCTTACGTCAGCCACGAGAGCCTTCTGCTACAACTCTGCTCGTGGCCACCTCTGAACGACATCGTTAACTTGGGACTGAGATAGGAACCAGTTAACACTTCGGAATCAGATAGGCACCAGTGAAGACTTGGCTATCGGATAGACACTAGGCAGGCCTCTAGCTCAACTATGTATCAGCATTCTGCAGTACTGAGCTATGTAAAAGTTAAGTATTACAAACTCTCTAAGAAATATATAGCTCGTTCTAATTTACTTTAGTGTTTCTAGTTTCTGCTGTCCCACTGGCTGGTCACCTCCTACCTGCACAAGCGTGCATCCTATATTCCTGTGTCGGTCTTTCCACTCGGCCACCGACACCTACGACGGAAACGAGACCCAAAAGCGGCGACGAGGCTCGGACACAAAAATATACACATGATGGAGGTATGTTTTTCGAATAACATGTTCTCGTATTCGCGGAAGTGCTGTGAACTAAGTCTTCTGAGCTTTAGTGGCTGCTTGTTGAAAATCAGGTTTCTAGCAACGCGACTGGTGTGTTGACAGGAATGCATGAGAAGATCGTGCTTTATTTAGTGAACAGTGCCTCGCAGTGGTGCCACTGGTAGTGCGAGACAGCGCTGAGATGTAATTATGGACACGGCGCCAGCAGCGCGGCAGCTCCTGGCGCCCCGGCGCCCTCCCTGGCCGTGTAGCACGTCATCTCACGTCACGTGTGAGGAGGACAGGTTACCTGCATACATGATCGGTGGCTCCGTGACAGCGGTCAGAAGCAGCGCAGTTCCTCCAAACTCCACTCTGGCCATCCAGAGCTAGACTGGTGTTTCAGTGGGTTCCTCTGAGCTCTGTACCATCTCGTCTTGCTTTAATTTGTAATGCAGTGTTTCTTATAAGTATGCGAAGTGCCCTATGATGTATGGCGTTCAGTTTGTTCTCATTAAAAAGAACTAATTCTGAAAGGGTGGGTGCGAGGGTGCGAAGAGGGGTGGACGAACGATCCACCCATTAAGTCCCAGCACGCTGGATGTTGACCGACCGATGTTTATTTAATACGGTACTAACGATATAGAATACATGGAGAAATAAATGCTTTATGGGACTTACAATTTTCAATAAACACAACAAAGTAATTTTAGTTAGTAAATTCACTTTTTTTTTTTTTTTTTTTTTTTTTTTTTTTTTTTTTTTTTTTTTGCCCTCGACGGTTGGTAACAACAGATTAGGATTTGCAATTACGTTTTTGTTGCGTTGTAAAAGAATGTGTAAACATTGACATTATTCTGTTAAAGGTTATATATGTGTTTAGCAACGTGACAAAGATGATGTTCGCACAACAGACTTAGATGTATTTTGAAACTTCCTGGTGGTTTAAAACTATGTGCCAGAACCGGGATTCGAACTATCAGTTTGTTAGAGTGAAAGAAACGAAAGAAAGGGAATAATCAAAGTTACATTGGGAGAATTGAAGCCAACCACTTCCTCGTCAAAATCTTATTCAAAACTCTTTATTCAGTTAGCGACATATATAAACTTGTCTTTCTAGACACTGGGCGCTGCATCATCCAAAAATAAGATATTTTACAGTCAATAAAATTTAAATTAATGTACTAAAGATAGACTTCAAAATATTGTAAATAATCGTGACAAAACCATACAGATTAAAATTATAAGATAAAATCACATGTTCAATATTTTGTGAAATGTGAAATTAACCCATAAGACATAAGTCTACACGACAAATTATTGTGTAATTGGTATTGCAGACTTGCATCATGTATCTCCACGATCGGACAGCATTAAAGCATGAAACTTTCGAAATCTTTTTATCATGACAAGTCAAAAACAATGTTGGTGAATAAGTATGTTTTTAAAAGTTTTTCTTTGTGATGAGGTGAATGAAATTATAACTTCAAAGATGACAGTTGAATATGCTGGTAGCGGCCACCTGAATAAAAAATTTATGCTCTCTGTTTAGCTTAATAAATTTATTGAACTGATTGCCCCCGTCCAAGTATAACAAAATCTCTATAATCAGTTTCAATATTAATATAGTAATTATTATAATAATAAAATTAGAAGTGTGCTATTGAGTTTCTTCAATATCGTTCCCTAAATTTCCACAGTAATCTGTTTCTATATTCATTGAAAATAAATCGATGTTATCCTTGTCACTGTTTGCCGTATGATAGTTTGTTTGACTATAACACAGAATTTCTATTAACTAATTATTTCATGTAGTTATCAACATTTACCTATAGTACCAAATATTTCAGTTTACCCACCGTTCCTCTTGCCCATGAATGCCGCCTCAGCCTCTGCTAGTCTTCTTTTCGTGTCCTTGCTTCGTCGGTCGTATGTTTTATTCATACAAGGGATAAACTCTAGTCTCCGATACCGCTTTGACCAATGACGTCATACATAATCGAGACATCCTACGAACACATGTTTACCACAATACGGTATCGGTAGTTTGATTTCTCCTAAATAGGTCGAATCTATTAGTGATACCACGTCTTCAAAATACATTTAATAATTAGGTAATTTTAAAGAAAGCTTGCACTCGAAGTTGTACGGCCTGAAATGATATATTTATGTCGAACATACAACTGTAAATCGATCGAGTGTTTGTCACGTACTAAAAAGAAAATTCTTGTTTAACCTATACCTAACCTTCTTAGGGCTACGCTACAGATAACTTTTTTTAAAGTGAGAGTTAGGGTGTCTTCAAAAATATCAGACACGTAAAAAGTGAGTACCGGTATTGAAACCACGCGCGAGACGGAATGACGTAAAACATAACGTCATTGGTCAAAGCTGTAAGGAGACTAGATTTGACCCCTTACAAGGCAGCATCATTAATTTCAACTGTGTCCTGATCACTACAGTTGCAACAGTTTTCACAGTGGAAATGGGCGCATCTAGAAGTATTTCCATACATAGTAGTGAAACGTAGACCGGTGTGCCTAATGTATCTAATGAGACGGAAAGGCTGGAGTTTAAAAACGGAACGTTGCTGTAACTTTATACTTCACAACAACGATCGATTCGTGACAGGAAAAAAATTGGAAGAAAATATTTTATATTTAATAAATAAAAACAACTGAAATACGGTCACTATCTCTAGATACCAGCAAAAATAAATAGTGAAAAGTTAATGAAAACAAAGTTTATAAGTGACGTGAAAATTACGAAAACGAGAAGGCACGTAATTTTAGCTATGATGGACAACCTGGGATTCAAAACCCATTTATCTTTACATGCCCACACATATCAAACAATGAACGCAGTAACTAAACCCAAGACGGAACAAAACCCAATGAGACCCTGAGCAAGAAAAAAAAAAAAAAAAAAAGGCTAGCAACCTGCTACCCATGTACTTCAATATGATGCTGGCAACAGTCGGAGCAAAATGCTCCGGCCTTTGGATATAATGGAGTCCAACCTCTGAGTGACAGACGAGGGACTCCTCAGATACGAATTGGCAAAAGATCTGGAATGAGGCGTGGACTACACTCGCAAGAAGGTGGAACTGGCACAGGGTAATGTTTCAGCTATTAGTGTAAATGTAAGGGGAGAGAAAGAGGTCGAAGTGGGAGAATAAAAGATCTAACTATCAAGAGTGAAAGCAGGAAGAACACAGAGTAGGGCTATACATCCGGATATCAATCTAACCCACTAAAATTACAATAAGGTATGTAAATGACCGACTGTTGCTGATACATTTGGCAATCTCCAGCAAAAATATTCGGATTGTATAAGTGTATTCACCCTATGAAGGGACAAATCAAGATGAGATGGAAAGATTTTATGTTGGACTCAGTGGTGTAGTTGTTAAAGGACGAGAACGGTGTTTTGCTCATCGGTGACTTCAGTGCCAGGATATCGAAAAGAAGTGTATGAAAAGATTATGGGTAACAGGAATGGAAAACAGTTCTTGGATTTATCTGCCAGTGTGAGCTTAGTTATCACAAACTCATTTTCTAAGCATAACAACATTCATCGGTATACTCAAAAAGGCTTGGAAACGAGATTTGTCATTCACTATACAGATCATTTAGTTAAACAAGCAGGCAAATATACGCATGTTTTCAGAGAGTTCTTTGATGATACTGATAATTATTTAATTTGCATTGAAGTTCGTTTTGTGAGGCCTAAAGGGTAGAAACGTCTATATGTAGAAGGATAAGAGCAGAGAACTTCAGGACAGGGAAATCTGCCGCAAACACATAACAATGATCTCAGATCAGAAAGGTACCAGATAGTTGAGTGTGGTCACTTACAGTCATTGGAACAGGAATGGACAAGGTACAGAGAACATTAGAGTATAAAGGCAGGAAGAAACAGACAGCTTGGTGGAATGACACAGTCAAGGAGGCCTCTAAAAGGAAAAAAAAGGCGTTTCAAAACTGGATCCATATTAGAAATCCGTCAGACAGAGAAAGTTATGTTGAAGAAAGAAACAAAGCCAAACAAATAATTGTAGAATACAAGCAGAAATCATGGGTATCCCTTGGAAATAAGTCAGAAACTTTAGGTTAACCCGCGGCAAAACCGTTCTGCAGCGTAATTAACATTCTTCGTAACGGAGGGAAGAAGGAATCGAAAAGTGTTTTGGAAAGGTCAGGAAAGCTGCTAGTGCATCCCGTGGAACATTCTGAGGAGTTGCTAAACGTAAATGAAACTTTGAAAGTAGTGTCAAATTTGACGGTAAAAGAATCACATTTGAGGAAGTGAAGAGAATGTTCAATCGAATGCAGTTTAATAATATTACTGGGGTAGCTGAAATTTGGTCGGAACTCATCAAATACGGTGGAATATCAGGTCCATGATGGATACACAGACAACTGAAATGGCGTGGATTAAGGGTCAGGTTTCGTCTGGCCGGACCAAAGCAATAATCTTACCAAGTTTCAAGCATGAAAACAAGAAACGACTGTAACAACTACAGAGGTATGTATTGGAGAGCATGTTATTAAACTTGGATTTGTCTTGCAGAAGAAGAGGGTATGGAGGCAACGTTAATTATTTATATGTGTGCAGTATAAGTAATCAGCAAGCATACATCTAGAAAAATACTGTGGGCTCAAATTTGGAAGAGTTAATTTGTTTCCAAGAAGAGCCTGTGTCCGCCAATTGCTAAGTGCTAACATTGTTATACAGGAGCATTAGGGCGCAAGTTTAAAGTAAGATCCTACCAGCTTATCAGAATTAGCATGTCCGGCTAACCAGCGTATTAGTGGAATAATTTTTAGTACTGAAACATGTTATATCCTGTGTTAAAGACTACATTCACATCTGTCATTGTCCACACCGTGTCGTGGGGCGCGGGCAAATTGCATTTCAACTAACAGTATTACATTAATTACGGGAAACTCGATCGATATCAGTTTGTCAGTTGCCTATTGATTGATCCTAAAGAGCTTCCTATCTATAGTACGTCAAATTTAAAGTTGATCGTGATAGTGCGTCACCTTTCAAATGTTTTTAGTCTATGGGACTTAACTACGGGGTCATCAGTCCCTAAACGTACAAACTACTTATGAACTACTTACAACTAAGGACGGCACAAATATCCATGCCCGAGGGAGGATTCGAACCCCCGACCGTAGTGGCCGTGCAGACCGTGACTGGAGCGCCTCAGTCCCCTCGGCCACCGCGGGCGGCAGTGCGTCACCTTTAAATTTGACCGTAATCAAGTGCATTTTCTACACCCACGTCACGAACAGACAATAACATCCAATTAAACTCCTCATAATAATACTTACAGGTTCTTGTACGAAGCATTAATTCTCGGTGTAAACCTAATGAATTGTCCTTAAGGCATTTAAATCCTATAAAAATCTGAACGTGTTTCACGACGACTTAGATTTTTTTCTTTTTTTTTCAGTTCAGTGTCATTCCAAAAGCCATGGCGTTGTTCCCTGTGTCGTTGTGCAACACATTGAGTGCTAAAATTATTAAAAAGCTCAAAGTTTTACTGAGATGTGTGTTAACAGACGTATATACTCAAAAAAGTTCAAATGTTTGTAGCGTCTATAGGACTTAACTGCGGGATCATGAGTCCCTAAACTTACAAACTACTTATGAACTAGGCTAGTCCTAAGGACGGCAGAAATATCCATGCCCGAGGGGGCTTTCGAACCCCCGACCGTATTGGCCGTGCAGACCGTGACTGGAGCGCCTCAGTCCCCTCGGCCACCGCGGCCGGCATACTCAAAAAAGTGCATATTGCTAACCATCAGCTGTCTATTGTATTTACCGGTTTCGGTTATGAAGTATCGTCCGAAAAGTAAATAAAACAAACTGATCACGTTCGCATATTGTCTGTCACCTTATCCACGTCAATCAATAAACGATACGTAAAACTCACCTGAAATTAGGTTCTGATGATAAATAAAACAGTGCCATTGGCCTGTTTAGCAATATGAATTTTTTAAAATATCGACATAGCGCTAATGTAGGACGCAGTATGCTGCAGTTTGGAACGGCGCGGCAGGTAGGTCAGCCATTACGGAACTTTTTCGCGTGGTGAAGCACAGCCGCGCTGGTGCGTATTGGGCACAGGGGTGCCGTAGCTGGCACCGCCGCCTCTGCTACCTGCGCCCCAGCCCAGCCGTAACCTGCTGCCTGCGGCTTATCGCAGCCGAGGCGGGACGGCGTGTCAAATTGCAGCGCAGGCGGCGTATTTTGGGCCGACGCCTCCCAGCCAGGGCGCGGGGCGGCTATCTGCGGACGCGGTATCTCAGCACCGCTAACTCAGCCCGCCGAATTGAATTTCCTGCGCCACATCTCCAAATACAGTCTCCTGTATTTTACGGTGGGGAGCTGCCCACTGCCCGCCTCTCGAATAAATACTTGCAGACCGGATATAGAGAGGGAAAACATAGCGTGCTGCGAGCCGACAAACTCACCTATAGGCTCATGCGTCTTCTCCCACCTCTTTAAATTGGATGTGGTGGCCACTACGAGTGTGTCGTCCACTAAAAGTGTAGTTGTTTGCCAAAGAAGTATAAGTAATGTCCGTGGGAAAGACATTTAAACAGATTGACAAATCTGAACAAAGTTAGAACAGGTTGACAGTTTCAAGTACCTGGATGTATTTTCTCACAGGATGGCAACATAGTGAAAGAAATGGAATCGAGGTGCAGCAAAGCTAATGAAGTGAGTGCTCAGCTAAGATCTACTCTCTTCTGCAAGAAGGAAGTAAGTACCAAGACTAAGTTAGCGGTGCACCGCTCTATCTTTCGACCAACTTTGTTGTATGGGAGTGAAAGTTGGGTGGATACAGGTTACCTTATTCACAAGGTAGAGGTTACAGATATGAAAGTAGCAAAAATGATTGCAGGTACTAATAGATGGGAACAATGGCAGGAGGGTGTCCATAATGAGGAAATCAAAGAAAAACTGGGAATGAACACCATAGATGAAACGGTTAGAGCGAACATACTGAGATGGTGGGGTCACGTTACACGCATAGGAGAAACAAGATTACCTAAGAGACTCATGAGCTCGGCAGCGGAGGGTAAGAGGTGTCGAGGCAGACCGAGAAGAAGGTACTTATATTCGGTGCAGAATGATTTTGAAGTAAAAGGCATAACATCAGACGAAGCATCAATGTTAGCATTGAATAGGGGATCATGGCGGAATTTTATAGAGGTACTACGCTCCAGACTGAACGCAGAAAGGCATAATCAGTCTCTAATGATGTAGATGATGATGATGGTCCCACAATGCCATGTTTGAACTCCTTTGAACTAGGAGTACTAACAACTGCCTCTCGGAACATTTATTCCTTAATGAAAAACTTTAGCTACAATTACTGATCAATTTACGACGTGTCTGAATGATTTACTACTAGCCGCGCGGAAATAATTGTGGGCTCTAACATTCTTTGCTGTGAAATGCACGCAGTTCTCCGTCTCGGGGGGGGAGGGGGGGGGAGGGTAGTCGAGTCGTCCAAGGGCATGTGTGTGTGTGTGTGTGTGTGTGTGTGTGTGTGTGTGTTTGTGTCGTTATTAGCATCAATTACTTTCAGTAGCTTGTAAGTTATGTCCCATAGCTTTTAGACATTTCAACATTTAAAATTACTAGTGGCCAGCTGCTTTTACTTCACTGACGAATATTCTAATACAACCAAAGATATTTTTGGGACATTATTGCTGCAGTGAACTTAGCCACTCTGGCAGTCTCCTGCACCAGCTCACCCCAAAATCAAAATGGCTGGTGCTAGGAATCTCATGATTGTCGCGTGGAATGTACTAAGTCTGCACACTAAAGATGATCTAGTCAGCCAATTTATTTGCGGTCTACGAAACGAGACACCCATAATAACCCTGGTATCAATGTCTGTTAGTTATAATAATAATAATAATAATCTCGTGTGGCTTATTGGCCTGGTGCAAGTCTTTCTATTGGACGCCACTTCGGCGACTTGCGTGTCCCTAGCCTACCCCAGTTATCCAACCGGGGAAAGGGTACCTACAGCTTAACGTGAAATCCGAACCACGTGTCGTTTCTGGCGACTCCGCACATGGTTGAGAAGTGAAGGATGGGTTAAAGTGCAGACTGAATAAATCGGGGGTCCGACCGGGTTTCGAACCAGCGACCCTTCCGTTTCCAGTCGAGCACTATACCCCAAGACCACCGGGACCGACGTCTGTTAGTTGAATTATTACCACACGGACCTACCCAAAGCGTGCGGAGCGGTGTGGACGGGGGGCGGCCTTCACCCGTACCCTATCACACTATCTCCCATTGGCTAGCTGGAAGTCACCTCAAAGTATCAACGGAATTTATTGCTATCATCGGTATCGACTGGGAACGCTATTAATTCGCACTGTCGGCAGAAATCGGTGCCCTGATTTCTCTCACCAACTGCCTCCCAATATTCTCCCTGTCATCACAGGGAAGAACTGGAATTATCGATAAATGGCAACGGTCGACAAATGCGGCGTCACAACGTCTCTTGAACCGACCGAGTAAGGGGATCCGTGTGTCTGTGGAGTATCATCGCAACCCTCTATTGAAATATTTATTCGGCGTCAGCAACGCACCCTACTATTAGAGGTGCATGGCCAGCCGAGCTGCAAACCTAACGAGAAAGCTGACGCATTGGTTGCCATATTTGAATTTAAGCCCATAGAGGACTCAGAAGAACACATCGTTGTGATCTCTGATCGACTTAAGGTACGTTGTGTTGCATGACGCCAAAGACACAACTGAAGTCACCACAAGTCACCACAAGTGACCATATCTTGACTACTCTAACGGAGTTCCCAATTCACTCCTGAAAACTACCTCCTTCCTATCTGGATGATATCATCAATTTAAGCGAGCCAGAAGATTGCCAAGGACTGGGCCATTGTCTCAAATTAGCTTGCTGTCAGACCTCACACAGTATGGTTACTGTTAGGGTAACTCAGTTGTCCATTATCTGCTACTCCTGGTTGAACCGGCATTTGATGCCCAGCTGCATAGTGAATGACTTGAGCCTCTCTTCTTGGATGTATCACAGGCCTTTGACTAACTGGAAAACCACGGCCCTCAGATCAAGCTCTACTAACTGGGAGTGCCAGTTCATCGACTGCTACCTCGAAGGCCGCACATTCCACGCCCGACTTAGAGATGGTCTGTCCACTCTAAGCAGATTCCGTGCTGGTGTGCCATGGGATCTCTCTTGGGGCCTCTCCTGTTGTCCTCATACACTGATGATACACCAGGAATGATAAAGAGCATCTTGCACTTAATTCAGATAAAACGGCACACAACAGCTGTAGCATGAGCGCCGATGACCATCGCCGATACTCTTCCCACCATGAAGAGGTATCTCTTCATGAGCGGCAGTGAACCCAATTCCTCATTGCCCCCAGAAGACATTCCTCATAACCTACAACCCATCCACGTCAGTGGAAGCCTCGTTCCCTGGAACGCAACAGCCAGGTACCTCCGCGCCACCCTTGATAGCCAGCTAACATTGCGTCTAAACATCATGCAGACACAAGACAGTGTGCGACTCCTCCGGCTCTATCTCTTGCTGAATCCAAACTACCGACTCTCCCCCCAACTTGGCATTAGCATGTATAAAGAGTCGATAGTGCGCCTTATAGTGGAGTATGGCGCTGTCTTCTGCGGATCGCCAACGAAACCGCACGTACGGCTTCTACAGACAGTGCGGAACCAAGCCCTGCACCTGGTCCTCCACCTGCCCAGAGACTTCCTTGTCGATCGCTTCCATGTATTGGAAACCGTATCAGGCGGACTGCTCGCATCTTCTACGAGAAAGCGGGACCATCCGAAAACAGACTCATTCGGATGTTGAAAACTGCAGCGCAAGATCAACACCCGCTGACCATATCTCCTGGTTACCTAGCCAGTTTGAAAACGATCTTTCATTTGAACATCTGCGGAGAAAATCGACTATGAAGTACACCGTGAACGTGGCAGAATATGAGGTAATGCACTGTATGCTATTAACTCCTACTCGTAGACGCCAGATATCTGCGTCATGTTCCGTGGCTGGCAGTTAGGGCAGTACGCGACGTCAACCAGGAAGAAAGTTTCAGCGCCATTGTGGCCGATGCTGTCGGTCTCTAGTAGTGGCCGACTAATCTAGAAGTACACAAACCATTTCACTCTGCCAGAAGGAGACTCATATCAGGAGTGATCGGAATTTGTAGTTACATGGTACTAGTATGCAAGCAGACAGGTCAAGTGGTGTTACAAAGCCTTGTATACATCATTATACTGTGTTATGATGGTTCCTGATTCATTTATCCTGCGTTTGGCGTTTACTTGCATACGTGTTTGCATTGCACTGCATCCATGCCGCTGCCTTCGCTTGCCTGCTCGTTTGACTGTTCCTAACTAATTCCTCGCATCTGCATTCTGTGGTCAAGAATTATATGTATTTTAAAGCTATTTGTAAACTGGTTTTGGCTCATGTTGTTACCCATGAATATCGATAGTCCTTGTTGGGTTGTATGGGCTCCGGATGCAACAGTGAAATAAGTTTAAGTGATGTGCATGTTTAAAGAATTTGCTAAGCCGTATTGAATAGTCTAGCATTGAAACTCGAAAAAATGAAAGCTATCATAAGAAGAAGTTAACAAAGCTAAAATCCAAACAGTCCCCTAACACACACGCAAAACACAAAGATTCACGAGAGAAAAATCACATCCAAGACTGATAAATCTCACTGACACTGTGTTAGAAACAGCGATGCACTTGGCGGAAGCATTGCAGCCAGATCAGCACCTTCCGTAACGGTTGCAGACCTGAATATTACACTTGTGGAATAATGACCAGCCGGCCGCGGTGGCCGAGGAGACTAAGGCGCTCCAGTCACGGTCTGCACGGCCACTAAGGTCCGGGGTTCGAATCCCCCCTCGGGCATGGATATTCGTGCCATCCTAGTTCGTAAGTAGTTCATAAGTAGTTTGTAAGTTTAGGGACTGATGACCCCGTAGTTGTCCCATAGACTATACAAACATTTGAACATTTGAATAATGACCAAATATTCCTCAAGAGCTGATTGATAACCTCATACTGTACATGCCAGTACGTACTGTACTGGCCGCCCTAGGTGATCACACACCATATTAGAGGGCAACGAGAATGATTTTTTTCATTATTATTGAAGCCCCTCTCTATGTAAACGCCATGCAACCCTCAAGTAAAGAGTTCAGTCACCAAAATATCGTACTGTAAGTACACAAACAAATTACAAAATGTTCAAATGTTTGTATAGTCTATGGGACTTAACTACAGGGTCATCAGTCCCTAAACTTATAAACTACTTATGAACTAGCTAATACTAAGGACGGCACAAATATCCATGCCCGAGGGGGGATTCGCACCCCCGACGTAGTGGCCGTGCAGACCGTGACTGAAGCGCCTCAGTCCCCTCGGCCACCGCGGCCGGCAAACAAATTACAATTGTAACCACAATCTGAATGAAATTTGCTACTGTGGTGTCGCACAAGTACAAAGTGCGCGCCACCTACTTTCGCCGCGCGCCGCCATGCATGCACGGCGCGGCGTTCTTCCGACGACAGCCATGAGCGCCCTCTGACAACGCCGCTCGTGGCCACCACTGAAGGACATCGGCCACTTCGCTCTTCGGACTGAGATAGCAACGAGTTAGGACCTTCGTAAGCAGATAGGCACCAGTGGAGACTTTGCTATTTGTACAGGCACTAGGCAGGCCTCTAACAACTATGTATCAACATTCTGCAGTACTATGTAAAAGTTAAGTATTGTTACATTCTGTGCAATATAGCTCTTTCTAATTTACTCGAGTGTTTATAGTTTCTGGCTGCTCCCCTCCGTACCTGCACCAGCGTGTCGGTCTTATTCCACTCGGCCACCGACACCTACGACGAGGCTGGGACACAAAAGCGGCGACGAAGTCGGGACACAAAAGTGGCGACGAGGAGTGATAGACGAACCTTGGACCAGCCCGCTTACAGCAGCCAGACAGCAGCAGTCGGAGCACGCAGAAATTGCTCCCGCCCACCCACCCTTATTATAAGATTTTTGGGGGAACATTTTCAGTTACGTGTTTGTGGACTTTTTTTGTTGCAGAGCGTCCTCTTTCATATTGCATTTGTGTTTTGTTATAAGTTACTTGTATACGCGGCGCCTAATCGGTCAGCATGGCCACTACCCCGAACCCAAACTTAATGGAAATTATTCAGTTACAGACGGCGCAAATTACCCAGCTCCTGCAGGCTGTGGCCCAGCTCACAGCGCAAGCAGCTCACCAACAACAACAGCCGCCGCTTCAGCAGCCCACACCTGCCGCCGCAACACTTCCTACGTTCCGCCAGTACAACGAACGTGAGGAAGAATGGAGCGACTACTTCGCACAGTTTCAAGAACTCGTCGCGGCTCATCAAATTACAGGTCAGAAAGTTAAGCATCTTTTGTTGTCCGTGGTGGGCCCCAAAACCTTCGTATTACTGCAGAAACTATTCCCGCAAGCATCTCCTCGTGATGTAGACTTTGAACAAATTGTAGATGCACTGAATGCTCATTATGAGAGAAAAGTTCTTGTAGCCGCTGCACGATACCGATTTTTCAGGCTTAAAAAATTACCGCAGCAGTCACACCAAGAGTGGATTACGGAATTGAAGGGCTTAACCCGCCAATGTAAATTTACTTGTTCTTGTGGACTTTCGTATAGTGACGTGATGTTGAGGGATGCGATTACGCAGAACATTCAGGACCCCAGAATTAGGGCAGCAATTCTGAAACAGTCAGACCCTTCATTAGACAGTGTACTGCAGCTTATAGAAGCGCATGATACTTTTGACTTAGCAGATGTAGAAATGCAAGGCCACAGTGTAAATTCAGTGCGCCGTAACGGACGCTTTCCTAGCCGTAGTTCTCAGTATAGCACTAGTGATTCTTATTTTTCTACCGGCCGTGCTGAACAGACAGTGAACAGTAGCCAGTGTAAAAGTGCGACGCAAAGGTCGCCCCGTCGTGTTAGAAACAGTAATTTGAATAACGGGCGCCAACGCTCATTTCAGAAAAATGTACGTAAATCTTGCCTCCAGTGTGTGTCTCGCCACAAGCGTGCTCATTGCCCTAGTCGCAACGCAACCTGTTATCAATGTGGCAAATTGGGACATGTGCAGTCTGTGTGTATGCAAATTCAAAACTCAAAGAACAGTAACGTTAGAAACAGTGCTTCGCAGAGTGCGAGAACAGTTCATTCTGTAAATGTTATACGGGCTGTGGAATTGAACACTGCTTCCCTTGGATCTCAATTGCAAGAAAGTAGTTCTGCGCCTATGGCAAATCTATATAGTGCACCACGTAGCAAGCGCCGACGAGCGCGTAAAACAGTGCAACAGAAAAGGGTTCGGGACAAGCAAAATGACTATGAACAGTGCATTCCTGTAGTGAAATTAGTGCCTTCTGCAACTGCTCCTTGTAATAGTGCCCAGTACTGTGTAGCTAGTGACAGTAGAATTGGTGTAGCTACTCAAAGTAATTTTAGTGCAGTAGCCTCGCATTGCGCGGACGCCGATCCGGCGGTAGTGTCATCTAGTGACAGTGTTGTTAATCCGCTGCGTGCCGAGTCTGCGCCGCTTCCTTCACTACGCGGCCAACGCAGACGCAGCAAACAAGCTGTATTAGACGTTGCCCACATTCGCGCACCTGTCGAGCGCCGCAAGCAAAAACTTTTTGTGAATCTTTCCATTGACAATAAGACTGTGCAATTTCAGCTCGATACTGGTTCCTCTGTTACCTTAATTAATAAAGATACTTATGAACTTCTGGGTTCGCCAAAATTGTCGCCGTCACAGCAAGTGTTAACAGCTTATACAGGTGAAAATATTCCCGTGCTAGGAACGTGTAGCCTGCCCGCCTCTTTTCAAAGTGTAACAAAAACAGTTGCTTTTGTAGTTCTTCAGGCCAAATCGACACAGAACATTTTTGGACTAGATGCTTTTGACTTGTTTGGTTTCTCAATTCAAAGAGATGTGCTTCAAATTTCGTCAATAGTGCCTCAGGATAAAATCAATGCATTGTGTGACAAATATAGTGACTTGTTTTCGCCGGAACTAGGTTGTGCAAAAGACTTCGTGGCACATGTAACTTTAAAAGAATCTGCAGTTCCAAAATTTCGTAAAGCTAGACCAGTGCCTATCGCATTGCGTGATACAGTTGCCGAAGAACTTAAACGTTGGCAAGATAGTGGGGTGATTTCTCCTGTTTCTGCGAGTCAGTGGGCCTCGCCTATAGTAATTATACCCAAGCCGTCAGGAAAACTTCGTCTCTGTGCGGACTTCAAATCAACTGTCAACAGTCAAACAATTGTAGACACTTACCCCCTGCCCAGACCTGACGAACTAATGGACAAATTAGGACAGTCTCGCTTCTTTTCTAAGATTGATTTAGCAGAGGCATACTTACAGATTCCACTTGATGACGAGTCAAAAAAGTTTTTCGTCATTAACACTCACATGGGCCTTTTTCAATTTCAACGCCTACCCTTTGGCAGTTCTTCCGCCCCTGCTATTTTTCAGCGTTTTTTGGAACAGCTGACAGTTTCTGTACCGTGTTGTTCGAACTATTTAGATGATATTGTGGTATCCGGACGTACAGTTGAAGAACATTTAGCAAACCTGGAGTGCCTTTTCAACGTGTTGACTGCAGCAGGTCTACGTTGCAATAAAGCAAAGTGTTCGTTTTTTCAAACTGAAATAGAGTACCTAGGCCATGTGATTAATGCCCAAGGAATTCATCCCTTACAGTCACATCTTAGAGCAATCAAAGACTTGCCTCCTCCTAAGAATGTGCATGAATTGCAAGCAGTAATGGGAAAGCTTAACTATTATTTCAGGTTTATTCCCAATGCCTCTCAGATTGCAGCTCCACTGCATCACTTACGTAGGAAGAATGTTCCTTTTGTATGGTCCAAACATTGCCAGGTTGCCTTTGACAACTTAAAGTCTGCACTACTCAGTGATGCATGTCTGATTCCCTTTGACCCCCAGAAGCCTGTAGTGTTAGCAGTTGACGCCTCATCGTACGGTCTCGGCGCAGTAATCTCACATCGTATTGGTTCTCACGATCGTCCTATTGCCTTTGCATCCAAGCTACTGACGCCGACGCAACAGAATTACAGTCAGATAGAAAAGGAGGCCTTAGCAATCATTTACGGCGTCACAAAGTTTCATCATTATCTCTATGGCAGAAAATTCTATTTGTTGACGGACCACAAGCCTCTCACGTCGTTGTTCTCACCCACAAAGCCAATTCCGCCACGTACGGCACAAAAGCTTCAGAGATGGTCCTTGATATTGTCTAATTATCAGTATGAGATTTTGTACCGACCTACCACTAAACACGCCAACGCGGACACACTTTCCCGACTTCCGGTTGGCCAGGATGTGTCGTTTGATTCTTCAGAAACGGCATGTTGTCAGATAGACTCCAGAGATGCTTCCGCTGTCGCAGACTTTCCTTTAAACTCTCGTCGGGTTGCACAGGAAACAGCTGCGGATGCAGACTTAAGTGTGGTAGCACGTTTTGTTCGCTCAGGGTGGCCTGCCAGAGCCAAAGACATTGATCGGCCTCTGGTTCGACGTTATTTTGCACAACGTCATGCATTATCTTTAAGTCAGGGTGTACTGTTGTTGCATACCGACAACGACCAAGCAAGAGTAATTGTTCCTCGTTCCCTGCAACGAGAAGTGTTATGCCTCCTGCATCAAGGACATTGGGGTATTGTTAGGACAAAGCAACTGGCCAGACGTCATTGTACCTGGGTTGGTATGGACGCTCAGATAGAGAGCATGACATCACAGTGTACAGTTTGTGCGGAGCATCAGGCGGCTCCTCCGCAACGTTTCTCAGACTGGCCACGCCCCAAGGGACCATGGCAACGTTTACATATTGACTTTGCCGGACCTTTCTGGAATACGCGCTGGTTAATTGTTGTAGACGCTTTCAGCAAGTTTCCTTTTGTGATTGCCATGAACTCAACGACAGCTTCTAGTACAATCAGTGCCTTAACATCAGTGTTTTGCATCGAAGGTTTGCCTGAAACTATCGTCAGTGACAATGGACCTCAGTTTGTTAGTGCGGAATTTCAACAGTTTTGTCGTGTGAATGGCATTCAGCATATCACCACCGCACCTTTTCACCCTCAGTCCAATGGTGAAGCAGAACGTTTCGTTCGAACATTCAAGTCTCACATGGAGAAGATGAAAGGTCAGCACTCCAGGCAGCAAGCTCTTCAAATTTTCCTGTCTACGTATCGGTGCATGCCACGTGACGGCCCGTCTCCTGCCGAGCTGCTACACGGCCGCCGTCACCGCTCTCTCCTTCACCTGCTGCAGCCTCCCACACACCGAGTCGGTTCGTATGGCGCTACGCGTTTTCAGGTTTCTACGCCGGTGCTGTACAGGGTGTTTGCTGGCAACAAGAAGAAATGGTTACCGGGCACCATTCAGCGCGTGCTTGGTCGCAATATGTTTATTGTACGTTCTTCCACAGGGTCGGAGCTGCGGCGCCACACAAACCATTTGCGCCTGCACAGGCCGCGCGATCCTGTCTCCGGTTTCTTGATTCCAGACCCAGTTCACCGCCAGGGAGCACAGCCACATCGTTCGTCCCCGGACTACGAGCTCCCTATGGACGTCGACGTACATCCGACGCAGTCGTCGCCGCCGCTGTCGCCGCCGCAGATGACAGCGTCACCGAGAGGGACTCCGGGACCGTGCGGGCCCCCCCAGCTTGGGCCACGCACCTCAGAAGAAGATGACCTGCTCCCTCTGGGCGGGGGCGGGCGCCCTTCCCCAGGTTTCGGCGGGTTCCCTGGAGGATCGCAAGGCGGATGCCGGGGCGCGGACGGCGTCTGGATCCCGGCCTCAGCTACGACGCCCGTCCCACCAGTAACGCCCCCGCTCAGGCCCTCCTCCCAGTGCCGTCGCCGTGGCCCTCAGCCCTACGCCACGACGGCGCGGCGGTTTGGGGGGGGAGGGGTGTGGTGTCGCACAAGTACAAAGTGCGCGCCACCTACTTTCGCCGCGCGCCGCCATGCATGCACGGCGCGGCGTTCTTCCGACGACAGCCATGAGCGCCCTCTGACAACGCCGCTCGTGGCCACCACTGAAGGACATCGGCCACTTCGCTCTTCGGACTGAGATAGCAACGAGTTAGGACCTTCGTAAGCAGATAGGCACCAGTGGAGACTTTGCTATTTGTACAGGCACTAGGCAGGCCTCTAACAACTATGTATCAACATTCTGCAGTACTATGTAAAAGTTAAGTATTGTTACATTCTGTGCAATATAGCTCTTTCTAATTTACTCGAGTGTTTATAGTTTCTGGCTGCTCCCCTCCGTACCTGCACCAGCGTGTCGGTCTTATTCCACTCGGCCACCGACACCTACGACGAGGCTGGGACACAAAAGCGGCGACGAAGTCGGGACACAAAAGCTACTATATTATGTTGTGAATCATATCTCACTTGACCCCCTAATTGTTTTGAATAGTGCATATATAGTATCGGATGTTTCTGATATATTTGACAAAACAAGACCACGCCATCTACACTTGGCAAGTGCCGTCATGAAGACATGAAGCAGTCCGAAGGCGTAATGGTGGTTGGTGCTTGACGGGAACTTCTATATGAGAAGTTTTGCAAGAACTCCGTCGGCTTCACACTTCCAATTGTTTCCTAAGCGAACCGTGAGTGGTGGAACGAGGGTGTCACAGACCGCAAGCGTGAACTACGAGCCAACCGACCACTCTCGATGACCGTGACCACGATTACTATCGGTCAATAGCAACGGCAACATTGTAAAAATTAAAGCTGATTTCATCATAGAACTCAAATACAGGTACTTCAAAAAGGTGTGCAAAACTTTGGTAGGTAGTACCAAGACAATAAGTACAATAAACCTTTCTTGGGAAGCGCGTACTTTCTGAGATAAGCACACTAGTTCGTAGTGACTGAAGACGTTTGGTTGTGATGGACAAGAGATTCTTCGACGATTTTTGCACAACGTACAAACCGTACTTACAGGTGTATGAAACTAGAATTTTCCAAATATATTGAAATGTGCTAACAATTAACTTTGTTAATATAACGTTTTAATTTTTTATCTCTACATAAAAATGTAAGTGTAACAGCTCTGTCAGTTTCTCATAAATAAATTCTAGAGTTTCATACACCTTTGAGTATCGTTTGTATACTGTGTAAAACTCATCGACGAATCTCTCTTACTTATGAAGAAAAGATACCTATAACAACAAATGCAGCCAATAGTAAATGCAGAAATAGTGAAACTTCACAAATGAAAATAAAAATTACTTCATTATGTTTTAGAACTGCCAGTGTTTACGAGTGTGAATCCTGAATGCTTCCCAGTCATGCCGATAAAATGTTGGGAATTTATTTGTAAAAGTACAGACAGTGGATATTAAAGTGCCCGGTCGTACCTCTCCTGCCTGAAGTCGGCTCGCTTAACGTTCTAACCCCCAGGAACCGACGACATGAGCAGTTTGGTCCTTTAGGTGCACATACTTTCAATAGCTATCTGTTAGCCTCGCTAAAATTTAGAAAAGGCAACACCGATTTTGACAATATTTTGTTCCGTTCCATTTATTACAAGGGTTATTTGGAAATAAATAGGAAAACCCAAAGATAAAGCTCATCCTTGGCGATTAGTTCTTGTATTCCGGCCACTTTCTTTCAGCCCAGTATCTCTGCTACGGAGCAGAAGTTTACTTATCGCGCCGTTCCTTAGTCACATCTTGCGTTTCTGCCAGTTGTGGCGCTGTCGATTTCGATTGCTGATATCTTTGACGGGTACATCGAGCAGCCTGGATTGAAAGGCAGTAAGAGTTTGCCAGGCAGAGAGATCTAATGCCGAGGGGCTTGCCGAACGATTGGCAAAATAAGTCCGGCCGTCTTGTCATGTTTCTTCCCGGCGTGTTCTCCATGCCGTCTCAACTGTACGACAGCCCAATGAGAACGCAAGGAGGGGGGGGGGGGAGAGGCTGACAATGCGGATGAGAACGAGTCCTCTTCTGATGACGATCAAGAGGACGGCTTTTCATGCCGTTGGATAGGCGCACGAGTAATTTCTCTATGTTGCTAACTTCATTTGTTTAGTCATAAATTTGGTTGTCACGTTTGTACCCTCTCGTCGTTGCTATCCGAAGCTCGGGAGTAATTTGAGAATAGTAAATTTTCAGTAGTATTCAATTTAATTGTATACTGTGCCGTATCGGCGTTTACTGGTGCCACTTTCGTTGCACGATTGAGGTAGCCGCCATGCCCACGCGGTCGCACTATACACGGCGCGCATATCCACAGGAGGATTTATATATTTTGCCGAGGAATAGCCATTAAGCAGCATCTACGTATCAAGCAATACCAGGTTTTGTGTGGCAAGTGAAGCAGAAGAGTTATTTAATCCGTTTACGTGTGTCGTACCGTTAACAGTTGCTCAACCGTTCCGCGACGGTATCGGGCATTATTGGGTATCAAGATAATGAAGCGGTGTTATCTGAGTAATTAGCATCACCATTTGTGACGCGTCGCAGATTAAAATTAAACGGACGGCCGTGTCGCATATTGAATCCGTGACGCAAATCTTGGACTGCAATTGTTGTCATCGCCAACATTGTCTTACATCAAGGAAGCGCAACTATCAAGTCAGTAAATCGTGTAATTGTGGCATTAATTAAAACCTGTGACTTTCGCCGTTTACTGCGACCTCAAGAATTTCGGGCATCCGTGTAGCGAATTTGAACATTGACCCAACTGAGAACTTTTCTGCAACCAACAGACTGTGAGATTGTATACTAAAACTTTTTATTGGTGTTAAATAGTGCCGAGAAACATTTCTGATTTAAATAACATATTGTGCAATCTCTTGGACAAACTGTGAAACCTGCATCGTAACCGTTATTAGCTCTTAAGGCAGCTCAACCACGTGTTTGTGTGAGCTGATGAGTATAACTTGAGAATATTCCAGCGTGTGGACTATTATTCAACTTAAAATTTCCTATCAATATTAATAACTTTCGTAAGCTGTGTTAATGAAACTATTGTGTTTAATGGTGAGAGGATTTACGGCCTAGGGAAGCGTTTCGGCAGGATAGACATGTGGACATTCATATATTCATATCACAATTAGCAGCCTCATCCGCCAGCCAATTCGAATTAACTGCAACAAATCAATAGTGACATTAAATAATTAATCATCATACTTTTTCCCCATGCTGTGTCACATTTTTCTCGCAGTATCTCTTCAAAATTTGATAGGCAGTGATACCTATTTTCTTCATTTATTGTTATTTCACGCTAACCATACATACAGCCAGCAGGGTGGCAGAAGCTTAGGCGCTGTTCTGCAGTGGATAGAATTTATAAAACAATGGACGTGATGAAATTAAAATAAGAATGACATGGCGTTAAAATGTGGAGTATTAAAATCCCTGATATGTACAAGTAATTGATGAACATACAGTCTACAGATGACAAAAACATGTAGTCAATGAAAATCCCTGTGCCATGGCGACGATGAAAACACAGTGAGGAGACACCAGACTCACGAAGAACACTCGGAGACACTGGTTAAACTACACGGCGGCGACATTTGTTCGTGGGTGGTGGACGCACTGATTAAAACACACTGAAGCAATGAAGGCACTGACACTGGACATAACACTGTTTAAAACGACGGCACTGAGGACCCCGCAAAGGATGGGAGAGGGTAGAGTGGGAAGCGCGGATGGAAGGGGTGGGAGAGGCTGGGGAAGAACTCCATCGCTGGGAGGGGCATAGTCAAGGGGAACCGTGAGGGGGCATTGCATCCAGGGGGAGAGGCACAAGGTTGGTAGGACGGGTAGACTTCAGGACGGACGGCGACATCCGGTAGGGGAACGTGGCGAAGGCTGAGAGAGGGTGTAGAGAGGGAGCGATGTAGTGATGGAGGCAAGGCAGATGTCCAGGATGCTGTAGACCAGAGGGTTACGGGAATCTATTATGCATTTGATATAAAGGATCCAGATCAAGGTATTTCAGGAGAAGAGGGAATAGATTGAGGTCGAGGATCGACATAGGGGAGCAGGATACGGTAGGGGAGGCAGAGGGCGCGTCATTCAAGGATTTGGAGGATCTTATTATAGCCTACCCCCGAGCAGAAACTAGCTGATGGAAGCTACAAAGAAAAGGACGCATTAGGGATTCGAAGGCGTACAGGATGGTGGAGGGGCTGAATTCTCACGTCTGGCGGATGAGGAGTTTGAGGAGGTTGAGATGGAACATGGCTTTGTGAAGGACGATGCGAAGGTTGGGGGAGGGGCGTCTGGTAAAGGGAACAGTTGAGGGTGAGGCCAAGGTATTTTAGGGTGTGTGTGGTAGATAGGACGATCGCGGAGGAAAAAAAAAGATAGAGGTCATGGAGGCGGAAGGAAGTAATGGTACGACTTATAATGATTGCCTGCGATTTTTTTGGGATTGATGGAAAGGTGTCACCGGTTGCACCATGCTGCGAACTTGGTGACGTGAGACTGGAGCATGTACTGGGAACGGACGAGGGAGCGGGCGAGGGCCACGAAGACGGTGTCTACAGCATATTGCAGGAGCTGGACGGAAGGCTGGGGTTGGGTCGTTTAAGCGGAGTGGATGAGGTAAAGGAGGGGAGATAGGACAGAGCCCTAGGACACCCCAGCGGGTAGAACAAACGGGAGTTGGAGTTGCAGGGGGGGGGGGGCAGTGGGTGAGGAACAAAGCAGTGAGGTGGACATAATTAAGAGGAATGGTGTAGAATTGGAGATTGAGATGGAGACCGGAATGCTATATATGGTGGTAGGTTTTCTCAGTATCGAAGGAGATGAAGAGAGCAGAGTGATAGCAGTTTAGCTCGACAGGTGAGGAAACGGACACCAGAAGGACACAGAAGGAAGGTCGGAAGCCACATTGGGAGAGGAGTAAGAAATGGTGTTGTCGGAGATGGGAGTGAATGGAGCAGGAGCGATTATTTCTAAGACGTAACTGAAACAAAGGTAGGACTGTTGGGTAGGTAGGATGAGACCTGGGATGGAGGTTTGATAGGTTTAGGGGGATCATGAGAATATGGGAGTATTTCCACAGGCTGGGGTAGAAACTGGTGTGGTAGATAACATTGTTGAAGGAGGGCACAACGGTATGGAAAGATTGGGACCGGAAGGTGTCTATAGGTTAGCCAGTCATGACCAGGGGTGGTGTTGTCTTTTGAGCGAAAAGTGTCAAGGATGTTATGGGCGGCGATGGGCGTGTTTAATTCTGAGGTGGGGGTGATAGGGTCCAAGTGCTGAAAGCTGGGGTCAAGCGAAATTGGCAGGTGTCGGTGCGCTCATGAACCTGAGAAGAGGGGTAGTGAAATTGAGGATTGACACGAATGGAAAATGGAGAGGTCAGTGCTAACTAAGTAACTGCAGGCTTATAAAGAGATTATTTATTCAAATAACAGCTGAGAAGTGTGCAAGAAACTATAGTCCCTACGTCTCTCTTAGGGAAAACATAATTCTTCACGAAAAGAGCAGTGCTGAGGCGTTTTAGAGCTGATTAATAGCCACGGGGCGGGAGGGAACACGTGCTCGCAAAACAGGCCGATTCCTCTGGCACGGCTGAGTGCTTCGGGGCGGCGCCTCCCACCGGCGGAGAGTTACGACCGGCGCGGCGGCCGGCGTTTTCATCCGCGGCGCGGTGCCTCCGCGAGGCGAGCAGTAATTCACTTTATTCCGAAAAAAGGCCGAAAAAGCAAGGGTTGCGCGCCGCGCCGCGCTGCGCAGCGCCACACTGCGCCGCGCCCGCTCGCAAAAACGGAGCCGGCAAACGGATATTAATGGGCGCTATTTGTGGTGTTGTTCCTCCGTTTCCCGGTGTTATTCGTCTGTTTTTAAGTACCGCGCGCGATTCCGGAACACCCCGAGTACCGCTTTAAACTCGGTCCTTCGGCCGCTTTTAGCTCTCTGTATCTAACAGGTGATATACGTAGGGCCGGCGCGACAAATATCTCGCCTCGCAAACTACGGCGTAATTCAGCCGTTTTACCCTCGAGCCGCGCAATCGTGGGAGAAGAGTAAAATATTGCAGGCTAATAGACTAGTTATTCTTTTCTTGTTAATTAACCCTAGAACTCTGTCTGTTAAATTACTCTAGTACTCTGTGAAACATCTTTATATTGTGAAAAATCATTTTATAAAAACTAGCAAAGAAGAACTGCAGTCAATATTAATAAACTTCAGAGAAACTTTAGAATAAACTCATGCAAAAAAAAAAAAAAAAAAAAAAAAAAAAAAAAAAAAAAAAAATACCGACAGTTTTCTGGATGTCTTCTTATTGATGATTGCTTCATCACATCTCAGGGTCATCATGTGGTTCACTTTAAGGCCCAAGTAATAAACTAAAACTAAAGTTTTCACTCTTGAGAAAGATTTGTAATTTTTCTAGAAACATTTACATCACAACTGAAACTTTACAAAAAAAAAAAAAAAAAAAAAAAAAAAAAAAAAAAAAAAAAAAAAAAAACCGTGATAGCTCATCACTTCTAACTGCTCGAGAAGACAATACAAGACTGACTGCTAATTAAATAGCAAAGATATTGCTCTTCCACTTTTTTTCTTTTATTTCCAAAAATCAATTTTTTTCTTCACAACATTAATTAATAATTGTCTATTATTATTATTAATTTTTTCTCTTTTTTTAATAATAGAAAATTAAATTAAAATAGAAATTCGCTTCTTACTGTACTGATGCCCCAACATTCCATTCCTGGTAACAGCACAATCTGTCTGGGTCATCTATCACCACAATCAATATACAAATAATTGTGCGTTATAATCACTCAGTAATCAACGTACTGTGGTTTAATAGTAATTGTTTACTTTTTAGAGACATTTCAGATGCATTTTAACAGTTACTTACATAGGAGAATTAAATTATATCAGGCAGAGTTATTACATACCTGAACTTAAAATGTTTTTAAATCTATCGCACCAAACTGCGTGGTCATCAGTCCATAGGTTACAAACTACTTAAATTAAGGTAAGCTAATCTCCGGACAACACACACACACACACACACACACACACACACACACACATATATATGCCCCAAGGAGGACTCGAACCTCCGCCGGCGAGCAACTGCGCGCTCCGCAGCGAGACGCCTTAGACCGCTCGGTTACTCCACCGCGGCTATCTGAACTTAAAATATCGTTCTAAGTCATCATTTGTTCACTAATGATTCACAATGGCTTTAATTTACAGAAAATGTGATGAAAGGGTCAATGCAGGAGAGGATGTAGGATTGTTTTCCTTTTGTTTGGGGGGCGTAAAATTTGTGTGATTGGAGGAATAAACAGAAGTAAAGGGCCATCTGTAAATTACGTCACACGTTAAGAGGGGAAGGATCAAGAAAGTGTGACCTTTGTGAAGAAGGTTTTCATTCATTATTGTACTGTTCTTCTGTAAATCAGTAAACGTATGCATTCTCATAAATATTTCGGATATATCTCCCATTTCCCTCCTCCTTTGCGTCCGCCACTCACTCAGCGGGAAACAATTCAAAAACTCTAACCAGAATCTGTACCATAGCCATCTGCAAACATTTTTTATACTGCAAATACCGGGTGATTAAAATTTCAGTATAAATTTGAAAATATAATAAATCACGGAATAATATAGATTGAGAGCTAAAAATTGACACACATGCTTGGAAAGACATGGCGTTTTTTTAGGGGATGGGGGGGGGGAGAGAAGAAAAAATTAAGTTCAGAAAATGTCCAACAGATGGCGCTGGACAGCAAAACGTCAGTGACTGCGAATGAAAATCGTGTATAAATGGAGTTGTAATGAGTGAGAGAATCAGATGCACCAGCAGTCGCAGCATGTTGACGTTAAGTGAAAAGGCGCTTTTGTAAGGCCGTATTATTAGAAAGGGGAATGTGCTAGTTCAGTGTTACAATCCTATCGCTATAGGATGGGGATTCGAACGGATAAACTTTCGTTGACAAATGCTGTTGTGGCGAGAATGATTTCGAAGTTGGAAGCCACGGGTTGTTTAGACGATAGACCCGTAGTGGCCGACCCAGCAGAAGGCGTAATGCTGTTGAGACAGTTCAGGAAGAAATGGAGACTGTAGCGGGTTCGTCTATGCACGGCGAAGTCAGCGCTCGTGCAGTCGCACGTCGCACTGACAATCCATACACTACTATTTGCTTGGCACTTACGCGCATCCTCCGATCCTATCCTTACAAAATCCATCGGAATCATGAACTGTTACCTGGCGATTTAGCGAAGCGGAGGGCATTTGCGGTGTGGAAGTTTCAAAAGATGGCGGAATATTACGATTGGTTGAGTAACGCATTGTGGACCGACGAAGCTCATTTCACGCTCCGAGGGTCTGTCAACGCCCACAACTGCAGAATTTGGGCTACTGAAAATCCTAGAACTGTTGTGGAAACTCCATTGCACGACGAGAGAGTCACGGTATGGGTTGGATTTACCACATCTGCCGTTATCGGGCTTTTTTTCTTCGAGGAGCTGCGTGATTCTGGTTTTGTAACTGCTACCGTGACGGGTAAGAGGTATGCCGATATGTTACAGAATCGCATCATCCCCCCTGGCTGATAAACACCTGCTGGAGCGTACGATTTTTATGCAGGATGGCGCTCAACCCCATATTGCTAGACTCGTGAAAGATCTCTTGCGTGCATCGTTTTGTCATGATCGTGTGCTCAGCCGCCACTTTCGTCAAGCTTGGCCTCCCAGGTCCCCCAGACCTCAGTCCGTGCGATTATTGAATTTGGAGTTACCTGAAGTCGCAAGTGTATCGTGATCGACCGACATCTCTAGGGATGCTAAAAGACAATATCCGACGCCAATGCATAACTTCGGACATGATTTGCTGTTTACAACATTATTTCTCAACTACAGCTATTGTTGAAGAATGATGGTGAACATTTTGAGCATTTACTGTAAAGAACATCATCTTTGCTTTGTCTTAATTTGTTATGCTAATTATTGCTTTTCTGATCAGATGAAGCGCCCTCTGTCGGACATGTTTTTGAAGATTTGATTGATTTATTTATTTTTATTTTATTTATTTATTTATTTATTCTTTCCTTTGTTCTAATAAAACCCCATCCCATTCCTAGCATGTGTGTCAATTTTTACTTCTCTATCTACATTATTCAGTGATTTATTATGTTTTCAAATTTATACTGACTTTTTGATGTCCTCCAATAAATTACTTATACTTTTCTGCAGGCTGAGCTGTATTTTGCGTCCTTTGATCGGGGGCAAATGGAGTATCTGCCTTACTTTCTCTTCTGATTTGTCTAACAGACCGTCAAATCAACACCGTTTTATACTAGTAACAAATTACTTGTTCCTTGCATGTAGTAAACTCAAAGCTCCACTTGTAGCTTTGCCATTTCTTTAGCCAACGTCATTAGAAACAGACGTCTCTCTGTTTTCTGAACAGCAATAGAGGCATTGAGAGCAGCTATATCGACAAGATCATAAAATACTGCTATTTGTTTCATTATATAGTACGAACTCATTTGATCATGCGTATCGACAACTGACTTTGTTGAGTTGTAATACAACATTACTTCCAGTTTTATGAAAGCTGTAGTTCTAAACAACAGCTCAGTTCAGTGTTACCAATTCAAAATATCCAACAAAGAGGCTAATTGTTGATAATCTATAAATTCTATGAATATTACATATAATGTATCTGGGGGCCATAATTTACCCCTATAATAGTTGTTTTTAGTTATTGATATAAATATTGCATCAATCACTACCAAAAATTTTGTGAATGATTTGCAATCGTATGTGACAAAAGTCATCAGATTCTTACTTTTTCCATAAACTTTAATATGGTTTCATCCAGAGTAAATATGCTTTGGGGCACCTAAAATACCCGACAGAGTAGTAGCGCTAACGAAGCATATGTTGAAGGTAATTAGTAAATAAGATTAATTGGTACTAGAAGGGATTCAAAGACAGATGTGCACCTGACTTGTTTCCACTAGCAGAGAAAACATACAAGTTTGTCTTCTCTCTAGTCCTGCAGCTTAATGTCGCACTTTAGGATAATGTCAGTTAATTTACGGTACGCCAGTAATCTCAGCTCTTGCTGGTGATGTACGTTAACGAAGGGGTGTGTTAAATCCGACGGGATTATCACGAGCGTGTGTGTGTGTGTGTGTGTGTGTGTGTGTGTGTGTGTGTGTGTGTGTGTGAACACAGTCGACCGTCTCGAATCGGGGAGCTCCCACTGACACCAGCAGTGTGGAACCTGAGAGGTTACCTCATCTTTCGGCAGTAATTATTATTATCTTTTGCCCGCGATTTCATGCGTGTAGATCCGGAACTTACGTGAGCTTTGAAAAATTCTGTTCAAATCTTATGAGACTTAACTGCGGGGTTATCAGTCCGTAAACTTATCAACTACTTATGAACTAACTTATACTGAAGACAGCACAAACATACAGGCCCGAGGGAGGATTTGAACCCCCGACGTTGAACGGCCTCGCGCACCGGAGCAGAGCGAAAAATTCTGAAGCTTAATCTCGGCGGTAAAAATGAAAATAAGAAGGCATTACTACTATTAGTACTATACTACATATGATATCTCACAAGATAGAACATTACTTTTAGTTTAGACAGCTTTTTTTAGAAAGAAATTTGAAACTTAACCTCAGTGTTAAAAACGAAAATAATAAAGACATTACTACTACTATATGTGATATGTTAGAAGACAGGACATTACTCTTAGTGTCAAATTGACTGACTTAACAATACCCAGACGACGATGCATGTGATCTATGTCATCCAAACAAACTAATCAACAACAGAATTTCATTATCAACTACAGAAACGTATCAACAATAGCAATATCAGCTTTATCCTTCACCACAGACATACATTAACTAGAGTGGAAATGCACATATATATTAATCACCTGAAAAATGCTCCTGTCAGAGCAGAAGAATCCAAATATGTTCCTGTTTAAACAACACTGACAGAAAACTGGGGAACCAACAGCCAAAGTTCTCATTCAGTCTTCCTCATCAGAAATTTTGGCATGGGGATATATACTCGCTCTTTCAACACAGAACATGCTACACCCTTATACCTAGTCAATCATCATAAGGAAACTTACTGTCTATGTATTCTTTCCCCCACGATCTCATTTTTCTCCCACTGTCACTTTCTTTCTGCCTGTGCCTCCCGCTGTCATTGCCATCATCCATTTGTCTCCAATATGGCTGCGTTCTTCTGTCATTGTCTATCTCAGTGGCGGCGTGTCCTATGTGTTCACCGGTTCCGTGAACACCCGGGAAAGTTTGTTCTGAAAAAAAGTAAATACATTACTAATAAACAGTTTTTAGACTATCATTATTTGTTTCTTTTTCCTATCAGATCATGTTATATGCACATCTAAAGTATTTTTATCGCATGAGAAACGTTTTACGCGGCGGAAGAGCACACTGCCGCGGCAAGGATGGGCGAGGGGAAATGCCGATTTTAACATTGGCGTTGGAGCTGGTAGAGACACCAGCTCCTGGCTACTCGAGCTCTGACGGTTACGCACGATGGTCCCGAAGCAAACGCAATAGAGCTACTGCGCACCTCGCCTTGGGCAGGTGCAAATCCTTCTTGAAGGCAATATATGCCCTTCTTATTTGTTTTTGCCGCTTTGAAGATTCATCAAAAACATGTCGTATTTGGTAAAATATCTTAAAAGTATCAATTAAAGACGCATCAACTGTAAAAGCCTTCAGAAAATCCGAACATGAATAATGATGAAGTCACTACTCTTCACATACAATAGCCGTGTGCTTAGCGGCATCGCGCTGCGCGATGAAGGTAGTGGGTTCAAGATCGACTGCAAGCAATATCTTAAACCCATTCTTATTTTTAACAAATACGGTAACAACAATTACTTTTGTATTGGTAATTGCTGCATGTACTTCAAACGACGTTGCAATTGTGTCGCGATTTTGAGTGTAAATGACATTTCGTTGCTACAAATTAACTGTTTGAAAAGATGTGGGGGAGAGAAGCCATAGCGCAAACGTAAGGTTAGGAGGGGTGCTGCTTATAGTTTCACGTGACCCGAAGGTAGCTTGTCTCTTCATCGTAACAGATCAATTTTGTTACAGTCACATAACACTGTAATCAGTTACTTACTGTGTTTTAGTATTCATATGTTCTTGGTGTTTATTATCAAACAACTTCTTTTTGAAATAATTACTCAGTTTTAAACTTGGAACAAAAGTATGAAATAATGACACATGCATAAAAATTTTTTTGAAATATTTTGGTCGCATCTTTTTTATTTTCTCATTACACGTTTAGATACATAATCATCAGATCTGTGCCAAAAAATAATTACAATTCGGATGTTTACATTTCTTAATCATAAAATTCATATGGAGCACAAAGACATTATATGAAAATGTATTTACAACTTTTTAAAAAAAAGATGGTAATTAAAATACATTTCATTAGATATTACTAACTACAATATAAACCACCATCGTGGATGTCTACTCACGGTGTGTCGACTAGAATCCCATGCCAAACTGTGCTGAGGAGGGGGGAACACGGTAACAGGTAAATTAGGTCCAATAGTCGCCAGATGGCGCAGGGTTAAACTTAAATATTATTTGAATGAATTTATGTAACATATACTTGCGCTTTCTGCACTGTCAACTGACATAGAAACTACGGAAAACATGGCTACAAGATGAGTTGAGTCAAAAGAAAATATCACCTTATTAAAACATGTTACTGGGACTTGACTCAACACATTTTGTAGCCATGTTTTTTCGTAGTTTCTATGTCAGTTGACAGTGCAGAGGGTGCAAGATGATGTTTCATAAATTCATTCAAATAATATTTAAGTTTAACCCTGCGCCATGTGGCGGCTATTGGACCTAATTTACCTGTTACGGTGTTCCCCCTTCTCACCACAGTTTGGCATGAGATTCTGGTCGACACACCTTGAGTAGACATCCACGATGGTGGTTTATATTGTAGTTAGTCATCTCTAATAAGATGTATTTTAAATACCATCGTTAAAAAAAGTTGTAAGTGTATTTTCTTATAATGTGTTTGTGCTCCATATGAATTTTATGATTAAGAACTGTAAACATCCGAAATGTAATTTATTTTTTGCCACAGATCTGATAATGATGTATTGAAATGCGTAATGGTAAAATAAAAACAGTGCGACCAAGACATTAAAAAGATATATGCATGGCAACGTATTGTCTCTGTACACAAAAGTGGAAGGTTCTATGAACCAAGTGATAAAGAATGACACATCTTTGTCGCAGGGCGGTGGGGGGGGGGGGGGGGGGGGTTTGCAAACGCGCCTACTCTCAAGACCCGGCATTCAAATAAATAAATCCCCTGTCTGAAGCAGCAACCGCCACTGAAGTGCTTTTTTTTTTCACTTACGTTCATAATGCCTCTTTCCTTTCTGACAATTATCTAGAACTATCCTTGCGGATATTTTGCTGTGGCCTGTAACTCTTTGAGCGAGGAATTAAAGCGCATGTTGTAGGATGGCTGTCTCATGGACATAGGTTGCTACAAAATTGAATAATTAGTAGGTAACGTCATAGGTGGAATGAGTGGGAAAAGATGACAGGTGGTGCAACACATCGCAATCCCGTGAGAAATTTTGATTGTTTGCCCCCAACTCTGTATAAGATCCCGTCTATGGTATTTTAATTATAAATATTAGTTAAACTCTTGTATAGAACTTAACGTTATTTTGTGTGCCGGCCGCGGTGGCCGAGGGGACTGAGGCGCTCCAGTCACGGTCTACACGGTCACTACGGTCGGGGCTTCGAATCCCCCCTCGGGCATGGATATTTGTGCTATCCTAGTTCGTAAGTAGTTCATAAATAGTTTGTAAGTTTACGGATTGATGACCCCGTAGTTAAGTCCCATTAGCTATACAAACATTTGAACATTTGATTTTGTGTAATTAATATGTTTACACGAAGCTTTTTTATTGTTTGTTTCGGTTATTTAGTTTTGCGCCAGTTAAAAAAAATTAAATGTAGAAGTTCTAGAAAGTTGGTAGTGCGCGGGAACAGCACTGCCTAGTTACAGGCAGTCCCGCACACACGGCTATCGCGTTAACAACTATGACAATCACGCTCTTAAAATGGTCTATCAAGCAGTTCAAACTTATTTTCAACTGTTGTAATTAGAATTCAAGTGTACTAGGATCATGGTTCGTATATGTTATTGCTGTTTCACGACATATAAATATTATGAAACAACTGGCATCCCTTATTATTTGAAAAGTAGCCACAGTTTTAAAAGTTTCACAGCAGTTCAAGACACAAGGATCAACGATCTGTGCGCTGCTTCTGCGTGGGGACAACAACGGAAAATATGAAGCCATGTTAGTGAACAGAAATTTTAACTGCAATGACTGACGATGGATGCAGTTCTACGTCCATCACGTGCAGTGCTACGTAATTAAATCTTGCGACATTGCCACGAGTGTGGTGGTAACACCTCCGAGGGAAAGTGTTAGAGAAAGTAAGGTATTGGAGGAGGGAGGATCCAGACAACATTTTTATGAAGTTCACCGGTCAGGAAAATCCAGATTCCATAATATTGCATATAGTCTTCTTTCGTCTCTAGTTTTCAGTTTCACTGTCTCTTCTACCTCTTGTTCTTCCTATTACTGTCTCGACCCATTATCTCCTTACTTTCACTGCTTTTCTTCCACAATGACTATCTGGTCTTTCTCTCCTACTCGGTCTGTTCTTTCTTCCACTGCCACTCTGCTTATCTCTTTCCATATATATAATATGGGATTGTGTTCACATGCTAAATGTTTAGTGAGGAAGCGCAATGAGGACAGCTGATTTACCACTTTTTTTTTTTTTTTTTTTTTTTTTTTTTTTTTTTTTTTTTTTTTTTTTTTTTTACGGGAACATACTTTTATTTTTGTTCTCCAACAGTAGCATTTTCAGGTGTTTTCTTTCTTTTCCTTGGAACTGAAAGCTTGTTTATAACAAAGACTAAATATCGGTAAAGCTGTGAAAATTTCTTTCTGTGAGTCGTACATTTATAAATAAAGACAGTAATATCTTTTGGTTATCGAACGAGGATATAAGACCGTACTGTCTCTAAATAAAATTTCTTGCAGAATAATTTCCTTGAATTTGAATGTTAAGTATCTCGTATTTAACAAAGGTGGACACACCACAAGGGTTCGTCCGTCAGATGTGAAACCAATGCCCGGTTGCTCGCCGTCACAGGTTCCAGTCCTGGGGCATGGATGTGTGTGTTGTCCTAAGGTTAGTTGACCTTAGTTTAAATATTTTGTAGGCTAGGGACTGATGACCACGTAGTTTGGTCCGATAGATTTACAAACATTTGTGAAACAAATATATCGGGAATACAGTAGGATAGCGTTGTGCTCTCAGTTTTAAATAAGATTTCTATACCTTCTCTGAATTTGCTACGCTGGTAAGCATAAACTAAGATTAACCCTATGTAAAGTTACGTATGGAACTCATTGTTATTTGGGGCGATCCAAATCAATTTATACAAGTTTATAGCCAAAACTGCCTTTCTTTTATTTATGGATGACTTGTTTAGACGTTCACAGACGTCATCTTCTATCTCCTTTATTTTACAATGTCATATATGGTTTTACTTATATCCTTTTATTACATTTGTCATGGACTAGTTGTATACTAACATTGAAGGTGAAGCAAGAGTTAAGCAAGAGTATACATATGTAAAGTCTACACATTGTATTTTCACCCCTGCATGCTCTTTAAAATATTATGCAAAACTTTCTAAATTTGATACTTCAGAGCAATTACGATAAATATCCAAAATGAGATCAACACTTTACCTAGCGAAGATATCAAACTGTACCTTGTGGAAAAATCAATTTTTTTTCGGGGAGTATACTTCTTAAAATGTAATAATAAGTTCCATATTAGACTTTTTGTTGGTGAAACATCATCCGTCTTCAGGTTTATCTCGATTAAAGTGCAACGATTTTCGAAAAGGGTAATTGGCGTTTCTAGATAAGCGTCTATTTCTTCTAGTGAAATATTGAGGCAGAAATGATTTTGTGAACCAAGTAGTTCAGAAACGTCGTGAAAATAGCTCAGGCATTCCTGATAACACCATTTAAGCTGTTAAGGTAAATGAAATTACAGTCATTGCATCAGAAACCTGCGTCTGAAAGTTGTAAACATTACTTTGAAAAAGGAGTATTTCAAGTGTTTGACGAAGCTTTCAGGGCAGTGATTGTTGATTCTTGTTTTTCAGTAATGGTCGGATTATTTGACAACTAGTGGAATGCAGGGGAAGTACCAACGTTCACCTTTCTTTCTGAAGATACTTGTTATCATCGATACATAAAGGTAATGGGCGGGGGGAGGGGAGACGTGGACTTGGAAGTTGACAGGGAGGGGTCGCTCATTGCAAATAGAATTTTGTTCAACATCATTTACTGTGATCAGTTATGGGTATACTCTTTATCGAAATTGCAATTTGGTTTTCAATTCAGCCTCGATGGAAGTCAATATCCAACGGATATAACGTCTTAAAAGCAAAATTGTTTCTTAATAAACGCGGAAATATGCGCCGGATATTCCCGTGAAAAATTTTTGTTACAGTAACTCTGTACAGCTATCTGTGACAATCCCAGTAAAAATGGGAAAATGTTACCTCACAATCAAAATTTACGATGATTTGCTAGTATTATAAATGTTATAAGTGAGTAAACGGTGACTGGAAACATAGTTTTGTGATGTCGAAACCAAGAACCCTTGTTGTACGTTCGCTACGGTAGTTAAAACTATAATTACACGTCAGAGCGGCTATTATGTGCAAATTTTACGGTAATTTGGAACTTAGAGATCTCGGTAGTTGATTGTATTATGGAAAAAGCTTTCCAGTATTTTGGGCGTCATCAACTTGAACATATCATAAGAATTTGAACGATTTTCTATGATTACACAACTGGTGCTTTTGATACCCTGGAGCTATGTTTTTTTACAATGTATCATGTAAAAGATAACAGCTGTTCGAAAACGAGAAACGGATGTTACAAATGTACATCTAAAAAACGCACGGATAAAATATGAGTCATTTGCTACTCCCCAAGGAAAGACACTGAAAATAATAGAACTGTTTCAATTTTTCTACTCAATACACAGTCAGCAGTCTATTCCACCAGCCATATTCTTTTTACAATTCAGAAACTGGGACAGTGAAGAACAATGCTATTTACGTTCAACATTCACCAGTGAAGATCCCGACACATATAAGTTGAAAATACTTCATAAGCAAACGAACAAACACACACACAAACGCCATTCGCGTAATATCAAGTAGTATTATACGTAACCATAGTGCCACTGCCCGTGCTGCAGTGGAGACACCGGTTTCCGTTAGAACACCGAAATGAAGCACCTGGATGGATAACCGTCCGGGTCTGGCGATAGTTGTTGCAATGAAGGGTGTACTCAGCCCTTGTGAGGCCAATTGAGAAGCTACTTGAGACGTCGCGGGTCCTGTCTGAAAAACCGAGACAACGGCAGGGAGTGTAGGGTTTTGATGACGTCCTCTTCCATACTGCATCTGGTGGACGCCTTCGGGGGAAGGATGATACGGCCCTCGATCAGTAGCCGTTAGGCCCTCGAGACCTGTGTGAGACGTAGAGACCTAACCCTAAAAATAAAATAATAAGCAGATAAAATATTTCAATATAAACTGGTTTGTGCATAAGTGCCTATAGTTGCAGACGACAAACTGCCAACGATGACTTACACAGATGATATACGGAAACCGGAAGCACTTCACCATGTAAAACAATATATTTGGTTTCTTCTCTATGAGGATCTGCCTTGTTTGCTTATAGAAACATAAAGCAGTGTTTTACTCAAGGCAGATCCTCATAGAGAATAAACTAAATATTCAGTTTTTATTTTTCTGTTATGTAAGCCATTGTATTAATACTTATCATAATGAAAATTTATTATTGACTGTAATTAGAAGGGAGAAGGGAGAAAAAGCATGGTTTGGGTGAGATACAGCTAGGAATGATTTGGATACCTGTCGTGATAAAGTGAACGAATGTATGATATATAGCGAAATAATTCTAATAATTCTAGGAAAAATTTGATGTAAGAGTTTTAGAATTAATTGATTTCCAAAGCTATAGCAAAATTTGTGAACACAAAATACGCTTTTATGCCAACAAAAGCTATAGCAAAATTTGTGAACACAAAATACGCTTTTATGCCAACAAAATTAATTTATTCCAAGTAATCTGTTTTAAAAGAATACATTAAAATGAATCCATTGTCTGTAAATAATTTAGTGTGGATAACTGTTAGGGAGGGAGCAGTTACGGAAGGTGTTGCTCATTTATAATGAGTGCAAGTCTCGTTGTCATTACCTTTTTTTTAACATTTAATTATAATTCAATCCAATCGAGATACCTACAAACAAGTTGCCATAAGGAGCAAAATCATTTGATTCACAATTTCTAAGCAAACACTTATCCTTTAAATTTAATCTCAAAAAACTACAATCCAAATAATGAGAAGATACAAGTCTCTCTTAAACACAGGGCTACAGTTGCCCTTAAACTTTGTAATATTAATCGTAGGTTTCATGTCACCTTTCTAAATTGTTTAAGTAAAATTTTTAAAGGAAATACAAAAGTTGAAAAACCAAGCAAATCAAAGGCAATTGCTCACCCAATAATTCTTGAGGCTAAAGTAATGAACAGTAAATTTTTCCAATTTTTTTTTTTTTTTTTTTTTTTTTTTTTACAAATAAAAAGAACGTACGTTTTATACTTTCACAACTTTAAATGCAACGCATCGCTACGAGACACAACAGGCGACTACCGGGCCGCAGGCCCAGCTAACATGCGTTAACATTTAGGTTGACAAGAAGGAAAACTGAATATTAAATGACGCAGATCTTTATGGCAAATTTTGATTGAACTGGCAGGAACGGCCAGTAACTATCACCGTGAGGCACTGTCAACATGGAGCAAGGATTTCCTACCGTATTTAAATTGTGTAATACCGGCTAAGCCCCAAAAGAACAAAACAGCTAACCATAGTTGGCTAGGATATAAGAGATAATAACCGTCGGTTACTTATTTAGTAACGATAGGCTTTCCAATACACAAATGAAGCCACACTACAATAGATTTATCAGTTAGCAGAGTACTTAACTTAAGCAGTGTGTGTGATCCAGCAGGCTTTGGCAACGAACAACAACACAATCAGTCCACGCGGCCACAGACAATATTGGGCTCCACACTATGGCCTTACTAAAACTCAAATACACAACATGAAATAATGGTAAGATAAATCACTGCTCAACGAGGTAAGTAACACATTATTAACAAAAATACTCTGAAGATAATTATTAAAACATACACAAATTTAAATTCCAGTTCGAGCCTCAGAATCTCAGTAACCGCAAGCTGACCAGGGATAACTTCAAAACAGTAGTCCAATTCAATGACAAGATATGATGTACAGGCAGACAAGTACAGGCCATCTCGCTCAACATTTAAAATAGCAACAAATCCGGGCCGTCCACACAGCCACCGACCGCATCGGCCCAAGCGCTGCCATTCCTTCCCATGATCGGTCATCCTCCTTCCGGCACCGCACGTCCGCAGCCCTCTCACAGCAGCGGACACGCCCCGTGTGCCGATGGGCGCGTACTGTATCGTCGTTGCACAGCAAGGATGCCCTATAGGGCGAGAAAAGAAACCACGCAAGCCGTGACACGTGTCATAATTTATAAGAAATATATCTCATTTAATAAACAACTCTTTTAATCATTTTGGAAAACATGGTTTCCTTAATGAAACTTTCACTCTGCAGCGGATTGTGCGCTGATATGAAACTTCCTGGCAGATTAAAGTTGTGTGCCGGAACCGGGACTCTAACCTGGGACCTTTGCCTATCGCGGGCAAGTGCACTACTGAATGTGCTATCCCGACACGGCTCACGATGCCGCCTCACAACTTTACTTCTGCCAGTACCTCGTCTCCTACTTTCCAAACTTCTCAGAAGTTCTCCTGCGAAACTTGCAAGACTAGCACTCCTGGAAGAAAGGATATGGTGGAGACATGGCTTAGCCACAGCCTAAGGGATGTTTCCAGAATGAAACTTTCACTCTGCAGCGGAGTGTGCGCTGATATGAAACTTCCTGGCAGATTAAAGTTGTATGCCGGAACCGGGACTCGAACCTGGGAGCTTTGCCTATCGCAGGCAAGCGCACTACTGACCGTGCTATCCCGAAACGACTCACGATGCCGCCTCACAACTTTACTTCCGCCAGTACCTCGCCTCCTACTTTCCAAACTTCACAGAAGTTCTCCTGCGAAACTTGCAAGACTAGCACTCCTGGAAGAAAGCATATGGTGGAGACATGGCTTAGCCACAGCCTAAGGGATGTTTCCACAATGAAAATTTCGCTCTGCAGCGGAGTGTGCGATGATATGAAACTTCCTAGCAGATTAAAATTGTGTGCTGGGACCGGGACTCGAACCTGCGACCTTTGCCATGGCTAAGCCATGTCTCCACCATATCCTTTCTTCCAGGAGTGCTAGTCTTCCCCCCGTTTCCGGCAGACAATTTTAATCTGCCAGGAAGTTTCATGGTTTCCTTATTTGGAAAAAACAGCGAACTTATAATTATTGAAAGATAAAAATAACAGTCTAGTTCGCAAAATTTTACAATTTATTGTTGCTGGTAACAGGTTTCAATCTAAGATTAGATCATCTTCAGGTCTCTCGCTGTAGATGTTAAGGTGGTGAGCGTGCGGCACACTCACCGCCTGAACATCTCCAGCGAGAGACCTGAACATGATATAATCTTAGATCGAAACCGCTTACCTGCAGCAAGAAATTGTAAAATTTTGCGAACTAGACTGTTATTTTTATCTTTATATAACTCTTTCTCGTATCTTATCATTTTGTTGGTAACATTACATCATTAGACAAATTATAACTTTTACGATTTATTTAATGGTGGCATTCATGTTCAACGACTGTTTATGTGATTGGGAGAAAAAAATTTTCAGCTATCAGTCGTAAATATTAATTTAATCAATGTGTAGTCATTACCTATGTTTAAAACGATTGAAACACGTAAAACATATCCATGTTGGATGTCGAAATATTTTACGTGTTTCAATCATTTTTTTAAGAACTGATAATGACAACTGTGAGTAAAATAATATTTACGACTGATTGCCGATAAAGTTCTACAAATTTCCGATGGATCCAAAATTTTTATTCAACTATCAATTTATGAGTTTATGGTTCTGTTTAATAATCTTTTCCTCCATCCATATCACGTCTGGTGATGCATCGATATCTGCAAGTAGAAGTTAACAACTTTCAATTTTTCCGAATAATCCAAACTTTTCTTAATTTTATGTAACTTTTCTATTAAATCTTTTGCTCTGACAATGAGCAACCGACCGTGTGATATCTTCTCATACCGCGTGAAAAATAATTATTTCCGTTTCACAAAAAATGTTCAAATGTTTGTTAAGCTTATGGGACTTAACTACGGGGTCATCAGTCCCTACCGTTTCACAATTTTAATTTTATTACGGCAAATGTATACCTAACGTCACTGATCTACTTACCATATGAATTAACATGAAATTATAAGCATGAATTTTGTTCTCAGTTCATGTATATGCGATGTTATCTCCACTTAGTGTCCTAAATGTGCCTGTATCTGTTTCAATAATCGACATGATAAGATTTCCAGTTATCGACAACGGACTGTGATGTGAATCAGCAACGCTCTCGTATCCAAAGGGGTACTGATATAAATCGCTATTTGTAGAGGGAATTGCATTCTGAATGTATATGCTGTTCATTGATATACTTTGTGCGCCGTTTATTCAATTCATATCGTGCATAAGGTATGCAGTAGCTGCAATGGAAATTTACGTACCTGTTGCGTCACGTTTTTTGTGATAATATCAGCCAGAGACGGACGGCTCTGCCTCCATTGTATGAATATCGTAACGAAACACTTCAGCTCTAGGGGGCATCCTCGAGCCCGGTAATTCAGTTTACATTGGATGCAGCTGAGCGGAAGTCAGTGCTGTGCTACGCTGCCAATACGTAACCATGAAATAAAATGTTTTTTTTTCCCCATTTACTTGTTTCCTGCATATGTTGCTTGTTACAGTTTATCAATTTTCACGTACAAACTTAGCTCTCTGGATAAAATACTACATTTATTTCTGGCTTCAAATCATTTGGGTTTGCAGATTTTTCAATAAACTTATCGCATAAAAATGTAGTAACCCACAAGCTGAGTAACTTGTGGGCTGCTAAATTTAACAGCAATAAAGTAGGTTTAAAAATCTGCCAACTCAAATGCTAAATATAGAGAAATGCAAAAATGTCCATTATGAATTACCTAGGTTCTACAAGGTAACTTTTGGTTGTTGAAAATATTATCTCGAGGTTAGCGACTGCTTTCAGGAGCTACATGCCCAATGATTAACATTGCAACACTAGTGCACAAAATTAAAACTTATTTGTTGATTGATATAATTTATTCCTTACGAGAACTGCGAAAGAGTTGCATTATAACGCTATCTCCGTGTATATGAATACTGAGTATCCCAAACTGAAAACGTTTGAAGAAAAAAAAAATTTAAACGAAAAGAATCATATACTTTAAATAATGTCGAGAGTGTATGAGCGTAGACCAAGTTACATTATTTCGTTTTATTAAAAATATTGCTTTATAATAATTGAATAATATGATAAAAATAATATGATCTAGAAAAAGGGTTTTCTTAAAATTGGTTTTTAGGCATCGTCCGCCTTGAGGAAACACAATTGTTTTTAGTTTCACCCAAACATGTTTCGCTGGCGTTGGAGTGTCATCAGTGGGGTATTTATTTTATACTGTTTGTCAAATGAACAATGAAATAATTGTTACTTCTTGTACATTAAGTATAGAAACTACAGATAATTGTGGAAACTAATATAAATAAGTTCTTATTTTTGTAGGTATAATAGGCCTACCTTAATACCAGATGTAGTTGTGTTTGTGGTTCTTTAACTCACAAAAATAGGACGTCATTTTTGTGTTTTCGTTTATTTTATTGTGGCGACTGTTTCTATAACAAAATGTCTATGTGTTTATAGCAATTTTTGTCACTTACTTTGGTGAATTTGCGGTATTGTCACGTTGTGAACAAACACTGTGGCACTTACGCTTCAATCAATGTTTATGTTATGAAAACAAGATGGTGGGCAGTTGAATTCTGGGAGTAGTGTTAAGAACAGCTGGCTGTGGTGGGGGCGGGAGTTTTTGAATCATGTTACTTTTATTTCAGTGTGTGTGTATGTGTGTGTGTGTGTGTGTGTGTGTGTGTATTCATGGGTTTTATGTCCGTTCTTTGAAGTCAGAGAATATAGTTCCGTTGCAGAGGGCTGTGTATTCATTTATCATTTCTTTTCTTTCTATTATGGCTTTCTTTATGTGGTAGTTCTCTTCGGTTGTTAATTTTTGTGGGAGGCTTTTGCTGAGTTTCAGAATCTTTAGATCAGTATCAATGTCGGTTGGTTTGTGGTTCATGCTTATGAGGTGTTCTGCAAATGTAGAATGACTATTGCTTTTCTGTGTATCCACTATTGAAATTTCTGCATGCCCGTCCAATTTAAACTGAATTACAATCCTGGCATGTCAGTTGCTAGATGCCAGAAGTGTGATGCTTGTCCGTGTTGGTGTTGGTTGTCTTTAGTTTTCTCCGTATTGAGTTATGTGTTCTTTATGCTATTTTCAAGACTTGTTTTTCGAGAATGTTTCCTATTCTGTTGGTTGCTTTGTTGTCATATATGAGAGTGTGCCATTTATTTATTGTTTTGTTTGATTTTCGTTCGTGTGTGTGGGTGTTTTGTGTATGGGAATTGAGTGGGTTTATGTTTTGTGTGCTTGTGGTGTGTTTCTGGCCTATTTGTTTTTGTGTGTTAGTTGTTTCTTTTAACTTAGTTTTAATTTTGTGGTTTAATTTGCCTATGATGTTTGTGTCATACCCATTCCCTGTTGCTATTTGTTTGATTGTTTGCAGTTCATTTCTGTACTGTTCTTCAGCAGATGGGGCTTAGATCAGTCTGTGCAGCATGCATTGGAATCCAGCTTGTTTCTGTGTAATTGGATTATTTGAGTGTTTCAGTAGGGCTGTGCTTGTGATGGGCTTTCTGTATATGGAGAATTTGTGTTGAATTTTGTCTCTGTGTATTGTGAGGTCGAGGAAGTTTAGCCATCTGAAATTTTCTGTTTCTATGGTGAATTTTATATTTGGGTGAACATGGTTGATGTCCATTATGAAGTTCTTGTATGCGACTGGGTGATTCATCCAGAAGGCATATGATGTCATCTACATAACGGTTCCAGTAAATTATTTAGTACTGTTTGGGTTTTACTATGGTGTTAAATATTTTGTTTTCAATGTAGTTGAGGAAAATGTTTGCTAGGAGTCCACTGACTGGTGATGGCATTGGAAGTCCATCTTCTTGTGAGTAGAATTGGTTGTAAAATGTGGAATAGCTTCGCTCTGTTATTAATTTTAGGATGTTGGTTATTTCTTTTATGTATGATTTGGGGGTGGCTGTCTGTTATTGTAATTGTTGTTTGATTATGTTGATGGTTTCTGTAGTGGGGATATTGGCGTACATGGATGTGATGCTGAATTATGTGAGGGTAGCTGTTGAGAGTATGTTGATGTGTTTGAGTTTTTGTATAAGCTCTAAGGTGTTTAGTATGCTTCTGTTGTTAGTGAATACCTAGTGTTTTTGTAGATACGAGTGCATTTCGATGGCTAGGTAGCATGTGGATGCATTCCTGAACTTCACAACGGGACGTACAGGGATGTTTTCTTTGTGGATCTTTTGTAGGCAGTTTAAGGAAGATGCTTTGAGGTTCTTTTGTTTTAACCATTTTATTTTTCGTTTTGGGTACATGTGTGTGATGGATTTTAGAAGAGGCTGAGTATTTTTGTGAAATATTTGTGTTGGATCACTGGTTAGTTAATGTTTTGTTTCTGTAATCAGATTGTTTCATTATCACCATGTTGTTGCCCTTGTCTGACGTTGTGAAGAGGGCACCCTTGCTTTTTAGTTTGTTCCTAATCCTCCTAAAAGTTTTTTCTTCTTCACTTTCTGTTCCTGACATTATGTCATTTCAGTTTTCTGTTATTATTATGCATCTAATTTCCTCTGCTCCTAATTCTCTTGAAAGACCTGCATTGAAATTTGTGTTGTTGTTTCTTTCTTGTTAACATTGTATTTGGGTCCTTTTTCCAATATGTTTGTTTCCTGTTTGGTGAATTATGTCGGTCACATTAACTAGGCGTGTGAAAAGTGTTGTTTGGTTGTCTTTTGTTTCTATTGTTTACTTCATCAGAAGCATTACGTAGTCCATATCTGTAATGACTCCATTATTCAAACAATTGCACTCCAATGCATGAAATGATAAAAATTTAGATTCGCCCTGTGTAACGTACATAATATACTGTGCACTCCATCGTGCACAGAGCCCATACACAAATCGGCTCCCAGTTAAATATCATTTAGGTTGTAAATAGACAGCCGGCCGCGGTGGCCGAGGAGACTGAGGTGCTCCAGTCACGGTCTGCACGGCCACTACGGTCGAGGGTTCGAATCCCCCCTCGGGCATGGATATTTGTGCCGTCCTAGTTAGTAAGTAGTTCATAAGTAGTTTGTAAGTTTAGGGACTAATGACCCCGTAGTTAAGACCTTGGGCTCGCTGGCACGTGACGTAGCTACACTACACAGTGGAATGGAATCAAAGTTTTCAGCTGTCGCAGCGTCTGAATCATACAGTTCCAAAATCTGTTCTACTTGATGGAAAGACGGATATGACATTTTTAGAATCTGCTCTGTAAGTCTGACATCAGTGACATTATACACAATAGCGTCACGTGACATCACATCTGGAAACAAAGCTTCACACGAACATTTAAACTTACACTTTCTAGCAAGACACTGAAGATCCGTTATTCACTGCCAGTATATTTGATTTTGACCTTTCTTACACCGGAAAAACGGATACCTATCGGCCACTACATTGATTTTCTGTTCATAATGTGAGGGCTCCTATCACTGAATCATAAGAAAGTTTAGAAGGCTCCGCGGTGGGAAACAGATTTTTGACAAGACGTAACGCTGGGGGGGTGGGGGCTACACACAATAACAGAAAATTAAGTTCGACAGTACCTTGTATCCTGTGCACTATGGCTTAGGCTTTAAACTATTGCAACCATTCCTTGTCTGCTTCGTCAAACTGGCGGAATGGTGGAATTACTGGAGGTGGCGGGTGTTGCAGCAGTACTTCCGTATTTTGTGACACAAGTGCGGACAGAAGATGTTGCACGGTTGATAATAGAGAGGCAATTTGTTGACTCTGAAACTGAAACATCTCCATAAGTCGCTATGCAACGAGTGCAGGAAGCTACAGTGCAGTGGCAGGGATGCTTGTGTTAGTGGGGGTAGTCATTGTGCAAAAACAACAATAAGAAACAGTGTAAAAATATAGAATTGACTCGTATCCCTGTTCACAAATGATTACATACCGGAATCGGCGAGACCTGGAATAAAGTAACAAGCAAGATTATGGCGCAGACATAACACATCTAGAACAACTATTCAGATTATTAATACATGTTTTATTTACTGAAGAATACAATATTCAACTTCTATCTGATTTATTCTCTCTTCTCGTGGCGTCGTCTTCTGTACGATGCGTCCTATTGACTGCCTGTTTCGTTGCCGAGTTCTGAGGGTCTCGTCCAGAAATATGTCGGCCTAGATGTAGCAGCATGCAGAGTGCACGCATCTCCGTCACTCCCTCCAAGATGCGCAGCGCTGGCGGGCAATAGGGTGCCGGGAGTCCGCTGCCTTTTCCACGACCGTTCTCTTGCGTCTGGCTGACTTAAAGCGACGCCGGCCGCGGTAGCCGAGGGGACTGCGGCGCTCCAGTCACGGTCTGCACGGCCCCTACGGTGGGGGGTTCGAATCTCCTCTCGGGCATGGATATTTGTGCCGTCCTTAGTAGTAGCTAGTTCATAAGTAGTTTGAAAGTTTAGGGACTGATGACCCCGTAGTTATGTCCCATAAGCTTAAACATTTGAACATTTGTACTTAAAGGGACAACATTTACGAGTACCCAACTTACAGCATCAAAACCCAAAAACGCTACATATATTTTGACGTTCAAATTATTGAAATAAATCGCAATTTGTGATCAGTTATAGCTTCATTGTAGTAGGTTTAGATGAAATACCCAAGTGCGGCAAATGAAAATTTGTGTCCTGCCGGATTCGAACCCGAGATTATCCTGCTTACTAGGCAGACGCGTTGACCAATCCGCCACCGAGGACACAGTGACCAACCCGACGGCAGAGGACTCTTCCCTGCACGTCTCCCGCCACACCCATATGTCCATTCGCGACGCTCTCCCCTTCCTATAACCACACCCTATTTACAGGAAGGAGACAGTGTGGGGAATGGAGATTTAGGGGGTGGCGGGAGACGTACAGGGAAGAGTCCTCTGCAGTCGACCTGGTCACTATGTCCTCGGTGGCGGAAGGATCAACGTGCCTGCCTAGTAAGCAGGATAATCTCGGGTTCGAATCCGGCAGGACACAAATTTTCATTTGCCGCACTTGGGTATTTCATCTAAACCTACTACAGTGAAGCTATAACTGATTACAAATTGCGATGTATTTCAAAAATTTGAACGCTGCAATGTCGTCAAAAATATATATAACTGTATACAAGCTGGGGCTGCGCTCCTGCCGGCAATTAATTGTGTCTCCAAAGCTAAAAAAAAAAAAAAAAAAAAAAAAAAAAAAAAAAAAAAAACACTTATTCCTTTCATTCTCCACTCCGAGGAGTGGAGCGGTCTGTTTGAGATCCGGCCCATAAAGAGTCGCGGTTCTATTCAGCCAATTATCAGACTAGCTGATATTGGGGCAAAGGGGGAATCCCAATTGAGAATAAGTGGGAGGGTCTTACCAGTTCCGGCATACGCCTTACAACCAAGGAAAACCTCCCGAAAACCTTGGTCGGAAGCGGGGATTGGGACCAATTTAATTTATCTCCGGGACTTGCCCCGGACTAAAAATGGATTATCGAGAGAACACGAGTGCACTCACGACAATCAAGGATCGGACGCCCGAGTTACTCTCGTATTCTCGGAGAGATCAGCTCAACCGACAGTGGACAAGCATCCCCCTACAGGAACCGCGCCCGTGGGCACGGTATACTGTGCGTCCGGAGGCACTTGTCTCCAAAGCTCATAGTCTGTTCTCCCTATTGCGGAAATAGAGTATTGTGGCTGCGAGCATTACAGAACAAAATAGGCTCTGGTTACAGAAAGAAAACAGCGTGGCGAATGGAGATTCAGGGAACAGTCTTCTGCAGTCCTGTTGGTCACTGTGTTCTCGGTAGCAGATTTGTCAACGCGTCTACCTAATAAACAGGAGATCCCGGGTTCGAATCCCGGACGCGCACAAATTTTCATTCGCCGCACTTGGGTATTTCACCTTAACCTACTACAATGAAGCCATAACTAATCGCAAATTGCGATTTATTCCACAAAAAAGTTAATTACTCGAACTTCATTAACTTTTGACCCAATTAGTAAAAATGCTCATTTTCAATGTATAGCTTTGAAAACGAGTTTTCCCTTATTAACTTTGACGGCGATTCTTTCACAAACTACTGTCTAGCATAAAAGCGAAACATATGTCTGTTTAAATTCAATGTACAATGTCAATGCATCATTCGATCGAAAGCGGTGACCCATTCCTTGTGCGAAAAGCCCATGAAGGAGTACACTGTTACAAGAATGTGACCGGCTGTGTGGTACGTCGACTTGCCCACCGGCGCTGTTCCTTGTCTTGAGGACGCATCGCCCCCGGTAGAACAGCACGCCCCTTGGTGAATTATGTATGCTCTTTGGGGGGATTTATAGTGGCGCGGACAGTGTGTGGTAGCGCAGCTGTCCCCAACATGGCCGCGCGCGCTGCTAATTGCCACTCCCAGAATGACGGACTGCCGCAAAGGACAATAACTGCCTGGCCCGGCCACGGTAGTCGCCCCAGACCTTCCCTGTGTTGTGTCCCACCCGTTCCGCAGTGTTCAAACAGAATCGTATATTAGAAACAAAACCCTATCGTTTTATTTGAAAAGGTACGATCGTACACAATCGCTCAAAAGTTTTCAAGCACTCTAAGATAAAAAAAGCTCGCAAACTTCGCCCGTACCTATTATATATTCAAGTTATGTGACAGAATTCACATTTCAATATAATGTATATATTATGTTGACACTTTTGGTGTCGAGTAACTTGTATGAAATTAGATAATACTCATCTTTTGTTGCTTGGGGTACAATATGACGTTGAAAGATTCCTTGCATTACTTTAAACCAGTGTTTTTCAGCCCTTTCGAATATGCCACCCCTTTCAAAGTAGAAATATTCTGGCGACCCACTTCCAAATAATAATACTGTGGTGGACCCCCGTCCATCCTTATGAACCGTAACAAAACTACGTAATCTCAAAGGAAATAAATTCTTCGTTATTTTACTACACCTTTCTTTTAAATTCTTGGACGAAGGTTTTTGTGTATATATTTGGATGATTTCCGAGAGGAAAAATATATTTTACTTACACATTTCTTGCAAGATTGCGAAGCGAATTATGCTCATTAAGAAAGGTCCCACTGTATAGACAATTTGTAAAGAAGTAGAACTTCATTTACTGTATCATGTTCTTCTACCTAGCGATCGGTTACTGAAAACAGTTTCCAGGCTTTCAGCGAATTACTCATTAACACTCTGTATTATAAAGAAAATTAATTATGTTCATGGAATATTCTGTTGGTACTTGGAGGACTAAAGACTTATTAAAAACTTAAATATGTACTATTTTTGTTCCACAATATTTCTTTATTTGTTTGTAACTAGCAGCTTTCGGTTCTTAGGCCATCGTCGGATAACTTCGTAATAAACAGATATGAACACGTAACGTTAAGGTGACCTATACAAAGATGATTTTACAAAGATATATGAATCCGTAAATTTCTTATTTCTATGAATCAATACTTCCGAACAAGCGTACTACAAAAAATGGATTTTAAATTAACACATTTTAGGCTACAATGGTATTAAAATTTAAAACTGTGGGACTGTATAAGAAATTATTGTCAGCAGGTGACGGTAGAAGCAAAATATGGATTTCTTATGAATAAGTATCAATATCACAGAACGTGCATAATATAAAACCCAAATGGGGTCCGAATGGGTACATCTTACACCACTTAAGGTTACAAATATTATAAATGTTCAGGTGAGTGATGGGTGATTGTACAAGAAAAGGGGAAGGAAGGTATATGGAGTATTGGTATGGAACACATATGACAAAATTATTTACACACAGTGCGATCAATAGGCCTATTAATTTGTTGACATTAATTTTGTAAAAGTCAGTATTGGAATTGTGTCTGGTCATTTAGCACGAACTCAGGGTTCTTGGACTGGTGTTTGTTAATGGCCAGAGTTTCCAATAATGTGAGTTTTCTTCCCTTTTTCCTTTTATGGGGAACATTTAGTATCATAGGAATGACATTCATTCAGAGCATGCTCGGCCAAAATTAGGCCAAAGCTCCGAGGAAAGGACTATCAGAAGCTACAATAACAATATAAAATAATGTGTGAAGGGAAGGCAAAGTACCTACAGTTCGGATATGTGAAGACCACTGAGATTTAACACCCTGGAAACAGTGTATATAGTTACTTAATATGCTCTTGTGCTTTAATCCAATTTGCGCATTTGGTGCACTGTCATGGTACACTTAGCAATCACAGATTACAGGTTATTGCTGAAGACATATGTATTCTGCATGTGCAACCTAAGAAAGAAATCGGAATCATGAGGTGCAGTATTAGTTACTCTGACAGTGCAAATGTTCAAATGTTTGTATAGTCTATGGGACTTAACTACGGGGTCATCAGTCCCTAAACTTACAAACTACTTATGAACTACTTACGAACTAGGACGGCACAAATATCCATGCCCGAGGGGGGATTCGAACCCCCGACCGTAGTGGCCGTGCGGACCGTGACTGGAGCGCCTTAGTCCCCTCAACCACCGCGGCCGGCTCTGACAGTGCACTCAATGAGCAAATTGAATTAAAGCACAATAGCATATTACGTAACTATATACAATGTTTTGAGTTTTTTTTTTATAAATTATGTCGTTTCTTCACTACTTATACGAAGAACCTCCACATTCATGAGTCCTACAATTTCCAACATTCTTCTTTAACATGACATCTCAGAAACTTCGAGTCTCTTCTGTTCCGAATTTCCCACGTTTCACCTCCATACAAAGATGTCCATCAAACATTATGTTCTCAGAAACTTATTCCTCACAATAATGCCAATGTTTCAAAGCGATACACTCCTTTCTGCCATTTTTTCCATAAAAAATGAATTGTTTCTGTGGGTATAAGTCATGTTGATAAATCGAATGAGACAGCTCAATGTAAAAAGTGTCTTTCACTTCCCACAAACGTATATTGTAGCTTACGTTTTCTCACCCACGAATATTAAGCTGTTACGCTGTGTGACGAACACTTGAGCCAATCCACACACACTAACATAGCTTTACGAATTACATACTACACATCACCTAAATCTATGTACATCGTTACTACAGGCCAAAGCCATTTAGCTCTTACGTTAGCGCTCTTCCTGAAAGTCAGGAAATGCGATGGTTCGACCTGGCAGTAAAAGGGACGGGGAGGGGCTATATAATTTAATGTCTTTACTGTTCTGGCATGTAATAAAGTTTATTGCTGTGAAACCGTTTGAGGACTAGGTGCATCTTAAAAGTAATCTTCAAGTGGTAAAAACAGTTGAACTTAGACTTATGACTGCATCACGGTATTCGTTTTGGTCAGAATGTTATCAGTAGATGCCTAACGTGAAGGACGACATCCACTGTGAACCAACCACAAGGTCAAGATAAAGCTGTAGTTTGGAGTTGAAAATGGATACAATATAGGTCCACCATACAACTGTTACTCCAACTTGGGAACATTAAATTCTCTCTCACTGACACACACTGTCTCTCTCTCTCTCTCTCTCTCTTTCTATTCGTTTAGTCGACTCCGTTACTCCATGAACCAAAGCAGGCCAGTTTCCTTTGCCCTGCACCTCCTCCCGAAGACCTTCCAGACTGAAAAATATTGCTTCTGTGATGGCATCGATCTTTCTCATCCTCCAACAGCTAACAAAAGCTCCTGTCGGAGAACAAAAACAGGTAAATATATTCCTGTTCAAAATCCTCTTTCCACTTTCCTCTCCAATAATTTGGCATGCAAACATAAAAATGGTCTGTAAATCTAAGGGATCTAATTACATTGGTCATCAGTCACTAGGCTTACAAACTACTTCACTAAAAGTAAGTTATGCAGAATACAGCACAAACACCCATGCCCAAGGGAGGACTCGAACACCATTCGGCGAGCAACCGCCGGCAAGGAACTTTAGATCGTTCGGACACTTTACCGTGGTTGGGGCTAACATATTCGCGGTCGTTCATCACAGAACGTGCCAAATCCTTTGACCAGTCTCCCCTCGTTATGAACTTCTCATACACAGCATCTTCCTCTTAATGCAACTGCCTACATACGGGAAGTGTAAAATATAGAATGAATACCATGTAGTAAACTGCATCTTGAAACTTCCTAGCAGATTAAAATTGTGTGCTGGAAACGGGACTCGTACCTGGATCCTTTGACTTTCACGGGCAAGCGCACCACCGAAGGGGCTATCCCGGCACGCTTCATTATCCGTCCTAACAACTTCATTTATGCCAGTACCTCGCCTCCTACTTTCCAACGAATGTCTCCAGAATGAAGGAATGAGGACGGATAGTGAAGCGTGTTGGGATATCTCAATCGGTATAGCGTTTCCGCCACACAATTTTAATCTGCCAGGAAGTTTCATATCAGCGCACACTCCGGTGCAGAGTGAAAGTTTCATTCTGCATACCGTATCTTCTTGCACGTTATCACTACAGCGTACCTGTTAACAACGCAGTGCATAGTTATGAAATCTGGGACGTAGCCCTCCGTCATATAAGTTTTGTGCTTTAACGCTTGACAAAAATGATCAGTAAAATGCATTAACTCTTAAAGTGCCCAGCTTGATGGTGGATAGTTAGTGGTGGCTACTGTAGTTGGTGCACTGTTTACCGTTTCACTAAAGACGGTATAATGGCGAATGACCGTGTACACAAAACGTGGTAAAACGTCATTAGCGAAGAGGAATAATGGGCGAAACCCGAAGTTACCAGACAACAACCAACGTAAGTTAAGAACGACCGTAGCCAGACAACATAGAACTACGTCTGCAAATTCAAATGAAAAACTGAACACTCACTTCAGTAATACTGTTGCCATAAAAACAATCCACCTGGAGCTTAACATTCTTGGAAAGCATGCAGTTGCAAAACCCTTATTGAAGAAATCAAACGAAAAGCTGTGAAAGATGTGGTAGCACGCTGATGAGTGGAGGTATGTGATGTGGCTCATTGAATAATCGTTTACATTGTTTCCTTCAAAAATCGGGTTTATGTATCGAACGCCGTCAAACAGCTTGCCTTCTTTTCGGCAGTCAAGTATGCTGGATGTTCCATCGTACTCTATGCACATATATTATGGTACGCAACTTTACATATCATTACTCTGTCTGGTCGGATAACTGGTGTTGAATATTTTAACGACCTTCACAAAAGACGGCTTTCTATGACTGGAATGACTGCCAATACTGCTGCACAGAAATGGGCACAAAATGTTCAAATTTTTGTAAATCTATCGGACCAAACTGCGTCGTCATCAGTGCGTAGCTTACAAAATACTTAAAAGGTAAACTAACCTAAGGACAACACACACACACACACACACACACACACACACACACATACCCCAGGGAGGACTCGAACCTCCGACGGCAGAAACCAACGCGCTCCGCAGCGAGGCGCCGTAGACAGCTCGGCTACTCCAACGCGGCAAATGGGCACATGTTGATGGTTCGTTGCCGTATATGAGAGCAATATCTCGCGAACCTAATTATACAGGGTTGTCCATTGATAGTGACCGGGCGAAATATCTTGGTTCGCTAGATGGCGCTGCCATAGTCAAACGGATATCAAAATCATTTTTTATTTCTTATTCCTCTAATACGTAAATAAATATGAATGTTTAATTTGGGACACTTTTGTAGCTTTTGGCGCTGTAATATTCACAAATAAATTGCTCACAAGTTTAGACGAACAGGTTTTTTAAATTAAAACACAGAACGTATGTACGTTTGAACTTTATTTCGGTTGTTCCAATGTGATATATGTACTTTTGTGAAATTATCATACAATATGATAATTGGCAGATACATCACGGATAATAGCCAGGAAGTAAGCGTACAGTGTTCGAAACAGCTGTGACTAGAAGAAAACACCGCAAAACAGTACAGAACGGTAGTAATCTGTCCATCCGTCACATGAGGGGCAGTTTCAAGACACTAATTGAGAAGTGTTGTCATTTTATTTATGTCCGTAACAATAGAGTTTGAAATTAAATCAAATAGTAGTGATCATCGTGTCGCTTGAAAAGTTTGACAGGACTATAAACCGTTTTTATCCATATAAAATTAATATTAGGCGCCGTTTATTCCTATTAGATTAGATTAACTTGTTTGTAAATATACGAGGGTTGGAAGTTGAATAGTCACAACACTGCTGTGGAGACACTATGCAGTGGAACCTACTATTGTTGCTAATAGCACACGTTGTTGCGATACCTACCTTAACGTCTTTTTATTTATTTATTTTAATACCGAGATGCTTACATTAGAGGTAATCACAGGGGTCAGCTCGACCGAAGTGCCTTTATTTATTTATTTGTATTATTATTATTATTATTATTATTTTGGTCTCCTCTCCACCCCTACAACCCACAATCCTCACACCAAAAACAGTGAACAGAACTGAACATTCCGGAGAAGCACAAAACGTAAGCCCGTCCGAAGAAGGACGAAAAGAAAACACTCATCATGGCAGATCACAAGAGAAAATAAATCTCCCCAGTTTCGTCGCGCCCAAAGAAGAAAGGATTGGGAACGGAAATAGTGCTGAAAACCATGAAGTACATTCTACCGGTTGGTACATAATTGACCGTTGTGCGAAAATTCAGGAACAAGTGTCAACAGGTGACCTATAAAAGAAAGATTAAAAATCTTAAAAGAACACAAGACGAACGTAAAAGTTTTGAGTGGGTTAAGCTTCCGCCACTAGTCACAACTTCCGTGTGAAGAAAAGTAAAGGTAGATTAAACCCGCTCGGATACCCATTTGTGCAACCAGAAATCGCAATTACAAATCAGCCGCCATGGTACGATGGTGGCAGACAGTCGCAAATGAACTCGCCCGTCATACGTCACCGGCGTGCGCACAATAGAGGGAAATAGTCACTTGTGAGCAAGCGGTCTAACGTGTCGGTGTCACTATGTTTTCGAAACAGGAACAACGGATATGAATCTTGACTGAATGTGCTTCGGCATGCGAAGAAATGCATCTCCATCGGTTCTCCATCAACTGGCGAAGATGCAGAACGCTCTTCAGAGACATTTGAGCGCGAAGAAGAGGCTTTCTTACGCCGTATCGTAACTCTGGAATAGATATGGGCCACGTCTTACGAAGCGAAACTGAAACGCTAATCCAACGAACGGCGTCATTGTGGGGCGCTGCGAAAGTCAAAAGTGCGTGGAAACCTCCAGTATGGTGAAAGTTATGGTGATTTCGTGAACGATTGTGATGGTGGTGGTAACGCATTACGTTCCTCCACGGTAGACAGTCAGTCAACAGTATTATTGTTCTTTTATGGAGCATCACATGCAAGCAGAATTACGAAAGAAGCGGCAAAAATTTCTGCGCAACCCACACATCATTTTGCACGACAATGCGAGGGCGAATACAGCTCAAGATGTTATATGTTCGGTCGATGGGACTTGGAAGTACTATACTATCCACCATACTCTCCGGACTTGTGACGTTCCTTTAATTTGCGAAGATGAAGGAACCATTTCGTGGCATTCGCATCAGAACTGTTCCATAGATTCGACAGCTAGTAGATCGCTCCGTTCGCATCATCAACAGAACAGGCTACGCTGACGGTATACTGCGCCTCCACGTCGCTGGCAACGGGTTCTACGCAATGCTGGTGACTACTTTGAAGGACAGTAACATGTGAAAACATGTAACGTTTTTGTATCGGTTGTGGATAAATAATTGCCACTACGTTAGTTCCAACCCTCGTACATAATGGAGCACGGCGTGATTCAGTGCATCCTTTGTGCCTGCTGGCCGTTTCTTCGCGGCACAGTCGCCACGGAGACACCTGATTTCTCGCGTGGGCCGTGTTGTTGAGAGGCCCTCGGAGAAATGGCTGCCCCGTATAGCTGTCTTGTTAGGAATGGGGACACCGGATACGGCGGCCACACTAGCCCCACGCGAGTCATAGAAGAGCCGGCGCATCTAGGCTCTGACAACGAGGCCTCCTGGGGAAACGGCAGTTCTTACAGGTGACGCGAAGACTCGCCATAGGAATTCCGACTATTGCGCAATTTCCCTTTCCCTTTCTGAAATGGAACAAAGTAGTGCATAAATTTAGCCCTTTCAGGTTGTAGGTGATGTGGCATTAATATATAGAGGTATGTTCGAGGTACAAAATACATACCAATATTCAAATATTATGAATTATCTCGAAGAGAATGATCTATTGACCCGAGGTCAACACTGATTTAGAAAATATCGTTCATGCTAAACACAACTAGTGCTTTAGTCACACGAAGTGATGGGTGCTATCGACAAGGGTTCGCAAATCCATACCGTATTTTTTATTTCCAGAAGGCTTTTGACACCGTACTTCACAAACGGATTTTAATAAAATTGCGTGGTTATGGTATATCGCCCCAAATTTGCGTTTGGTTAGGGGATTTCCTGTCGAAGAGAACACAGTTCCTAGTAATCGATGGTAAGGTATTGACTAAAAGATAGGTGATATCGGGCGTTCCACAGAGTAGTGTAATTGGTCCTCTGCTATTTCTTATTTACATAAACGATTTAGGGGAAAATCTAAGTAGCTCTCTTAGGTTGTATGCAGATGACGCCGTCATTTACCGTCTAGTATAATCATCTGAAGATCAACTGCAGATCGATCAGAATAAGATATCACTATGGTGTAAAATTGGCATTTGACTCTAAATAACGAGAAGTGTGTAGTCGTCCACATGAGAACAAACAGAAATCCGTTAAACTTTTTTTACAAGATAAATCAATTAAAAGTGAAGGTCGTTAACTCCACAAAATACATAAGAATTACTATTACTTAAGACATAAACTGGAATAATGTCTTGGGAAAGGCGAACCAGAGACTGCGGTTAATTGCCAGACCCCTTAAAAGATGCAACAGAACTACAAAAGGAACTGCATACACTACGCTTGTCCGTCCATTTTTTGAGGTTTGCTGCCCAGTGTGGGATCCGTATCAGGTGGGTTTGACGGAGGACATCGAAAGAGTCCAAAGAAGGGCAGCTAGTTTCGTATTGTCACGATACATGGGAGACAGCGTTACGGAAATGATACAGGATCTGGGATGGGAATATTACAACAACGGCGCTTATCGCTGCCGCGTGGGCTGCTTGCGAAACACCAATCTCCAACATTCTCCTTCGAATGCGAAAATATATTGTTGATTGCCACTTACATAGGTAGAAAAGATCATCAGAGTAACATACGAGAAACCAGAGTTCAAACGGAGAGATTAAGGTTTTCTTTCTTCCTGGGCACTATTCGAGAATGGAATGGGAGATAAATACGTAGTATAAAGATGATTCGATGAACCCTCTGTCAAGCACGTAAATGTGATTTGCTGAGTATCCCATGCAGATGCAATACATACAGTAATTATTACAAAAAGTTTGTTCCCCCAAAATTGTCTGTTTTGAGCCTTTACTACAAAGTTTTATGATCTGCACCATATTACAATAACATGCCCATGAAAGAAATGATATCATAACATCACAGGATCAAATAAAATCAACTGCATGTCGGATATGGTAGATTCACATGTCAAATAAAGGATATCAACACCTCGTCAACGAGTATTTCTGGCCACCATTGTAAGTGTACTGGATTGTGTGATGCAGGCCAGAACTTCCTAGCGTGAATCACAAAGAAGTAAAGGAGCAAAACCAAAAACGCACATTTGTGCTTCTAGGGTCTGAAAGGGTTTGTCATCTCAAACGTCTTACTTATAGTTGCCTAAGGAGGAGGAGGAGGAATCTTAGGATTTAACGTCTCGTCGACAGAGACGGAGCTCAATCTCGGAATTTTAGGTAAGTATGGGGAAGGTAATCGGCCGTTCCCTTAGAAAGGAACCATCCCGGCATTTGCCTGGAGTGATTTGGAAAAATCACGGGAAACCTAAATCTGGATGGCCGGAGATGATTTGAACCACCATCCTTCCTAATACGAGTCCAAGTTGCCTAAGGCGGTTCCAAGACTGTCAGTAATATTGTGCAATGATTTATGTAGCAAAATATTACTGATCATCAGTAGGTAAAATTGAAGATTGTGCAGTATATTGCGCAATGTATTGCGGGATCTACTGAAATTAGATGTCATTGAACGAACTGCATAGTCTTGGGCTGATACTGAATTTGTCAGTTGAGTCTTGTGTGCTAAACTATTCATCTTGTACAGTTTGTTGTGCTGTGAAACTGAAATGGGTTTGAAATGAGCGAAAAGGACATTCATTTCAGAATTCTTGCAAGTATTTAGGGGTTTGCCTGCCTTATGAAATGTTTACAGTAATCAACAACAGAAAAAGGATGTAGTCGAAATATTGCGAAAATAATCAGAAAGTAGATAATTTTTAATTATTGTAGTAAATCTGTTAATGGCATTGCGAACAAATTATAGGAAATACTCAATATAATCACGAATGCGTCGAAACGTCGAGAAGTGCAGCGGACACTTAATTGATACCCAAACCAACACTTTGTTTCTTAAACCATTTCTAAGTCCAAGAAATATTTTACTACAATTAAAGTAAAACTGTATGTAATTATTGTTTTTAAAATCATATGTACATAAGTATCACGCAGATATAATTACTGGAGTAACATTGTACATCTGTGAGGAAGTACTTTTCGTCAGAGCACTCTGATTATTACTAAGTAACGTCTGTTCCAAAGTAACACTAATGTGATGGTCCACAGTCAAAAAATGCTTAACTAGCTGAAAATCCAGCGTGGGCCCCTATACTCATTTATTTATTCAAGCCTTGAGTTACTGCTTCACCTATACCCTCTCTTTCTTTTTCTCTGCCCATTTTCTTTTCTTATAAAAACATATTTATGAGACAATGTCTAAGAAATAGGACTGTCTTACTTAATGCACAAAATTAAACTGCAGTATCCAAAAAATAAGGTATTCATTAAGATACAATTGATATGTAACACTGATACATTCATTTAATTTAAAAAAAACTTGATTATAAACAATACTTCTGGAGTCTATACCATGAACTAGTATGAATAAAATCTTTTGTGAGCTCAACCCTGAGCAAGCGACATCAAGCAGTCAGTTGGAGGTACATGGAGATGTGAAGGCCACTCCGCGTTATTTAATAGTTTGCCCTGGGATATATTAATCGTAATACAACGTGCAAGTCTCTCTTGAAATTGCAGACACTTGAAGTTAAAATGCAGATCTGTCGAAAATAATGTGTATTCATTGGATGTACACTGGTTCATTCTCTTACATTCCCTGTAGCTCTATAGAAGTTCATTGTTTTCTCCTAAGTTGCCTGCGTTACACAGTTGAAAGTTACCAACACCACCATCAGAAGTTTACTTAAGCTGACTGGAATACAAGAGTGCCTAAGCAGTGAATAAGGAATGTATTAAAACGTGCTCCATGATATAAAAGGTTTTTACCCATCGTAGTGTATATGATCTCATATTTATCTAATTATATGTTGTACAATTGTGTAATTTAGCAGGTATATATTAATTTGTATAGCTGCTGTATCTCTGTAAAATCTGTTGCGAATACAGTTGGTAATAAAGAAGTAATAGAGTAAAACCTGATGCATGATGGGGCGGTTTGCTCATGAACGTTACTGTTTATGTCTCATGACCTGCGTTTCATACTGTGATACAATTTCGAATGTACATAAATCCGTTTGTGTATACACTGTTTGCACAATTTCCTGACAGTACAATTTGTAGTGTAGAAATTATAATTTCTAACGTCATACCGAATGACGTAGTTTTACTTCATATACAGCAACAAGAAGTAAGTGACAAACTTTTTCCCTTTTATCATTTTGATGTGGTTGTCAGAGTGTAAAAGTGTAATAAAGATTCGAAATCAAGTTATAGTTTGTTGCAAGTGGGGAAGTACTGTCATTCTCATGTAGTTTCTCAATAAAGTCTCGTCGCATGATGTGGCAGTTTTTTACGACTCCAACTGTTTAAGACGTTATATCTGCTGAACTGTGTGTCGTACGTAATTATTACCCCAACAGCATTGGTTACCTAACGGTAAGGAATACGTATCCTAAATTTGGTTGAAATCGATCCAGTGGTTCAGGTAGAAATATGCAGAATTGTTGCTTGATGCAGCAGTTTTTCGCGCATCTCTCTCTCTCTCTCTCTCTCTTTTTTTTTTTTTTTTTTTTTTTTTTTTTTTTTTTTTTTTTTTTTTTTGACGTCGTATTTCGTGAAGTACGAGTTTTACGTGATCCTAACACTTTCGCCGACCGTATGCAATAAGTAAACACACACACACACACTAACACAAACAAACACATGGATTTTTAGATATAAAGATAATCAGTTTTTGATTCGTAGTTTGTGGATTCTGCCGACAAGAGGTCTGTTATTTTGTGAAAAATAAAAATTTGTGACGGACTGTGGTTCGAACCCGAATTTCCTGCTATTCGCAATCTTTAACCTTTGCCTCATTTTATCTTTCCTTTTTTTTAAATTAGTCTTTTGGTAGCTCGGTTCGTTGCGGACGTGTGATTCTTCGTTGTCCATCGTTATAAGCTCAGACATTTCGGAGCATTCCGACCCCTCACCAAACGCGCAGGGCCACCGCGATGGCGTCCGCTAAGACATCAGAGCAGGCTGCCGGGCCACCATAACAAAATTACCATATGTCACACTTGCCAGCACTAGGAAAAGTAGAGCACCTTCAAGAGTGCGGCTAAAGTCGGAAGAATTCACAAGCTGCGAATGAATAATTTATTATTCTGAGTGCCACTAGGCCTTCTTATCCTCATACACCGGTAAAATTTATGTCTTCTTTTTTCCCATATTATTCATTTATCCAAGGTTATTCTATAAAAGGTTGGGCCAGAAGCGAAACGACCTGCTATTGGGCGTTGAAATGACGTCAGCGGCGAAGCAGTACTGCCAGCAAGGGGCGGGAAGCGGCGTTGCGCCGTCACGTAGAACAACACTAAACACAGAAAAGTTAACTGTTTACGCATTGCTTATTGCAGATACATATCTCGTTAAATCCTCCCGACAGTCGACTAATGCTACTGACGTCATTTTCGCCTCTGTGATGCCGCTGCTTTCTCTCTCTTCAGCTTCATGTTGATGTAGCGAACTCGAATAAAACTTCGGTCCGTAAGAATATTTGAATGACCTCCGGCGCCACATAAAGATATTTCTACGAAATTACGTCGGCTAATCTCTTAGAAATATTTTTTAAGTCTGTCACTTTCGATGATCTCATTGAACTACAGCTGAAACTCTGAGATCTTACGCATCCACTCGTCAGACGGCACTAACAAACCTCTTGGTGATTGAAATTCTATCCACCCGTATTCTGCGAGGTGTTCTGGAGGAGGAAAAAGTAGTTCATTAGATGAAACCCCAATTGAGATCTCATATTTCGCAGCACGGCGTGCAATGTAGCCTGTCAAATATTTGAATCCTCGGTTGGGCATTCAACATTCGTCACAGCAGACGGTGCAGCAGCCTCACAACTAAAACTTATGTCCTGTCTCTCTGATTCCCCATCTGGTATGGTCATTGCTTCAGACATATCCAGCAAAGTTCCACACAGCGTACTAGATGATATAAATTGTTGTGAATCTTCTTCCTGTCTCACAGACGAAGTATTAGGCAGTGGAATGTCTTGGGCATTCTTTCCCAGAAGCAATAAAGGTAGCCGATGTTTTACTTTTGGGCGATGATGCTGATAGAAATGGCCAATACCTCTAATCTGTGAAAACAAAGTTTCAAGACAGTTCTGGTTCATCCGTGCTGTTAACTCGCGAGGATTTGCGCGTGAGGATAATGCTCACAGTAAGTTTAAAACAATCGGCATTTTACCATATTCAAATAGTCAAATGATTGTGTTTTCTTATAAACGCATCTAGAAGCACTTATATAGTCACATTAAGTACATTAAAAACTGTTCTTTGACTGTCAGAAAAATACTGTACACGCCAAACTTTTAAAGGTGCATGTTTTCGCGGGTTAATATACACTTAATGCCTAGTGACAAAAGATCAGAATGAAGGTCAAATAAAGAATTAATTGACATTAAGAGTCCTTTCTGAAATGGTAACAGCTTCCTTCGGTTTCCAATCTGTATTGTTCACAGCACAAATACTTTATGCTAAGATTTGGTTTTTGGAGGTGCTCGTTTGTTCCATAAGCATTTGCTAATGTCTTTTTGTCAACGGTTCTGGGAGAATTTGAAATGCCAAACGAATCATTAACATACTAATCGAAATTTCTGTCGTAAAACACACGAATAAACGAAACAAAACATACACTGTAAACAACAAGCTACTGCAGGGCTACTGCTACAACTGCCGCCGCGTGCTTTGGCGGTGACATCATGCGCAGGACGACGAATTTCTACCTCGGACTGCGCAGTCCATTCGAGCCCCTCTGCCTTCATCCATCTACGCTTCTGGTGTAAAGCCAGGCCAAAAGCCAAGCAACGGGTGCCAAAAGCATCCAAAATGACTACAAGTCTGAAATCGTGACACTAATATTATGTGTAATATACATCCGATGTCTGAAGCAGCCATAAATATATTGTACAATGTTATTTAAGATTTACTGACAGCCAGGAATATGCACGTTTATCTATGAAATGGTTCGCCAGATGTGTTGTGTGGAGCAATGTATCTTATGGATCTGAAGCATGGACAGCCAGGAAGAAAGAAGAAAAACATTTAGAAAGTTTTGAAATGTGACTATGGAGAACAGTGGAGAAAAATGGAGGTGTTGAGCAGGGTAAAAGAGGAAATGAGTTACATGAGGATGATACACAAGAGTAAAACATCTTGGGTGGGACACATATTACGCAGGAACTGTCTAGTGCAGAGGATAATGGAGGAAAAGTAGAAGGGCCGCGGTGGAGTAGCCGAGCGGTCTAAAGGACCTCGCTGCGGAGCGCGCGGTTGCTCGCCATGGAGGTTCGAGTCCTCCATGGGGCATGGGTGTGTGTATTTGTTCGTAGGTTAGTTTACCTAGGTTTAAGTAGTTTGTAAGCTACGGACTGATGACCACGCAGTTAGGTCCGATAGATTTACAGACATTTGAACATTTTTGAAAAGTAGAAGGAAAAAGAGGAATTGGCGTTCCTACACAGAAGCTCGAAATTTAGCGAGGATTTCAATATGAGATGCCTACAATACTTATCACAACGAAACTCTTTCTCGAACTTCGACTGGAAACCTTAAGAGATTTTGGTCATATGTTAAATATAGTAGGAGCAAAACACAAAGAATACCCTCTCTACGTGATAGTAATGGCGATCCTGCCGATGATAGTGATACTAAAGCAGAGTTATTAAACATATCTTTTAGAAACTGATTCATCAAGCAAGACGAAACCAATATTCCAGACTTCGAATTACAAAAAGAGGCCAGAATGAGTAACGTTAATGTTGATATCTCCGGAGTAGTGAAGCACTTAACAAGTCAGAAATTCGCTACTAAAGGATACACGCAGATGGAGCCCTGGCAGCTATCTTACAACACTATTCATTGGGGAACGACATTAGGTAGCCGGCCGCGGTGGACATTACATGTCATATACGAATTTAAATAAATTTTATAATGAACCACGAATTTAAATAAATTTTATAATGAACCACAGACATTGCCGAGGTGGGGTGGCTTGCGTGCCTCAACGATGCAGATAGCCGTACCGTAGGTGCAACCACAGCGGAGGGGTATCTGTGGAGAGGCCAGACAAACGTGTGGTTCCTGAAGAGGGGCAGCAGCCTTTTCAGTAGTTACAGGGGCAACAGTCTGGATGATTGACTGAGCTGGCCTTGTAACATCAGCTAATGTGGCTTTGCCACACAGCTACTGCGAACGGCTGTAACCAAGGGGAAACTACAGCCGCTACTTTTCCCGAGGACATGCAGCTCTACTGTATGAACATATGATGATGACATCCACTAGGGGAAAATATTCCGGAGGTAAAATAGTCCCCCATTCGGATCTCCGGGCGGGGACTACTCAGGAGGATGTTGTCATCAGGAAAGACAATACTGGCATTCTACGGATCGGAGCGTGGAATGTTAGATCCCTCAATCGGGTAGGAAAATTAGAAAATTTAAAAAGGGAAATGGTTAGGTTGAAGTTAGATATAGTGGGGATTAGTGAAGTTCGGTGGCAGGATGAACAAGATTTCTGGTCAGGTGAGTACAGGATTATAAATACAAAATCAGTTGGGGGTATCACAGGAGTAGGACTGATAATGAATAAGAAAATAGGAATGCGGGTAAACTACTATGACCAGCACAGTGATCGCGTTATCATTGTCAAGATAGATACGAAGCCAACACCGACAACAGTAGTACAGGTTTATATGCCAACTAGCTCTGCCGATGATGAGGAGATCGAAGAACTACATGAGGAGCTAGAGGAAATTATTCAGACAGTTACGGGAGAGGAAAACTTAATTGTGATGGGAGACTGGAATTCGGTAGTAGGAAAAGGAAGAGAAGGAAAAATAGTAGGTGAATATGGACTGGGCAGGAGGAATGAAAGAGGAAGTCGCCTGGTAGAATTTTGCACGGAACATGATTTAATAGTAACAAACACGTGGTTTAAGAATCACAAAAGAAGGTTGTATACGTGGAAGAGACCAGGAGACACAGGAAGGTATCAGATTTTATAATGGTAAGACTTAGATTCCGGAACCAGGTCCTAAACTGCAAGACATACCCAGGGGCAGATATAGACTCTGACCATAACTTGTTAGTCTTGAACTGTAGGCTGAAACTGAAAAAACTGCAGAAAGGTAGGAAAATAAGGAGATGGGACTTAGATAAATTGAAGGAAACTGAAGTTCTGGAGAATTTCAGAGGGAGATTTAGGCAACAATTGACAGAAACAGGGGGAAATAAAACAGTAGAAGAGGAATGGGTAGCATTGGGAGACGAAATAGTGAGGGCAGCAGAGAACGAAATAGGTAGGAAGGCAAGACCAACTAAAAATCCTTGGATATCACAGGAAATACTAAATTTAATAGATGAAAGGAGAAAATATAAAAATGCAGTAAATGAAACAGGCAAAATGGAGTACAGACGACTAAAAAATGAGATTGACAGGAAGTGCAAAATGGCAAAGCAGGAGTGGCTAGAAGCCAAATGCAAATCCGTAGAAGAATGTATAAGAAGGGAAAAAGTAGATACCGCCTACAGGAAAATAAAGGAGACGTTTGGGGACAGGAAGAGCAGCTCTACGAATATCAAGAACTCGGATGGGAAACCAGTTCTCAGCAAAGAAGGGAAAGCTGAAAGGTGGAAAGAGTACATAGAGCAGCTCTACAAAGGAAATGAACTGAGAGACGATGTTGTAGGAAGGGAAGAGGAAGTAGATCAAGATGAAATAGGAGATACTATACTGAGAGATGAATTTGACAGAGCCTTGAAAGACCTAGGTCGGAACAAGGCCCCAGGAGTAGATGTCATACCCTCAGAGCTACTAAAGTCTCTGGGAGAGCCAGCCATGACAAGACTATTTGAACTGGTGTGTAGGATGTATGAGACAGGCGAAATACCCTCAGATTAAAAAAAAATGTAATGATCCCCATTCCAAAGAAATCAGGCGCAGACAGGTGTGAAAATTACAGAACCATCACTTTGATAAGTCATGGTTGCAAAATTTTAACACGAATTATGTACAGGAGAATGGAAAAGCTGGTAGAAGCTGACCTCGGGGAAGATCAGTTTGGATTCAGGAGGAACGTAGGAACCCGGCAGGCAATACTCACTTTACGTCAAAAGTAGATAGATTAAGGATTTTTAGCTTTTGTAGATTTGGAGAAAGCTTTTGACAATGTTGACTGGAATACACTCTTTCAAATTCTGAAGTCAGCAGGGGTAAAATATAGGGAAAAGAGAGTAATTTAGAACTGGTACAAAAGCCAGACCGCAGTTATTAGACTCGAAGGGCATGAAAGGGAAGCATCAGTTGGGAAGGGAGTAAGACAGGGTTGTAGCCTTTCTCCGATGTTATTCAATTTGTACATCGAGCAAGCGGTGAAGGAAAGCAAGGAAAAATTTGGAATAGGGATTAAAGTTCAGGGGGAAGAAATAAAAAAGTTGCGTTTTGCTGATGACATTGTAATACTATCAGAGACAGCAAAGGACCTGGAAGTGCAGTTGAATGGAATGGACAGTGTGTTGAAGAGAGCGTATAAAATGAACATTAACAAGAGCAAAACAAAAATAATGTTATGCGGTCTTAGAAAATCAGGCGATGCTGAAGGAATTAGATTAGGTAACGAAACAATGAAGGTGGTAGATGAGTTTTGTTACTTGGGTAGTAAAATAACATGTGATGGTCGTAGTACAGAGGATGCAGAATGGCAATGGGAAGAAAAGCATTTTTGAAAAAGAGAAATTTGCTAACATCGAATATTAATTTAAGGGTAAGGAAGTCTTTTCTGAAGGCATTTGTGTGGAGTGTTGCCTTGTATGGGAGTGAAACATGGACGATAAGCAATGCGGACAGGAAGAGAATAGAGGCTTTTGAAATGTGGTGCTACAGAAGAATGCTGAAGATTAGATGGGTAGATTGCATAACTAATGAAGAGGTACTGAACAGAATTGGTGAGAAAAGGAATTTTTGGCATACCCTGACTAAAAGAAGGGATCGCTTGGTAGGACACATTCTTAGACATCGGGGAATCGTAAATTTAGCATTGGAGGGAAGTGTGTGGGGTAAAAATCGCAGAGGGAGACCAAGATACGCGTATAGTAAGCAGATTAAAATAGATGTGGGTTGCCGTTCTTATGAGGAGATGAAAAGGCTTGCTCAGGATAGAGTAGGGTGGAGAGCTGCTTCAAACCAGTCTTCGGACTGAAGACCATAACAACAACATTTAATAACGACTAATGTTTCGGATTTTTGCCATTTCAAGTCAACTGAAATATACACATATATATAAATACAAGCTTACAAATATTACTTTATGACTAATTTTTTTCCATCCTGGCCACTAAAATTGCTACACCACGAAGACGCGAAATTTAACCGACAGGACGAATATGCTATGATATGGAAATGATTAGCTTTTCAGAGAATTCACATAAGGTTGGCGCCGGTGGCGACACCTACAATGTGCTGACATGAGGAAAGTTTCCAACCCATTTCTTGCTGCTCGCATTGGTCGCAATCCAATGACTGTTAGCAGAATATGGAATCGGTAGTTTCAGGAGGGCAATACGGGACGCCGTGCTGGATCCCAATGGCCTCGTATCACTACGAGCAGCCACGTCTCGATCCCTGAGTCAGCAGGTGGGGACGTTTTCAAGACAACAACCATCTGCACGAATAGTTCGGCGACATTTGCAGCAACATGGAATATCAGTTCGGAGAGCATGGCTGCGGTTACCCTTGACACTTCATCACAGACAGGAGCGCCTGCAATGATGTACGCAACGACGAATCTGGGTGCACGAATGGAACGTCATTTTTCCGGATGAATCCAGGTTCAGTTTACAGCATCATGATGATCGCACCCGTGTTTGCCGATATCGTGGGGAACACACATTGGAAGCGTGTATTCGTCATCGCCATACTGGCGTATTACCCAGCGTGATGGTATGGGGAACCATTGATTACACATCTCGGTCTCCTCTTGTTCGCATCGACGGCATTTTGAACAGTGGCCGTTATATTTTAGATGTGTTACGACCCGTGGCTCTACCCCTCATTCGATCCTTGCGAAACCGTACATTTCAGCAGGATAATGCACGACCGCATGTTGCAGGTCGTGTACGAGCCTTTCTGGATACGGAAAATGTTCGACTGCTACCCTGGCCAGCACATTCTACCGATCTCTCACAAGTTGGAAACGTCTGGTCAATGGTGGCCGAGCAATCGGTTCGTCACAATACGTCCGTCAATACTCTTGTAGAACTGTGGTATCATGTTGAAGCTGCATGGGCATATAGAACGTTATTACGGTCAGAAGTGGTTGTTCTGGCTACTGATTTCTCAGGATCTATGCACCCTAATTGCGTGAAAATGTAATAATAATAATAAAATGTTCAAATGTCTGTAAATCTACCGGACCAAACTGCGTGGTCATCAGCCCGTAGCTTACAAACTGCTTAAACCTATGTAAACTAACCTACGGACAAACACACACACCCATGCCCCATGGAGGACTCGAACCACCACGGCGAGCAACCGCGAGCTCCTCAGCGAGGTGCTTTAGACCGCTCGGCTACTCCACCGCGGCGAAAATGTAATCACATCACAGTTCTAGTATAACATATTTTTCCAATGAATACCCGTTTCTTATTTGTATTTCTTCTTGGTGTAGCTATTTTAACGGCCACTAGTGTAATATTAGGTTTATATATTTACGATTTATTCGTACGCTTCAATGCTCTAGAGTGTTTTCTTTTACAGTTTCTCTCCTAATATACATCATATGACCTACTGCACAAGTTATTATATATTATATTTTGTAAACTTCACTCCATTGACATTTGTTTACAAAGAGCATAAAGTTATTTTATTTCATAGAATTTCAGGGATGAATGCTGTGAACAAAGATGGCAATATTATAGGCTTAAAGTTGTATATACTACTGTCTGGGGTTCTATAAAAGATTGTAATTTTTGATGCTTGTGTTCAACAATATAATTTATGTCAATATTTTAGCTGTTTACGGCTTGAAGAGCCCAGAGATATCCTTTTTCTTTTATGAAAGGAATAAAGTTTTTGTGCTTTAAATCTCTTTTCCTATTACGAATCTTGTCTATAAATGCATCTATATGGATATATGTTTCAAGTTCTTCCAGAATACACATTCGATTTCCTTGGCTACACGAATTTTCTTTGCCTTTTCTATGTGTTCTGCTTTGTGCTTATGGCCATGTAAGTGTATGAGAAATATTGACTTATTACTTTCGCAAATTCGTGTGTGTTCCTGAAATCTAATTGTGAAGTGTATGCTGCGGGCCCATCAGAAAAGAAGCTTCTGGAAAAGAAAATCATCTAAGATATACATAAATAAATGTAAATATACTGCATGTTTGAAATATGTCAAACAGCATTCGACTTCAATCCAACAACCAAGAATAAAGATACACCAAAAAACGATCACAAAAACATGTAATCCGTATATTAGTCACCGAAGCCTAGAAAAGCGGTAAAATTGTTGAATACTATTTGCGTAAACTACCAACAATTAGACTAAACCATTGTGAACACATTCTTTGGAAAGTAGGAAGCGAGGTACTGACAGAAGTAAAGTTGAGGACGGACCGTGAGTCGTGTCGGGATAGCTCAGTAGTAGAGCACTCGCTCGCGAAAGGCAAAGGTTCCGGCACTCAATCTTCATCTGCCGGGAAGTTTCACATCAGCGCACATTCCGCTGCAGAGTGTAAGTATCATCCTCGTCACATTCTTTGTATATTGCAGCCTATACTATAATGCAAAATTACGCTACTAGTATGTATTAAATATTATCTCAACATTTAGTGGGATTTTTTTTATATATGTTAAACAGTAACATGTGATGAAATAAAGGGCGAGTTTTTTATATATACATTCTTTCTCTTTCTTTTGTGGCAAAACAAATTAATTAATTGCTCTGGTATTGCTCGGAATTCCACATAACCCTGACACATTCATATCAAATTCTTGAGACAAACTAAACATTCATTACACTTACAGATGGTTTCATCGTATGATTCAGAGGAATTTCCTCGGTTTTACGTTTTAATCCGGGTGATTTCTATATTAAAGTAATTTTTAATTTGGACATCCTTCACTGTCAACTTTAATGAAAGCAAAGTAATTTATTTAGCTTACGCAGGTTGCTCACAGCGCATTCACGCAAACGTTTTCTTAACCTCCCCAGTCTCTCATATTCGTTGACATTGTGGACTCTACAGAGAAACGATCTGACCTGAATTTTATATTAGGAATAAAATCATCTGTGTCATGGTTGTATATCATATTTCGTAGTGTTATTTGCATACTCTTTTCACGCACAAAGAAGCCATCTTCAAATCAATACAAAAATCTCGATAAAAACAATTGAAAAGACATCGTTAAATTATGTTTATGAATGACAGAATCCATACAGAATGTGAAAGTTGAATTACTACATGTGGTTTGGACCTATGGTGTAAACTCGCACACCATCGCAACACTTCATATATTAGGAACTATCCTGTGACATTTAACTGTTCACTATAACAATTTATCAGCCACTTTAGCTGATCAGAATTATCTTGTCGTGTGTAAAATAATTAGAAGATGTTTGATACTGATTAAGAGCTACGGTTTATCTAATGAGAAAAAATTTCCGAACACAGTACCATTAGGTCTTTCTTTTTCCTCTTCTAATAAATCCATAAAATCTGAAAAATTACCTCAGATGATAGGGTCTATAAAATGGATGTAATATTTAAAGCAGTATTGTAGAAATGGTAGAGGATTCAGATGAATATACGACAGGATACTGGGAGAAGAATATGTTAGAATACTGGAAGTTGTACAAGTAAGTAAAAACAAGGCTCCTGGATTACATGATACTTCCTCTTAACTGCCAGTATCGTTGGCAGAGCCAGAGAGCCTGTAGAGAAAGAACTTCCATCTTGTGTAGGAGACAATGGAAATACCATCAGATTTCAGGTATGTAACACCAAATCCGAAGAATGCGTGTGCCGACAGGTGTAACATTACAGAATTATTAGTTTAATAAGTCACGATTGAAAAGTACAAACACTAATTATCCACTGTTCGATATGGGTCATTTTATCACATGTAAGTATGTGTTTCGAAAGTATTTCCACGTGAGGAATGCAAACATGAAATAAAAAATTCGCTATCAGTCACAGCATTTTAGTTATGCGAAGATAAATGGCATCTAATGTAACCGATAATATGAAGGTGTGTTTTGAAAAATATGCTGCAATTGAAGACCATAAGTGGAAAATATGTGACTATTTGAAATAGTTCCAATCATATTGGGAATGCACAGGCTATACTATAAAAAAATCTTTGGCCTCAAAGGAGCTGGAAAGTGGGGAAAAAAATTTGAAGAATGAGAAATTGGTAGCCAGGGAAGATCTTCTTCTGCCACCCTCTTCACATCAAGTAGAGAACTTCCTAAAGACCCACATTTTGAAGAATTCCTTTTACTCAAAAATAAATAAATAAATAAAAAAAAATGCATGCATCTCTTTTTACGAATATAACCGAAAACTTTCTGGGAAGAAAAAGAGCTGACAACTATGACCAATTGGTTCAAGAAATGATACATACATGTAGGATGTAACACGTTATTTAAAATGCGATGACTAGATTCACATCTAAACTATTTTCCTGAGAGCTGTAGCGATGTTTTCGACAAAAATGGTGAAATGCTCCAACAAGACATAATGTTCTTGGAAAAGCGTTATGAAGAGAAATGGATGCCTTTAATGCTTGCCGACTACTCCGTTTACAGGAGATAAAATAAAACCGTAATACATCGGTTTTTATTATTCACAGCATTGACATACAAACAGAACATTGCCTATAACTTGAAAACTATACCTGAGACAGGGGAAATTAATTACAGATTTGAATTTAGGAGGTGTATTTGCACATGAATCATGTATGAAACTCCCAGAAAATATGAAATTAATTTTTGGTTGTAGAACAGTGTTATTTACAGACGAATGAAAATAGTCAGAATATGAGCTCTGGGAAGATTAGTTCGCATTTAGGAGAAATTTAGAAACACGTGACACGATTTTCGCATTACAGTTTATCTTAGAAGATAGATTCAAGAACTGTAAACTTACATCTGCGTTAGTATATTTGGAGAAGCCTTGTGATAATGTTTACCGGAACATACTCTTTCAAATTATCAATTTAGTAGGAGTAAAATATAGAGAACGAAAAATTTATATTCAAGTTTTCAAAACCAGTGGACGTAACAGTCTCAGTACCTGAATGGGACACAAATGTTAGGAAGCAATTTAGGCAGTTTTGTAGCTTTTCCGTAATGTTATTCAATCTGTACGTCGAGCAAGCTGTTAAGGAAAGCAAGGAGAAATTTGGAGAAGGAATTAAACTTCAGGCAGAAGAAATAAAAACTTTACAGGTTGTCGAAAACGCGATCTTGAAAAGCAACCGAAACGAATGGAGAGTGTCATGAACATTAACAGAAAAGAAAGGTATTGGAATGTAGTCAAAAAGGCAAAAAACAGGCAATTCTGGAGAAATCTGATTATGTAACGAGAGGATAATAGTAGTAGATGGGTTCTGTTATTTGGGCAGAAAATTAACTTCTGATGGCCGAAGAATAGATGGTTTAAAATGCCAACTGGCTATAGAAAGAAAATCATTTCTGAAGAAGAGAAATTTGTTTGCATTTGATATTACTTTAAATGTTAGGATTTCTCTATGAAATTATTCGTCTACAATATAGCACTGTACGGAATTACAACCTGAACGGTAACTGGTTCACACAAAAAAGGTGATAGAAGCGGTTGAAATGTGGTGTTACTGACAAATACTGAAGATGAAATGAAAAAAGAAATTTCTGACATGTCTGGACGAAAAGGAGTGATCTCAGTGATTCTGAGACATCAAAGTATCATAAAATTAGCACTGGAAAGTGTAGAGCAAGATCAAAGAAGTCTCCAGATTGGAGTCCACAAGAAAACAACAACACTCCTCCCCCCCATATTACAGATATATCACCGGTGAGCATCATACATTCAGACACATCACCAATACGTGTGGTAACAGGACATCAGCTCTGTATCATTCTTTAGTTTTGGATGCTCAAATACACGAGACATGCTGTCAGCCCGCAACAGTTCAAAATCATCCTAAACATGTCAATTTTTTCTAGATTCCTCTTCTGTCTTCAAAACACTGCGTAAAATCAAAATTACTAAACATAAATCCACAAGACCACGGCATAATATCCCGGAAATTTTCAGTAATTTTGACCATTCCGACCGTGAAAGTTTACATTTTACACTGCGTAAGGTACACACTGGTATATGACGCAGAGAAACGAATTACCGTGCTGAGTGAATATACTGCTTTGTAAAACAATGCTTAAGTTGTGGTATATTAGCGTCTCAGTTCTTATACTTGATTACTTCTAGTTTCTTCCAGGCGAAACTTGGAGAAAAGGAGAACTCTTACGGTCCACACACTGGTAGCTATATTTTTCGTTACTTAACCGAAGGATCGTGTATGGCTGCGGAAGCTATAAATTGTTATGAAAGCTGGCGACACCACTTTGTCATGGAACATTGAGTTAATGGTTCTGTGAGCAGGCAAACACTTTTATCGCACTGTGAGGGGGCAAATAGATGCCCGTTATATTGGAAAGAGCTGCAACTGAACATCTTTCATCCAAAAAGGAATTTGTTTATTACAAGGACCGTTCTATCTGTTTTTAACACTAGTGTGTGCCTTTAAACTGTGACCCATAGTTACAGTACAGCTATCACATAAGACTCTTTGCAGTAGGCAGGCACAAATCCACTACCTTCCAACACTCCTTCCGGGTCACTCGATTCTCTACAACCGATGGCACTTTCAAATGGTTGGTGCAACCATCTCTTCTTCCGGCTTTTTTAACGGGTATAGTAATCAAGGGAAAAATCATTGCCTCCCAACGTTTCTACATCGATATTTAACGACTTTCTCGAATCACTGACAGTCACTCTATTCGTTACCCATTGAGTATAGCTTTCATGTGTTCCGCTGTTAGACTGCCAACAACTGTAAAGTTCACTTTCAAGAAACTAAATGACGTAAGACAATCGCAGGAACACACACACACACACACACACAAAACACACACACACACACACACACACACACACACACACGGTTCACTAAGTGTGTTTACCTCTGTAACTTATAATAGGTGACGGGAAATGTTACATCTTCTGCGGAGCTATGAACATAGTTTATTGTATCGTTTTACAAAGAGTTACAGCACAAAGATATAATTTTTTAAATGGAACAATAGTTTTTTCTATTGTGAATTGGATTCGTTGAAACCAGCTGCGTCCAGTCAATTTAAACTAAAGTCCTATCACTGTTAGTTTGGGAGCTACAACCCTTCAAAGTTTCAAGGGCAGATACCACAAGCTCTACGCATAATGCAACGCGCCTTCTAAATGTGGTGCGGCCGAGTTGTAGCGTCGCCGGTGTAACGGAGCGAGAAGCTTCCTCGATGCGCTGTTGTTCGTGTATGCCATCGTCATCCGATGTCAGTGTCCGCCTCCGTAGTCCAGTGGACAGCGTGGTTGGTTGCCACGCAGGGGGCCCGGGTTCGATTCCCGGTCGGGTAGGAGATTTTCTCCGCTCGGGGACTGGGTGTTGTGTCGTCCTCATCATCATTCCATCATCATTGACATGCAAGTCGCCGAAGTGGCGTCAGATAAAGAGACTTGCACCAAGTAGGCTGAACACGACCCCAGTTGGGGTCTAACGGTCATAAATGCCACACGCTCATCATCATCCGATGTCAGTAACTGTGGTATATTGAGCCCCGGTTGTTTGTGTGGCTCCAACTGTCGGGTATACGGCAGAACCTCCGGCGGGAGTGGCCGTCCATTCCTTAGCAATGTGCTTTAGACCAATCGGCCATTTTGGGTGGCTATAGGATTAAAGGAAATTTAATTTTTTGATTGGGAAATGACATAGTTCATAGTCCACCAGGAGCAAAACAACCAATTATTCACAAGTAACAAAAAACTGTCCAGATCTCGCATTTTAGTACGTACAAAATGGGGAAAACTGAACATACAATTGGAGCTGCACACTGAAGTAGTTACCTAATGATCTATCAGCTGTCACGGAAAGCAATATGAGATGCAGCATTACTAATTAATAGACATTCGGAGATCTGTGTTTCCTATTCTGTACATACGTACATCGGAGCGTGGGAGGGTACAGGGCTTCTCCGATTGCCTGATCGGTTCAGCTATATCGACAACAACAGAGCTGGTTTACGAGTATCTTTGTCCCGTGTTGTATAGATGGAAGCAGGGAGCGCGGAGAGGTTTATCGAGGGAGTTGCAGAGTGGCGCCGGAAAAGTAACGGTGTTTGAAGGTTGGAACTTAAATAGTGGCAACACTGCTGTAGAGAAAGTATGCAATCGAAACTACTATAGCTGATTGTACACGTTGCTGACATACCTACCTTACCTCCGTGCAAATGTACTCGCTCATCCCACATCACCGGAGTGCGGACAGTCAAATGTTCAAATGTTTGTAGAGCTTATGGGACTTAACTACGGGGTCATCAGTCCCTAAACTTACAGACTACTTACGAACTAGTTACAACTAAGGACGGCACGGCCAGAGGGGGGATTCGAACTTCCGACCGTAGTGGCCGTGCAGACCGTGACTGAAGCGCCTCAGTCCCCTCGGCCACCGCGGCCGGCTGCGGACAGTCGACGGAAACACAGTCACTTGTGAGGGAGCGGCGTAACGTAACGGTGTCACTATGTTTTCAAAACAGGAACAACGGAGTTGGATCAGGACAATGTGTCAGAGGTCGTACAGCACGACAGTTTCTATATAACTTGGATATATAACACTGGTGTCTGAGCATAGAACTGTAGTATGCCTGCACATTCATATGTTTTGCACATGAGTTTGCATTATCCGCTATGTTGTAATTAGTCAGACGAATTTCTATCAGTGACTACATGAGAAATAATTGCTAGATTAGGAAATCTTCTCGGCTTGACAGCCGAGTCACTGCCTCATTATCTGGCTGACTCGGCAGTCGATCCGAGAAGATTTCCTCGTCGAGATCCGCCGAGAAAGTCTGCATTCACAAATTGCTAGATTATCTCTGGATTTGAAATTTATGTTAATATACAAAACTACACTCACGTCAGTAGGGAATCGAAACACATTTACTTTCCGTTTTCTTCATAGCGGCCATGTTGTAATCAGTCAAGAAACAGAATATGAACATCTTTGCAGGCCAGCACGCGGGCCTAGCTGAAAGATAACTGTTTCCCGCGCTGATTGTGATACTCAAAAACCGCTGACTTCGTCTGCTGTCCAAGCCGTATGTATCTTTCATGTTCTGAAAGCCTCGTGGAGATTGCTCGCCCGGTCTCTCTTATATAAACAAGCCCACACTCGCAGCTTATTTCATAAACGCCGGCATTGCTCAGTTTGTCAACTGGCTTGATGCCTGCCTGACGTAGAACCTTGCCCACACGCTCAGTGACGCCCTGCACGTAAGGTAATAGGGCGATGCTTTGTGCTTCCTCCTGCTCCCCTCTAACGCTTTCATTCCTCCTGGACATTGTTTGATATATCTCGCCCAGTCCGTAGCCATTAGCCGCAAAGGTGGATCTGAGATGTCGTAGTTCCGCCTGTAGGTGATCGTCATCACTGATCCTGTGGGCCCTCCTTGTTAGTGTTTGTAGGGCGAATTTCTTCTGCATAGGGTGGTGGTGAGAGGAGACGTGGAGGTACCTTCCCGTGCTGGTAGCCTTTCTGTACACCCTGTGGCCGAGTTTACTGTCAGACTTTCGGTAGACTTCGACGTCGAGGAAAGGCAGCACCCCATTCTTTTCTACTTCTATTGTGAAATGTATTTTGCTGTGCTGCTGATTGAGATGGTCATGAAAGTTCTTTAGCTCCTCTTCCCAGATGACGACAGTGTCATCAACGTAACGCATCCAGCATGCTAGGCGTAGTGGCGCTGACTGGAGAGCCGTTTCTTCAAATGCTTGCATGAAGATGTCAGCTGCAATCAGAGAAAGTGGGGAGCCCATAGGTACACCGTCTGTTTGTTCGTAAAATTCTTCTTTCCACTTGAAGTAAGTGGTCGTCCGGCAGTGGCGAACTAGTTTACAGGTGTCAGGTGCTAAGCGTTCTTCTAATACGTTTTTTTAATCTTATGAGAATTAACTACGGGGTCATCAGTCCCTAAACTTACAAACTACTTATGAACTACTTACGAATTAGGACGGCACAAATATCCATGCCCGAGGGGGGGATTCGAACCCCCGACCGAAGTGGCCGTGCAGACCGTGACTCGAGCGCCTCAGTCCCCTCGGCCACCGCGGCCGGCTCTAATATGTTCATTGTGTCTGAAGAGTGTATCAGCTACGGATCTGATGGTTAGTTTTGCTGTGACATCGTTATTCATTAACGTACCAGTGTCAGATATCATATATTCAGCAGTCAGACACAGACCCTGATGAAGGCCGCCTGCAACAGTGGCCGAAACGTCGGTGGAATTTATAAAATGACGACTCGGTTTCATACCCAGAAGAATTTTATTGACAAAAAGGAAATGTTACATGTCGTTGGATAAGGGAAGCTACATTCCGAACTCGAATACCAAGTTCAGAGACTAACTGTTAAACGGCTCACAAAAGAGCTGTCGGTATGACGAAACGTAATGTGTAATTACATACTACAGGAAGGACCTAACCCAAATCCATAGTTAAATAATTAAGTATTAAATACTTCAACATTAAGTCGAACTGTAGTGGATTCATAGCGCCAAAATGAACTTTACTGCATAAAAAGGCACCTGCGAGGTGACATTTCGGAAGGAAGACATTCTTACGCTCAACAAAAATTTGTAACGTCGGCGCTCGTCATTGTCCTACACATGTACTGTAATGGCTGGATAAAAATGTACGCATAATTCATTTTTTCCGCAATGGTTTCTCACTCTGAAAATAAAAGTCCCAAAATTACATTGTCTTTCATAAAACACTCAGCATCGCTAATCATACCGTAATTTCATTGAATCCATCATAAATATGATGCACGGACTACAGCTGATGAAGTATATTAAATGAAATGGAACTAAGAGCAGCAATTATATATAAACTTAATCATCAACTAGTTCTGGCCTCACACTGAAGCAATATTTACGTCTCTAAACCAAATTAAGGTTCCATATTCTATTCGAAAGTATTGGGACCTCTTCAAGTGACATCTTGGATTCCTTCTTGTACAGTGCCTCAACGTTTACCAACAAACCCGAAACTGATTGTAGAACAAAAAATAAAAAACAGCTATTAGTTCTATTTAATTTAACGTATCAAAGGGGCATTAGTTTAATGTATCTATAGAAAACTGGTATTTCAGAATCTCTGCAGGACCTGTGAAATCTGAACATTCCAGTAAGTGTGCTGTGCCGTCGCCATTCGCCATTCACAACACCGGCGGTCCGCGCAAGTCGCCGAACAACTTCAAGAAGAAGCGATAAGTCGCTCCACAATACTTCTCGCAGTCTCGTTACATCTCTGCCGGCGCACCACAGCTTTTAGTTTAGCTGAATACAGGATTACGGCAGAGTACGAAGCTGTTCTAGGAGCGCTACAGTTCCAGGAAAACCGACTGCTGCAAGCCAGCAGGCTATGTTAGCACAATCCAGAACACTACTACTGACTGATGTAGATCATTGCAGAACTGTTTTGTAGTTAGGAAGAAATTGTACGACAAGCGCAACACCAAAGTTGAGTATTCTTTTCATGTGTAATAAAAGAGTATGTAGACTAATCACTTGTTCTAGTTGCAGACCTTGTCCACATCCTTGCTAGCCAGGGCCACCTTCTTCTAATACAGCATCCCAGAGATAGTGGTTTCACTTTTATGTATTTACCGATTATGATAAAGTTAGGAAAGATAGGAGAGAATAATAAAAAATAAGCAAAATAAAAATAAAAGTCCAAAATAGGGTGATATTGTAAATGGTAATACACAGTTGTAGGGAAAACATGGATACAGGATAATGGATAAGATAACTTCCCATCCCTGCACCCTATGTCTAATATCTCGTCCCCCCCTCCCCCGTCCTTCCTCACCCATTACCCATTACCCATTATCCTCTATCTATGTCTTTCCTACAACTGTGTGTTACCACTTACAATATCACCCTAATTTAATAATTTTATTTTTATTTTTACTTATTTTTTATTATTCTCTCCTATCTTTCCCAACTTTATTTTTTCCCTTTTTCCCCAACTTGGTCTTTCCCTTTTTCCCCAACTTGGTCTTTCCCTTTTTCCCCAACTTGGTCTTTCCCTTTCTTCCCCAACTTGGTCTTTCCCTTTCTTCCCCAACTTGATCTTTCCCTTTCTTCCCCAACTTGGTCTTTCCCTTTCTTCCCCAACTTGGTCTTTCCCTTTCTTCCCCAACTTGGTCTTTCCCTTTCTTCCCCAACTTTATTTTTCCCTTTCTTCCCCAACTTTATTTTTCCCTTTCTTCCACAACTTTATTTTTCCCTTTATTCCCCAACTTTATTTTTTCCTTTCTTCCCCAACTTTATTTTTTCCTTTCTTCCCCAACTTTATTTTTTCCTTTCTTCCCCAACTTTATTTTTTCCTTTCTTCCCCAACTTTATTTTTTCCTTTCTTCCCCAACTTTATTTTTTCCTTTCTTCCCCAACTTTATTTTTTCCTTTCTTCCCCAACTTTATTTTTTCCTTTCTTCCCCAACTTCATTTTTTCCTTTCTTCCCCAACTTCATTTTTTCCTTTCTTCCCCAACTTCATTTTTTCCTTTCTTCCCCAACTTCATTTTTTCCTTTCTTCCCCAACTTCATTTTTTCCTTTCTTCCCCAACTTCATTTTTTCCTTTCTTCCCCAACTTCATTTTTTCCTTTCTTCCCCAACTTCATTTTTTCCTTTTTTCCCAACTTCATTTTTTCCTTTTTTCCCAACTTCATTTTTTCCTTTTTTCCCAACATCATTTTTCCTTTTTTCCCAACTTCATTTTTCCTTTTTTCCCAACTTCATTTTTCCTTTTTTCCCAACTTCATTTTTTCCTTTTTTCCCAACTTCATTTTTTCCTTTTCTCACTACTTTATTTTTTCGCTTTTTCCCAACTTTATTTTTTCCCCAACTTTTTTTTTCCTCACTCACAGTCTACCTCGTGTTGCTAGAGTGGCCAGACACGATAGTTGTGTGTGTATAGTTGTCTGAATGATTGCGGAAATGTATTTATTTCTTCTTCCGATGAAGGCCATAGACGAAAATATAAGTTGTGTGGGTGTGATTATTTTTGTGTCTGTCAGCATCTCAGCGAACCTCTTTACGGTGAGTTATTACCTATCCTCCATTATTGATATTTCTATCGGATTTTCCATTGTTAGTTTTCTGAAAATTTCATTCGTCTACCATATTCGAAGTAGCAGTTATGGATTATACGTTACAACCCATGTTATTTGGAAGTAAAGATCGGACTGTTCTCCATAAAGAACAATAATTTAATGTGTTCACCATGCTGTTCCTCTTAACGCACATGTGAAGTCGCTGAATCCAATCATCGTGTACTCTCAGTAGGAATTGTTTAGAACTGTCCAAGGCGTCTTAAATGCCTTCCATGGTAAAGCGTGTGTTTTTCACTTTCCCTGCATATACGTTTTGCTTTACATGTCTCCACAGGAAAACGTCGTTTGAATCAGGTGATTTGATGACCGTTCCACAGAACGACATCGGAGTCACCAGGAATTTAACCACCTAACCACTGACTAAAAACTTCTCCGTAGTGTGTTGCAGCCCCATCATATTGAAAATAAAACTGCCATGTTTAGTCAGAACTAAGGCTAACACCAATCCTTGATACATTTACTGAAGGCTTCTAGTCGTTGAAAATGGGTCTAATTACCTGGCTATCCCAATTCCACACCACACCATAGCCTTTACGTCACCAACTACGTTTGAAGGTTCCACTAAGACTGGATTCTGGTCATTCCAGTATCTGTAGTTGTTACTTCTCAACTGACACAAAATTTTGTATCATCACTGAAAAAGAATGAGAGATCTTGTTGAACTTGCCCTAGTGCCCACGTGCAAAAATTGGGTACGTATGCCTGAGACATCTACATACATACTCCGCAATCCACCGTAAGATGCGTGGTGGAGGGTACACTGTCCCATCACTAGGCACTCCCTTCCCTATTCCACTCCCAATTAGAACCCAATGAATATATGGCTCTGTAAGAGCACTAATTTCTCTTGTATTCTTTACGCGAACTGTAAGAAGGCGTCAGCAAGATCTTTCTACAGTCAACAGAATTTCTCGAAATGTACGTCGTCTTTCCTCCAGCGATTCCCAGTTTACTTCCCGGAGCCTGTAACACTCGCGCGTTGGTCGAACCTTTCAGCAACGAACCTAGCTGCTCGCCTCTTTTTCTAAGCTTGCTGCGTCCCAAATACTTTAGCAATACTCAATACGTGGGGGTACAAGCGTTTTATACGCTGTCTTCTTTGCAGATGAAGTACATCTTCCCAAAATTCTCTCAATAAACAGAAGTCGGCTTTCCGCCTTACTCCCAATTGATCTTAAAGGTTCGTTCTATTTCATATCGCCTTGCAATGTTAAGACGCGACGGTATCAAGAAGCTCACTACTAATGCTGTATTCGAACGTAATGAGTTTTTCCTACTCATGTGCATCACCTTACATTTATCTTCATTTGGAGCTGCCATTCTACATACCAACTAGAAAATTTGTCTAAGTCGTCCTGTGTCCCATTTCAGTCAATTAAATACGACACCCTCCCATACACCACAGCATCATCAGCATACAGCCGCAAATTACAACTTACTCTGTCCATCAGATCATTTATATAGATAGAAAAATAATAGCGGTCCTATCACACTCCCTTGGAGCACGCCCGACGACACCATAGTCTCTGATGAACTCTCGCCGTCGTGAACAAGTTACTGCGTTCTATCACTTAGGAAGTCTTCCAGCCTGTCACAAAACTACGTACTATTCCAAATGCACGTATCTTCGTTAGCAGTATGCAGTGCAGAATCACGTCATATGGCTTTTTTAAATCTAGAAAAACACACTCTAGGGGATAGAGTGGCTGCATCTCGAATGTTTGCCATTCCTAAGATCAGTGACTTTCTTATTCCACATTTTTCTGACAAAGGCCGTGTGATGTAGTATGGACTCTTCACGCAAGACGCCAAAATCATTGCTCATGTTGTAACGTCAGAAGTACTTTTTGTATGGCTACTCGGTGTCCTGTCGGTTTCAGTCCCAGTTCTTGGCAGTTGTAAACTATGTACCTGACAGTGATGTGTGATATTGAAGGTATTTCTGGTTATTAAAATCTGCCACTATTACACAGACATCAAAATGACCTCAATTATCTCCTCCTTGGTCAATGATAACTCACCTGATTTTTTTACCTAGATCTACTAAGATCGAGGGCGACTCAAGAAAGACCGCCCGAGGGCGTAGGCTGGGAGTCACCGGAAGTAAACAGGAATCCACAAGAGAGAGAGACGAAACGGCACAAATAAGTCTGAGAGAGAAAACTGGGATTTAACGAGTCTAACAACCAGAGCTAAGATGTAAGAAAACTAATCAAGAGCACAGTCTACAGAAAACTGAGGAGAGTAACGCTCGGTAAGGGATGGGTACGAAACACAATACACTATAAGATTCAAGACAGCGAGGTCTCATGGCTTATGTCTGAAGTAGTGTTTCAGAGTGGAGGGGTCGGGCCCGGTGGTCTTGGGGTAAAGTACTCGACTGGAAACCGAAGGGTCGCGGGTTCAAAACCCGGCCGGACCTCGGAGTTTTTCAGTCTGCATTTTAACCCATCCTTCACCTCTCAACGATGTGAGGAGTCGCCAGAAACGACACGTGGTTCGGGTTCCACGTTAAGCTGTAGGTCCCCTTTCCCCGGTTGGATAACTGGGGTAGGCTAGGGACACGCAAATCGCCTAAGTGGCGTCTAATTGAAAGACTTGCACCAGGCCAATGAGCCGCACGAAATTATTATTAGAGTGGAGGGGAATATGAAGGCATGATTATAAATACAGGAACGGAAGTGCTAAGACAAGCAGGAAGAGGGAGCTTTAGAACACTGTGATAGGGAATCATGCCAGTTGTACTAAGGATAAAGAGGCTGCATACACTACGCTTGTCCCTCGGTTTTTGGAGTATTGCTGCCCAGTGTGGGATCCTTATCAGGCGGGTTTGACGAAGGATATCGAAAGAGTCCAAAGAAGAGCAGCTCGTTCGTATTGTCACGATAGAGGGGATACGGAAATGATACAGGAGCTGGGATGGGAATCATTTCAACAACGGCGCTTATCGCTGGAGCGTGGGCTACTTACAAAACTACAATCGCCAACATTCCTCTCCGAATGAGAAAATATATTGTTGACTCCCACTTACATGAGTATAAATGATCATCAGAAGAAAATACAAGAAATCATAGCTCGAACGGAGAGATTCAGGTTTTCTTTCTTCCCGCGCGCTAGTCGAGAATGGAATGGTAGATAAGTAGTATAACGATAATTCGATGAAGCCTGTCAGCCATTTAAATGTGATTTTGTAGAGTATCCCATGTAGATGTAGAAGTGACTTTCGCGTCTCATTATATGAGGCACTCGGCAACCGTGATTTATAGGTTTGGCCATCAGCAACTGAGACGACAGTACATTTTTCCAACGTGTGCACTTCACCGATCAAGCAACGTTCAATGATCACGATAATTGAAATTTTCTTAACATGCATTACCTGGCAACCGAAAATCGACATTGACTTCGTCAGGTGCAACATCAACGGCCTTGGAGCGTAAACGTAAACGTTTGGTGCTGCATCATAGTGTTGTATGTCCATATTTGTAGGTGAACCTGCATCCACTGTAGATCTTAATTTTGGTGAAGGGGAAACGAAGAGTTACTATACTCGCGCAGATCTACGTTACGGTATACAATTACGCAACTTGGCCTAGGACGACTACTTGGTAGTGTTTGCACTGTCAACGGCGACTCCAGCTACCTTGCTCACAAATTCTAGGACATTTCCCGAGTTTCTTACGACAGATGTCAACGACAATATTACAAATGCTATATTGTTTTCTCAAGAGCCATAGAAGGCTGTTCTAAAAATTTCAATTATAAACGAAACGATATCTCACATGATAACGCTGCTAAAACCGATCACCACATGCTGACGGATGTCCTTAATTTTATAACCTCCAAGACCTGTTCTCGCCTCCATTACTATCCGCGTCTTTGGAAATGCTAGGATTGTCAGCCTCTCTAACTGGTCAATGACCCACCATTTGCGCAAAATTATTGCCTGATTTCCCTGTTGAGTTGCCTGGGGAAGCTCATTGAACATATTATTATGACCTCTCTTCGTGGCTCCCTTTGCGCACATCATTCTGTAAGTTTGGTTTCAGAAAACAGCACACCGACTACCAGAAAGGCCTACGCCATAATGAGTAACTGGATTTTTCAAACACAGCGCTGGAACAGTCTTCTCAGAGTCTGAAAAGGCGTTAGAGAAGCTGTGGCACTTGGGTTTCTCTGTAAAGTGCTCCAATATAGTTTCCCTCAGACACATCGCTCTTATCATCCGTTCCTTTCTTGCAAATTATTTGTGCCACTTTACCGTGATGTAAGTGCAGCCACTAACACTCATAGGCTGGAGCGATGGGCGTTTCACAGGGTGTAGCGAGAGTCTACATTGCCATTTGTTCAGATCCTACCCCCCAATGTCCGGGTGTACCCTATGCTTATATACGAGGCGCGTTTTTTAAGTAAGTTCCGTTTTGTTGTAGACACTAGTAGTTCGCTCACATACTGCAACGAGCACGTGCGTCGTTTTCCGACTTGACTCGGGAACAACTGTACTGAGTTTCAGCTCTGTAGCTAATCTGTAGGGTTCTGATCTCTGTTTTCAAAATGTTTAAGACTATCAACGAGCCCGCTGCGTGTGAGGTGCGCTCAGTGTTATGGTTTGTGTCACCTAGGAACCTGACTGCTGTAGAAGCACATCGACAGATTTGCGAAGTGTACGGTGATACTGTTATGAGTAAAAGCAAAGTGCGTAAGTAGGTACGAGAATTGAAAGATGACTTTGACAACGTTCCTAATGAGGACCGCTCCGGTCGCCCTTCTTCGATTACAGTAGAGTTGGAGGTTTCACCTTAAGCGAGAATTCGTTAGAATAGGAGCTCCACAATACCAGGCCTCTAACGAATTTGCCGACGTGTCGAGATCAGTGCTTTACAAAACGGCAGTGAACTCTTGGTTAACGGAACAGGCGCCAAGATTGTATCAAGAGGGTATTTTAAAATTGGTTGAGAGTGAAGAGAGTGAATAACTTCCTTAGTACATTAACGTTAACTACGTGGCTCTGTATTAGATTAGATTATATTGGTACTTGTTCCATAGATCATGAATACGACACTTCGTAATGATGTAGAACGTGTAAGGTGACTCTGGTTACACTGCAACAATCGTGTACCCATGATTGTGACTTTTTTTCATACAGTTTTTTTTTCTGATACTTCCTGTGAGTTGGTATGGGTAGAGGGTATACTTGAAAACAAAAGTAAATTAATAATTGGCTCTTTTTACCGATTCCCTCACTCAGATGATTCAATTGCAGAAATGTTCAAAGAAAGGTTGGATCAAATTTCAAAAACGTTCCCCAGGCATACAGTTTTAATTGGTAGCGACTTTAACTTACTTTCGATATACTGGCTAAATGAATATGTTTCTTCGATGAATATCACCCCAGTACATGTAATTGAGCATTTGTAAAAGAATGGAAGTACATACACGACGTGGGGACGTCCCCAAGTACGCGTTAATACAGTCCCGTTTAAATATTTGTGATCCCGAATTTCATCCAGTGCCATATATATATATATATATATATATATATATATATATTTGATGTTGCTGTTCATTGTGACTTTAGAGTATAGCTACATCTACATCAATACTCTGCAAACCACTGTGAAGTTCATAGAAAAGGGGACGTCCTACTGTACGTGTTATTAGGGTTTTTCGACATTCCATTCACGTATTAAGCGTGGGAAGAATGATTGTTTAAGTGTCTCCGTGCGTGCTATAATTAATCTAATCTTGTCCGCACGATCCTTGTGGGAACAATATGTAGGTGTATGCATTGCGAAGAAGCAGCAAACAATTTGCAGCCAAGTGGAGTTGAACCCGCCACGTTCTCAATACGAATCCGAATTTTTAGCGCTGAGCCAAACACCGCTTCCTAAACACGGCGTCACAGGGGCAGTTGATAAGATGCATATGGTTATAGATCCGTATCAAACTTCCTTTTATTTCATAAATGCTTGGCCATCTGGAGTTCCCACTTGGGGCACTTTCGTCTCTCACTACGCCCTATATGTACCATAAATTTGGACGAATTCAGCGATGACGAGTAGGCGTCCTCTCCTTGTTACTATACTTCAACATCATCCGCTAAAATCTTCATTGAGGCTTTGTTGTTATCTATAACGTCATATTCAGGTAAAACTCTTATTTAGGGCACCACAGAAATCATTTTCACGTCGTAACGCTTCTACGGTTGAAAGTAACAAGCTGAGTTCTAAAAACTCTTCAGTCCCACAATAGATGTGTTATTCTGTAGGATGATAGTTCGTTTATTAGGCGACTGTGGATAATTGTATCGAACGCCATCCGAAAGTCAAGAATCACGGAATCTACCTGGGATCCCGTAGCTACCCATTTCAGCGATTTCCACATGAACAAGGAGTGCTGAAGGATAATGGAGGCTCAATTCTATGTTTTTTTACCATTGCATATGTTTCATTACAAAATGTTCAATTTATACAAATTACAATGAAAAATAATAAATTACAAAAAGGCGACTCCCGTTTTCAAGTTATGAGAGCCCGACTTTTGTTGCGAACTTACTGTATAACGAGTCAAGGAATTCTGTTGGCGGCAACAGCCGGCGAGGCACTATATTTGAGAAGACAAACTTAGAAACGGAAGAGAGAGCCAAAAAATAAAATAAAATAAATAAATAAAATAATACAAAATAAAATAAAAACGCGACATTGTTTGTCGGAGGCGCTGGGTATTATTTTAAAAAATGACTCTGGGTAGATATAGTGTCTTAGAAAAGAGAGAAACTTCGCACCAAAATTTAGGCCACAAAGCAGATGTGGTGAAACAAATTTAGTTTTTTTTTTTTTTTTTTTTTTTTTTTTTTTTACAGGCAAGTGGAGTTAAGAACCAGATTACACGTGAATAGAGTAGGCAGTGAGCCTGATCATTGACAACATTCGCCAAGAAGTGTTGTATATGACCGTAAAACCGACATATCCCTTCTGTAGCTCATAAGTAGGTATTGCTACGATTGAGAAAATATAAGATTTCTCATTACTTTGCGTCATGGAACAAAATAAAAGGATTGTTTGTGCCATAAATTGCTTTATTAGTAACGCATATAGTACTACGTTGTGAGCTTGGTAAGAAGTGAGAAATTTCAAGCAGCACTGCCACAATGTCACAGTTACAAATGCACACTGCGCTGGAATAGCACAAATGTGCGAATAAAAGTTTGTCCTCAGTCCAGCTACCGGAACAAAAAGCCTGCATCCGCCTGGAATTAAAAATTCTTGCCGGCGGTATCGCATTTCACCAACTCCGTTGTCATTACTTCTCGCGGTAGTGCTCTACGGGTTCTGCACTTAGCAAAAGCTTCCTGTAGAAACACCTTTTTCCCGATTACATTTCTTTAGGTCACAAACACATACACGTAATTTTACGAATTTACAGTAACACGAGCAGATACATGAGCATGTACAAAATCTCTGTCTGTCTCTCTCTCTCTCTCTCTCTCTCTCTCTCTCTCTTTGTCTCTGTCACACACACAGACACACAGACACACACACACAAACACAAACATACGCACACACACAGCACACTTAGAGTAGCAATTGTACTGAGAAGGAAAGCAGCGCTGATACTAAGAGGCCTTCAAACTCTACCCAGCGGTTACTCCGTGAATGCTGATTTAGGCCGGTATTACACTATCAAATTTTCTTTGACAAAGATTTTTTGTCAAAGAAAATTGGATAGTGTAATATGGAACTTTGGTCAAAGTTGGCTTTCGTCAAAAATTCTTTGATCAAATCTAGCAGCTCACCGTAGATTTGATCAAAGAAAACGTTCGTCTTATGTTAACTGCGGTGAGAAATATGACCGCTTTAAGCGCTAGCATCGCTGTAGCCGTTTTGATGTACTGTTTGAAAACATGACCGCGTAATTCGTATTGCGAGTCGTCGAAACAACTAAATTTATGCAGTTGTATAAGGTTGATTATAAAAACTGGCTGCATCGAGCCGAAAGCTAGATAATTGCGGTATTCATTAGCGATCAAGTGAGTACTGTTTGCACGGCAGACGACGTAAAAATGAAAATTGTCTCTGCACCAGTTTTGCAGCGGAGAAAGCAAAAGTACATAATGACACTTTAATTCCCTACATATATTTAGTCAGACAAATGCTATTTACACGATACATAATAAGCAAAATATAAATGTTTCAAAAGTTTTTGTTTACTGCAATATTTAGAGCAGAACACCACTACAGATGCAAGTCAAGCGTCACCATTGTCAGTCTTCCAAACGACGAGAAGAACCGTTTTCGAGTGGTACAGCGGCTCTCGCCTCAGGTGTATCGTGTAATGCAGCCTAATATTACATATATGTAGAAAACGACGAAGTACTTTGACAAGCTACACTGTAGATTTCTATTATGATTAACAAAAGAACTTCACATTTTATTATTATTTTTTCTTTCAAATATGTCTTAAGAGTACGGCTTAAATTGTTGTGAGTGAACAAGGAGCGATGACATCTACAGTCTAGCTGGTCAAAAGTACTTCGACCTTTTCTACAAACATCAGATGTTAGGCCTTATTATACGATACACCTGAGGCGAGAGCCGCGGTACAAGTAAAAAAGGGTTCTGTGAATAAAGGCGCGAAGTTTGTTGGTTGCACGAGAAATCAGCCAAACCTACAAGGCCGTCAGTTCTACTAAATACCTAGGAGTAACTATTATGAACAACTAAAACTGGAAAGAGCACATAAAAATATTGTAGGGATGGCGAAAACGGACGTTGTTTCATTAGCAGAAAGAAGGTGCCATAGTTCTTCTAAAGAAACTGCCTGCAATGCAATTGTGCTTCCTATTTTGGAGTATTGCTGCGCAGTTGGGGATCCATACCAGGTGGAACTGACAGACGATTTAGAGAAAGTTCAGAGATGGGCAGATCGTTTTGTATTATCGCGTTATAGGGGAGAGAGTATCACGGAAATGATGCAGGATTTGGGATGGAAATCATTAAAGGAAAGGCGTTATTTGTTGCAGCGAGTATATTTGCGAATTTTTTTTCACGAACTCTCACTTCAGAATGCGAGCATATTTTTTTAGCATCCACCTACATAGCGAGTAATGATCATCGTAATAAAATAACAGAAGTCTAATCGAAAACAGAAAGATTTAGGTGTTCCTTTTTTCCACGACCTATTGGAGGAAGTAACTATGGAAAAATATCATAAAATGGGTCGATGAACCCTCTACCATGTACTTCAATGTGACTTGCAGAGAATCCACGTAGATGTAGAAGTAGATGTATCTTTATCCTGCATTATTCAACTCATATGATGTTTCTTCTACAAAATGGTTAATGGGAAACCACGGTGGTCATTTTATGGGTTCAGTAGGTGCCCATGTAGACACTGCTGTGCACAGTTCCTGAGCAGTTATCCCACTTACATCGCAGGTGTTTTGGAAAGAATGGGTAAATGTAATGTGCATAAAGGACTTACCACCAGAATAGAGTGTACATGCTATTGACGACATGGGTTGTCCTTCTCTTCCAGAGTTGCGAAAAAGGAAAGGCATTAGTAAAAACGAAACCGTGGCCGATGAATCAAATGTTAAGTGTTTGGAACATTGGTAGCGTACTAGTTACTTGCATGAGTGCCAGGAAAAACACAAACGATCTAAATTCGTCATGTTGTAAAGAAAATAAAAATAAAGTAAGCTGGTAAATAAAAAAAAATCACAAAGTCTCATGGAAGGAAGGAAGGAAGCTTAGAGATTAACGTCCCGTCGACAGCGTGGTCATTAGAGATGGAGCTAACGCTCGGAAGGTTTGGGCAAGGACGTGGATGGAAGTCGGCCATGGCCTTTCAAAGGAACCATCCCGGCATTTGCCTGGAGTGATTTAGGGAAGTCACGGAAAACCTAAATCTGGATGGCCGGAGGTGGATTTGAACCACCATATTTCGGAATGCGAGTCCAGTGTGTTAACTACTGCGCCACCTCGTACGGTACAACGGCTCATGCATTTAGGCCTACAGGAATTACGTACAATTGAATTTTTCAATTACTAATATGATTCTGAATAATATTCTTAATAATAATAATAATAATTCACAATTATTAACAGTAAAAGTTGATAATAATACTCTTAATAATATTTATTCTCGATAATTATTAAACGTCAAGCGCAGGAGTGAAGAAGGTCAGAAACATCAGTGGAAGATTCAAGTAACTATTAAGATGCTTCAACACTTTAAATACATTTTAAAATCTGTATTTCTATAAAGATTTGCACAGAGTTTTATATGGATGTAAGATTTCCGCCCAATAGAAATATTGGTAATTAATAGCATTTGATAATTAAACAGTATGAAGTTCACTGCAAACATTGACCATGCCAATGCACTAAATGTTACACAATTTTAATCTTATTAATTATGGTACCAATGTATGTACACAGTTGGGTGACAACATTTATAGTTAGGCCATAGGTAGAAATTCTCCACGTTGAGATTTGCTGTGTGCTTGTAGCTGACTGGAGGCTAGCGAGCAGACTGACGTTGGTGGCTTGTTCCAGCTTAGGATTTTCCAGTTCGTTTCCGGTGAGGGGAGAGAGGGACAATGGCGAGTGCCAGGCACAGTGCAGTGCACAGCGTGAAATAAAATATTCTAATACTACTGGCATTTGAAGTAATACGATGCAGTTAGGAACCTTTAAAGCCTTCATTACAAAATAGCCTGTTGATAAATAAACGATACATTAGCTGATATAGTCACATCTGGCGTAATATGTTTAATTGACAATGAAAAGTAATAAATTACCAATGAATACAAGACAGTTACACAACTAGCATGGCAATGTTTGTTTATAAAAATAATATATTAACTATTTCTCATTTTATTTTCAATTAATCTTGTGTATTTTACCTTGAAATATTCAGTTAAATCACTTATCCGTGATATAAGAATTTGTTTTGTTAATCATATGCAGGGAAGGAAAGCTGCAAACGTGTGATATCGTCCCTTAGAATACGAGTCAAACAGTCGCAATTACAGTTCCAGTGTTTTTGCATGTTTAGGAATTTGGTTCGCAGTTGGTGGTTGTGAGTTTTAAAAATTAATCTTACCATATTTTAAACTCTCACCCCGACCTTCACGCTCGTATTTGGAGGCTCGTTACGGGATAAGTTCACGTTGGACTTGCTCGGACGGAGAGATTAGGGTGTGTATAGGACCGTGAACAGTTACGAACAGTTGCAAACAACTGCGCGGACCCGACGGACAATTTCAAGTGTGTGTTGCGGCTGGCAGCAGAGAGTGGGACAAAATTCACACTGGTTTTGCTCGGACATAGAGGTAGTGTGTGCTTAGGACAGTGATAGTGGACAAAACAGCATAATCGGACGATACGCAAACACGTCACGCGGTTAACGTCGGTTGGTGACTGGCAGAGTTCGGGCGCGGGCATCCGTAACCGGCGATCGACGGCGCATCGGTCCGGCAGCAGTGAGCGGCGGAGCGGAATCCACGCACTCAAATTTCATCTTCTGCAACGGACGGCAGTGATCGGGGGGACTTCGCAAGTCGTCAACGGAGCGTCGGGGCCCAGCGGCTTCGATTCTACAAAGGATAAGGGATGCAGTGAGGACATATTCCAGCCACAGCTTCTACAACAGATGGCAGCGAGCGTTGGGGACGTCGCAGCTCGTTGCAGCAACTTCTGGATTAAAAGGTAAGTAAAGCAGCTGGCGCTATAAATTCTTGTGTGTTAATCAAGCTTTCTTGTGGCACAAAAAATGGATTCAGAGGGTAGCATACCAGAAAGTCCAGAGAGGGTAAATACTGGGGGAATGTTGTTGACACCGGAGATGTTTGCAGCCATGTTAGCGAGTTTTAGCTGAAAGTTAGAATCAAAAATAGAAAATTCAAACTCAAATTTAGAATCAAAAATAGAAAATTCAAACTCAAATTTAGAATCAAAAATAGAAAATTCAAACTCACATTTAGAATGAAATTTAAGATCAGAAATAGAAACTGTAAAATCAGAATTGAAAGCAGACTTTAAGGCAGACATTGGGGCACTACAAAATTTAATGCTTGGATTAAAGGCAGAAATAAACACAGACATTGACAAAAAGATAGAAAGTCTAACAGAACGGTTTGAAAATAGGGAAAAGGAGATACATGCCAGAATTGGTGCTATTGAGACTGAGGTAGGAGGCAAGTTAGATGCTGTGAAACAAATATGTGATCACAGGATTGAGGGCACTATGCAGGAGTTGGCTGAGGTTGACAAGAGGATGGTGGCAGTTATTGAGGAAACAAAAACTTTGTTGTCAGGAAAATTAGAAAATACAGATTGTACTTTAGGAAAAAGATAAAACAAGTAGTGACAGAAAACAATACTGAGATTGAGAAGGTGAACACTAGAATAAATAATCTAGAATTGGGTACTGCATTAGGAAACACTAATTGGTCCATGGTGCAGACACCTAATGGCAAAAAGTTTTCAGGTGTGGGTAATTATCATCCAGTAGACTTTTTGGCTGCATGCAAGGACCAATTTGTGCCTGGTATGTGAAGTTAGCAAAGAGAATGCTTGACTGTTCTGCTCAAACTTGGGCAAATCAGTGTGCTGATAAAATTGTTACTTTTGAGGCGTTTGAAAAATTGTTTTTAAATAAGTATTCGGGGAGGCCAAGCAAGCTAAGATACAAAATGAATTCTTGAACGGGCCAAACTATGTGAAAGGGAAACAGAGCATGAAGGAATTTTGTCAGGAGGAACTTGAGAAACTAGTGCATTTAGATACACCTTTGAGTCTTTTAGCAGTAATTTCCACTTTGTGTAGGAGGTTACCTGCAGATGTGCATTGGCAGTTACTTCACCATCCCACAGATTCAGCTGAGAATTTCATTTGAAAGATAGACCAGGGTTTAGTTATGGAAAGACAGCTCAGGGTAACACAGCATGTGAACCACAATGAAAACAGAGGCAGTAGAAATGGGGGTCACTATCAGGGAAACCACAATAGAGAGGAATTTAAATGAAAATTGGAGAGGTAACAATAACAGAGGAGACAACTGGGATAATAGAAGCCAGAGGGAAACATGGGAAAATGATAAGAGAAATCAAAGGCAGGAAGGTGGAAATAGGAATGGGGATAACAGTAGGAGAGAAAATCAGAGACTGAATCAGGAAAACTAATATTTGTGCCAAATGAGGTCCGTTTTGGGACAAGGAACTATTCTAATAATACGACCAGAAGATGGGATAACAGGGGATCTAATAACCATAATTACAGTAGGAATAGAGATGGGGAGAGAAGGGAAGAAAAACTATGTCACATGGGCAGAGATGATGACAGGAAAGAGGAAGTAGGAGTTCACAAGGGCAAGGATAAATAAAAGAGGGAAGAAAACATAAATAGAGTAAACAAGGAAAGGGAGAAAAGAGAGGAAAGTATATGTCAGATGGATGCTGTTATAGGTAGTGAGGAAATTTTTGGGAATTGGTTCATGCAACATGACAAAAGAAAGGCAAACAGGAGGAGAAAGGATAGGAATGAGAACAGTAAAGGGGAATATGATGTGCGAAATTTATTGAATAACAAATGTAAGGATGATGACAATAATGTTGGGTTAGCCTTAGATCACCCAAGAACATGTCTGATCTAATTTTGCGACATTTAACCATCAAAGATTTAGGTAAAATATGTCTATGAATGGAATATTGCAACAGAAAAAGGATACTCTTAGGTTAGTATCTTTGTTTGTTAATTTGGTCCCTTTTGAACAGAAAAAAAATACATCGAATGATTTTAACAAAATGGGTGTAAGGGAACATATTAGACTCGGGGTAGATTAACTTCATCAATTCCCACCATATCTAACTTCAACTTATCCATTTTTCTTTCGAAATTTACTAGCTTATCTACCCGATTAAGGGTCAGAACATTCCACGCCACCGGCCGCGGTGGCCGAGGGGACTAAGACGCTCAAGTCACGGTCTTTACGGCCACTACGGTCGGGGGTTCCAATCCCCCCTCGGGCATGGATATTTGTGCCGTCCTAGTTCGTAAGTAGTTCATAAGTAGTTTGTAAGTTTAGGGACTGATGACCCCGTAGTTAAGTCCCATAGACTATACAAACATTTAAACATTTTAAACATTCCACGCCCTAAGGTGTAGTTTGCCTGGTTTGTTACACTTGATAATAACATTCTCCTCAGTAGTTCCCGCTAGGAGACTTGAATTGGGAGGGGGCGGAGGGACTATTTAACCTGCGGAATATTTTACCCAACATGGCGCCATCATCATATATTTACACACGAGAGCTGCATGTCCTCGGGAAAAGTAACTATCGTGGTTTGCCCTTGCTTTCAGTGACTAGCTTTCAAATTTTCAAGTGGTATATACACGACTATAAATATTTTGTCATGGAAAATTTCGCAATCGTAGGAAAGTGTAATGTAACATAATAGTTCCCTTGTAAAGTCCTATCATTGTTTCGTTTGCGACAGTATGTCACAAGTTTGCTCTTTATCAAAGTTAAACTCTTTCGTTGGCTCACGAATTAAACTTCAGTATCCATAATTTAAAAGGAGAACGTTTATAGGTTATTCATAATTTTGCAGTCAATTATGATAGGATTTTTTGTCCTTACAAAAGTTAATCCGCCACTGTTCCCTGTAAAACTATTACATATTATTTACATACAGACGACTCCATCAGGAGCCAGGTGCAGCGCGACCTCACGAATAAAACCACGAGGAATGCAGGGAACGGCTTTGGTCGCAAGAAATCTTTATTGCCTTTATTTCTGCAAACCGATTTCGGTCACTGCGTGGCCGTCTTCAGTGCTACAACAGGATTCCCTGTGGGCCCACATAACTAGCAATATTCATCAATAAAAAAAATCATAACAGAATGATGTCATGATCCAAGCAAAACTCATATGTAGACCTCGGACTTTTAGGTTCTAAAAATCTTAGGTAACTAAAATAGGTTATATCACAAGAATAGGTTATAAAAATCAGAAAATAGGTGACCAAAATCTGAAATTTTATTGTCTACAAAGATAAACAGACTGCCATAAAACCAGATTATTTTATTGTTTATGTCCATAATTGCAGTCACAGTAAATAAGTAACAATTTCTCCATCTGCATCTTTTGTCTGTTGATAGCATCTTATGAGAATGAGCGTTCCACATCAACGGATGTCACCGGAGCAGTTAGTTACAAACGTTTGTTTGAAGTTTGAATTTTTTTTTTTTAATTTGCCTGTTGTTTAATACCTACAACATGATGACTTAAATGCGACCTCTGTTCAGAACGTGTCTAGAAACAAATATAAATGAGACATACTATGTGGAAGAATTTACGTACGAGTTGTACTTATCGTAATTAACTTGCATTAAGAGTTTAGAAACATTGTTTTTGGATTACTTATTCAATGCGTATGTGTCTGGTTGCAAGTTAACTCGGGAAAAAGCGGTGGCATCACTGTTCTCTGAGTAGGCGTAGCAGATAAAAGGTTACTTTTTACTTACGTCTTTGCTGCACACATTGCTGTAAATAAATCTTCCGTCTGTTGAGAAAGAAGGAAATTCTTGTAACGACTGACGAATCAGAGATAATTGGGAGCTGGCTGCGTTCGGCAAGTTTCAGTTCCCACAAATACGCTGTCGCTGTGGAATATTTCAACACATCCAAGCAGCGCGCTGACCGACTGAATGAAGACAGTGCAGGTGTTTTACTCAGGCGGTTCTTACAGGGCAAGAAGGCACCGGAGGCAGATCACAAGGTTCCTCCGTACGGTTTACAGCGAGCGACAACGCTCTGCGGAACAGTACAGGATAGAAGAGCGTGGCGTATGCGATTGTTCACACATGCAAACAAATAAGCCGGGAAGACCAGACAAGTATTTTTAGTCATAATGGGTTTTAAAAAATTAGACACAGTCCGGTTCTAATATGAAATGAGGTACTTTAGGTACCATAAAATTACAATTATCGACAAAATATTTGCATAATTCTTAGCTGGGAAGCCCACGAGAGAATTTTTGGCATAACATTTTTTATTTAATTCGATTTTTAAAATTTAGGTACAATCAGGTACTAACCTAAAATTAGGTAATTTTAAGTGTTATAAAACTAGCATTTTCGATCATATATTTGCATAATTCGTGTATGTACAACTTTTATTGCTTTTATTTAATGAGGAACAAAATAGGTTTTTACATAAAATCCGAGGTCTACTCATATACATTATTTCTTGTTAATACACTTACACCCTTCTGCTAGGGAAGCAACCTAACTAGAAATAGAAGATGTTGAACAATGATTATTTCAGTAGCTACACCGCTCTGAAGAGTCACCTGATCACAGAATTGCTAATGCATGGAATACTTAATATGCACCAAATCACAACTGAAGTGCTTCTGCTCAGTTCTCTGAGTTGGAACACGAGCTCAGAAGAATCTTGAAAAAGTTGCAGAAAAGATTACGAGTCATGAAGCTGGTTAATGCTCTATGCTAATCCCGATAACTTCTTTGATTACGTCGGCGCTTTGGTAATTTAATATTCCAGCTCTGCGATGCGACCGAAGCGTTGCGCGAGGACCACCCAGTTGCAGGGCGGCGGGAGAGAGAGATCGGTTGAGCAAGTTCATTTTGTCGACTGCCGTCCGGGACGTTAAACTCCCGCATTATTTCTCGGGGAGCCCTTAATAAGGCCGAGGGAGAGGTGTGCGCCGGCGGGTGGAACTGGCGATCCGCCAGACACATATCGATAGACGCGCCGCTTGCTGGGGTAGAGGGTAGTCTGCCGTCGAAAACAAGAAACGAGGCCACCCTCTGTGCGTCGCTGGAGCTAGCTTTCACCTTCCTTACGAGAATAAACGTCTCGAAATCCGTTGATTACATGAAGTAATCAAATAATTCTCCCACTCTCCTCACTACAAGGCTCCATACGTAGGCGCCGACTACGGGTATGCTCGGTCGCTCAAACATACCCCAAAATTTGAGTGGTATTCTCGGCAAACCACAACTGATATTTTTGGTATTATTTTTTCTTTACTTTCTATTTCTTGACTAATTAAAATCGGCTCTCTCATCCCAGAGATGTGTGGCTAGTTTTTGAAATTCACCGATGTGAAATGATTAATTGTCAAGAATCCCTTTATAAGATTTTTATTGCCATAGATCGCTTATGCATTTCTTATGAATAGTTTCGACTCATTAAAGAGTCATTATCAAATCTTACATGTCCAGGCATGTTAATATATATACTTCACATGAACCAACAACACTGTGGCAAGTTACAAATGGTATGCACATCATCTATTCAACATGCATTTGGCTCATGGTGTGCTGCAAATGTTCAAATGTTTGTAAATGTATCGGACCAAACTGCGTAGTCATTATCCCGTAGCTTATAAACTACTTAAACTAAGATAAACTAAATGCAAACGTAGGCTTCCGCGGCAGTTGTCACTATCAATAAAATCCTTCTGGGTATGATACCGCATCGTCATTTTGTAAACTTTGCAGACGTTTCGGCCACTGTTGCAGGCGACCTTCATCAGGGTCTGTGTCTGACTGCTGACTGTACGATCGCTTAGTGTTTATATACCAGCGGATGAAGGAGAGGAAGGGGGCGTAGGTTATCCTTTATTGGTGGTTATATTATTGCACGCCATAGGTGGAAAGGGGCGTTGCTGATTGGCGTTTTAATGGCTGGTTTTTCATATGATTGGATGTTGTATTCTTCTCCCTTATTGGTCAAAAGAACGTTTCCTATTGGATTTTGCATTAGAGGATGTATGGGGTACCGAAGGTTCATAAAGAGGATTTCCCTTTGCGTCCTATAGTGGCCAGCATTAATTCACCCACATACAAGCTGGCAAAAGAGCTGGTACCAAAGCTCCGACATCTGTTGAGCCATACAGAGTCATACGTCAAGGATTCGACCCATTTCGTGACACTTTTAAAAGAGAAGAGTGTATCAGTCACGGATCTGATGGTTAGTTTCGATGTAACATCGTTATTCACTAACGTACCAGTGTCAGACACAATTAACATATTAGAAGAGCGCTTAGCACACCTGTGACTTAGTACGCCACTGCTTGACGACCACCTACTTCAAGTGGAAAGGAGAATTTTATGAACAAACAGACGGTGTAGCTATGGGCTCCCCTCTTTCGCCGGTTGCAGCAGACATCTTCATGCAAGCTTTTGAAGAAACGGCTCTCCAGTCAGCGCCACTACGCCCAGCATGCTGGCTGTGATACGTTGATGACACTTTCGTCATCTGGCCACATGGGAAAGAGGAGCTACAGAACTTCCACGAACATCTCAATCGGCAGCACAGCAAAATACATTTCACTATAGAAGTAGAGAAGAATGGGGTGCTGCCTTTCCTCGACGTTGAAGTCTACCGAAAGTCTGATGGTAAACTCGGCCACAGGGTGTACAGAAAGGCTACCAGCACAGGAAGGTACCTCCACGCCTCCTCCCACCACCACCCCATGCAGAAGAAGTCCGCCCTTCAAACTTTAACAAGGAGGGCCCACAGGATCAGCGATGCCGATCACGGCGGAACTACGGCACCTCAGATCCACCTTTGTGGCTAATGGCTGTGGACTGGGCGAAATAAATAAAACAATGTCCAGGAGGAATGAAAACAGTAGAGGGGAACAGCAGGAAGCACAAAGCATCGCCCTATTACCTTACGTGCAGGGCGTCACTGAACGTGTTGGCAAGGTTGTTCGTCGGGCAGGCATCAAGCCAGTCTTCCGCAGCACCAATAAATCTAAGGATTTCCTAGGCTCAACTAAGGATGCGGTTGACAAACGGAGTAATGCCGTCGTTTATGAAATAAGCTGCGAGTGTGGGCTGCTCTACATAGGAGAGACCGGACGAGCAATCTGCACGAGGCTTTCGGAACATGAAAGGTTCATACGGCTTGGACAGCACTCAAAGTCAGCGGTTTCCGAGCACCACAATCAGTGCGGAAAACAGTTATCTTTCGGTGAGGCCCGCGTGCTGGCAAAACAACCATTCTCAACGAGGAGGAAGATTAGAGAGGCTATAGAAATAGCGAAGCGTCCCGCCAATATGAACAGAGAGGATGGCTACAGGCTGCCGGCGTCTTGGCTGGGCCGCGGCGGCCGAGGGTACTGAGACGCTTCAGTCACGGTCTGCACGGCTACTACGGTCGGGGGTTCTAATCCCCCCTCGGGTATGGATATTTGTGCCGTCCTTAGTCTTAGCTAGTTCATAAGTAGTTTGTAAGTTTAGGGACTGATGACCCCGTAGTTAAGTCCCATAAGCTATACAAACATTTGAAAATTTTTTTTCGTCTTGGCTGCCAGCAATTGCAACGCTACGTGACGGCACCGCGCGCGGGATGACTTGCACAGGCCCCCCGGAGACCAAATCGGCCGCGAACACGAAGAGCACCGGCCCGCCGCCGTGTGCGCCAGGCGACGTCAACAGCGGCACGCCGCAACCGCTGTCCGTTCTCCCATGTCCATTCCACCAAAAGCAAGTTCTAGTGCAAAAGCCAATAGGAAACGTCCTTTTGACCAATAAGGGAGAAGAATACAACATCCAATCATATGAAAAACCAGCCATTAAAACACCAATCAGCAACGCCCCTTTCCACCAATGGCGTGCAATAATATAACCACCAATAAAGGATAACCAACGCCCCCTTCCTCTCCTTCATCCGCTGGTATATAAACACCAAGCGATCGTACAGTCAGCAGTCAGACACAGACCCTGATGAAGGCCACCTGCAACAGTGGCCAAAACGTCGGCAAAGTTTACAAAATGACGACGCGGTATCATACCCAGAAGAATTTTATTGATAAGATAAACTAATCTAAGGACAACACGCACACCCAAGCCCCAGGGAGGACTCGAACCTCCGACGGCGAGCAACCGTGCGCTCCGCAGCGAGGCGCCTTAGACCACTCGGCTCCTACACCGCATCCCCTGTGCTACACTGTGCCTCATGTCTAGGCAGTATATTCATACCATTTGTAACTTGCCACAGTGATGTTGGTTCATCTGAAGTATATTTCGTAACATGCCTGGACAAGTAAGATTTGAGAATGATTCTTTAACTAGTCGAAACTAGTCATAAAAATCAATAAGTGACCTAAGGCAAAAAAAAAATCTTATAAAGAGATTCTTGACTATTAAAAAATCGCCTTCCACAAAAAATCCTGAATAAGATGTCAGGTAATTATGAAAAGATTAACTTCAAACAATCAGCTAATTGTATTCGTAGCTATTGAAATCCATGTGAGGCAAGTGAGCGTTTTCTAAATAGTCCGAATGTTAATGGAATGCCGCTTGTTACGTCAATATTGTAAACTTAAACTTTAATTGTTGTGCCAAATAACTAGAAATTAAGTGAGTTTGGTATGATTCGATGAAAATGTTTATACGAGTAATTGAACGTTTATGCATTCCCTTAGAAGTAAATTGTCTTCAACGAATCGTGTTAATGTTAATAATGACATTTTTCATCCTGTTTACTGAATTGGTGTGTGATGTAACAATCAGTTGTAAACCTGTTAGTATCGACTGACGTAGTATGAGAGCAGAAGCGGTTATGGACTAATTTGCTAATACTGTATAGAAAATAAGTGTGCAGAAGGATGAAGCCAGGAAGACGATCCGTTGTGTGTGTTTGCGATAGTAAACACAGCATTCACAATAGAGGCACATGATATGCATGTCTCAGAAGACGAAAAATCTGAAAATGATTTTAGTAGTTACTACAACTGGAAAAAACAGGTTCAAATGGTTGCAAAATCCGCGCTGAAGTTCTAGAACGTGAAATTAAAATTTCTTTTCTGTTTATTAAACAATTACTTTCTCCATTCAGAGATTAAAATGTTCCTAATTTAACATCTGATGAAGCAAAAAAGGAAAAACTACTATTAAAATAAATAAATAAACTATTACTTTAAAATTACCTTAGTATTTGGAAAAATATAGACGTTAAAATAAAAAAAAAAAAATGTTTGTATTGAGCATACCCCAAGTTTTCAAAAGTCGGCACCTATGGCTCCATGAATACTTGGAAAGTACGATATTCTAAATAACGTTGCTCCAGAAAAAGAAGTGAATGTAATGGGACAAGTTTCAACAAAAGCACGTTTTTACAAAATTTCTAGAAAGGCAAATTTGACGAATGGGGGAAAATGTATAAGTTGTTGGCTGAAGAGGTTAAAAGACCGACTGTAATGTTCCCAGTTGTAGAGAGGATTCAGTGAAGGCTTTCACGACCGGCTGAAATAATTGCTGTTGAATCTTCCGGGTTATGCGGTCGTGGTCGAAGAAACGTATCTGCTCCTGACATATCGTCCAGAGCTGCGCTGGACATCAGGGACAGATACGTTTCTTCGACCACAACCACATAACCCGGAACATTCAACAGCAATTTTACAGAGGATTGCTCAATGACGGCAGGATGGAGGGAGTCAGCAGGATATCTGTTGAACTCCTACTCTTGATGACAACAGGAACACAAGGAAAAATATAATTGGTAGAAAAACTGAAATTCGGCTGTTGCAGACGAAGGTGCACAAAGAAAAGGATTATTTTTCTCCTCTGACACCTATTGTTACTGCTAATGCTTCGCCCAACTATTTGAATGCCAAGTTCTCGACAAAAAAATTACGACCGCATGTGGGCCACTGAGATTCCTATATAAAGAATTCGGGACATTTTATAAGTAAATTGAAAGACAAATTGGTCAATCCATAGATCACATTAGTTAGTTTTGTTATGGTAACCCCGTTTACTGTGGTTCCAGTCAATGATGTGCTGCGACAGCTGAATCACATTTTTCCTACAGACAACGCAGATCTGTTCAAATATTACGACTACTTATTTCAAGAGGGACGATAATTTCTATGAACAGATAGATGGTGTAGCCATGGGAGCCCCTCGCAATCTCTCATTTGGTTCCACTATGTAGACGATACGTTTGTTGTGTGGAGGCATGGCAGGGAGGAACTAGATGGTTTCGCCGTCCGCGGTGGCCGAGGGGACTGAGGCGCTCCAGTCACGGTCTGCACGGCCACTACGGTCGGGGGTTCGAATCCTCCCTCGGCTATGGATATTTGTGCCGTCCTTAGGATTAGCTAGTTCGTGACTAGTTTGTAAGTTTAGGGACTGATGACCCCGTAGTTAAGTCCCATAAACTATACAAACATTTGAACATGTGAACTAGATGGTTTCCTTGAACACCTCAACGATATTAATTCTAGAATTAAGTTGACCATGGAGAAGGAGGCAGGCGGAAAACTGAATTTTCTTGACGTGTCAGTGTTCAGACAAGGGGAATGGCAGCTTTGGCCATACAGTTTATCGGAAGCCCGCACGCGCACACACACACACACACACACACACACACACACACACACACACAAAGACCGTTACCTGCACCGGGATTGAAACCACCACCTACAACAGAAGCGGGTCACAATAAAGACGTTGGCGGACAGATAAACGAACCTTAAAACCGGTACTACTCGACGCAAAATTTAAACCTCTAACTAATGCTTTACTCAGAAATGGCAAGTCGTACACAGAGATAACGATAGCGTTGAGACCGCCACGTAGTCAAGGTTCCTCTGAAATCTAAGGTGTTCCTGCCTTACTGCATCGGTGAACTGAATGTCGTTGTAATGTACACTTCTGGCCATTAAAATTGCTACACCACGAAGTCGACGTGCTACAGACGCGAAATTTAACCGACAGGACGAAGGTGCAGTGATATACAAATGATTAGCTTTTCAGAGCATTCACACAAGGTTGGCGCCGGTGGCGACACCTACAACGTGCTCACACGAGGAAAGTTTCCAACCGATTTCTAATACACAAACAACAATTAACCGGCGTTGCCTGGTGAAACGTTGTTGTGATGCCTTGTGTAAGGAGGAGAAATGCGTACCATCACGTGTCCGACTTTGATAAAGGTCGGATTGTAGCCAATCGCGATTGCGGTTTATCGTATCGCGACTTTGCTGCACGCGTTTGTCGCGATCCAATGACTGTTAGCAGAATATGGAATCGGTGGGTTCAGGAGGGCAATACAGAACACCGTGCTGGATCCCAACGGCCTCGTATCACTAGCAGTCGAGATGACAGGTACTACTTATCTTCTTGGCTGTAACAGATCGTGCAGCCACGTCTCGTTTCCAAGACAACAACCATCTGCACGAACAGTCCGACGACGTTTGCAGCAGCATGGACTATCAGCTCGGAGACCATGGCTGCGATTACCCAAGACGCTGCAGCAAAGACAGGAGCGCCTGCGATGGTGTACGCACCGACGGACCTGGGTGCACGAATGGCAAAACGTCATTTCTTTCGGATGAATCCAGATTCTGTTTAGAGCATCACGTTGGCAACATCGCGGTGAACGCACGTTGGAAACGTGTATTCGTCATCGCAATACTGGCGTATCAACCGGCGTAATGGTATGGGTTGCCACTGGTTACACGTCTGTCACCTCCTGTTCGCATCGACGGCGCTTTAAAAGGTGGTCGTTACATTTCAGATGTTTTATGACCCGTGGCTCTACCCTTCATTTGATCCTTGAGAAACCCTACATTTCAGCAGGTAATTCACGACCGCATGTTTCAGGTCCTGTACGGGCCTTTCTGGTTACGGAAAATGTTCGACTGCTGCCCTGGCCAGCACATTCTCCAGATTCCTCACCAACTGAAAAGTCTGGTCAATGGTGGCCGAGGAACTGGCTAGTCACAATACGCCAGTCACTCTTCTTGATGAACTGTGGTATCGTATTGAAGCTGCATGGGCATCTGTACCTGTACACTCCATCCAAGCTCTGTTTGACTCAATGTCCAGGCGTATCAAGGCCGATATTAAGGCGAGAGGTGGTTGTTCTGAGTACTGATTTCTCAGGATCTATGCATCGTAATTGCGTAAAAATCTAAGCACATGTCCAATGAATACCCGTTTATCATCTGCATTTCTTCTTGTTGTAGCAATTTTAATGGCTAGTAGTGTATGAACCTACTCGGAAGATACAGGATCACCTGAAATCGGCAAAGGATGCTCGAAAACTACTGGAAATAGTAGAAGTTATAGGATTCCGTGTAGCTGTGGAGAGGTATGTCATGTTAAATTTTTGCACGATCATGCAAACACAGGACAGACGTAGGCAACACTTTTCCAGAAGCTCTGGTGGCATACTGCGCAGTGTTCGAATGTGTTATTTTATGTTTACTACCAACTCCGACGAGAGTTCGTTTTATCCCTTGTGCATGGAACGATCACCTGAAATTCGCATCTTGTTTGATTGGTGTTGATCAAATAATCATGATTCAATCCGGTCATAATTAGCGTCGTTCGCGTGCGGAGAAGGGCCGCAAATTTCCGTATACCTCATATATTTACAACCTACTTCTTCGCTTCCCAGCCGTTGGCCGTTGCGCCATCGGAACTCTTGACGAAATTAATTTACTATGTTGGCACATAAGCGGCACTTGTGAAAGTTTCTTTCCTCTATTTCTGAAAAAAATGCGTTTTCGGACCACATGCATGATGATGAAAAGTACTCATATTACAATTATCTATAGATTGTGTCATTTTTGAGTGAATTTCTAATTATAAACTTCAGCCGTGATTTTCCCACATGCAGGGGCGGGAATATCTTAAGAGGCCTTCGTTTTATGTTGTTCATACGCAACCTGCCAAACAGCCAATTTGAGACAAACCGGTTTGCCGTTGCAGAGACGTTTCTCTTTTAAGAAGTGGTCCAAGGTACAATACGTACAAAATCAATTTCCACTCTCGAAGAAAGGAGCTTTTGACAGATTATCTTAAGTGAGACTTCAACAATGAAATCAAAGAAGAATCGACTAAATTTATGTGATACAACATGTTAATATGCTTTCAATAAATACTTTATTACTATCTGTCGAAGGACGTACGTCAAAATAATAACTTCGATGTACTTTCAGAGACAGCGGTCCGTGCCGGTGAATTAGCTTGAGGCCAGCGTCTCAACAAAGCACCTCCAGTGCTATTCGTTCTCCCAATCCCGTAGTTGCTTTTCCTAAAGGCAGTGAATTGACTGTTGAGTGTTGCACAAAACACCACTCTGCTCTGGTCTGATAGGTAATTTTCTGATCTTCGTAGTCGAAATCATTAAGTATATTATATAGAAATATAATATTCTTGCTGAATTCTCTACATCCTAAAATAGATGAATATTAACAAAATTTCCACAGAAAGTATTTCACTTTGCAACGAAATGTGCGCTGATACGTAACTTGCTGAAGGATCAAAACTGTGTGCAGGAGCTGGACTCGACTGAGCTATCTAAGCACGAGTCAGCACAAATTCTCACAGCTTTCCTTGAGTCTGAAAGTCATCCCCCATCTTCCACACCATACAATTTCTCACGGATACCTTTTCAGACTAGAAAGGAGATAACTTGTCCGTAAAATGTAAAGGATTGCATAAACTTAAATCGTCCATATTGTCTTGTGGTAAGGAACTGCGACTGTTAATGAAAATAAAAATTCAAATAAAAGCAATAAATTTCGTCAGTCACTCTGATGCAGATAATTACCTTTATTTGAACTGTTATTTTAAAGGAGTCCATGTTCGAGAAATGGTCTCATACACAGTTTTGACAGTCAAAGAGTTCGTTATAATAGTTCCTTAAATAAGATGTTCAAATGTTTGTTAACCTTTAGGGACTTTTAACTGCGGGGTCAACAGTCCCTAAACTTACAAACTACTTATGAACTACCTTACACTATAGACGACACAAATATCCATGCCCGAGGTGGGGAGGGGGATTCGAACCCCCGACCGTAGCGGCCGTGCAGACTGTGACTGGCGCGTCGCAGACCGCTCGGCCACTGCGGCCGGCTTAAATACGATGACATTACAAATTGCTAAACAATATTATATCTTTCACACAGAAAGGAGATTCTGCTGACGAAAGGGGTACATGTGATTAATGAATTTTCATGTATGCTAGTGCGTACATTTTTGATTTCCATTATTAGGTTTTTATTTAAGTGGTTTATAACAGAAACTATTCCTTTTATCATTCTCATTTCATTCTTCAGATTCCCCACAATGACTGGACATTTTATAGGTCTTAAGTAATGTTTATTTTGATTAAGGTCTTGAGGATGCTTCGAACAGTTAATTCACCAGTTCGAAGGAAATAAACAGTAACAATTTCTGTCTGGCGTTGCGATCCTCTTTCTCTTCTTTCCCTTTTATGCTGGGTAGAATCAACGTGGCTGATTTAATTTATGGAAGCTAAGAGAACCTTATATCTCTGTAACCTTAACTGCAGTTCTAGTTTCTATTTTATTTTGGGTGCCATATGGAGAAGTACAGCACGTATCCTACGAATAATTTATAATGTAGTTATTTTTATCCATTTTAGTCGCGGCGGATCAGCTACGCGTACTGGGGTTTCGAATCTCCCCCCCCCTCCCCAAGGGCATCGGTGTTAGTGTTGTCCTTAAGTTAGTTTAACTAGTTTGTAAGCTACGGACTGATACCCTAGAAGTTAAATCCGATAGATTTAAAAAACATTTGAATATTCATCAATTACAGTCTAAAATAACCAACAACATGCCAGTGAAGTTGGTAGCCGTCGCTTAAAATATAGGACTAACCAAATTTCAGGCCTAACGATATCGACCGAAAAAATTGTTGTATGTAATCGAATACAGTTTTTCTGTCTTATTTATCTTTCTTTAAGAGATTTATTTCAAGGCAACATAGAAATCGTAACTCTCCGGCAAGCGGCATTGTTATTGTTGACACTGGAAGTAAAACTGTTAAATCTCGTATTATTAACACCATTAACCGACTTTGTCGTGCAGCGATAGTTCTGATTGCCTAAAATCATTTCTAACTAATGAAAACAGTCAATCACGGCCCTATCTGAATCCTTGTCGTATAATGTGATCGAAAGTTTATATAAATTTTGTTTCCGCGAAATTATTTCATTTCCTTTTAGATGCTAACAACACCAGTGAAATTGAGAATTTCTCCCCACATATCAATGACAGTCACAATTTGGTTAAATAAGGCAACGCAGGATTAAATTTCATCATCTTTATTTCGGCCACACATTAAACGGAAATCAACAGATTTAATCGTAACCAATGCCGAGACTGAAACAGAAGGGGAAAGTATCTGAAGTGAAAGCCCATTTATATTACGAAAGAAGGTAAAGGTTACGCTTTAATCTCTGACTACTTTGACTTGTTTTTTGAATTAATTTAATTTTAATACATTTTGTCAGAATGTTAGGCGAGAACTGTAGCAAATGATAGAAGTAAACCTCTAGTATTTTCTTTTTTCATTTATTTTAGCTATTTGGGTTTTCGTTACATGCGCTGAAGACCGTAGATGATAGTACCGCAACCAGCAAGGCAGATATAAAAATAATGAAAAAATAATTAAAAACTGTTGTTATAACGTAGAAAATGAGGGCGTCGCCAGCAGCAATAGCCTAGCATGGAACTAGCGAGAGGGCGCGTGGCGCCACTGCGGTGGCGCCTGGGGCCGCGCTCAAACATTCATGACGCCTGCACGCCTAATGACTCCCAGCATGCCGCGCGCGGCGCATGCGCAGTCGAGGGTCGCAAGTCGCCGCTGGCCGCTGCACGCGGCGCCGTATTAAAAACAGAACACGCCGCTGCGCGCATCCAGTTTCAGAACTGGGCAACTGATGCTGCTGCCGCCGCCGAAACGTACCCTAACGAGGAACTCATAAGAGGAAGGAAACTAACACTTGTCGGGATATGTACAGTTTCAAATGTGTCTTCTATGGAAAAAAAAGGACCATGAAAATTCATGGGTGTGCGAAACTGTAGAACGAGATGCTTTTGGATGTTCGGTGTTTGCAGAGAAATATTCCTGTAAAACACATAGCATAAAATCGCGATGTTTGTGGTCTTGGTGATCGGTTCATATTCGAGATTAGATTATGAGGTGAAAAGCATTCGGCTCAACTCGAACCTGCGCTCATTTGTATAGGCATTAAAATATCCATCTTACTGTTGGTACAGTCCGCAGACTGGTTTTTTGCAGCTCTCCACGCTACCCTGTCCTGTGCAAGTCTTTTCATCTGAGAATACGTTCGGCAACCTACATCGTTTTGAATCTGCTTACTGTATTCAGCCCTCGGTCTCCCTCTACGATTTTTACCCCACATACTTTCTTCTACGATTCCTTGATGTATCAGGATGTGTCCCACCAACTTATCCCTTATTTTAGAATACGCCGGAAATTCCTTTTCTCCCCAATTCTGTTGAGCACCTCCACGGTAGTTACGTGATCTACCATTGTAATTTTCATCATTCGTCTTAGCACCACATTTCACTTACTGTTGGTATGTTACAGTAAAGGAGCAAAATCTATACGACTAGTAGTGACTGTTGCCGTGGCAAATAGTAGGAATAGATCCAGTGGCGGCTGGTGCTTTAGATTCCTGGAGGTTCACTACTTTCAGTGTCAGATCTTGATAGTGACACCACCCCCATACCCATTCCACGCTCGGTGCGTCAAATGTTCAAATGTTTGTATAGTCTATGGGACTTAACTACGGGGTCATCAGTCCCTAAACTTACAAACTACTTATGAACTACTTACGAACTAGGACGGCACAAATATCCATGCCCGAGGGGGGATTCTAACCCCCGACCGTAGTGGCCGTGCAGACCGTGACTGGAGCGCCTCAGTCTCCTCGGCCACCGCGGCCGGCGCTCGGTGCGTCGATGTTTCAGCGTCCCCCCCCCCCTAGAAGCGCCCTGGTTCCCCTCCCCCCCGGTAGAAGCGCCCCGGTTCCCCCCCCCCCCCCCCTCCTTTAGATATATTTTCCTTAAAAGATCTGTAGACTGTCTTTCCTCGGCTTCTTTGAATTTGCTTCAACTGAGCTGAGGCGGCGGCCTACCTTTTTTTTTATTTCACACTTTTCTTCCGAGCTTACAGATGGTAAATTTGTTTCATAAAGATAATGAACGTTATTCATTTTTCTTTGATAAAAATACCAAGAACATATGAATATGCTCATGAACACTAACACAAAGTACCTAATTACACTATTAAGCGACTGTAACAAAATGAATCTGTTACGATGAAGAGACATGCTAACTTCAGGTCACGTGACACTGTAAACAGCACTTCCCCCATAACCTTACGCATGCACAAAGACTGCTCTCCCCCACATATTTTCATATAGTTGAATATCTTTTACAACGTAGGGTATAAATGTCATTTAACCATCAAAATCGCAACCCAGAAGAAAATTTGAACCTCAGCTGAGCATGCGCGTTGCAACGCTGCGGCCACTGCCACCTCTATTAGGCCGCCGTGCTTCGACTCGTATACGTGCTGTCTCCGCGACGTAAAACGTTTCTCATGCGATAAAAATACATTGAATGTATTTAATATCAAAGCCAGCCAAGTCCAGCATTTAAGCAAGTTACAGACTTAATTAGTAATTTTTGTCACTTTTCTTTAATGACATCAATTTTTTGACAAAAAACAGAACAGACGAAAAAATCCTTCCATATATTTTCCTAATATGCTTTCCAGTCTTCTGCCCCTCCTGCAAATATCAAGACTTGGCCGTCCTTGATATTAAGCGTCACACTTTGTGGAGCAGGATCTAAATCAATAATAGTCACATTTTGTAGAACGTTACAGAATCTCAATGTCTGTAGCCTTTTCCCAGTGGGTTCTAAGTTTCCTTTCACAGAATTTAAGCACTGTCACTTCAATATCTGACAACTCAGGTCTACCAAGTCCTTTAGAAGAGATACTTAATAAACCTGTAGCGCCCGCAGTCAAGAAACCAGACAGTCCCGTATCGTATGTAGTAGTATGCTAGTATTTTTGCATTTAATTTTGATTTTGTTAATTATCAACAAACTTCATGCAGAGAATGTCCTTGAGGATCCAAGTGAATGACTTTGATAAGTGAAGTAAAACTTTTAAATGTAACTTCTAATCTCACCCTGTTTATAAAGCGAGTTTTGTTTTTTAGTGGTTGGGATACTGTTACAACATACGTCAGGAGCATCACATACGTTACAAATTATTTTGATTTAAGAGAAAACGTTACTATTAGGATAAATATACGAGGGCCGGCCGCGGTGGCCGAGGGGACTAAGGCGCTCCAGTCACGGTCCGCACGGCCACTACGGTCGGGGGTTCGAATCCCCCATCGGGCATGGATATTTGTGCCGTCCTAGTTCGTAAATAGTTCATAAGTAGTTTGTAAGTTTAGGGACTGATGACCCCGTAGTTAAGTCCCATAAGCTGTACAAACATTTGATTCGATTTTGAAATATACGAGGTACGTTGAGCCATCGTTTCTTTCCGTGGAAGGGCTATAATTGCATTTCGGATTATGCATGGTAGTAGCAAAATGTTACATCTTTTGTGTTTCTGTACAACACAACTAATACTTATCACGGCCAAGTTCACTGAAAAACCTTTCAGTTGTGTAAGCAAAGCTGTATTCTTTTACTGGCTGCGAGGAAAACTAAAACCCAAATATGTGAGGCTTACGGAGAAAATTCGGCAAAGGATTCAGTAGAAAAGAGAAGAGCTCGAAATTTTAATGAAGAGTGTCATTAACTACGCTGTGAAGAGTGCAGATTAAGTGTGTATTTGATTAATCAAAAACTGGTTCATGCACTTGAATAACACGTAAAGAAAAATTGTAAATATACTGCATACGAACTTTGTAAGACGGTCACCTCAATTTCAAGGTATCTTGATGAAATTGTTTCAGGAAAACTCGATTTTGAGGTGTTTGTAATTATAAGAAGTGAACAGCACATATGGAACAACACAACATTATTGTCTGGCAGTGTGATTAACTTTCTTTCACGTTAGAGGAAAGATAGTTACTGTATGCAAAGGAGTGACCAAAGATGAGATTATTCGCCCATCAAATCCTTTAATCGAAGACTGGAGACACGCTTTAGCAGTAAAACGCCAAGCATGACATTAAAAACTTACATTAAAGTTTTTAGGGTCATTTACTACGAGGGGGAATTGGTAAATAAGTTTCCCCACTTGACAGCATTGTGTGTGAAAGGAAAAAGAGTAAGACATTAAAGATGAGACGTATCTTTATTTTTCAAGCTTTATAAGCTTCAAAAAGCCTCCAAGAAAAAAATCTTGGCCTTTCATACGGAAGAAGCGTTGAACGGCTATGCTTGAAAGTCGACACAGTAAGTGAACGTGCACGAGCAAGAGACCGCTACACCATTGGGTAACCGCTACACCGTCTGGACAGAAGGCCTGCGCGCTGCCGTGCCACATCACGCAGAGTAGACCGCGGTCGCGTAGCTCACTGGCTGGCCGATGCGAGGCGGTGGGCTGTGGCTCATCGGCCAACCAGTGAGCTACGTTATCGCGACCTACTCTGCGTGACGTGGCACGGCAGCGCGCAGGCCGTCTCTCCAGACGGTGTTGGTAGAGATCGACCTTGAAAATGGCAAATATTTTCTATTTAGTATTGTGACAGGGGATTAAATGTGGGTCCACCATTACACGCCCGAAACGAAGTGGAAACACCCGTCATCACCTGTCCGAAAGAAGTTCAAAAGCACTCCATCTGCAGGTAACGTGCTACCCACCGTTTTCTGGGACGCTCAAGGACTTTTGTTGTTGGACCTTTTGGAGGTTGGCATCAACAATGCTACGAAGTATTGTACTACTCTGTCGAAACTGAAAGAGGTGATTCGGATAAAGCGGTGTGGTCTTCTCAGAACTGGCGTTCTTCTGTTGGATGACAATGCGACACCACACTCGGCGACGGTAACGAAAAACCATATTGCAATTCTTCGTTGAGAGCACTTGTACCATCAGTCATACAGTCCTGATCTCGCGCAAGTGACTTCCATCTGTTTCCAGCTTTGAAGAAGACTCTCTGAGGAATCGGAGGAAAGCTCTTTGGAAGCAATGCTGGCGTCAAACAAGCCGTTTGACGCTTCTTCGGCATGCATTGCCCTAATTTTTTTCTGGACGGATTTTTCAAGCTTAAAAGTAGTTTGACAAATGTCTCAATGTACTTGGAAATTATGTAGGAAAATAAAGATATGTCTTATCTTTTGCTATTTTTTCCTCTCATACGCAACGATGACCACAGCCGACAGGGGAAACCTATTTTCCAACTCCCACTCGTACATTCTACTGGTCCTTTCCCTACCGCGAGGTGATACAATCAGAAATTAGAAGCGCCGCTGCTACTACAGCGGTCCATAATTACGGTACTGCAGTTTGTGCATGACCTGATTTATTGATTATTTCCCACAAATGTTCGCGTACTTACATGATGGATGATCTGGATGGCCAAATCATTTGTTAAAGCTGTCCAGAATATTCAAATTGTGAACAACTGAGGACCGGTGATACGGTGCATTTTCACCCATAAAATTTTTGTCATTGTCGGGGATGAAGACCATGAATAGTTGCAAATGGCCTCCAATGACTGGTTGTTTGACCAGAGAACTCAGTCCATTCCGTATCAAAAGTGCTAACACAATTACTCGGCCACCTGCAGCTTGCACTATACGTTTTGGCAATTTTGATTCATAGCTTTATGGGGTCTGCACCCCACTGTACCCATCGCATTAGTTCTTACATAATGCAGTGAGTACTCATTTGATGTCTAGGGTCAAACAGATATGTTCACGAATCGAGGGGAGGCACTGTTATGAAAGGCAGTGGAGATAGCTTCTGCTGTCACAGTCCATTAACATGTCGGAAGTCCCGCACGAATTTCTGCGAGTATTTCACACAATAGTTCTTGTCTGTCAGTACTATGACTGGCACTGGTGGCAGTGCAATGAACTTTTTAATAAAATAAAAAAATAAAAAAAAAAACGAAAAAAGTCTGGTTTCCAAAGCAGTGTTATTTCCATGAGGGCTCCAATAGGATTACCTGGATTAAATGTGAAGGGATTACTATTACACGACCCTGTAGCTTACTATTTAGATTACATTATATTAACACGTATTCCACAGACCATAAATACGACTTTTCGCAGTGATGTGGAACATGCCAATTAAATAAACGGTGTATGTATATGACACTCAATATTATAAGGATTTTTTCATCACTTTTTTATTTTTATTTTATTTTCTAAGCATATTTTATCGAAATTACTAAGTTTCATCCAAACTTTCATGTAAAGTGTAGGAGTTAATTTTCAGAAATTTTGTTGATTTCTTTTTAAATACCAGTTGGCTACCTGTTAGCTTGTGATGCTACTTGGTAAGTGACCGAAGACTGTTGTGGCAGCATAATTCCGCCCTTTCCGTGCCAAAGTTACATTAAACCTTGAATAGTAAATATCACCCTTTATCCTAGTGCTGTAGCTATGCACACTGCTATTTCTTTTGAATTCGGTTGGATTGTTACTAACAAATTTATGAGTGGATATATATATGTTGAAGCTACAGGGAAGATCCCTGTATCTTTAAATAAATGTCTGCAGGATTATCTTGGGTGGGAATACATTTTAACTCAATGTTGAATTGCCCCATAATATGATCAAAATGTTCAAATGTTTGTAAAGCTTATGGGAGTTAACTACGGGGTCATCAGTCCCTAAACTTCTTATGAACTAGCTTATACTAAAGACAGCACATACATCAATGCCCGAGGGGGTATTCGAACCTTCAACGGGGAACGGCTTCGCGCATCGTAAGAATATGACCCCATTTGAAAGCAGCGAATGAAAATAAGTATAGTAAGTTAATTTACTGACATCTGATCCTCATAGATAAGTAGCTGAACTCAAATGTTTTAGCAGATTTTCAATATGTTTCTTCCAATCCAATCCGTCGTCAATAAAAACTCCTAAACATTTTGAAAATTCTACCTTAGCTACAGATTTCTGTTCAAAGTCTATATTTATTAATGGTGTCATGCCATTTGCTGTTTGAAACTGTATATACTCGGTTTTATGAATGTTTAATGAGAGTCCATTTATTGAAAACCACTTATTAATTTTCTGAAAAACATTTACAGTTTCATCAGTTGATTCCTGTTTGTCAGGCGTGATAGCTATACTTGTATTGTCAGTAAAAAGAACTAGCTTAGCATCTTAGTGAATACAGATTGGCAATTCATTAACACATTTATTAAATCCCAAGCTTCCTTCCTATATATATATATATATATATATATATATATATATATATATATATATAAAGAAAAGGGCCCAAGACGGAAACTTTTGAAACCCCATTTTTGATAGCTCTCCAATTACAGAATTACAGGAATTTACTATTTCTTCCATATCACGTGAACTGCTCATTTCAACTTTCGTCTGCGGAACGTAAATAAGCCTGTAAGTACAAGCCACTTTGTGATAGTCTTCGAAATGCTGAGATCTATTTTGAAAGAAGAGGTATTATTCGTCACAGTGGCGATTGGACCCAGTGTTACACTGACACATTCTTTTATGCTCGTTCTGTACCCTTACGACAGAGAAAAATCGTGGTATAAGTGCTAACACCATATGACACAATTAGGGAATGAGGTGAGATATCACACATAAATATATACGGTAACGTATTTTATTCAGATATCAGTTCCAGTTGTGGTTTGTGTGAGATAAAGTACGATACTGTGCTGACGCAACTCTTTACATGGCGTTTACTTAGAGAGAGGCATTATGGTGCTAACTTAAGAATTAAAAAGTCATTCTCATTACAGTCTAATATGAAGTGTGATCACCTCTGATTGCCAGCACCGTTGCACACCTGCGTAACATAGACAGTACGAGGTTATTAATCAGTTATTGAGGGAAATTTGGCCATTCTTCCGTGAGTGCGATATGCAGCTCTGCAAACGTTGTGGGAGAGTTGGTGTGGCTGCAGTGCGTCTGCCAAGTGCATCCCAGACATACTCAATCGAGTTTATGTCCGGTGAACAAGCTGCCTAATCCATTCATTAAAGTGCCTCAGTTTCAAGCTCTGAGGTTCTCTAGTACGCCTCTGAACAGTCAAAGCGCCATTCTAGATGACAACATTCTCAATACTGAAAAATGCCTACATCATCCGTCCATCTCCACGTTATGGTGATGTTTCCGGCACATAAGCAGGATTGTTTCGAGTTGCACTTCATCTGCAGATGAGGGAACGACGATTGAGGGGATGAACACAAAATCTTGACTCGTCTGAACGGAACCTGGCACCATTCGTTACGAGTCCAATCCTACTCTTCCCTCGCCCAGATTCTGCGGACAAGATGGTATTGGTGGTTTTGATGGGACACACGCCATAGGCCTCCGTGTATAAAGGCAAATTTCTGGAAGGCAATTTTAGACTGCCGGCCGCGGTGGCCGAGCGGTCTGCGGCGTGGCAGTCACAGTCTGCACGGCCGCTGCGCTCGGGGGTTCCAATCACCCCTCAGGTATGGATATTTGTGCCGTCTTTAGTTCATAAGCTGATTGTAAGTTTAGGGACCGATGACCCCGTACTTAACTCCCATAAGCTCTACAAACATTTGAATATTTTTTAATTTCAGGCTGTTGGTATTGATATTGAGCATCCTATTGCTGCCAAGGGGGTGGCGGGGGGGGGGGGGGGCGGTTGCGTTGCAGCTGAGATGCAATCAAACTCCTGCTCTCGATGGGCTGTTAATCGGTGATAACTGTCAACTGTCGGTGATGTTCCTTGTGGACGACCTTCTTTTAACGATTCCTGCCGTCTGAAATCGCGTCCGGGTCCCGGAAAACACAGTATGGGCCACTCAAATAACTGCAGCTACTTACGCCTGTGTTTGTCGCGCTTCCAAGCTTCCTATGGCTCTCCATGTCATAGCTGAAGGTAAGTCACGTTGTTGTTGCAATTCACTACCTGCTCAGTACACTAATTGAACCCAACTACTTATGTTATTTGTTTGACAGAGTAAAGACAACACTAAAACCCTCTGCAGCTACTTTCTGTTATTACCACTATCTCGGTTGCCGTAATGTTGTTGTCTGCACTCCGCAGAACTTACAGAAAGACGTCCAAGCATTTTATTTCATTCTACCGATGGCAATATTTCAGAACCTAGAGATCTCAGCTGATCCCATGCTTATTGTGACCAGTGTTTGTGCCATCATGCGGCGACACGAGCCGCGTATTATCAAACTGTGCGTCCGCCCCAGGTGGTGCGCAAATCCGCGTGGAAAACAAGAGCGCAAGTAAAATAGGCTCACTACGAGCAGGCGGCACCTAGCGCCAGCACCGAGTATGAGGCTGGACGAGCACCGAGGCACGCTTCTTCAATAATCAGGCGTGGATGCGAATACATTAGCAGCTGGGGCTCCTCGTCCACTGTCAGCCGGCACGACAATGACACACGTGAGCTTTGGTCGGTATCGGCGACAGTGTTGATTACCACTATTCTAAATGGCTTTGGCTGTAGATGATTGCTGCCTCCTGTAGGAAAGTGAAATTGTAGTGTTTGCGAGACGGAGCATAGTAAAGATTAGCATTGCGTGGTTGATGGCGCCTACTCGCTTGAACTAGGTGGAATCTTAGGTGTTCAATTACATTGAACGTAACTGTGTGCATATATTAAATCATTATTCAGCTGTGCGTGTAACGTCAATGATTTGATAACTAGGAAGTAGTAATTTCTTGTGCCGTTAAGCACGCAAGTACTGGGTGATCAAAAAGTCAGTATACATTTCAAAACTCAATAAATCACGAAATAATGTAGTAGATAGAGAGGTAAAAATTGAGATACATGCTTGGAGTGACATGGGGCTTTATTAGGAGAGGAAAAAAAAAAAAAGGTTCGAAAAATGTCCGACGGATGGCGCTTCATCTAATCAGAAGAGCAATAATTAGCACAACAAATTAAGACAAAGCAAAGACGATGTTCGTTACAGGAAATGCTTAATATATTTGCACCACTATTCGTCAACAATAGCTGCAGTCGAGGAATAATGTTGTGAACAGCACTGTAAAGCATTGGCGTCGGACGTTGACTTCAGCATCCCTAGAGATGTCGGTCGAAGACGATACACTTGCGACTGCAGGTAACTCCAAAGCCAATAATCTCACGAACTGAGGTCTGGGGACCTGCGAGGCCAAGCATGACGAAAGTGGCGGTTGAGCACACGATCATCACCAAACGACACGCGCAGAAGAACTTTCACGCGTCTAGCAATATGGCGTATAGAGCCATCCTACATAAAAATTGTACGTTCCAGCAGTTGTTTATCAGCCAAGCTGGGGATGATGCGATTCTATAACTTATCGGCGCACCTCTCACCCGTCACGGTAGCAGTCACTGACGTTTTGCCGTCCAGCGCCATCTGTCGGTCATTTTATAACTTTTTTTGTGTTCTAATATAACCCCATGTCATTCCAAGCATCTGTATCAATTTTTACCTCTCTATATACATTATTCCAAGATTTATTGCCGCGGCCGCGGTGGCCGAGGGGACTGATGCGCTCCAGTCACGGTCTGCACGGCCACTACGGTCGGGGGTTCGAATCCCCACTCTGGCATGGATATTTGTGCCGTCCTTAGGATTAGCTAGTTCATAAGTAGTTTGATTACCCCGCAGTTAAGTCCCATAAAAAAGAGAGATTTATTAAGTTTTCAAATGTATACTTACTTTTTGATAACCCGGTACATATGACGCCTTGTTCTGGACGCTTCCCTAAACCCTGACAGCCTTGTAGTTAAATCAGAGGCTCTCGCCTATCGTCATGTGCTTGGCCTGGTTTGGCGGTGCACCTTCCTTCACTAAGCGTGAGGCAGCCAAAAAGATTAAGAGACGTTTGTGTTACGAAATGTCTCGCTTTTATGCAGTCGCCTGTGTCTGCTGCTTAACATTTGCCATTGATTTGGAGCCTGTGATTTCTTTATAGTTCCTGTTTATGCCGCCATGACCATAAGGATAAGCCATCCAGAGCCACCAACGCTTTTTATAGAAAAATCAAATCTGGCCCCAACGAAAGTAATAGAACCGTCCAATATCTCCTCTTATGCAGTAGCATCAAGTTCCGAATCACCAGCATTAAAGTCAGTTGTAGTAACACACTTACACACAGGTAAGCGGGACGCCGAAATCTGCTCCTATAACAAGGTATCTCTGTAGCCGTTCAATGCTGTTGCCTGTGCAGCAGCCACACGACGACTGACACAATGGCCAGTTCTACTCCATCCATTGCACTGAACGACGACAGATACACCAAACATGGGCCAAAATGTGAATAACAGTTTGCATAGGAACACACTTGTTCCCTCTGCACTTAAAAATTACGTAATTCAGATGACGTGACAGTGGGTACGATGACAAGGCACATCATCTCAATGGCTAAATACAAATTCCTCCAGTACTCATACTTTGAATATAGTTGGCCACAGAATTTCTCCGCATCGTGGTGTCTAAGGATGAAAAGGTTGGCACTCTAATAGTAGTATCCACCATGAGGCAAATTTGTAAGCCTATGGTAACAGAGAATCTTGAGAACGTTGAGCGGTAAATCAGCCTCATTGGTTAAGTAGCGCCACATACCAACCGAAGTTATTTGAGAATATATTATGTAGATATATTGCAGGTAATCCATCCACGACCGTGACCGTTACCTGTGGTGTAGTGAAAAACATCAATAACATTGTTTACAGCTGGCATAACTGTACGGGAACTTTACTGCAGAGTTCTGACCTTGGTGGGCAAGGTTTTCCACTACCAAAACGTAAGTGTACAAGTCGAAGTGTGGGTGAATAGGTATCATAGGCGACTGCAAGGCGAGACAAGAGGGACCACTTACCTCCTCCTGGAATTGTGGAGTACCCAATTTTTATTCAATACTGAATTATCGTGCATTTGCAGAAATTATTGTCTTTGACTGTATTACATCGTATACGTTGTCATGCCTGGTGCTATAAAACGTATTGTGATTTTAGCAGTGGCTATATATATATTACCTTTGTTTGGTGGTTAGGCTAGGCAAAAGAAAGACCCTTTTTCCTGTGCGCGATAGTGGTTTCTGCGCCGTCCTACAACATTGTCAACTGAGTAAATATCCTGAAATTTTTTCACAAAATAGTAGTTCCCAACGTACTCTCTACTATTTCCATGTGCAATCATTACGGAGCTGCACAAAAGGGTCCATTCCAACATGCTGCAGACGCAATGGCCATCAGTCCCTCGGCTGATAAGCTACTTATTATAACTTATGTTAAGGACAACACACCCATGTCCCAGGGAGGACCCGAATCTCCGACACCGAGCATCAGCGCGCTGCAAAACAATGCTTTCCAGATCGCTCAGCCAATCCTACGCGGTGCTAGGCTAACAGCCGCGGCAGAAGACAGGTATTTGCGATTTCTCGCCAGAAATCAAACTGACAGCATTATAATAAACAGCTAATAGGGCTATTTGGATGCAATTATCAAACGGAACCGTACCAATGAGACCGCACTGAAACAACTCCCCAACATCACCTACAATGGACATGGAAAAATATAAATGCCGCATAAGTGGGTTTGCGATGACTGACGATATCGCGTATGGAGGAAACTTGCACGAATGGTAATAGATAAATAATTTTCTAGGCAGATGTCATGCGGGAATTCGGATGCCATTTTTGCCTACCAACAGCACGCTCGATGCTCCACAATACGGATAACAGCTTCCAAAACACCGTAGAGACGGAGGAATTCAAATTTCTGGATAACTACATAGTCCATTGCGAAGGCATCGTCACTAATTTTGTCAGTCGTTCCGGTACTGCATGATTACATTGGCCGTTGAGACACGGCATATGAGGTACATCATATTTACGAATCAAATGCTCAAATTGATCTTGTGTACAGCATGACAAGTACTGTTCAGGCTTGCATTGATGCAAGTAGTCATGAGATATTTACCGAGTGACGTTGCTACTCTATAGGAAAGTCAAGAAAAGTGATTTTAGGTTGTCTTTGACTTCAAAAGAAGTAATTTCTTGTGTATTTTGTCAATAAATGGATGATGTATTATTTTATATATAAGAATTCTACTTTAGTGGGCAATACTTTCTTTTGGTAGGTTATGCACAAGTTATTTTGAAGTGTGTATGATGGAGAAAAATATTCTGTGCACAGAATTATTGTACTAGAGACAGGATAGAATCAAGAAAGGGCGTTTTCCTTGTACCGAGATGAGCGCACGCAACTTCATGAGCTCGCCGCTGCAGGCCGCTTAGGAGCACGGACATAACAACGGAGAGCGCTGTCCTGTAATTGGATGAGGTTCTTGCGTGCGACTTGGCCATTGGCTGAAGCCGCGAGTGTGTAGAACTACAAGGAGCAGTCTTTCAGACTTACACTGCCCACTGATGGCTGCGTGAGTCTGGATGTTTTTGATATCGCACCACCTAAATGAAACTGCAAGTCGTCTGAATTGTGATTTCCTCACAGGAAAGTCACCATTCATAGCAACTTAAGGAAAATATATAACTACTTTTTGCCATTCTCAAAGAAAGTGTTATTGCCCACCAAGTTGTTACTAATTTGTAGAAACTATTTAGTCTGAACAGGCTACTTAGTTTGCCGACTTACTAAAGAATCAGCCAAAGCCATTCGAAGCAACACTCAAAAATTCTCGAGAAAATCGACTTTGAAATTTTGCAAGTGCACGTAAGTATCAATAATTAAAACACCTGGGTCATCTGTAGGGTAAGCGCAGGTGGCAGCGTTCTAGTCACACAACCTTAAGGTACATGGTTCGAATCCCGCTGCGACAGGTTTTATTTTTCGTTTTGGAATTCAGTCATATAAAACATTTTGTGATCTCTAATTACACGTGTTGTCAGTTTTTGTTTATGCGTATGTAGACGAGCTGAACACCTTGTCATCTAAAACGATGGTTGAATAGGCTAGTTGCTTGGAAAGTCATTAGTAACTGTAGAGATGACTTTCCGAAAAACAGCGTTGTAGCTCTTCACAAACTGAACAAAGACTACTGTCGTCTACTAATACTATTGACAATACTGTAAAAAAATGTAACTTATGTTTTTTGATTGATACCATCAATTTTAACAACGCTCTATAAAATATATAATGTTAAGAATATACAAAAGCACGTTCATTTTTCGTAAAAATCGCCATTAGATATTAAAATTGTGTAAGTAATCGAACACAACGAAAAATAATACAAATAATGTCACGACAGGACTCAAATCACAGGAGGAGCGTGTGCAGCCGCGACCAGATGAGCTCAGAGGTGCGCCCCCAACCATACCCACAGTCCACACTCCACAGACTCTGTATACATAGCAACTTTGTTTCTTCATCAAATTAAGACACTTCTGCCTATGAAACATCGAATAAAAAAGCAAAAAACCCATTAAAAAGCGGCAAAACTAAATAACGTTCTCTTTAAATTTAACTAACGGCGGTAAGCCTCCAAGGCAGTTCCCAGTATAGGAGTTGTGTTAAGCAGGTAGCTGTTAAGTGGCTTATCCCAAACCTTGTTTTTCGAAGATTACATCTAACACGTTTTTCAAAATCCTTTTTATAATTTTGGATCTGTTGAACTCGATAATATTCGGATTGCATGTACAGTCGGTGACAGAATTCGCGAGACCCCTCGCCTAATCGCTATACACAAACGCAAAGTTCTGCTGCTTGGTGGGAAGTATATACAGCCAGGCAACACGATCGTGCATACTGTCGATTACCCATCTTCCAGTATCGCAGCCAGTTGTAACAACACGCGTGCTTTCTATGCGACGTGAAGGCGACTTCGAAAACTGATTTTAGAAACTGCTTTGCCTATTAGCCATAGCGTTTTAAGCTGTTCGCGACCGACAAATTCCTTTCCACATTTCTTTTCTTATAGTTTCAATGAACAAAGACAGCAATTAGAGTTGAGATGCTGCAGTCCGTGAATATTTTCGGATGTTACTGACACATTCAAATGGAAAAATTGCATGTATATCATAGAATTCAATTACATGAATGGACTTTGTAATGAACCTAAGTGTTACATCATGGTTCATCATGTTCCGAGTATCGCTGACGGTTTCCGCCCACCGCCTCGGTTGCGTTATAAAGACGACAACCGTTTGGCGCCGCAGATCACTGATGGTATTTCCGAGAGTGAAGGTATCGTGTCATTTCCACTGGTTCTCTTTCGGTTGATGTTGCAACTAAGATATCAGCACAAAATTTAACAAACATAAGCCAGCTGTGTCACCACAAATTACAGTTCTTCTCAGATGTTTGGTATTTTTCCATACTCCTTGTCTTATTGAAATGCCTAATATTAAGCATTGGACAACATATTGGGCTATTATAATACCAGATACGATTATGTCAAATGAATGTGCAGAGAAGCAAACAAATGATATAAAGATAAGCTTATTTATCTCGCCAAATGGCCAACTACTGATCAACGAGCGACAGTTCGATTACTGACTCTTTCGCATTTTTCTTCTATTTTGAAATATGGCTCATTATGTTTCTCACGTAACAATAACAAACTCACATGATAATTGCCGCACTGAAGTTGCCGAGCGGTCTCAAGCGCCTCGCTGCGGAGCGCGCGGTTGCTCGCCGTGGCGGTTCGAGTCCTCCCTCGGGCTTGGGTGTGTGTGTTTGTCCTTAGGTTAGTTTACCTAGGTTTAAGCAGTTTGTAAGCTACGGACTGATGACCACGCAGTTTGGTCCGATAGATTTACAGGCATTTGAACTTTTGAACACATGATAATTGAGTAACAACCTGTATCGGAATCATTGTGAGGAAATTATTATTCCGTAACCATGAAAATATATTGATAATACTGTATGAAACATGTGCAACAGAGAATTGTGTTGCATCAAATGAATTTCTTTAAACTATCGTATCCAACACATAATTGTATTTTTATTCCGTTGCTTTCAATAACGACGCAAAAGCTACGTTTTTCGTGCAAGCAACATTAGGAATATTAATTCGCTGTGACATTCAAATCCGTAGTCGTTTAATATAATCCTGTTTCAATCCAGACAGTAGTACGACTACAAGAATTCTGAATACTGGCGAGCTCGGTGTTCGCCACTTGGCTTCCCCAAAGAGATCTTTTGGTGTGAGTTGGTCACTGGCGAGTATCGAAAACGATATGTTTCGCATACTAATCAAAAATATAAACCCGCCAAACCACATCATGCAGAAGTAGACGTCTGAACAATCACCTTAGAATGAAGTCGGTCATCTATTCAAAGAAACAAGCATTAATTTGAAAATGCAAACAGCAAAGACAAGTAGATTGAATAATTAGTAAAATCTCAAACCTAAGAGTAGACTTTTGGTGATTCTCCATCGTAGCGATTAGAGAAGTGAAAGATTCTAAAGCTAATTCCTTGGTTTTAGAAGCCGCAGCCGTTTATTCTGTAATAGGACAGCATTACACACCGGTGGGTTTCAGTTACTGTGCAGAATACAAATCTACGGTTTTTCGTCAGAAGCGTGCGTAGTTTCCTGCCACTTATGAATAGGTAGTAGACCTATGTTCCTGTAGGGATTCGATAAACGGCTACGCTATAGTATGTGTGGGTGGTGCTGGAATAAATGCGTAGATGCGTAACAGGAGGTCCTAGAATCGATCTGACATCCGCAGCACTTTTACTTTTAATTATTCACTTATTTTCACGAGTTTCAATCCGTATTTTTCACGTACGTAACTTTTCTGCTCAGTAACAACTTTGGTAGCGAATATAGTATAAAAAAGTTTTAACTCTTCATTCAGCTAATTGATATGATAGGGTTTTGAATGAATGAACGAAATAGACAGTCCTTTTGCGTCAGATGTTCTGAGCAGATTGACACTGCCACCAGAAAAATGCAACAGATCGTGTGAGTCATAGCGTACGTTTTTCCACAATCAGATAATAAACGTTGGTTTCAGGGCACATATCGTATGGATTTATAAATATCAAATAATATAGTAGTCACAATTTATTAGCTGAAATAAATGCATACTGGAAAACGTTGCCTTTATGTGGGTTCAAAACTTGACAAGCACATACCAAGAGTATAATAGCTACAACGACAATCTTCGAATGCGTGTGTCTTGACAACGGCTAATAATATCCCCTTATACGTTTACGTGTTGAAAGTCTTCAACACTAGCGATCACTGGATGGGTCTCACCTACTTGGACCAATCTGTGCGAGAAGAAACACGAATATGAACCTTTTAAATTCCTACAAGATCTCCCCGGTGTAGGCCATAGGAAAAGAGAAAATTCACGCCAAATGATCCAACTACAGATAGGTGCAATATCAGCTAATGTTGAGGCTCACTATTGCTAATGACTGTTTTCGGTGTTGCGAAGTAGCTAAACGATTAGCTTTTGAATGAAACAGCACGGGTTTGAATCCTGTCCCTTCAAAAATACTTTTCTTATATTAACCCTTGTAGATTTAATTATCAATTATAAAAATTTCAATGCATATTATATATATTTGGTTTCGTTATAACTAATTTAATTAATATATCTTATTTCATCATTTAATATTCATAATTCGATTAAGTATTAAATGAAAATAACATTTCCAAACTTGTGGCACGTATTTATATGCCGAAGTTATATTACATTCCTTAGGGTGTTCATCGTCGAAGAAAATCTCCACACTATGCAGACTTTACCAAAGTATCTTAAGCGAGAAATTTTATCCGAAATATGCTTTGGTGCAAAGCATACTTTATTCAAGTTTTTAAAGAGTCAGTAATCGAACTGTCGCTCGTTGATCAGTAGTTGGCCATTTGGCGAGATAAATAAGCTTATCTTTATCATTTGTTTGCTTCTCTGCACATTCATTTGACATAATCGTATCTGGTATTATAATAGCCCAATATGTTGTCCAATGTTTAAGATTAGGCATTTCAATAAGACAAGGAGTATGGAAAAATACCAAACATCTGAGGAGAACTGTAATTTGGGGTGACACAGCTGGTTTATGTTTGTTAAATTTGTGCTGATATCTTAGTTGCAACATCAACCGAAAGAGAACCAGTGGAAATGACACGACACCTTCACTCTCTGAAATACCATCAGTGATCTGCGGCGCCAAACGGTTGTCGTCTTTATAGCGCAACCGAGGCGGTGGGCGGAAACCGTCAGCGATACTCGGAACATGATGAACCATGATGTAACACTTAGGTTCATTACAAAGTCCATTCATGTAATTGAATTAATTCTATGATATACATGCAATTTTTCCATTTGAATGTGTCAGTAACGTCCGAAAATATTCACGGACTGCAGCATATAAATTCTAATTGCTGTTTTTGTTCATTGAAACTATAAGAAAAGAAATTTGGAAAGGAATTTGTGGGTCGCGAACAGCTTAAAACGCTATGGCTAATACGCAAAGCAGTTTCTAAAATCAGTTTTCGAAGTCGCCTTCACGTTGCATAGGAAGCACGCGTGTTGTTACAACTGGCTGCGATACTGGAAGATAACATTTTTCCTCTCAGATTTCGTGTCAGATGGGTAATCGACAGTATGTACGATCGTGTTCCCTTACTGTATATACTTCCCACCAAGCAGCAGAACTTTGCGGTTGTGTATAGCGATTAGACGAGGGGTCTCGCGAATTCTGTCACCGACTGTACCATGAAGCTGACGAAATCGTCGTCGTAGTATCTTTTGACTGTATATGAAACGTAGTGCGCTAATAGCCACATCGCAGCATTATTTTTCGTAGATGGATAAATTTCCATTGCTGGCTTCACGAATATCTCTGACGCGTAGTGCGATACCGTGTTTCGCGACAAAAGACTGAGCTTTTCCTTCACCCATCGCCAGATTTCCACATGCCCACAACAGGTGAATCGGTAAATCAATGTATCAACCAGGCCACACTTCGGACATTTGTCAGTGGCCTGTCTCCCTATTCGGTGTAACTTTTCATTCGTCGCTGTCGTAATATGCACCACCCGATGGACCTCTGGTTCTGAATCCAGAACGCTACCACCTGAGTTATATGAACAGATACTAAAGATACCTTAATTATTGGTACTTACGTGTACTTGCAATACTTAAAAGTGGATTTTCTCGAAAAGTTTTGAGAGTGCGTCGAATGGCTTTGGCTGATAGTTGTTCGAGTTCCTAACTTCACGTACCGTCAGTATCAAAAATTTCTAAAATCCGATACCCATGTGGTCTCCTTCTTAGAGAAATGCACGTAAACATTTTATCTTTTTCTACTGGTGTAGACCATCATCATCATCATCATCATCATCATCATCAGAGACTGATTCTGCCTTTCAGCGTTCAGTCTGGTGCATAGTACCTCTAATAAAATTCCTCCATAGTCCCCTATTCAGTGCTAACATTGATGTCTCGTCTGATGTTATGCCTTTTACTTCAAAACCATTCTGCACCGAATCTAGGTACTTTCTTCTTGGTCCACCTCGACTCCTCTTACTCTCCACTGACGAGCTCATGAGTCTCTTAGGTAACCTTGCTTCTCCCATGCGTGTAACATGACCCCACCATCTCAGTTTGTTCCTTCTAACTGCTTCATCTATGGTGTTCATTCCCAGCTTTTCTTTAATTTCCTCATTATGGACACCCTCCTGCCATTGTTCCCATCTATTGGTACCTGCAATCATTCTTGCTACTTTCATATCTGTAACCTCTATCTTATGAATAAGGTAACCTGTATCCACCCAAATTTCATTCCCATACAACAAAGTTGGTCGAAAGATAGAGCGGTGCACTGCTAACTTAGTTTGGGTACTTACTTCCTTCTTGCAGAAGAGAGTAGATCTTAGCTGAGCACTCACTGAATTAGCTTTGCTGCACCTCGATTCCAGTTCCTTCGCTGTGTATGGTGTAGACCATATATTAAAAAAAAAGATACTTCCCACTAGAGTTTATTCCGAAAATTGCAAATTTTATAATGAGAAAAAATCCAAATATGTGAAAAAAATTCCGTTCTAAATCCACTTTTTTGTATCTCACAACGTATCCCTCTTTTTCTCTATCTCTCTTTCTCTCGCGGTGTGTGTGTGTGTGTGTGTGTGTGTGTGTGTGCGTGTGCGAATGTGTACATTTTACATTAGTCCTATATTACCACAACCCATGTCGCAGTGTCGCAGCGCATCGTGAATGTTTCCAGTCGCCAGACGGCTGTAAGACTGGGAAGTCAGGCCCTGCAGAACAGCGGGAGGCGGCGCAGCGGCGCATGTACCCCGAGTGAAACACTAGGAGCTGCCGGTGCCGGGGAGCGGGGAGAGTTATTGGGGTAACTAGAGCCCGCGGTCGTGCGCCCCGGGCCGCCATTGTCTGCAGTCGCGCTGAATGGCGGAGGCGAGGTGCGCAGTCGGCATTATATGCGGCGCACGCCTCCCGCCGCCGCCGCTGCCGCCGTCCAGGGGCTTTCAGGCCGTCGCGTCGTGTGGAGGCGCGTGCTGGCGCGAGGCGTCGTTCTCAGGTGCGGGGCGGGATGGGCCGCGACAGCAAAGAGCAGCTCACACAACGCATCTCCCACTGGGCGCCTCAGACCGCCAGCTGCGCCCACGCGACAGGCCCCCTTATGTAACGCCACACTAGAACACCACATATTATGTTTGTTCAAATGTTTGTATAGTCTATGGGACTTAACGACGAGGTCATCAGTCCCTAAACTTACAAACTACTTATGAACTAGCTAATACTAAGGACAGCACAAATATCCATGCCCGAGGGGGGAATTCGAACCCCCGACCGCAGTGGTCGTGCAGACCGTGACTGGCGCGCCTCAGTCCTCTTTTTTTTATATATATCTGGTAGATCCATGGTTCGTCGTCGTTCGTTCAGTTTGTTCGTGGTTGTTCGTTGTAGGGTTGGCTCAGCGTTTTTATTACAGAAGGCGTTTAGCCCCCTGACCGTGCGCCCGGCTGTCCTCTCGGCCACCGCGGCCGGCACGCAAATGATGCCGCGTGGGAGTAGCCGAGCGGAGTGGAGCGCCACGTTACGGATCGCGTGACGTCCCGCGACGGATGTTTGAATCCTCCCTCGGTGTGAGTTGTCCTTCGGTTAATTTAACTTAGTTTAAGTAGTTTGTAAGTCTAGGGACTGATGACCATTTGGTCTCATAGAATTACAAACATTTGAACATTTTTTGACCATCGAAAATGATGACAGGTAAAAGTTATTAGATTCGTGCGTTTATAAAACGATCGATGCGCGACGCGCACAATAATTACCGCAGCCATACCTGAGCAAAAGATCTTTCCGAGAACCTGAAAAAATTCGGATTCTATGTAAAATCGATAAGCGGGTCAAAATGCACTATCCATATCATTGGCTCATGAAAGGGAGCGATCTTATAAATGTATTTTTGTGAAATGAAATGCGAAGATTGCGGTATTTCGTCTTAAAGACCAGAAGATGATGCCTATGTACATCGAAACCGGTCGTCTGTTATAAATAACGACGAAATACAGCGAACTCCGCATTTCACTTCAAAAAATAAATAAATAAATAAAATAAAAAATTAAAATAAAAATAAATAAATAAATAAAAAATTAAAAATATCGAGTCACTCGTTGATCATTCCGGAGCAGTAACAGAAGAAAGCAAACGGAAAGCTGAAGTTCTAATTTTAACCTTCAGAAACCTTGGACCGTACAAACTTACCGTCATTTTCTCAACTTTGGCGAAGGCGAAGCACGCCTTCGGCTGAATCAGAAAGAAATTAGGTTAAAATTCAACGAGTGCACCACGAGGCTGAGTTCCGTGGATCTGAGTTGTCACTTTCTATCAGATTATCGGGCGATATACTCGTCACATCTGGTGCTCTCGGAGTACGATGACCCGTTTATACTTCTCGTTGTTTGTGAGAAATTAGACGTCCTGGCCGAGATCGACCGAAAAGTGAGTTCGTTAGAGGGGCCCCACCCCGAGCGAAAACTAATTTAGATTCCATTTTGCGGAAACATGCGACGGTTTTCTCCGATGCCCCGGGCACGATCAAAGGCTTTCAACATAAATGTGCGGCCACAAAACAAGTTATTTGTGAAGCCATACCAAATTCCATGGGTATACAAGTGGGAAGTCGAGGAGGAAATTGCGCAGAAGGAGAAATCGATCAGGCTTGTCTTGAGCCGGAGACTGATCGACAGCAGACGTCAGATGAACTCTTGCAGAAATTCCAAGGCGTCCGTGTACTCTCCTCGATCGACTTGCGGGCCAGCTACTGGCAAATAGAACTGGTCCGCGCTTGTCGGCCTTACACGGCCTTACTTTGCTTCAGAACTTGTTATCAGTTCCTAAAGATTCCTTTTGGCCTTAACATCAGTTCTGCCGCCTTTATTCGTGGCTTTACCGGAGGAATTGCGGCGGCGCATCACCACCTACGTGGATGATTTGCTGATCGCGGAAAATTCATGCGAAAACCAAGTTTTAGATCAACTATTGCATGTTTTCCAGCAATCAGGGGTAACGGTTAATCTGAGGAAATGAGAAGTAGGTCGGCCGCAAGTCAACTTTCTCGGGCACATCATTACGAAAAAGGGTATTCTCCTAGACGCTAGTAAACTAGACGCAATCCGAGACTTTCCCGCTCCGACAACAAAGAAGCAATTGCTTACCTACTTGGGTCTCGTAAATTCTTACAAAAAGTCTCTACCTCTTCAGATCATGGGTACACCTTCCCTCTGTGCACTCACGATTAAAAACAAACCTTGGAAGTGGGACGGGGACGCGCAATCTTAATTTGAAAGTGTTAAGCAAGCCCTACTGGTTGCGCCTTTGTTAACACACCCCGATCTTTCCAAGGATTTCTGCCTTGGAACGAACAGTTCGAAAACCGGAATTGCTGCCTAGCTGTTCCAAGAGTTTGAAGAAGGCGGGGTCGTGCACAGGAAGACAATTACGTTCGCGAGTCGTGTTCTCACTAAATGCGAAAGGAATTACTCGGTGACAGAGATAGAAGCCCTAGCGGTCGTTGTCGGATTTACCAAGTTCCGTGGATTTCATTTCGGCCGAACGGCGAGGGTATATACCGATCACCGTGCATGGCAGTCCCTCATGTAGGCGAAATTGACGCACGCGCGGTTGGCCATGTGGGCGCTCTATCTCCAGGAATTTAGATTCACGGCTCTACACACACCCGGGAAAAAGAATGTGGTGGATGACGCCCTTTCTCGTTCCCCGGTGGGTTTGACTCAGGAATATAATGATGAGCCTAATGAAAATAATTACAGCCTGTTCTATTTCCGTGTCGTAGCTTTTGAAAATTTCATTTCTGCTTGCCTCCAAAACATAGCGCGGGAACAAGACAAGGACCCAGTTCTGAAAGAGGTGAAGGCTTTATGGCGTGACAACAACAATTCGTCGATTAGAAACTAGTACCTAATTGTCTTGTTCCGGCGGGAAGTCCAACTGGGTTGTGTGTATACCGCATGGGTTGGTGAACAAACTCATTTGGTACACACACCTTAGCTACGCGCACTATGGCCCCCGTAAATGTTTTACTAAGCTCCAGGATACCTGCTACTTTTCAAACATGGAAAAGAGGATCCGGAAAGATCTTGCTCTTTGTAAAGCAAATAAGTCCAAAGCTCCCACAGTGTCAGACCTTGCTTATCTGTTTCCCATTATCCCTTCTTGTTTACGAGAAATTGCTGCCATGTATTTATTTGGTCCCTTACCACTGGCAACTGGTAGACACAGTTACATAATCGTTGCCGTCGAGTTGTCGTCGAAATATCTAACGTTAACCACTTTAAAAAGACCCACGAGCAGCTCTGTATCACATGCATTTGTGGAAGACCTCCTGTCCCAAGTCGGGTACGTCGAGAAGGTATTATCTGACAACGGTCCTCAATGTCACTCTCCTGTCTAGAAGAGGACGCCCCAGTGGAGGCGCATAGAGCCTACTTTCATTTCCGTTTATCACCCGAATCCGTGCGAGCACGTAATGAAAGATTTGTAGAAATTGTGCCACTTGTACTGCTACCAACGTCATCGCGCCTGTTGCCAGTTAATACATGGGTTCCAGCACGTCATCAACGAGTTGCCGAGTGATTGTACCTCTATGTCGCCGAGGCTCATTTTGAAAAATGAATGTGCAGAGGACAAGGTACGGGAGATAGTACCTCTTGATCCACTGCTCAAGTTGAAGGACAGTGAGGTGGTTAAACATGCCAATGAACATATCAAACAGGCCGCTGAGAAATGGCGTCAATATGACAAGAAACATCGTGTAGTACGCTACTTTGAAGTGGAGCGGAAAGTCTTGGTTCGTTGCCGTCGTCTGTCCAACAAGCGTTTTGCTCTGACGTGGAAGTTCTTTCCAGTATTTGTTGGTCCCTTCCGCATATGGCAGAATGTTCATGAAAACGCGGTTGAACTGGAAACAATACGGACCTGAAAGTCTCGTGGTGTGCATCGTGTTTCTAGTCTTAGACATTTTAAAGAATGATTGTGTATTTTCTAGAGGTTACAGGTTCCATGTTTTATAGTGTACTTTTGTATGTGTTTTTTCACTGTGTTACGGTGTTGAAGTACACGTCAACGATGTCTCGCATAGAAGGTGCATTTACAATTGTGTATTTTGTGTGTTTTCCACTGTTACGGCGTCAAAGAACGCGCCGACAATGTGTCGCATAGAAGACGCATTTGGAATATTTCTTATCCTGCATTTGAGTATATGCAGCGCTGGGTGAGATAAGTTGTGTTCTGTACAATCAGCTGACGCATGAGACATACTGGTTTGGTGAGCGCACTAAAATGTTGTGGGGCCGTCAATATTGTCAGCTCCGCTAAACTGAAGTTTGATTACTACTTTACCGTGGAGAGCCTGTGTAGCAGATACATTTAGTTTAATTTTCAGTCATTCGTGCAAGTTATTCAACTGCCGCATCAGATATGCGATCTAGGTACTATTAGTACCAAAACAAAGTGTAATGTTTTAAGGCGTACCTTTATTTTCAGCTGTGCAACGGAAATTTAATGTTTTTAGGTTGCATCGATGTCCAGTACCGTCAGTGAACGAATGGAAAAGGCATGTTCCTCCAGAGCAGGGAGAACGGTAATTAGTACTGCCACAGCCAGTATGTGTGCGCCCTTTGTCCTCGAAGTTGACATGTGTTGCATTTTGTAAGTAACGGTGGCGCCTACTGGAAAAAAACTGATTAGCGGTTGGTGAATCGTAGAAGGTATTTTAGAACATCTTGCGTATAACTGAGACAAGGGTTTGTAATGCCAACTGGGTGACGTATCTAATTTACCAATTAATTAACCAAACCATAACGCAAACTTTAACATGACGAACTTGAATGTGAGCATCCCTAACGGAATTTTCCCCATTGTATTTTTTGCAGGAAACTGTGCTCGGTGCAATATAATAAATCAGTAGGACTTACTGAAGAAACTACCTTACCAGGCCCACTTGAATTTTGTAAAATTCAAATGTTTGTTAAGCTTATGGGACTTAACTACGGGGTCATCAGTCCCTAAACTTACAAACTACTTATGAACTAAGGACGGCACAAATATCCATGCCCAAAGGGGGAGTCGAACCCCCCACCGTAGTGGCCGTGCAGACCGTGACTGGAGCGCCTCGGTCCCCTCGGCCACCGCGGCCGGCGTTTTTCTGATGACGCTGCTGCTCCAAATGGGCTGTAAGCGTTTGGAGTGCACCAATCATAATAAACTGTCGTTGGTTATATTAAAATTCTGTAGGTACTCGCAGGAGAGACAAGAATAATCCAGTGATCTGCAAGTGGTCGGGAAATAATGCATGCGTTGATCTCAACATGTAGTTTGCATAATAGATTACAGTAACGCGGGCTTAGGTTGGTGGCAGGTCAATTAAATTTGATTTTATAAGTACTGCAGCGCAGCGCTGCGACGCGCCACGTGAAGCTATATCTGCTCTGTGCTCCTTGCCAATGTTTGTCCTGTTGGCGCCCCCTTGTGAGTATGTCTGTAAGTGTGTCTCTGGCCGGCCGCGGTGGCCGAGGGGACTGAGGCGCTCCAGTCACGGTCTGCACGGCCACTACGGTCGGGGGTTCGAATCCCCCATTCGGGAATGGATATTTGTGCCGTCCTTAGTATAAGCTAGTTGATTAGTAGTTTGTAAGTTTAGGGACTGATGACCCCGTAGTTATGTCCCATAAGCTATACAAACCTTTGTACATTTGAACACCACCAGAGTTCTGGGCTTGCTGCAGACTGCGGGCCGCCTCACCACTGCCACGCCCTCGACTGACAGCGGCTGTCACCGTCTGCAGCGCCTGCCGCTGGTCCGGTCCTCAGCAGACGACTGCATCTCATGCGAGTCTTTACTCCGTGTCCGGCGATGGCGGTGGACAACAAATGACGCTCTCCAGTCAGCGTACTGAGCAACTACCACTGACACAATCGTCGCTGCTGCTCCGGCTGCCGACACGCACCTTGCTAAACGGCACTCAACGAGAGCAGCAGGCATTCCATCCTTGGTTCCTGCTTGATGTCGGAACCTCGCAAATACTGTGCAACGAAAGCATGGCACTGGCTCTTGTGATCACTCGCCTTCGAGAGTGTGCCTAAAGTTCGTCTTCCTCTGTGCCAAATGCAAGATAATCCATGATTCAAACATTGGCACTGAAACAGAGAGGAAGGGACGTCGGCGAGGCGAGACGCACCTGGAGATAGAAAGAGGGACAATCAGCTACGACTGTGGACACTGAACGACAATTGGCAGTAGTAAAGTGTTGAATAAGTGCGAGTCATAGTTTCCACCAAGTTATCTCGAAGAGTACCTCCTCCCCGTCGATTCCCCTAAGTTATCATTGTGTAACAAAACTTCAGTCATAAATGTTGTAACAAAGTGAACACTCACCAAAGTGAGGTGAACTTGACTTTTTCCTTAAAGACACTCGCAGGAGTGAAAGACTTATCATTTGTATGTCATTCATTTTAGTATTAATCTGTAAAATTTGTATACATTGTTGCCCTCCCATATGAATTTTCTTTGCGTACCACCTTGTTTACCATTTTTAGATGTTTAAATAATTTAAAATCTTTACTGATGTTTAAAGTGTCTTAATTTATCAGTTGTCTTGTAAAGCCCATGATGTGCCCACAATGACCAAAGTAGGTAGATTTCTTAAATTTTTCTTTTGTCATTATGTTTGTGTGACTAATTTTGATCAGGATACAATCCAGTATTACAGGATTGGTTCCAGACTATTTATCGCTCCAAAGCGGAGAGTGATGAAACGCGTCCACTGAATATGTGGTCGTGTTCCATTTCTATTTATTAATTAACCTAAAGTGTTTCTGCAACATTAATGTTATCTACCTGTGTGTTAATTATTTTATTCTTTTTGTTAATGATCAGTGCCCCATGTTTATGTATGTTTGCCCCATATTTATAAACGTTTCCACCCTTGTGATTGAACTTTTGTGTTTATGTGAATGTGTGCTCTTAATACTGTGACTGTCGCACAATGGCTTACAGTCGCCGCCTCCCGCTTTAGGCCTCGTTTTGCTATAGTTAAGAATGCATGGCTTTGTCGTCTGCGCTGGCGTCTGCTGGCTGGGCGGAGACAAGCTTACTTGGCAAGGTGGCGAGGTGGCCGTGTTCTTAGTGTCGTACCAACCTAATCTTCGCAGAAAGAGGTGACAGGAGACCTCTCTGGGAGCGGTTTAAAAGGTAATTGTCTTGGCTAGGTAGCAAGGGTTAGTAAACACGCACTCTGCGTCGCTTGTAAAGCGCTCTACATCCGGTGTATGGGGGGGGGGGGGGGGTTCTGAGGCCTTAGAGCTTTTCTCTCTTCATTCTGGTTCTGACCACTGAGGAAGTAAGTACTCCACCGACTCATGCTGAGAGAAAGGCATACTGTTAGGCTTGATTTCTTTGTGATCAGGCAGCCTTGGTTTTTCAGTGATAGTTGCGAGGCGAAATAATTTACAGAACTCGAGTAAATACAGTGTAAATTTATTATTTGCATTTTCATTCCATTGTTGATTGTGTGTCCGGTTTTTCTCAAGTTAGAATACAAGTGTGTGGCCTTCAGCCTTTGTGTAAACTTAGTGTGTTTAAATTACCTTGTTACCTTGCTGTTTCTAACTGACCTTTCGTGTCGTTTCTGTATCCGCGAGTATGCTAAATATTTCTTAGATTTTCTTGATTCCACCTCTCCTGTCATGTTTGACCAATTGCACCATGTGCTTTCATAACGGTCGTTACTTCGGCCTTCAGCCATGGTTTTGTTAATACTAGCTTTCTTCTATACGAATTATCGTGTGTGCTTTAATATTACCATATAGCAAGAGCCCCATAAATAACATATTTTAAAGTCGTCTGAAATATTAAATCAGATAAAATGTAATTAGGATAAATATTCAATTAATTTTTTTTCTTCCTTGGAATCGATAGGCTACGTAAAAGATATACACAGAAACTCTAATTATAATATCACTGTAACTAATTAAAATCTCTGACTTTTACTATAAAAGTAATAATCCCATCGTACTCGCTCCCTGTTCTATTGTCTGCTCTGTTCCGATTGTTCTGTTGTCTGAATTGTACTGGTAAGATCTGCCACTACAATATGCTGAAACGAACATTATTAACTATTGATTATTGTTCTTAACTGATTATACAAAATAGACACTAAGGTATGAATTATATCCTTTCTGTTCAAATTAATAAATCCCCTTATTTAAAGTTAACTTCAGTCAGTTGTTCAGTTATTTATTTTTCCAGTCCCTCCATTTAGTGATCATGCTGTTTTCTGGTATAACTATTACGACTTTGATTGGTTCGGTAATTAAACATGTTAAACTTACGTCTCTCGTGTAGCTTGCCATAGTATCTTTGACTGTAATTACACATTTTGCAATATTTATTGGCTTAGAACCTGCATTCTCTTTTATGTAATGAACAGTTCGAAATCTAATTAGCCATTAATCTGTATCAATTATTAATTTTCATTCATTAAATTACCTTCATTCAAAATTATACGACACGTGGATCGAATCTTAATATTCCGAACCTCCATCCAATGTCGGCGGATAGTTACGCGGATACAACCTATCTCACTACAGCTTATCAACGAGATCAACTACACCGCTGTTTAAGGTAACTATTCGTCGAATTCTGTAGGTTGCTTGCTCTGCAAGATGTTTTAGACTATTAAATGTTTGGCCATTTCACTTCATATTTTTTAATTAATAGTTCGTCTAAATTGAAGGCTTAGTCACTGACTATTATTTTAAAATAGTTTAACAACTTCTGTACGGCCAATTTTTCAAACCTAAATAGTCAGGCAAGTAATTACACTACAGTGCTTTACTCGCTTATTCAAGATTAATATCTGTTTGTAAATGTTACGAAATTCGGCATGGTCGCACACCATGTGGTACTGAAGTATACTATGCCGCTGCCTCCCCACACATGAGTATGGGTAGTGCGCAGTATATTTAAAAAATTGTGATCAAGACACCTGCCATCCCATCAAGACGCCGCCGTCGCTTCGCTTCGCCACTAGTTTTGTGTGTCCGAGGATTGTAATGTACCACCTAGCTGTATGTGCGTATCTGTGAATGAATTAATGTGCTTTCAGCTACCCTTGTGTATTTGAAAATGTCCTCCCACGTTACCTCCATATTCATAAAGGGCAGAAACAATTTTAATATGGACAGTAATTATATGGTTTAGTTCACATTTGTACAAGGCGTGTGCTTAATTTGGTCTCCCCACATTTATTTGCTTGTTATTTTATTGAATAGATTATGATTTTATAGCATCAAACCAAATAAAATGGGCAATCTCAAACGGTGTGGGTGGTTCACAGGAGAAATTTAGATCTGGGAACTATCGGTATAAAAGTTGTAAATTGTCGTAGCTGTGTTGGTAAAGTACCTGAACTCCAAGAATTAATAGAAAGCACGGAAACACACATCATTGTAGGCAGAGAAAGTTGGCTCAAGCTGGAAATAAGTTCAGCAGAAGTATTTGCAAAAGATCTAACAGTGATCAGGAAGGATAGATTAAACAAAATAGGTGGAGGCGTGTTTATCGCCGTCAAAAGTAGTATGTCGTGTAGCGAAGTTGAAGTTGACAGTTCCTATGAGCTATTATGGGTAGAGGTTGCACCTGAAAATCGGAAAAGGTTAATAATTGGTGCCTTTTACCGGCCTCCCGACTCTGACGATACAATAGCAGACAGATTCAAAGAAAACCTGAGTCTAATTACAAAAACGTATCCGACTCACACGATAATAGTAGGCGGTGATTTTAATTTACCCTCAATCTGTTGGCGAAATTATACTTAGAAATCAGAAGGTACCATTAAAACATCGTGGGAAATTGTACTCGACGCATTATCTGAGTATGGCTTCGAACAATTCGTTCATGAGGCAACTAGAATTGTAAAAGAATGTGAAAACACACTTGATCTCATACCAACAAATAATCCCGAGCTCAGAACGAGCATCAAAACGGATACAGCTATCAGTGAACACACAGCTGTCGTAGCGAGATTGAATACCGAAAGTCCCCAAGTTACCAAACATAAATGAAAAGTATGTTTGTTCAGGAATGCAGATAGAAATAAAATACATTGCTTCTTGAAATACAGCTTCCACTCATTTCTAACGCTAAACGTAGGTGTAGAACAGCTGTGGCTCAAATTCAAATAAGTGGTATCGACACCAATTGACAGTTTTGTACCAAATAAATTAATAAAAAGAGGAGGTGATCCCCCTTGGTACACAAAACACAAAAACACAAAATCCCCAGGATTGGCGATTCCACACAGAAGCCCGAAATTTAGCGAGGATCTCAATGCGACATGCCTACAATACTTATCACAACGAAACTCTTTCTCGAAATTTGACTGAAAACCCAAAGATATTTTGGTCATATGTTACATATACTGAGCACAAAACGCAAACAATACCCTCCCTACGTGATAGTAATGGCGATCCTGCCGATGAAAGCACTACTAAAGCAGAGTTACTAAACCTAGCTTTTAGAAACTCATTCACCAAAGAAGATAAAACCAATATTCCAGATTACGAACAGAGGCCGTAATGAGTAACGTAGATGTCATCGGAGTAGTGCAGCAACTAAACTCACTTAACAAGAACAAGTCTTCTGGTCCGGACTGTATACCCATTAGATTTCTATCTGATTATGCTGATGCGATAGCCCCTTACTTAACAGCCATATACCACCGCTCTCTCAAAGAAGGATCTATACCAAAAGACTGGAACGTTCCACAGGTCACACCTATATTCAAGAAAGGCATTAGGAGTAACCCACTGAACGACAGGCCTATTTCATTGACGTAAATTTTCAGAAGGTTTTGGAACATATCCTGTATTCAAATATTATGAATTAACTCGAACAGAATTATCTATCGACCCAAGGTTAACATGGATTTAGACAATATCGTTTATGCGACACAACTAGCTCTTTATTCACACGAAGTGATGGGCGCTATCGGCAAGAGTTCGAAAATCGATTCTGTATTTCTGGATTTCCACAAGGCCTTTGCCACCGTACCTCACGGCTTTTAATCAAATTGCGTGGTTATGGTATATCGCCCGAAATTTGCGACTGGATAGGGGATTTCCTGTCAGAGAGGAAACAGTTCGTAGTAATCGATGGTAAGGTATGACTAAAACAGAAGTGATGTAGGGCGTTCCACAGGGTAGTGTTATTAGTCCTCTGCTGTTCCGCCGGCCGTGGTGGCCGAGGGGACTGAGGCGCTCCAGTCACGGTCTGCACGGCTACTACGGTCGGGGTTTCGAATCCCCCCTCGGGCATGGATATTTGTGCCATCCTTAGTATTAGCTAGTTCGTAAGTAGTTTGTATGTTTAGGGACTGATGACCTCGTAGCTAAGTCCCATAAGCTATACAAACATTCTTCTGCTGTCCCTTATTTACATAAACGATTTAGGGGAAAATCTAAGTAGTTCTCTTAGGTTTTTTGCAGTTGACACCGTCATTTACCGTACAGTAAAATCATCTGAAGATCAAAACCCACTGCTGAACGATCTGAATAAGATATCACTATGGTGTAAAAATTGGCAATTGAATCTAAATAATGAGGAGTGTGAAGTCGTCCACATGAGTACGAAAAGAAATCCGTTAAACTTTGTTTACAAGATAAATCAATCAAAAGTGAAGTCCGTAAACTCTACAAAATACCTAGGAGTTACTAGTGATGGGACAACCGACTGTTTTTTCGTTCAGTCGGTTTTTTCAGTCGAATGAAACAACCGAATGAAAATAGTCTGTGGCAGTATGAATGTATTCACTCGCTGGCGGGGTTTGAGTGGTTTCAGTCGATGCGAAACAATCGAATGAAACCAGTCGCTATCGGTTGGAGCGCTATATAAATGTTTTCACTCATTCAGTGGGTGTGAGTGGTTTCAGTCGATGCGCGACCACCGAATGAAACAAATCTCTGCCCTTTATATGAATGTTTTCGGCATTGGTTGGTTTCACTTGATGCGATACAAACGGCTGGAAAAAGTCTCGGTTTCTGTAGTTATATGGATGTTTTTATTAATTCAACGACTTTGTGTGATTTTATTTGCTTTCTCCTTCAGTCTTTTCGGGTATAAATGAACCGTGATTCAGCATGAAACTTTCTTAGAGACAAATCTTATAAATATAGCAGTGTGTCCGTGTGCGTCTTTTTATCGCATGCAAATCTACAGTTTTGTTCCAATCTTGATGAAATTTTGCACACTTGACCTTTAACACAAGTAGTAGTAAGTAGTTTGTAATTGTGTACAATAAATTTCGTAGGTGCATGGCGGAGGGTACTTTACGTACTAACTTCGATAAATTACGTTTGTATTCGAATTTTAATGATATATTTCACTCACATGTTTGTTTAGATTGTGGGACTTAACTACGGGGTCATCAGTCCCTAAACTTACAAACTACTTATGAACTAACTAAGACTAAAGACTTCACAGATATCCATGCCCCAGGGAGGATTCGAACCCCCGACCGCAGTGGCCGTGCAGACGGTGACTGGAGCGCCTCAGTTCCCTCGGCTACCGCGGCCGGCTATATTTCACTCTTCACCTTCAAAGAAAGAGAATGGCCACCGTCTACATCTACTTTAGTTCGATGCATGACAGAAGGTATTCCAGACTTTGACGCCAATATAGAGTTTTTCCGATCTTGACGAAATGTTGAACACTTGACTTTCAAAACAAGTGGCAGTTCACTGTTCATCTAAGATTTTGTATGGTACATGGCGGAGGGATGGAATAAACCTCCACACCGTTTCACCGATAACCACAAAATATCTGTGACAAGAGTTCAAATGTTTGTAAATCGCCGGCCGCGGTGGCCGAGAGGACTGAGGCACTCCAGTCACGGTCTGCACGGCCACTACGGTCGGGGATTCGAATCCCCCTCGGGCATGGATATTTGTGCCGTCCTTAGTGTTAGCTAGTTCGTAAGTAGTTAAGTCCCATAAGCTATACAAACATTAGAAACATTAGTTTGTAAATCTAACGGACCAAACTGCATGGTCATCAGTCCGTAGCTTACAAACTACTTTAACCTAAGGACAACACACACACTCTCGAACCTCCGACGGCGAGCAACCGCGCCCTCCGCAGCGAAGTGCCTTCGACCGCTCGGCTACTCCACCGCGGCGTGATAAGAGTGGAGAATTATGAAAGTTGAGATGAATGTTTTCATATACTGTTGAATACAGACACGCTGGAGAAAATTTACAGCACTGATAAATGTTGTATGTCTTCTCGTACTCCTTCAAATTAGATGGAATTAATAAAAATATTTTTATAGGAAATATTTCCATACAAAATACTTTAATGAAGGCTTTTTTTTACAATACCTAATGTTTTAGTGATCTTAGAATTTGGATCTAGCAAGTATGCTCAAAGTTAACATACTTAACTCTGTCCTGCTAGAACCTTAGATATGTATGAACAAGAAGCCGCAAACCGCACGTTTCTACCTGTTCCCACTTCGGAGATACGGTATGCGAGATTAAACTTGTAGCGATCATTTTGGAACACCCTGTAGTTTCTACGCTTCTCTATTGAGACAGTAAGAAACCGACAACAATCGGCGATGGCACGCCCCGCCCGCCGGACACTGTTGTGTGGAGTTTGGCGCGCGCCTGCTGGCGCTGTCAGCAGTGAAAACGCAAGCGAGGCAGCACCCCCTCTCCCCACGGAACTTCGAGGTCATTGGCCACTTATCTTCTACAGATTGTGGGTGTCTGCGAAAGTAATCTGATCGGACCCAGATGCGGTCTGTGGTGGGCAATGAAAGTGATCGCAGGCCTGCTCCAGCGATATGACATCTAATTAGTTACTCGTTGATGGCACCTCAAACTAATCTACAACAAAATATGAATCACTGTTACTGTATATTATAAAACGAAAAGTTACTTCATTCAGTACATAATTTCTTGAAAAAAAAAAGAATGAGTAATTCAGTCAATGTACAAAACTGCAAAAGTGTCGCACGTTTTCATTCAGTTGTTTCCAGAGACTACTTTCATTCGAAAAAAATAAACGAATATTAATCCAACATAGTAAAACTACGACCGACTGACTGTTTCATTCGGTTGCTCCCACTGACTGGTTTCACTCAGAAGAATGAATGAATAATTCAACCGATACGAGAAACTACAACCGAATGATCGATTTTTCCCAACAACCGAATGAATCGATTGTTTTCATTCGATTGTTCCCTCACTAGGAGTTACTATTACTTCCGACTTCAACTGGAAAGAACACGTAGATAATGTCGTGGGAAAGGCGAACCAGAGACTGCGTTTTATTGGCAGAACCCTTAAAAAATGCAACAGACCTACAAAATAAACTGCATACACTACGCTTGCCCATCCATTTTTAGAGTATTGCTGCCCAGTGTGAGATCCTTATCAGGTGGGTTTGACGGAGGACATCGAAAGAGTTCAGAGAAGGGCAGCTCGATTGGTATTGTCACGATACAGGGGGGACAGCGTTACGGAACTGATACAGGATCTGGGATGGGAATCATTACAACAACGGTGCTTATCGCTGCGGCGTGGACTACTTACAAAACTCGAATCGCCAACATTCTCCTCCGAATGCAAAAATATATTGTTGACTCCCACTTGCATAGGTAGGAATGATCATCAGAATAAAATACGAGAAATCAGAGTTTGAACGGAAAGATTCAGGTGTTCTTTCTTCCCGCGCGCTATTCCAGACTGGAATGGGAAATAAACAGTATAATAGTGGTTCGATGAACCCTCTGCCAGGCACTTAAATGTGATTTGCAGGGTATCCCTTGTAGATGTAGAAACCTCTGGTTTATGATTTCCTGCTCCCCGCCCCGTGTTTAATAATCTAATCATTTATTTTTTAACGTTGATTTTGTGTGTCTTAAAAAGTTGGCTGCTCCCTTAAGGAGTGAGCAGTTAGATTCATTTCCATTGCGCTTGTACTGTGGGCACTCATAAAGTAATTTAGAGCAGCAGTGAGCGTTTAAACTTTCCTTTGCGGATCTCAACTTCCCGAGATCTGGCGAATTTTAATAACAGGCTACTTTCACAGTCATTAATAAACAGAACAGGCAAAGAAAATAAACTTAGAACAAACTACCATAGCAAGATATTAAAACGGAAAAAGATAATGAAAATGTGGGAGAGATATTAAAATAATAGATTAAAGAATTAAAGAGTATGTTTGTCATAGCTAAACTCAAATATCAAATAATTTTGGCTGTTTGTTAAAATACGGTCAGAAAGAATATTATGTGCTGGATGGATAGATATTTTAAGAAAAGTAGAGTCGTAATCGTTTTACCCCTAAGTTTTATTATTTACATTTTTATTATTTTTCTCCTGAATGTTTGCAAATGATCATAAATCGACAGGCAAATCTAAAGTGGGCCGTAAAACACAAAAGAGCGATATTTTTATTTAACTGTCGCCGGATGTGCCACTGCACACACAATCTCTCCGAACACCGCTCACACCTATGGAGACCTTGAGAGCGTGTTCTTAACGAATACTAAACGATGACTTACATAACCTTTTATTAATGGCGGTCGCGATGGAGAGTACTATGTTTTGTTAGAAGTATCTAACTGAACGCATTGTAGACCACGAAACTGGTAGTATATGATTGAAAGTTTCAGATGTCAGCGGAGCTGTCAAAAATGTACTACCATATCTGCCCTGAGGACTGAATTCTAGGTGTGTAATATACTGAATTATATGCTATCAAAATTATTTTGTAAGGAACTGATCGTAATTGACGGTTGTTATTGCATTATATTTTATAGAATGTTTCTCGCCTTGTGAGCTTTGTTTGTAATTTTGCTTATGCCGCTATGTTGAAACAGAGAAAAGGCAAAAAACCGTTACGAGAATTTAAGTTCTCTTACGAATTAAATGTGATTCCTTTACACTTTAACTGTGTCACAAATATTGTACACACATGATGGACAAATTCTGGTATTTTTAAATGAAAAAAAAGGAATAAATACTACAACCTCTGCTCACAGCAACTAACAGGCAATACATGACCTTTAGGTTTATGACGTGATGGAAACAACTGCTATTATACGTTCATGGTATTAACAGCTCGCAACTGTTTTCACATGAATGTTGCTTGTAATTAATTAAATCTAGTGTTAGTGGTTTCGTCCGTGTAGCTTGTAAGGCTTACATGGAAACATAAGAGCATAAATATTGATGCCGATGACCTGCTTTTGGAGTGCAGACACTAGTGATTACACTGGAGTGACGTTTTATGTGACGAATTTTCAGTATGGCTCTGCAAAATGTTATTACGATAGCTGATCTTATGATTATTTCGCGAGTACTATTTAATTTGTTCTGAACTAGTGAATTATTCTGGTCTGATCTGATTGTAATCAGAATAGTGGTTATACTCGAGGTCTCCTGTGTAGTTGGGGGTTATTGACGACCGTTTATGTGCAAGGAGTTCAGTATTTTCGTAATGTAACCCTTAAATTGTATGTGTTCCCGATGTGGTGTAATTACAGGTTTCAAAAACGTGAGAAGGTGAAAATAACAAGACAATACAAGGAAATACAGATATATTGACAGGGCCTGTCTTTATACGGTTCCTCTCTGACAGTGAAGGACTATCTTTGGTGACACGATTCCTGGATCAACATTCATTCTTAACCCGAAGGCCCTTCTGCAATGCTATAAGGACTCGTGGACAACTGATCACCCGCAACTACTCGAATACGAGGCAGGCATACTGTGACTGCAATGGCTCTGATGGTTCAGAGTGCGACGTCAAGCCATACAAGTAGATAAAGAGAATAAAGCTAGTGAACTACTCGAGTTCTTCCAGTTATTAGTCGACATAGGCTCCTCTCGATGATAAACGCCGTTGATAAAATGTACCAAAGTTTTCACCCTCCTGGAAAAAATGCTATTTTATAGGTATTTTGATTCTCAAAGGTACGTGCCATCAACGAGACGTCGTCTGATTTGGGAGCCAATCGAAACTAACATGCCACAATATGCTGAAATCCTTTCGAGGAGTTATTTAGTCATTTTCATACTACAGATGACAATAACATACCATAGAGGACAAAAAGAATTCCGCTCTTGTTGGACTACATGAAACAATAGCGTATTTGCCCAACATTATATATTTTAGTATTGTCGAATCAATTATATCCTGTAAACAAGATATTCATTGAAATACAGTCCGATCTGAGTCAAAAGTACGAGTTGCAACAACTGGTTTAGCATGCTGCCTGCAAGATAAACTGAATGAAGTACGATCTGAATCTCAAGCTGCAGGCCGTGGATACCATATTTTACAAACTGACAAATACAGTAAATCATGCTTACTGAATATATCTGTAAAGCGAACATCTTATTGAACAACTCGGTACATATACATATGTCTAGGTGTATCTGTCATTCATAAACAGATCAATATCTGATGATTGAAAAAAAAAAAATGAGTCGCTGTGCCTGAATTGAGGCTTCAATTACTGCGACCTATTTAAAATCTCTGCAGTACTACCGATAATCTGATTATGGTTTCCTGCCTCCTACGCCCACCCCCATGAACCGCAGACATTGCCGAGTTGGGTTGGCTTGCGTGCCTCTACGATACAGATAGTCGTACCGTAGGTGCAACCACAGCGGAGGGGTATCTGTGGAGAGACCAGACAGACATGTGGTTCCTGAAAAGGGGCACCAGCCTTTTCATTAGTTACAGGGGCAACAGTCTGGATGATTGACTGAGCTGGCCTTGCTACATCAGCTAACGTGGCTTTGCCATGGAGTTACTGCGAACGGCTGAAAGCAAGGGGAAACTACAGTCGTTACTTCTCCCGAGGATATGCAACTCAACTGTATGACTATATGATGATGGCGTCTTCTTGGGAAAAATATTCCGGAGGTAAAATAGACCCCCATTCGGATCTCTGGGCGGGAACTACTCAGGAGGATGTCGTCATCAAGAGAAACAAAACAGGCATTCTACGGGTCGGAGCGTGGAATGTTCTAATCCTGAATCGCGTAGGTAAGCTAGAAAATTTGAAAAGAGAAGTGGATAGCTTAAAGTTAGATATGGTAGGGATTAGTGAAGTTCAGTGGCAGGATGAACAGGAGTTCTGGTCAGGTGAGTATAGGGTTATCAGTACAAAATCAGTTGGTGGTAACGCAGGAGTAGGTCTGATAATGAATAAGAAAATAGGAACGCGGGTAAACTACTATGAGCAGCACATTGAACGCATTATCATAGTAAAGATAGGCACGAAGCCAACACCGACCACATTAGTGAGAGTTTATATGCCAACTAGCACGGCCGATGATGAGGATATCTAAGAAATGTATGGCCGGCCGCGGTGGCCGTGGGGACTAAGGCGCGCCAGTCACGGTCTGCACGGCCACTACGATCGGGTGTTCGAATCCCCCCTCGGGCATGGATATTTGTGCCGTCTTTAGAATAAGCTAGTTCATAAGTAGTTTGTAAGTTTAGGGACTGATGGCCCCGTACTTAAGTCTTATAAGCTATACAAACATTTGATTTGAAGAAACGTATGAGGAGATAAAAGAAATCATTCAGAAAGGTAAGGGGGACTGGAACTCGGTAATAGGAAAGGGAAAAGAAGGAAATGCAGTAGGTGAATATGGACTGGGAAAAAGGAATGAAAGAGGAGATCGCTTGGTAGCAATTAGCGCAGAGCACAATTTAATGATCACCAACACTTGGTTCAAACATCATGAAAGAAGGCTGTATAGGTGGAAGAGACCAGGATACACTGGAAGGTACCAGATTGACTTTATAATGGTAATGAATAGATTTAGAAACAAGGTTCTCAATTGTAAGACATATCCAGGGGCTAATATATACTCTGACTATAACTTATTGGTTATGAATTGCAGATTAAAACTTAAGAGACTGCAGAAAGGTAGAAAGGTTAGGAGATGGAACCTGGACAAATTGAAGGAACCAGAGGTGGTTGAGAGTTTCAGAGGGAGCATTAGGCAAGGATTGGCTGAAACGGGGGAAACTAATACAGTAGAAGAAGAATGGGTTGCTCTGAGTAGGTTAGTGAAGGTCGCAGAGGATCATATAGGCAGTAGGACAAGGCCTAATATAAATCCCTGAATAACGCAGGATATACTGAACTTAATTGATGATAAAATATAAAAATTCAGCAAGTGAAACAGGGAAAAGGGAGTACAGACGACTGAAAAATGAGTGACAGGAAGTGCAGACTAGCTATGCAGGAGTGGCTAGAGGACAAATGCAGAACCGTAAAAGAATGCATAACTAGGGGAAAGATAGATACCGCCAACAGGAAAATAAAAGAGGTATTTGCAGACAAGAAAAGCAGCTGTATGAATATCAAGAACTCTGAGGGAAAACCAGTACTAAGCAAAGAGGGACAAGCTGAACTCTGGAAGGAATATATAGAGGGCCTATACAAAGGAAATAAACTTGAAGGCAGTATTCTAGAAATGGAAGACAAAGTGGAGGAAGATGATAACGGAGAAGAAGTTGACAGAGCGCTAACGGACTTGAGTCGAGACAAGGCTCCTGGAGTAGATGATATTCCGTCTGAACTGATGATGCCGTTAGGAGAGAAAGTCGTGAAACAATTGTATCACATGGTATGCAAGATGTATGAGAGAGGGGAAATACCCTCCGACATCAAGAAGAATATTGTAATTACAATTCCAAAGAAAGCAAGTGCAGACAAGTGTGAAAGTTACAGTACTATCAGTTTAGTACGTCATGGGTGCAAAATACTAAATATTAAATAACATTTACAGACGAATGGAAAAACTTGTGGAATCCGACCAGGGGGAAGATGTTTGGATTTAGAAGAAATGTAGGAACATGGGAGGCAATACTTCTTTTAGAAGATAGGCTAAGGAAAGGGAAACCTACGTTTCTAGCGTTTGTTGATTTGGAAAAAGCTTTTGACAATGTTGACTGGAATACACTCTTCCAAATTCTGAATGTATTAGGGGTAAAATATAGGGAGCGAAGAGTTATATTCAACCTATACAAAATCCAGACAGCGGTTATTAGAGTCGAAGGGCAATAAAGAGACGGAGAGGTTGGGAAGGGAGTAAGACAGGGTGGCAGCCTTTCCCAAATGTTGTTCAATCTGTACATTGATCAGGCGGTGAAGGAATGGAAGGAGAAATATAGAGAGGGCATTAAATTGCAGCGAGAAGAAATAAAAACATTGCGGTTTGCCGATGACATAGTAATTCTGTCAGAGACCGCAAAAGATCTGGAGGAGCAATTGAATGGGATGGACAGTGTCTTGCAAGGAAGATATAAGATGAACATTAACAAGAGTAAAACGAAGGTAATGGAATGCAATGTCAGAAAATCAGGCTATGCTGAAGGAATTAGGTTAGGTAACGAGACAATAAAAGTAGTAGATGAATTTTGTTATTTGGTAGCAAGATAACTTCTCATGGCCGAAGTAAAGAAGATATAAAATGCATAATGGCTATGGGAAGAAAAGCGTTTCTAAAGTAGCGAGACTTGTTAACATCCAATATTAATTTAAATGTTAGGAAGTCCTTTCTGAAAGCATTTGTCTGGAGTGTAGCATTGTATGGGAGTGAAACGTGGACGAAAAGGAGTTCAGATAAAAAGATGATAGAAATCACGGAAATCCCAAGAGAACATGTCTGAAAGCGAGTTTCAATCGCTGTCCTTCGTAATTAGTTACCACTACGCCACTTCTCTCGGTATTGTGCAAGAAAGGAGTTTGGAAATGATAAAAGTCACTAATGAAGATCAAGTCTTGTGAAAACGAACCCAGAGGATTGTATGATTATAGACTGGTAACAAACGATAATACGCGCTCGTTCGATGTAATGGCAACACGATGGCAGCACCATAGGTTAATCAATGTTCAGTACATCCACTGAAAAAGCACTCCGAAATTCATTGGCTGCTAAACAGAAAATTGATACTGATGCGAAGCACAGTACTCAGCACAACTGACTAAAAGGTAGAGTAGACATACAAGATACTAATACTGTAATTTACTGGAGAGCCGTTAGAGACAAATTTGTTTTTTTTTTATGTGAGTAGTTGACGTCGTATTCCATATCTAATCATTTCTTGATATCAAATGTTCAAATGATTATGAAGATAAGGGGCCGAAATTGCTAAGGTCACCTGCGCCTAGTCGTACAAACAATGTAGACTTACGCTAAGGACAACAAACAAATCCATGCCAGAGGGAGGACTCTGACATCCGTGCAGTCTATTGCATGACGCCCCAGACCACGTGTCCATTCCCGCGCGGTTTTCTTTACGTATGACTTGGAGCGAAATGAGACTAGTTGTAATTTCGCCAATTTGCTGCAATTTAGACATATGGTAACGCTAAAATGCAGCCTACCCCACAGCAGTAAATGTGTGCAACTGCACCGGGTTCTGTAACAGAGCATTTAGCTCAACATATATCCTGGGCGAACAGAAGAAGATGTGCAATTTATAAAAATTATTAAAAATTTTGACCCTTTAATTTTTGCAGCTTGAACCGTAAAAATATACCGCAAATAATTTTTATGGTGTTTGTTTTGCATAATTTCATACCAAATGACATTATGTTTCGGGTTTTTGCATCTGCGTAATACTATTACTTGATGGTTCCCAATTTTTAATAATAAAGTGAGGCAATTCCTCTTTACGGCTTATCTTAGAAGATCGATATAGGAAAGGCAAATCTACATTTCTAGCTTTTGTAGATTTGAAGAAAGCTTTTGACAATGTTGACTGGAATACACTCTTTCAAATTCTGAAACCAACAGGAGTAAAATATAGGAAACGAAAAGTTATTTACAAGTTGTACAATCATCAGACAGCAGTTATCAAAGTTGAAGGGCATAAAAGGGATGCAGAGGATGGGAAGGGTGTAAGACAGGGATGTAGCCTTTCCCCAATGTTATTTAATTTGTACATTGAGCAAGCTATAAAGGAAAGCAAGGAGAAATCTGGAGAATCAATTATAGTTCAGGGCGAAGAAATAAAAACCATACGTTTTGCTGATGACATTGGAATTCTTTCAGAGACAACAAAGGATCTGGAGGAGTAATTAAACCCTTAATGGAATGCAGTCTTAGAAAAACAGGCGACGCTAAAGGAATTAAATTAGGTAACGAATCAATAACGGTGGTTAATTAATTTTGTTACTTGGCCAATAAAATAACATGTGATGGTGTGATGGTCGCAGTATAGATGATATAAAATGCAGAATGGCAATGGGAAGAAAGGCGTTTTTGAAAAAGATAAATTTGATAACATCGAATATTAATTTTAGCATTAGGAAGTCCTTTCTGAAGGCATTTGTGTGGCGTGTTGCCTTGTATGGGAGTGTAACATGGACAATAAACAGTGCGGGACAGGAAGAGGATAGAGGGTTTTGAAATGTGGTGTTACAGAAGAATGTTGAAGATTAGGTGGGTGGATCGCGTAACTAACGAGAAGGGACTGTAAAGAATTGAGGAGGAATATCTGGCATATCTTGACTAAAATAAGGGATCGATTGGTAGGACACACTTTTAGACATCAAGGAATTGTGAATTTAGAATTGGAAGGAAGTGTGTGGGGTAAAAGTCGCCGAAGGAGGCCAATATAAGAGTGTAGTAAGCTAATTCAAATAGATGTAGGTTGTCGTTGTTACGAGGGGATGAAGAGACTTGCTCAGGATATTTATTTATTTATTGGTTTTTCTGTTCCATAGGACCCAGTTGAGGAGTGAGGCTCCATGGTAATGGAACTAGTCAATACATTAATCGTTATACAAGAATGGTAACAGAAAATTCTTTGCACACGACAATCGTAAGACAAAGTGAAAAGTATCAGTAAAGAAAAAATTGAATTAGCTTAATTGTTTAACTTTTCTAGGAGTTCCTCGACAGAATAAAAGGGTTGAGCCATGAGGTAACTCTTCAATTTAGATTTGAAAGCGTGTGGATTAGTGCTATTCTTTAGTTCTTGTGGCAGCTTATTGAAAATGGATGCCGCAGAATACTGTAAAGCTTTCTGCACAAGTGTTAAGGTGGTGTGATGCAAATGTACATTCGACTTCTGTCTAGTATTCACCGAGTGAAAGCTACTAACTCGTGGGCACAAGCTGGTATTATTAACAACAAACGACATCAAAGAAAAAACGTATTGTGAAGCCAGAGTAAAAATTCCCAGACTATTGTAAAGGTGTCGACAGAAAGTTCGCGAAGGTACACCAGATATTGCCCGAACCGCCCGTTTTTGAGCGAAAAATATCCTTTTTGCATCAGGCGAGTTACCCCAAAAAACAATGCCGTACGTCATAAGTGAGTGAAAGTAAGCGTAATAGACTACTTTTCGTGTTGAAAAATCCTTTTTCAGCTATTGTTATAATGGTCAATATAGCAGAATTTAGTTTCGTAACAAGATCCTGAACATGGGCTTTCCATGACAGCTTACTCTCTATATGAACACCTAGAAATTTGAACTGTTCCGTCTCACTTATCACATGCCCATTACGTGTAATCAAATGTCGGCTTTCGTCAAATTATGTGCTAGAAATTGTAAAAACTGAGTTTTACTGTGATTTAACGTCAACTTTTTATCTACAAGCCATGAACTTATCTCTTGAACCGCATTATTTGATACTGTGTCAATATTACGAGCAACATCCTTCAATACCAAGCTGGTATCATCAACAAACAAAAATATTTTACAGTCACCTGTCATACTCTAAGGCATATCATTTATATAAATTAGAAACAGCAATGGTCCCAAAACAGACCCGTGGGGCACCCCACACTTAATTGTGCCCCATTGGGATTGTACGTCATATCCATTTTCTACACTGCGGAGAATTATCTTCTGTTGTCTATTATTAAAGTAAGAGGTGGACCAGTTGTGAGCTACTCCCCGTATTCCATGATGTTCCAACTTCTGCAACAATGTTTTGTGATCAACACAATCAAACGCTTTTGTTAAATAAAAGAAGACGCCTAATGTCCGTAGCCTCTTATTTAACCCATCAAGTGCCTCACAGAGAAACGAAAATGCAGCATTTTCAGTCGTAAAACCACTTCTAAAACCAAACTGTACGTTTGACAATATGTTATGTGAACTGAAATGATCAATTAATCTTGAATATACAGCCTTTTAAATAAGTTTAGAAAAACTGATAACATAGAAATAGGTCTACAGTTATCTACATTATACTTTTCTCCTTTTTTGTAAAGTGGTTTCACTACTGAGTAATCTGTCAAGAAACTGACCATTCTGAAAGGAAAAATTACAAATATGGCTTAGTACTGGGCTAACATATGGAGAACAGTACTTTAGAATTCTGCTAGATACCCCATCACATCCACAAGAGTCCCTAGTCCTTAGTGATTTAATTATTGACTCAATCTCGCCTATGAAGGACCATTTCAGGTAACAGCCTCGGAAAGGCATTTTTTAAAAATGTTACATAATTATCTTTAGAAACTAGGGTTTTGTTTCGTTCCCCTACTATATTCAGAAAGTGATTATTGAATATTGCACATATATCTAACTTTTAAGTAACAGAAACATTCCTACTACGCACTGACGTTATATCTTCTACCTGCTACTGCTGACCAGACACTTCCTTCACGACTGACCAGATGGGTTTAATTTTATCCCTATAGTTTGCTATTCTTTTGCATACCACATAATTTTTGCATTCTTAATGACATTTTTCATAACCTTACAGTACTGTTTGTAATGAGCTACTGCATCTTCATACTGACTGCTTCTAACATTTTGATACAATTCCCGCTTTGTTCTACATGATACTCTTAACCCTTTGTCAGCTACCGTGACTGTCTGTTACTGAAAGTACCCTGTTTTGAGCGTTCTAGCGGAAAGCAACTTTTAAACAGCGTAAGAAATGTGTTTTCAGAAGAGCATTATATTTATCATCTGCATTATCAGCACTATAAACATCCTGCCATTCTTGTTCCTTAATTAGGCTTAAATAGGTCTCAGATCCAACTGGATTAACTTTTCTGAGTAGGTGATATTTATGTTTAACATTTGTTTGAGGACAAATACTTTTTAGAATTAAAAGTTGGGCATCGTGGTCTGATAGGTCATTTACTATTCTGTTGACAGAGTGCCCCTCTAATAATGAAGAATGAACAAAAATATTGTCAATGGTAGTACCGCTATTTCCTTGCACTCTCTTGGGAACAAATACTGTTTGCATCATGTTATAGGAATTAAATAGATCTAACAGCTGACTTTTCCTTCAGCTATCACCTACACAATTAATGTTGAAATCTCCACATACCATTAAATTTTTATACTTCCTATACAGTGAACCCAGAACCAATTCCAGCTTCGGCAGAAACATTTTAAATTCTGAGTCAGCGAACCTATAAATAACAACTATTTCTAGTTTAGTTCCATTAACATTAACATCTCCTGCACAACATTCAAGTAACTTTCCTGTGCAGTGTTTATAAAAATCGATTGACTCCGATGAAAAATCGTTTTTTACATACATGGCCACTCCCCCGCACTGCAAAGAACTCCTAGAGTAGAAGGCAGCTAACCTGTATCCTGGCAAAGGAAGTCTCTGAATTGTCACATTACTTAAAAAGTGCTCTGAAGTACCAATAATGCCAGAATCAGTACCAAATGCAGGTCATTAACTTTATCTCTGATACCCTGTATATTTTGATGAAAAACAGTAATTCCCTTATTACTTAGATTCTTAGACTTTGTCAAATGTGGTTCCTTTCTTAGAGGGACATCCTATAAGCAGGAATACCTATCAGCTGTCTTCAATCTAAGAAAAGTGCAGCCCTAACACCAACTACTACAGGAATTTTTACATGAGTGACACCCCCAACCCCTACTACACTGTCACCTATGACCTTTACCAACCACTCCTTCCCTTACCTATTGAGGTCCAGACCGTGCCTAGTAAAATCCGACCTTTGGATAGTCTCAACTGGCACCACTGCCATGTGATCCATGCCCTCCGTCATCTGCGCCTTCTCAAGCACCAAGTTAACACGCCTGACAGCTGTATTATGGCAAGGCCTATTATGACGCTGAAACAGCTGCACGAAATGCACATTCGTGCCACCAGTTTGAGTTGCTATCCTTTCCAGATCACCACCTATATCATATTCCCCGTCCCTTGCAAGACTATTCCCGGCCCCACCCACTTTAAATACCTGATCCTCTTTCAAGAAATTCCTACATAAGTACATAAGTCCCCTATGTTACAAGTGACCTGAGCTATCCCTGCACTAGGCTTCACTATGCTGGTAACCTTGTACTCACTCCCAAGTACTTACTGCAACTGTTGGCTAACATCTCTGCCATGAGAACTGCCTAGCAGCAGAACTTTCTTCTTCCTAAGAGACCTCTCTACAGATTTCGGCTTCCTAACAGCTGAGGTCTGCTGCGTACTTCCTACACCTACAGGATAGAGTAGGGTGGAGAGCTGCTTCAAAACAGTCTTCGGACTGAAGACCACAAGAACAACAACAACAAAGACTATCAGATTACTAATTATAAACTCTGATTAGTATAAAAATGCTATGTTTTGTTTCTTCTTATTGCTCGGTAACGGCCCGACGGGTCATTAACAACACATTGAAGACAACCGCTTTCTAAACTTACAGCTACAAAGTGTTACAGACATTCTCTGTTGTTAATAATGAAGGAGAGTGTCTCAATCGAAGAAATCTCTGGTATCAAAATTAACTTGAAAATGATCGATAGACGAGTGCATTAAAAAGCTTGTGTACTGTGAAAGCAGTAAGAATTGTCTGCAAAGATTTAAAAAAATGAAATAGTGAAAAGCTGCCGTCTGATAATGTTATAATCGCATTACGACGTGACTAAAAACAGTGCGCTGCATTTCAGCGTGGCCATTTCCACAGCTGCAACATGAAACGCAGTTAGCATACCGAATGAGGAGATTGCGGTCATGTATTACATCGAACAACCTGTTTTTCTGGTACTCGAATATCAGAAGTTATAACGCATTAATGCGGCGACAAGGCGCCATTTTCAAATACGTTTTAACGCATCAAAAGTAGCCGATGCAAAAACATTTGCAAGCTCTTCGCCGGAGTTCATCGGACATGCAATGTCGGTAATGATCCGGCAGGAGGTTGGCTTCAGGAAACTGTACTTACTCCTGCAAATGTCGGTACAGTTTCTAGAATTATTCAGCAACATCCAAGTAAATTCGTCCGTAGAATTGCGGCAGAGGCTGGTTTGCAGAGTTACAGCACGCAGAAAGTACTGAGTCAGAGGTTACGCCGTGCGGGAGTAGCCGAGCGGTCTGGAGCGTCACGTTACGGACTACAAGACCTCACGCGTCGGAGGTTCGAATCCTCCCTCGGGCATTGATGTGTGTTTTGTCCTTAGTTTAACTTTTTTTTATATAGTTGCTAAGTCTAGGGAATTATGACAAAAGTAGTTTGGTCCCATAGAATAGGGACTTATGGCCAAAGTAGTTTGGTCCCATAGAATTACAAACATTTGAACATTTGATTTTGAATAGACTACGCCTTTTTTCAGCAGCAGTGTGGAAGAGTTTGCCAACCAGATTCTCACTATGACTGATAATAAAGGAATTGATGTACGCTACATCTGCTTCACCGATTTAAACACACGTACACCTGAATTGAGTCGCGAATAAGAAATACTGGCGAATTTGGGGTTATGACAATCCCCATTTCTGTCAAGGAAAACCACTGTATTACCCCAACGCTACTGTGTGCTTTATGCTTTTATGCAGAGGCATTACCGGCTCTTTTGTCATACCAGTAACGATGACTAGTGAATGCAACATTGCAATGTTGGAACAAATTGTCGGCACACAGGTAGCATTGGAGGATCGACACGCCATCGAGTTCATAAATGATGTGCCCGACTACATCGCACCCAAAATGTGTTTCGCTCTCTTGATGAAAATTTCGGTAACTGGGTAATTGCGTTGAATGGCTGCAGTGCAGTTTATGAGTCCGGGAGTGGCATTTCATGTTTGGACGTTGGCAACGGCGCCGGAGCCAATCAGCAGTCGCGTTCGCGCGGCCAATAACAAATAGCTTTCTCTTTACGGTTTGTAAACAAATCGGCGTAGTGGATGTAAATATCTTTAGATCAACATATTGCATTTCAATAAATTTGGGATTTATATTTACGTTCTGTAATGGAGATTGAGCGTAGTAGCTTTACTATGTAGTCAAAATTATTTTCACCAGTGATTGCATGGCTTTCGCAGCCTTAGGAGCGCAACTACCTATACTGAGCGATTCTGAACCGGAAATTCAAGCGCTACTACGAGACAAAACTTCTTGTGTAACCTATGTACCTAACCTTAAGGCTGCGCTGGCCTGTTGTTTTTGAAGTTATCAATAGTGTGTTAAAGAGTAGTCTTGAAGTGTATTGGAAACATCCTTTCATTTAAAACAGTGATCTATAGCGTAGCCTTCAGATGGTTAGGTATAGGTTAAACAAGAAATTTTCTTTTTAGTACATGAGGGCGCAGCTGCCGAATTCCGATTCGGAACCGGAACTTCGAGATACACGGATTCTTCCAAATTAACCAACATCTGGTTTTTTCTTAGGGAAGTGAACACTAATTTTAATAACGTTCATTACTCACTTATTGCAATTCACTGGAAAAATTGTCAGTCGTATTACTTGAGAGAGAAACACTTAATTGAATTTACACTGCAAGAAAATATTAAATCTGAACGAAAAAGCATGTGAAGAAAGGCCAAATTCACAACACATGAAACGCGGAATCTGATTGACCGCCTTCACCTGCGTCATTCATCGCGCCGTTACCAACGTCTACGCATGAACCACAACTCACGGACTCATAAACTGCACTTTTGCCTGTTGAATTATTTTAAATTTACTTGCGCAGGGATAAATTGTTTCCATATTCGCCCGCTCTGACTCCATGTGACTTCTTGTTGCGCTGTAGATTTGAAGACACTTTCTAACGGATCCATTTCACGACGCTGGACGAGGTTGAATTGGCGATCTGAGAGGTTTGTATTTCACTATGGGGCGTGGTAAATTTTATTGTTCGTTTGCGCCACGTCATTGGTGGGCGCTGGGCATTTCTAAAAGATTGTGCTGTGATTGAAAAGACGGCGTGCAGCGGACGAGTTTCATTATGCGCGCTAATACCATACACAGCGCCGTCTGCTATCAGCTCAGTCTTACATCTTCCACAGTCAAAATTCCCTTTGGTGCAGTCTTTTATCGATGTTCTTTTTCCAGACATTAAATATGAAATCTGGGACTTCTTCGCTGGACTTGCTGTAAATAAACGTCCTTGTTGCTCGAATTTCTGGTCCCATGCGGGTTAAGTTCGTGGACCACTCTTCACGACAAGTTACAGCAGCACTCTCAGTGTATAAAGTCAAAACTACAGCACCTGCGTAACTAAAAGGAAACCAGATGTTCAAATATTTTTTAAATCTGTGGGACTTAACTTTCTCGGTCATCAGTCCCCAGGTTTACAAACCACTTAAACTAATCTAAGGACAAAACACACACACACACACACACACACACACACACACACAAGCGCGAGGGAGGACTCGAACCTCCGACGGCGAGCAACAAAGCGCCTAAAAACGCTAGGCCACTCCACCGCGACTAACTAAGAGATATGAATGGATTTCCCTACACAGCTCCAGAAAATTAAGTCGCAAATCACGAATTTTTGCGAGCAAATTTGGAAGTCATATAATAAAATTATTTGAGCGTGTGAAGTGAAAGTTAACTAAAAACAATCAAGTTTCATATGTCTGAATGTCTGTAAATGTGTAGAAACTGAAATGAATTATGTAATGCTATCAACCTAACCATTAAACGAGTTTTCAGTACTAACGGTGTAAGATGAGTGTTGCAAGTGTGATTATCGTGTTTCTCTATCTACTCCTGAACTGAAGAAAATAACTGATTGAAAATTTTGTTGATGAACACTTATAGAATATATTTCACTGAGGCATCACTATATTTAAGAGAGAACAAGGTAATTCCATATGAAATGGTGTGGCCCTGATAATAAGTTATTAACAACGTAAATTTCCTTTTCAACTGGAAACTGGGAGTTCATTATTTATTATTTATTTATTTATTATTATTTATTATTTATTTATTATTATTATTTATTTATTTATTATTTATTAAAATAATGTAATGATATTGATCAAATAAATCAATAATGATTGGTATTGTAATTAAAATAGTACTGTTTAGTATTGTACCAGCAGCTTGTCGATAAAATTGGGCCGCGGCGGATTAGCGGCGCGTACTGGAGCGCGCTCGGCCGTCCGCCGCTTGGGTTCGAATCCCCCCTCGGGCATGGATGTTTGTGTCGGCCTAAGGTAGTTAATAAGTAGTTTGTAAGTTTAGGGACTGACGACACCGCATATAAGTCCCTTAAGCGTAACAAACATTTGCATAAAATTGGTTCACTTTATAGGCTTATCAAACAATTGTGTCGTGTATGGGTAGCTGTAAATAAATCTTCATTTCAATTCAAACTTGTTAATCTGACTGAACACTTTATCAAATTAGTTAAGCTTGACTTTGACCAAAAACCAAATATGAAGTAAAAATCAATCCTGACCCTATGACTTTATTCATCGGATGACAATTCGACCTCCAGTAGAAAATAAGCTCTCTCATTAAAGACTGCAATTGTCTGGACAGTAGGACACTAGCATTACACCAATATTTCTAGAAATTCATTACTTCTATTGTCATTTTCCAATAAAGATCAAACTCTTATTACTAGCAATAAAATAAAAACCAGCTAGCACATTATACAATGCAAATAAAAGTATCAAAGTTGTCTACATCACACTTCCTACGGATTTTTTTACACTAAAAACATTAAAATTCCTGCACTATACTTTTAATGACTTAAAGAATGAACATAAAAGTCGAAAATTAAACCCTTTATGTTGAATGTCTGTTAGACATGGACTACTACAATTACGCGAAGCGCCTAAAATGAAAAAAAAATTGTACTCCTTACCTTTATTCGTCATAATCTCAGAACATTTCCAAACTCAAGTATTTCGCAACATTCTCACATATAAAAAGTTTCAAATTATTGATCCAAGCTCATACTGCAATTTGCGACTTAATTCCACGACCGCTTTCACAACACTACTCCTGCCCAGCTATCGGTGGCCGACAACTACACTCTAAGCTCAAATCCGGGGCAGCATACACCATAGATTGTCCTCACGGAGCCAAAGATATGAGTTGCAGACTTTACATACCTACGTTTTATTACCTCTCGGCGTCTCCGGCCAGATTTATTCTGCAAAATTCGTCCCACCAGACAAAATACACAGCTACAGGACTTGAAATATATGCGAAAAATGATTAAAAAAAAGACAACGTACCAATCACTAAGGTACTATTTAAAATCAAAACATTTCCTTGTAAGACACATGGTTGGGTGCATTGTCCAATCCTTTTACACTGTGGCCTTGTCTCTGTCACACATGGGAATAAAGTATTTTGTATGAATTGTTTTTGTTTGGAAATGCAAAAGGATATATGTAGTCAGTACATGATAAAAGGCTATGGAATCTATCATCAACTTACAGGTGGACAGCGTTTGAATGAGGAGGGACAGAGTGGTAAACACTAACACACGCACAAAATCTAAAATGTATATCACAAAGAGCACAATCTTGCAATGATAATGAAACACTTGACGGTGAAATGACCCATTTGTCCCTAACCTTGAGGGAACATGTAACTGACATAATTACTGCTTGTGTGCAGAGAACATCATATCACGTTGGTGGAGTCAGTACTGGAGGGCGTATGCACCACAATGTCGTTGAGAATGACGCTTTAACTGCTCAGAAGTATAGAGACGAGATCATTTCATCTTTTGTTGTGCCCTGCGATGGCCTAGGAGATCGATTTTCTTATTGTGGACGATGACGCTCGTTCTAACAGTTCTCCACTGGTGGGCAGAATGCTTGAAGCTGAGGGAATTTAACAAATGGAGTGGCCAACTTGGTGACCGAGCTTCACCCAACTCAGCTGGTCTGGGATGCTCTTGGCAGACGCTCTCAAAAATGTTCAAATGTTTGTTAAGCTTATGGGACATAACTACGGGGTCATCAGTCCCTAAACTTACAAACTACTTACGAACTAGCTAATACTAAGGACGGCACAAATATCCATGCCCGAGGGGGGATTCGAACCCCCGACCGTAGTGGCCATGCAGACCGTGACTGGAGCGCCTCAGTCCCCTCGGTCACCGCGGCCGGCGCAGACGCACTGCAGGCTGATCTCCGACAATTGTGTAAGAGCTGGATAATGCACTCAAAGAATGGCCAAATATTTTTCAATACCTAACTGATAGCCTGGTACTGTCCATGCCACGCAGGTGTGCAACTATAATGGCATTCCGAGACAATCACAGACCATATTAGAGGGCAAAGACCACTTTTACACTATTATGGCAGCCAAATAGTGCATTTCTCCAAATAAACGTCATGTAAACATGAAGTAAAGACAGCAAAATAACGTAGGGTATCATGTACAAATTACAAGCTGTAGCTGAAAAAAAAAATACGTTACATATATACGAGGGTTGGAATTTAAATAATGGCAACACTGCTGTGGAGACACTATGTAATGGAATTGTCGCTTATCGAATACGTGGTTGACACACTACCTTACCTCCGAGCAAATCAACTCCACAGTCACACGTCACCGGCGTGTGCAAAATCGAGGGAAACTGTGACATGTGGATGACGGTCTAACGTAACGGTGTCACTATGATTTGGAAACAGGAACAGCGGAGTTGGATCAAGATTGAATGTGCCAGAGATCGTGCAGCACGACAGCGTCATCAAGGTCTTCAAGAGGCGTGCGGGGAATCGGCATTGCCGTAAAGAACAGTGGCACTTTTCGTAAAAGCCTTCAATTAAGGTCGACAAACTGTGGCAGGCAGGCATCGGAAAGGTCGTTCTAGCGTCTCTGAGGAAAAAGTGCATATTGCTGCCGTGTTAGTGGACAGTGATCGACGCTAGACGATCTGTGGGCTCGTCAGAGCCGCAGTATGGTGAAAGGTATGGCAATTCTCGTGTTCGGCTGTGATGGTGTTATCACAATGTGTTACGTTCCTCCACGGCAGACAGTCAATGCACGGTATTACTGTTCACTTGCGACCGGCTTTGCGAAATCAGCTGCAACACTTTCTGCGCAACCCACCCATCATTTTGCACAACAATGCACGGGTGCTGCTCTGTTCGATCGATGGGACTGGGAAGTTCGTGTGACTTTGATTTCATTCCGAAGAAGAAGGAACCACGCCGTGGCAGTAGACCGCTCCATTCGCACCATCAACAGAAAATGGCTCTGGAAATGGTATACTACGCCTTTCACATCGCTGACAACGGGTTCTACAAAATGTTATTGATTACTTTGAAGGACAGTAACAGGTGCAAACATGTCACGCTTTTGTAATGGCTGTGAATAAATAGTTCTCACTATTTAAGATCCAACGTATATTGTGTATGATATTTCACCTGATCCCCTGATTATATGTTCTCACTTGCATACTAATCGTCAAGAATAACGGAATTAGAGTGGTATCATGATTCTTGCATTGCTCTGTGGAGAGCATGTGAACAAGCTACAATACCCTTGAAACTTCCTGGAAGATTAAAATTATGTGCCAGAACCGGGACGCGAACCTGGGACCTCTGCCTTTCACAGGCAAGCGCTCTACCACTGAGCTATGCCGACACGGCTCACGGCACCGCCCCACAATTTCAATTCTACCAGTACCTCGCCTCCTACTTTTCAAACTCCACAGAAGTTCTCCTGCGAAACTTTGGCACTCCTGGAAGAAAGGATATGGTGAAGACATGGCTTAGCCACAGCCTAAGGGATGTTTCCAGAATGCAACTTTCTCTCTGCAGCGGAGTGTGCGCTGATATGAAACTACCTGGCAGAGTAAAATTGTATTCCGGAACCCGGGACTCGAACCTGCGACCTTTGCCTTTCGCGGGCAAACACTACCATTCTCTGCCAGGAAGTTTCATATCAGCGCACACTCCGCTGCAGAAACATCATTTCATTCTGGAAACATCTCTTAGGCTGTGGCTGTGCCATTTCTCCACCAGATCCTTTCTTCCAGGAGTGCCACTCTTGCAAGTTTTGCAGGAGAACTTATGTGAAGCTTGGAAAATAGGAGGCGAGCTACTGGCAGAATTGAAGTTGTGGGACCTGACCGTGAGTCGTGTCGTGATAACTCAGTGGTACTGCGCTTGCCCACGAAAGGCAAAGGTCCCAGGTTCGAGTTCTGGTTCCGGCATACAATTTTAATCTGCCAGGAAGTTTCAAGGAATATCTGGCATACTTTGTTGAACGCGTGATGATTTATTAACTCACTCTCTCCTCCTCTAATTTCTTTCCCGCACTGTAATGCAACCAATTTTGGGTCGGCACCAGCCTTCGGTGGCTTAGGGTGCGTTTCTGCTGCCACCTCGCAGCTGGCAGCTCTTCGCTCGCTACTGGCACCAGCAGCTCGCTGCTCGCCGGTAGCCTCGCTGCATTCACGCTGCAGGTGCTCGCTACACGCTGTGTGTATTCTCCTGCAGCTGTTACATTACAGGTAAGTGCACAAATGCAGTTCGCGTGATATATGAAACATGTTCTCATATCGTCTGACGACAGTGACAATGATTCGTTCGCTACAAAAATGTTATTGGAAAGAGGTAAGAGGAGGTATAGAGTGCATCCTTAGAATGCTGAACGTCCTCACTACGAATACTTTGACACGTACTACCAACGATCCAGATCGCTTTTTCACACATAATACTCATCTGCTTCAGATCTTCACTCCTTGTTGCCCATACTGAAACTACCTCTAACAAACACTATTGTGCGCAATGGGCATGAGACTTCCACGCGCGCAACAAACGCCGCTCTAACTAGAGTGACCTTGAAGCTACCAATCACAGTGCAACTTTCAGGACGGGTGGCGATGGTCGTAGCGCGAAACACAAACCAATTTGTGATCATCGCCTGGCGAGGATCGTAGCGAGCAGCGAGCAGTGAGCTGGACGAGCTGCGATGGTTTACAACATAAATCAATCAAATGTGAAGGCCATAAACTCCACAAAATACCTAGGAATTACTATTACTTCAGACTTAAACTGGAAAGAACACGTAGATAATATCGTGTGAAAGGCGAACCACAGACTGCGTTTTATTGGCAGAACCCTTAAAAGATGCAACAGAACTACTAAAGAAACTGCGCTTGTCCGTCCATTTTTTGAGTATTGCAGCCCAGTGTGGGATCCTTATCAGGTGGGTTTGACAGAGGATATCGAAAAAGTCCAAAGAAGGGCAGCTCGTTTCGTATTGTCACGATACAGGGGAGACAGCGTTACGGAAATGATACAGGATTTGGGATGGGAATCATTACAACAAAGGCGCTTATCGCTGCGGCGTGGGCTACTTGCGAAACTCCAATCGCCAACATTCTCCTCCGAATACGAAAATATATTGTTGACTCCCACTTACATAGGTAGAAATGATCATCAGAATAAAATAAGAGAAATCAGAGCTCGAACAGAGAGATTCAGGTGTTCTTTCTTCCCGCGCGCTATTCGAGAATGGAATGGGAAATAAATAGTATAATTGTGGTTCGATGAACCCTCTGCCAGGCACTTAAATGTGATTTGCAGAGTATCCCATGTAGATGTAGATGTAGATGGTGCACGCTAAATGGGCCAGTAAGACTCTGTGGGTTTGATTCGTCATCGCCGTGCCATGTCGGCGAGCAGCGAGGTGGCAGCATAAACGCACCCTTACCCTTCGCCTTCTGATATATCTTTGTCTGGCTATGCAGCCTGAAGCCATTTCACCGTTTGGATGACCTTTCCTCGCACCGACTGGGAGCTGCTACGCCTGTGGGGGACCAGAGGCTGGTGCCGCCGCGGCCTCCGCACAAGGCGCGCGCCTGTTGGGAGCGACCGCCACTTTGAGGCCAGCCAGGCCGGGCAGCGGCGGCCGCGCGCTGCGACTCTCCGCGGCATTAATAATTCCGGAGGCCCTCGAGCACGGCGGTTAAGCCGCGCACCTCCTGGATCCAGGCCCCGCTACTTTCGCCAACCGGCCGCCTCAGAATAAGCTCCTCAGCCATTACCTTCCTAGTTTCTCTATAGGTCCGGAGAGAGACACTCACTGTGGCCGATTACGGACTGCTGGGGTGCTATTCCGCTATTGGAGAGCCTCGGCAACATTGATACCTAATAGGTAGGAGAACATGGGGTAGAACTGAAGTTTGTATTGTGGAGGGAGACGTGACCTCGTGCCATCGCCATATACATTATGTCAGGGTGGCTTAGTGGTAATGCGACTGCGTAGTAAACAGCAGGGCACGGGTTCGAATCTCGGCCATGGCACAAATTCAGTGCCTCTCCTTCAGTTTGATATACGTGGGTTAGAACTTAAATAGTAGAAAAACTACTGTGGAGACACTATGCAATGGAATCTACTATTTCAACTGATAGCACACGTAGCTGACATACCTACCTGACCTGCGAGCAAATAGACTCGCCCATCCCACGTCACCGGCGTGCGCACAATAGAAGGAAAAACAGTCACTTGTGAGCGCGCTGTCTAACGTAACGGTGTCACTACACTACTGACCATTAAAATCATTAAACCAAGAAGAAATGTAGATAAGCGGGCATTCATTGGACAAATATATTAGAATTGACATTACGTTTTCACGCAACTTGGGTGCATAGATCCTGAGTAATCAGTACCCAGTACAACCACCTCTGACCGTAAAGCCTTGATACGCCTGGGCATTCACTCAAACAGAGCTTGAATGACGTGTACAGGTACAGATCCCCATGCAGCTTCAACGCGATACCACAGTTCATCAAGAGTAGTGAGTGGCATATTGGACGAGCCAGTTGCTCGACCACCATTGACCAGACGTTTTCATTTGGTGAGAGATCTGTAGAATGTGCTGGCCAGGGCAGCAGTCAAATATTTTCCGTATCCATGAAGGCCGTACATGGAACATGCGATCGTGCATTATCCTGCTGAAATGTAGGGTTTCACAGGGATCGAATGAAGGGTGGAGCTACGGGCAGTAACACATCTGAAATGTAATGGCCACTGTTCAAAAAGCCGTCGATGCGAACAAGAGGTGACCGATACGTGTAACCAATAGCACCCCATATCATCATGCCGGCTGATACGCCAATATGGCGATGACGAATACACGCTTCCAATGTGCGTTCACCGCGATGTCGCCAAACACGGATGCGATCGTCATGATGCTGTAAACAGAACCTGTATTCATCCGAAAACATGACGTTTTGCCATTCGTGCACCCAGGTTCTTCGTTGTTTACACCATCGCAGGCGCTCCTGTCTGTGATGCAGCGTCAAGTGTAACCGAAGACAAGGTCTCCGAGCTGATAGTCCAAGCTGCTGCAAACGTCGTGCAGATGATTGTTGTCTTGCAAACGTACCCATCTGTTAGGGATCGAGACGTGGCTTCACAATCCGTTATAGCCATGTCCTCTCGACTACTAGTGTTACGAGGACGTTGGGATCCAGTACGACGTTTCGTATGGGCCTCCTGAAACCACCGATTTCATATTCTGCTAATAGTAATTGAATTGCGACCAACGCGAGCAGCAATGTCGCTATACGATAAACCGCATTCGCGATAGGCGTTTATCAAAGTCTGAAACGTGATAGTACGCATTTCTCCACGTTACACGACTTATCACAACATTTCACCCTCAACGCCGGTCAACTGCAGTTTGTATATGAGAAATCGGTAGGAAACTTTCCTCAAGTCAGTATGTTGTAGGTGTCGTCTTGCGTCAACTTGCGTGAAAGCTCTGAAAATCATTGCGTATCACAGCATCTTCTTCCTGTCGCGGTGGAGTAGCCGAGTGGTCTAAGGCGCCTCGCTGCGGAACGCGCGGTTGCTCGCCGTCGGAGGTCCTCCCTGCGGCGTGTGTGTGTGTGTGTGTGTGTGTGTGTGTGTGTGTGTGTGTATTGTGCTTACGTTAGTTTACCTTTAAGTAGTCTGTAAGCTACGGACTGATGACCACGCAGTTTGGTCGGATAGATTTACAAACATTTGAATTTGAATCTTCTTCCTGTCGGTTACATTTCGCGTCTGTAGCACGTCATCTTCGTGGTGTAGCAATTTTACAATATACAGGAGTATATGTTTTCGAAGCAGGAACAACGGAGTTGGATCAAGAGTAAATTTTCGGAAGTTGTATAGCACGAACCGGTCATAAAGGTCTTCAAAAGGGAATGGGCAGTGCTGTACAGAATAGTGGCACGTTCGGTAAAAGCCTTCCACGAATGTCGGCAAACTGTGGCAGATATGCATCGGGCAAGTCATCCTAGCATTTCTGAACAAAAAGTGCAGACTGCTGCCGCGTTAGTGAACAGTGATCGACGCCAGACGATTCGTGAGATCACCCACGAAACTGGATTAGCGCATACGACTTGGAATGCGAAAAATTGCATCACTAGGCGTTCCGCATGAAGTGACGGAAATGCAGAAATGGACGTTGATCAGAAGCAGTTGCAGCGCTATGAGCCGCGAAGGAGAGGCTTTCTGACTCCGTATCATAAGACTGGATGAGACATGGACCACATCGAACGAGTCAAATCTGAAATGCCAATCCCACGAATGGTGCCATGAGTCGCCGTGAAAGGGGAAAGTGTATCCGAGTCCCAGTATGGTGAAAGTTATGGTGATTCTCATTTACGACTGTGATAGTGTTGTCATAACGCATTACGTTCCTCCACAGCAGACCATTAGTGCACACTACTTTTTTTTCGAACATCATCTGCGACCAGCTTTGCGAAACAAGGGGCAACTCACCCAACATTTTGCAGGAAAATGCTCGGACGCATACAGCGCGAGCTATGGTTGCCCCGTTCGGTCCATAGGACAGGGACGTACGCTGCTGTACAATCCACAATACTCCCCAAAGTCTACTGACTTTCATTTGATTCCGGAGATGGAACCACTTCGTGGCATTCGCTTCAGAACTGTTCCAGAGATTCGACAGGCAGTAGACCGTTCCATTCGTATATCAACAGAACAGGATCTGCTAACGGTATACTACGCCTTCTACATAGCTGGCAACTGGTTGTGCACAACGCTGGTGGCTACTTTCTAGGACAGTAACAGGTGCATGTAACGCTTTTGTATTGGTTGTGTATAAGTAGTTGCCTTCATTAATGTTCCAGCCCTGGTTTATTGAGGCAAAATATGTCTCCAGAAAGTGATTTATTAGATAATTACGTATATTCCCTGTCCCTTAGGAACAACGCTGGATCGTTCCCATTAACTTGCTGGGGTGCTATTCTGCTATTGAGGAGCCTCGGAAACATTGACACGTATTGTGTTGTGGAGGCAGAAGTGCCTTAACTATCCGTTGGTCGCGCAGATAACTCTCGTTATCCACGTGACTCGTTCACTCTATTTTGTCTGAGGCTCAGTCATCTCTGCTCAATTTACAGTGCTTATTATATACTACTGAAGCCCGGAGGACACCGGTCATCTGCGCGAGCACTGCTGTTACAATGTCAAGCGAGAGCCTGCATAGCTTTCCAGGCCGTTAAAAAGTTCCAATTATTAATTTACTCCGGTTGTCAGGTATAACCTCTACCCATACCAACTCACAGAAAGTATCTGCCTCAATTTCGCTGCTGGATAAACCGTTTGTAACAGCAATAAACACGCCATCCCCTTTTTAATTGATTCTCTACTTTCTGAAGACCATTTGTTCCTTTGTAAGAATTTCGGACGAACTTTTCTCTGGCGTCAGACAGCTTTCAGAACCTATAAATATTTGTGCCTCAGTATTTTCTGTCAGCGCTCGGAGCTCTGGAAATTTCCCAACACAGCTACGACAATAAACACCATTGGTTCCTAGATCTGCATTCTTTCTGTGTCTTTGAGACAAACCCACTTTGTGTATTCCCGAGGCCTCTAACCTAAACAACAGCCCAGTCTACGCAGAACCGTCTGAGCCTCTGATTCAGACCCTCCACTCGGCTCTGAACCACAGGTCCACAGTCAGTCCTGTCGACTGTGCTGCAGATGGTGAGCTCTGCCTTCATCTTGCAAACAAGACTGGCAGTCTTTACCACCTTTGATAGCCGCTCAAAACCAGAGGTAATCTCTTCTGAACCAAAGCGACACACATCGTTGGTCCCTACATGAGCCACCACCTGCAGCTGGCTGCACCCTGTGCTCTTCATGGCATCCGGAAGGACCCGTTCCACATTTGGAATGACTCCCCCCCCCTCCCCCACAGTATGCACACGGAGTGCACACTCCATCTCCCGCCTAACGTTGGAGCTCCCAACTGCTAACAAACGCACCCTCCGCGAGTGCCCGAATCTTGCAAACATAGGGGTGGCCACAGGACAAGCAACACCATCTGCGTCAGGAACATCCTTTGCCACAGACAGCGCCTCGAATCTGTTCGTAAGAGTAACCGGAGAGGCCTCCACTTCGGTCCCCCGGGAAGTCTTACGCCGCCTGACACACGCTGAGGAGACCTCCCAATCCACCACGGATTGGGAAGCGACCTCCTTGTGGGCAGCGAGCGGGCTGGCCACAGCTGCAGGCCGATCGTGGGCGCAACAGACGCACAGGGCGCCTGCTGTACCCCCGCGAGCGGCCCACAACAGCGGCGCCCACCCACCGCAGTCGCAAGCGTTGCCAGCGAAGCCAACGCCGCCTGAAGCTGGGAGCGAAGAGTCGCCAACTCGGCCTGCATCCGTTCGCAGCACAGTTTCTAGCCATTCTAAAATAGTATGTATGTTCCAAATACATACGACTGTTTTGATTTAAATTGTGGGAGAATACACCAAACTGTTACTTTGACGGGAATCAACGTATACGCAGAGGTCACTAAACTGTTTCTTTGAAGCGAAGCTGACTAAATATACGATCAAGGACACAAAAGATTGGTAAGCAGTGAGCTTCGAAAAATATGTACCAAGCACAGAACTGTTTCTTAACGACGAATCTGAAATATATATACGCGATCTAATAAATCAAAATATCAACTCTGATCTGTCAAGTAAACGCGATTCTGCATTAATAAATATGCGAGCACACTAAAGTTTGATGGACTGTAAAAGAAAGCACGCACGAAATGAAAATAAGTCGCTTCTGTTAAGAAGCCGGTTAACCTACAGTGTAGAGATGCTGCTGCGCGACGTATGTGCTGGCCGGCGGTCACTGAGCAACTGCATGTGCACAAATACCCTTCGCCGCGTTGTGTGCAGTCCTCTAAAACCTATAAAATTAGCTGCTTTTTATGACAGCTGAACTGAATCAGCCTACACTTTCTATTGCTCTTGGTGAAGCCAAGTCCCGCATCTTTTCTTCTCAAGTCTAAACTATAATTGGCAGACTACGCTAATTCTGCAAATTAGCCCACCCGAAGTCGCCACGCAATCGTCCGCAAACGTTCAACAAACAAAATTGTGGACTGGCGCTTCGGCCACGCCGCGTTAAAATGTATGTGTGACCTTTGAGCTCCAGCCTCTCGATATGTATTAAACGCAATTATCTTCAAATACAATTACCGCTGACTCATTACTTTAACAAATATGATGTTTGGGGTATCAAATTAACCGGAAATACGAGTAGAATACGAATATGCGTATGAAAATAACATGGAATTAGGCCAGAAATTAATGACTCCTTACAACGCATAACTGAGCGAAACGTAACACTGAAGCCTTTATTATATATTTCAGACAAGATGGCGATGGTAGTATATATAATTATGTGAGTCATGCTTAAGTTGTATAAGATCGTACTATTTTTACAGTTGATTTGTGTCCCGGAATGTAAAATTAACAGAAATAGCGAAACGCATTCAATTATTTACCCATTTGCTTCTGTTACTTGTACGTAAAGATTAGTCATATTTAACAAGAGAGGTTTATGCATATAGTTATCCAGTTTCTTCTTATCAACAATATGTTATACATACATAATCAGCTAAAATGGAATTGTTTTATTTCGATCGGTTTCGGGCATTCAGTGCCGTTCTTCAAAAGTACATTTTTGACCCTGTCCAAAAGCCAGAAACCGGTCTATATAAAATATTTTGGCTAAGCTAATGGTTTCTGCTTCTTTAATAGTAACAAGGAACAGTCTGGTGTGCATCATTTAAATTTATTGACTACTACTTCGAAACAATTCTCCCAAATTGTTAATATTTTTAGAGATGACTATTATTTACTTAATATATGTATGTAAATATTCTTGAAATGGTTGCAAATGAAACTATTCCGCGATTTTAATAAAGGTAAATTAAAGAAATAATAATTTGAATGGAATCACTGTAAAAGCCAGATTATATTTTTGAAAAGCTATCACTGACGCGCTATAAAGATTAAACGGTAGAAATATTTCAAATTGCTGTCTTAGAATTTAAGTAAGCCACGAAAGGTGCGTTTGTTTTTTAAAAGAATTTTTTTAAAAAATGCAGCACTGTAAAGGAACAGGCAAATTACGCACTACAATCTGTTTTTGATGGACACAGTCGTGAACCTAAGTGCTGGAGACATCATTTAAAATCACTATCGTTTACTAAGAAAGTCCACGGCTAGTTCAACTGAAATTTAATAAGCCGGCACAAATCTCAGGATCGCATTTAGAACAATTTTTAGTGAAACAATGGAATGAAAATAGTTACTATTCTGATCTCATCTCATCAACAATTAGTTTCGTAATTAGATGTAATGGCGGAATGCATTGTCCTGAAAAATAAATTGCATTGCAGTTAATAAAATGTGAGAAGGAAAAAATAAAGGAATACATTTTCTACTAAATGAGAAGACATTCGAAGTTATGTTAAACTATAGAGCTTATAATTGGATTTAAAAAAAGGAGCATATCTACATAAAATTTACATCACTTACATAGCTCATAGAAATTTTGGAAAAATTAGTAATAATCACAGAGCTCAGATCATTTACGACTTTACCGTCTCAATATTCGAACAAGAAGAAGGAAACTGGAGATGCATCTCCTGTCTTTATATATGGTAAGAATTGATGTATTCTTTGCACAGAAAAAAAACTTATTCTTTTCATTCTCCACTCCGAAAAGTGGAGCGGGCTGTTCGAGATCCGGCCCATAAAGAGTCGCGGTTCTATTCAGCCAATTATCAGACAAGCTGATAGTGGGGCAAAGGGGGGGATCCCAATTGGGAATAAGTGGGAGGGGCTTACCAGCTCCGGCATACGCCTTACAACCAAGGAAAACCTCCCGAAAACCTTGGTCGGAGCCGGGGGATTGGGACCAATTTAATTTATCTCCGAGGCTTGCCCCGGACTAAAAATGGATTATCGAGGGAGCACGAGTGCACTCACGACAATCAAGGATCGGACGCCCGAGCTACTCTCGTAATCTCGTAGAGATCAGCTCGGCCAACAGTGGACAAGCATCTCCCTACAGAAACCGCACCCGTGGCCACGGTATCCTGTGCGTCCGAGGTTTACGTACAATCTTCAAAGAATATTTAGTCCTTATGACTGCGAGTAATATATTAATATTTAGGAAAAAATTCACCAAAATATTAATTCTAAAATATCGGAAACAAGAACCTTTTGTAACGTGGAGCACATGTAACATTACAACTTGCACCTGACCATCCCTTGCCGTGAGTTCTTAGAAATTGAATAATAGGGAAAAGACACATTTCTGATATGAGTAATTGCATATGCTTTGAGATTGGGAATTGGATAAACACCCTACTCGTGCTGCTCATTTATTTCTGGGTCCTCTTCTGTCTCAACCTCCCCTCGTTCCACTCCCTTTGCCCATATCTTCCTCCCTTGTTACTCATTGCATATCCTCCTCCCACTCTTCGCCCGTATATCACACAATATGCCTTCCCCAGCAATTCTCTTTATCCATACGATCGACATTCCTTCTGTGTACATCCTCCTTCTCCCTCTCCAGCTAATCATCACTCTCTCTGTGTGTTCGTCTCTCCCTGTCTTCTCTATATGTCAAATTTCTCGTCTTCCTCCATTTTCTCTTACAATGGCTTCAATAGTTGAACCTTATTTACTTCACAAATGTTATATCTACAAATTTTGAAAAAAAAAAAACGAGTTTGTTTTTATATATTTTGAAAAACTTATGTCATATGTGAATTTATATACATTTTATAATCGGGAAACGTTTCTTCAAAAAATTCCAAAGAGTGACATATAGTAAAGAAATGAGTATATAAAAACCTTTCTGTATTAGAACTCAAGGTTTTTTCAATATTTCAAAGCAATCGGTCGCTGACTTTCGGATATTAGAGGTTTTACACAAACGAACATTAGCATTTTTTATAACTTTCCCCGTTATTACACATGTATTACACATTTACGAGATGGCCTACAAGTGGCTATTAAAAAACGTGTGCTAAACGGGAAGCAACATTGTGCCAAAATTTCAAGGCATTGTGTAAAGAATTTTCTGAATTTGAAATTTTTGAAATCGAACATTTACGTTTGTACTTACATGGAAAATGGAGATGTTCGTAACTAGAAATCTCGGAAAGTTGTTGACGGAAGGCTTTGATATTTTATACAACGTTGCTCTGAAATACGTTCGTATTCTTATATTCCCCTACTTCATAATATACGTCAAATATGAATTGACAGGGTGTACAAAATCCAGGAACACCTTCAATTGTTTAATAAACTTGAACCAAGCATCGTACAGATACCATACATATGTCATTTTGAATAGAAACCATGATTTTTTTCCTTTTTTTATGTTTTCGCTACTGCGTAGTTTGGTAATCTGCCAATAGTAAGCGCTAGTCGTAAACATGGTAAGTTCAGGTACGGAGCGAGCTTTCTGTGTGTTGTAGTTCGACAAAAACAAGTGTGCTACAGCTGTTCAACGGATGTTTTGAACCAAGTACGGTAAGAAGCCCCCAACAAGGAAGGCCATTTACCACTGGCACAACAAATTAGTTACGGCGGGTTGATTGTGCCCGGCAAAGAGAAGCGGACGTCCCAGTGTGAGTGAAGTGAATGCGGAGTGCGTACGAGCGACATTCATAAGGAGTGCAAAGAAATCGGTGCGTTGTACATCCTGTGAACTCATAATGGCTCCACAGAAGTCCTGAGACAGAAGCTATGGAACCTAAACACGGAGCTGCCCCATCGATGGATCGGCCGTGTTACTGAAAGGGACAGCTATTTCATGAAATGGCCTCCACGATCTCCAGACCTCATGGGGACACATTAAAAATCTGGTGTATGCACCGCTTCTACCACGCGATGTAGCAGATATCCAAGAGAGAATACGGAAAAACCATTGCCACAATTACTAGCGAACGCAGCAATGTTTCCCAATTGCTAAAGATGCATGTGAATTGGATATACATCCTACTCACCTGACCATCTTTGTACGCATCACTTCCTCCATCTCTATGCCTGTTTCGTATCTCTTTGACATCTTAGGCTCCCTGAAAACTCAGCATTGTTCGGGTATTTATTTATTCAAATATTCCCATTTTCATTCTCTGTCCATCTCCTCCTTCCTTCTATCTCTTTATCCCTCTACCTACCTCTGCCGTGTCGTCGTCCTCCTGCTCCTACTGTCCCCTCTATACGTATGTCCATCTCCCTATCTCTGTCACTACCTCCTCCGATCTCTGCCAAACACCTCCTGTCCTTCCTCCCTCAATCCATCTCCTCCAAACCCCTAATATGAAAAATTACACTACCTGCCAAATTCGTGGTGTCAAAGTCCCGAGTATGGTACACTTCCCCATAGATCGTACGAAATCTTTTCCAGGCAATGATATTTCTTTTGTTTTGAAGGTCAAGTCAGCAAAATTTCATCAGATAGAGGATGCAACTGTAGATTGTTGACGACTTCTGTTAAAGATCGAGTGTGCAAAATTTCATCACCATATAAAATTATATATTTTGATTTTTTTACGATTTTTCAGTTATTTCTTTGTGTTTATAGTTTTTTTTTTCTTTTTTCTCTGTAATTTTTAAAGTTTGGAAAGCACCGTGAATGAAAGCAAACAAAACAGAAAAAAATTCAAAATTGGTGAAGCCATTTCTTATTTTTAGCGAGACTAACTCACAGCATTATGTAATACACAGCAAAATTGAAATAAAATTAAATACGCGGAAAATTTAAAAAGCCCGGCCATGCCTTATGTGTAAAAAAATTGTAGGATCGCGGAATTGTCCAAAATCTTTTCTTGTGGCTCAGTGACCTGGTGAAATTTTTTCGACTGAACGTCACAACAGTGCCTAACATCTCTCTAACCTACCCCAGTTACACAACTTGGAACACAGAATTCACATTTTAACGTGAAATACGAACCAAGTGTCGTTTCTGCCTTCTCCTCACATTGTGAAAGCTGGACTAAAACTCAAAGTCGTAAATTACGTAATTGCAGTGTTTCGAACCCGTGACCTTCCATTCTCAAACCGAGAACTTCGCCATTAGCACAGATTTCAAGACGAGGAACAGCACCCATTATTGGGCACTTTACTTACCTGTATAAGAACATTTCATTTCAATTATATATATATATATATAAATCCCAGTAAATATGGGCCTCGGCGGAATAGCCGTTCGCACTGTCGCGCGGTGCTGCGGTGCGCGCTGCCGTTCGCCGTGTGGGGTTGGAGACACACCTCGGGCTTGCGTATGTGTGTTGTCTCTGGGTTAGTTTAACTTAGTTTAAGTAGTTTTTAAGTTAGGGACTTATAACCAAGCTGATAAGTCCCATAGATTTACAAACATATGAAAATTTTTTTAGTAAACACGTGTGTATGGTTCCAATCCGCCACTGACTGCATTGTTTGTAACATTGTACGGTTTAAAAATTACTAAAAATTTCCGGGCTGTTATGCCGTGGTATAGTCGATTTTCTATTAAAACCCAACGTTTCGTCCCCGACTGCGGAGGACATTCTCAAGGGGGATCGTGGCACTTTTGGATGTCTGATTCACACCCTGGCTCGCTACTGACTGAAGCCAATTTTCGTTTACAAGGGCTCGCGCGCAGTGGTGTGACGTCATATGTGTGACATTCGCGCGCAATTCGTCGGTGCCGATTGCCTCCGTCCGTTAATATAGTCCCATGGTGGAAGACTGTTACATTTCTTCTTCAAAACCGGAATCCAGATATCAGTTAGTTTCACGCCCTCCTCCATCCTCCATGTCAAAAACATCTGACGTCACACCACTGCGCGCGAGCCCTTCTAAACGAAAATTGGCTTCAGTCAGTAGCGAGCCAGGGTGTGAATCGGACATGCAAAAGTGCCACGATCCCCCTTGAGAATGTCCTCCGCAGTCGAGGACGAATCGTTGGGTTTTAATAGTAAATCCACTAGACCACGGCATAACAGCCCGGAAATTTTTAGTAATTTTGACCATTCTGGCCGTGTAAGTTTACATTTTACATTGTACGGTTTACTCCTTGCGCACTTCAGGCCGTCTAATGTTCGTTGTTCACTCGACGAAACATACCGAGAGGTGTAGTTGAAATCACACCAAACACGCAGAACGTACAGGACGGATACAGTACACAGTATCAAAGGCAATTAGTCGTTTCTGAGGAGAGCCACTTGTGCTTTTTTGTTAAATGGAATCTTACAGTAGCGAAGAGTATGCGGATATGCATTTCATGTACGGTAGGAGTAATAGCAATTCACTAGCGGATGCACGCTTGTATCTAGAAACATCCTGACAGAAGACACCCCGAAAGTCGTAAATTTCCAAGAGTTCATCAACACCTGAGAGAACATTGGGGTTTTGCACACAGATTACGAGACAGACCTGCACGCATTACGCCTGAGGTTCAGGATATAGAAATCAGTACAGCTGTCTCCAGCAACCTCTACGAGAATTGCCACACAAGTGCCTTTACTAAGACACAGTAGTGTATGGAGAATTTTAAATCGCCATTTACATTCTTCCACCAAAGCTTAATAGAAGGATTTTCCATAGGTTTCTACGGCGTCCTCTTCTAGCATTGCTTGAGGAGCCTTCAGGAACGTCAGATTACGTGATACATGCGTTACGGAGCTCAGGCACCTTTTGCTGCTGCTGTGAGATCTGTCGCGCCGATACGGCCATATGTGGACAGGTCGAGGCGGAACTGTGCCTTGGCCTCCAAGATCACCTGATATAAATCCTTTGCATTTTTGTGGCAGTGGTCACCTCAAAAACAAGAATTCACAGCACACCCGTTAACACGCTTGAAGAAAAGGAGCGGAGAGTTGTAACGGCTTGTCAACAATTCCGAAATGATCCAGCGGTTTACAAATGAAATTGAAATTCATTGCAGAGACTAGAACAGTATTGCATCCAGGTGCAGGAAAGACACTTCGAACACCTCCTTTAATAGGTAACGCATATGTGAAATGTGAACTAAATGCGACGTAATACCTAACAGCATAATATAAATTTCAAATTAATTTTTACAAACCAGGTCGATGTTTACAATATAAACAGTAAAATGTGAACTAAATGCGACGTAAATTTTAGTAGTTCAAGTCTTAATTTTAGAGTAATGTGTACTAAGTAGGCCGGCTGCGGTGGCCGAGGGGACTAAGGCGCTCCAGTCAAGGTCCGCACGGCCACTACGGTCGGGGGTCCGAATCCCCCCTCGGGCATGGATATTTGTGCCGTCCTGGTTCGTAAGTGGTTCGTAAGTGGATCGTAAGTGGATCGTAAGGGGATCGTAAGTGGATCGTAAGTGGATCGTAAGTGGATCGTAAGTGGATCGCAAGTGGATCGCAAGTGGATCGCAAGTGGATCGCAAGTGGATCGCAAGTGGTTCGCAAGTGGATCGCAAGTGGTTCGCAAGTGGATCGCAAGTGGTTCGCAAGTGGTTCGCAAGTGGTTCGCAAGTGGTTCGCAAGTGGTTCGCAAGTAGTTCGCAAGTGGTTCGCAAGTAGTTCGCAAGTAGTTCGCAAGTAGTTCGCAAGTAGTTCGCAAGTAGTTCGCAAGTAGTTCGCAAACTTTTGCTTCTTTTTATTGCGTACTTTCAAAAGTGTAAGTTTGCGCCATCCTCTTTGACACACCGTATATATATTAGGGAAATTACCTAGAAACGTTGCTGTATTAGAGGTGAACGTGTTGTCAAAAATTGAAAGCAACCGTCAAGAACTTTCGGGCATTAACGGCTTTGCACAAACGGTTTTACACCATGAGTCATGTAGATCATTTGTGAAGCGTCATTTTTGTGTTTGACCAAAATCTGTTTATTGATTCAGCTCAGTCTCACCGGTTTCGGTCGTTAGACCATTCTCAAGCGCCAGTCTAACGTAAAGACGCAAATTAAAAGAGTGCATTGAATAACAGTTTGTATAAAAGCACCTGAGTAGTGAAATAAAATCTATAACTATATAGAATACTTACAGAGCATAGTAACATATCACAATGTTGGAAATACAAGAACAGAAGAAAATGTACAGCTACCGTTTGTTTTTCAATTTAAACAGCATTTATGCAAAGGGACTGCACCTGGCTGGTAGACGTAACGGTGAAATCATAGGCAAAAGTATTTTAGACAGAAGATTTCTAGTATCATTCCACTGAATATTATAGGCAAAGAACATAAGGTATTTTCTGTAGTTGTGATCCGTAAGTGAATCTTTGGAATGTTTTGAAGTCGTAGAAGTTTTATGACGTAAGAAGTGCAATGACTGAATTAAGAAAAGTTCTCAAAACAATATATTAGGTGAGAACAGTGTATCACGCACATGTACGTCCATCTGTCACTGCAATGCACAGATGTACTACAGAAACTCGCTTATATTTTTGCCTGTAATTTTCATCGGACTGATACTTGTAGTCCTTGGTCTAAAATATTTTGCCTTTTAGTTCATCGTTATGTCTACTAGTCAGAAATCTGCAATGTCTTTGCGTACACGCTCTGTCGTTTGAAAAAAATTCATGCTGCACACTGTCTCCTGTTTTTGTATTTCCAACTATGTGATATGTTACTATAACCATTTGTTTATAGTCTGTATGTATTCTATATACGAAGGTTGGAGCTTAAATAGTGGAATCTATTTATTCACAACCGATACAAAAGCCTTACTTTTTTTCAGCCGTTATTGTCCTTCAAAGTAGTCACCAGCGTTGTGTACAATCCGGTGCCAGCGATGTGGAAGGTATGGTATACCGTTAGCAGAGCCTGTTCTGTTGATGGTAGGAATTGAGCAGTCTAGCTACTGTCTGTCGAATCTGTGGAACAGTTCTGATGCTAATGCCACGAAGTGGTTCCTTCATTTTCGGAATCGAATGAACGCCTCAAGGACTTAAGTCGGCGGAGTACGGGGGATCGGACAGTATTTCCTAGTCCCGACGACCGAACAGAGCAACCACAACTTGCGATGTATGCACGCGCGCAGTATCGTGCAAAACGATGGATGGGTTGCAGAGGAAGTGTTGCCGCTTCTTTCGCAAAGCTGCTGGCAGGAACTGCTCCAAACACGAACAGTAATGCTGTGCACTAACTGACTGTTGTTTCTGCTTCGAAAACGTAGTGACACTGTTACCTTAGACCGCTCGATCACAAATGACTGTGTTTCTCTCGAATGTGCGCACGCTGGTGATGTGGAACGGTCGACTCCATTTGCTCGGAGGTAAGATAGGTACGTCAACAACGTGTGCTAAAAAAATGTTCAAATGTTTGTAACTCTATCGGACTCTGCTACTGGGTTATTAGTCCATAGGTTACAAAGTACTTAAACTAAGGCAAACTAACCTAAGGACAACACAAACACCCATGCCCGTGTTGGTGGGGGGGGGGGGGGGGACTGAAATTCACGACAATATTTTCTCTCGTAAATCTCCAGTTTCACCTTCGATTGACCTCGCGAAATCTCAACACTTACCAATGAACGCAGTTTATAAAACGAGGTTTATAATTACATCGCAGAATAAGAATGGAATACTAATCTTCTGAAGTATTCATTATATGGTCAACAAAGTTACCCGGGTTTACGGCCCCATCCACCGGGTCTCGCCGTTAAGTATACACTTGATAGATCAACACGGCACGTGCAGCGCGTTGAGACACCGGCCTGTGAACCCTGTCAATCGTTACACCCCTCTGAAACTCAACATAGCGTTAATAAACAGCAATCAATCACACTTTCCTTGACACCAACCAAGTCCCCTCCAGCGTGACGACACCGGGGCTCCCGTCTTCCGCCCTTTCCTCGCTGGCGTTCCCGCGGATGACGCCGCCGTCCACAGGGGGCGACAGCTGAGTCGCGCTGGTCACGCCATCCTCCAGCGCGCGCTGAAGGTTGCGCGCGGCTATTCAAAAGCGCCGCAACATGTGATGATCTTACGGTCGGCACACAGTTGGTTGAACGGTACGTCCGCGCATAAAATAGGAACACAAAACATTCATTATTATATTTTAGATAATATTAAGAACGGCAAAGGACCCAAAAACTGCCTTGTAGCACCCCATTTTTGATTGTTACCCAGTTTGAGGATTCAGCTGTTTCTTGTTTTGCATATTATGTGAACTAATTATTTAAACTTTCTGCAGTCTTGCTGCTAGGCACGATTTAAACCATTTGTATAATAATAATAATAATAATAATAATAATTTGGTTTTCTGTTCCGCAGGACCTAATTGAGGAGTAAAATTCCATGTTCATGGAACAAGTCGATACATGAAGTTTAACGCAACAAGGGTAATAGAAAATATTTAAGTAGCCTTATGCACATGACACTCTTAAGACTAAGTGAATAGAATCAATAAAGGAAAAAAATGAATTACCTTAATTGCTTAATATTTCCAAGGATTTCCTCGACGGAATAAATGGAATGAGCCATGAGGTAAATCTTCAATTTAGATTTGAAAGCGTGTGGGTTAATGCTAAGATTCTTCTTGTAGCAGCTTATTGAAAATGGATGCTGCAGAATACTGTATACCTTTCTGTACAAGTGTCAAGGTGGTATGATGCAAATGTAGATTCTACTTCTGTCTAGTATTCACCGAGTGAAAGCTACTAACTCGTGGGAATAAGCTGCTATTATTAACAACAAAAGACATTAAAGAAAAAACGTATTGTGACCCGAGTGTCAAAATTGCCAGACTACTGAAAAGGGATCGATATGAAGTGCGTGAACTGATACCACAAATTGCTCGAACCGCCCTTTTCTGAGCAAAAAATATACTTTTTATTGCAGTCGACTTACGTCAAAAAACGTCGTAAGAGAGTGAAAGTAAGCGTAGTAAACTACTTTTCATGTTGTCAAATCACTTATTTCAGATATTGTTCTAATGGCAAATAAATCAGAATTTAGCTTTGGAACAAGCTCCTGAATATGGGCTTTCCACTATAGCTTACTGTCTATCTGAACACATATAAATTTAAACTGTTCAGTCTCACTTATCATAGGGCCGTTTTATGTGGAATCAAAATCTGAGCTTTCGTCAAATAATGTGTTAGAAATTGTAAAAACTGAGTTTTACTGTGATTTAACAACAACTTGTTATCTACAAGCCATGAACTTATCTCTTGAACTGCTTTATTTGATGTTGTTGTTGTTGTGGTCTTCAGTCCGCAGACTGGTTAGATGCAGCTCTCCACGCTACCCTGTCCTGAGCAAATCTCTTCACCTCAGAATACGTTTGGCAACCTACATCCTTTTGAATCTGCTTACTGCATTCGTCCCTTCATCCCTCGGCCTCCCTCTACGATTTTTACCCCGCACGCTTCCTTCTGATGCTAAGTTGACAATTCTTTGATGTCTCGGAATGTGTCCAACCAATTTATCCCTTCTCTTAGTCAGGATATGCCAGAAACTCCTTTTCTCCCCAATTAGGTTAAACACCCCCTCATTAGTTATGTGATCTACTCATCTAATTTTCTTCATTCGTCTGTAGCACCGCATTTGAAAACCTTCTGTCATCTTTTTATTCTGAACTTCTTATCGTCCACGTTTCACTCCCATACAATGCTAGACTCCAGACAAATGCTTTTAGAAAGGACTTCCTAACATTTAAATTAATATTGGATGTTAACAAGTTTCGCTTCTTTAGAAACGCTTTTCTTCCCAAAGCCATTCTGCATTTTATATCTTCTTTACTTCGGCCATTAGGAGTTATCTTGCTACCCAAATAACAAAACTCATCTACTACATTTATTGCCTCATTACCTAATGTAATTCCTTCAGCATCGCCTGATTTTCTGACATTGCATTCCATGACCTTAGTTTTACTCTTGTTAATGTTCATTATATATCTTCCTTTCAAGACACTGTCCATTCCATTCAGTTGCTGTTCCAGATCTTTTGCGGTCACTGACAGAATTACTATGTCATCGGCTAATCTCAAACTTTTTATTTCTTCTCCCTGATCTTTAATGCCCTCTCCAAATTTCTCCTTCCATTCCTTCACTGCCTGCTCAATGTACAGATTGAACAACATTGGGGAAAGGGTACAACCCTGTCTTACTTCCCAACCTCTGCCTCTCTTTCTTGCCCTTCGACTCTAATAATCGCTGTCTGGCTTTTGTATGGGTTGAATATAACTCCTCGCTCCCTATATTTTACCCCTGATACCTTCAGAATTTGGGAAAGTGTATTCCAGTCGACATTGTCAAAAGCTTTTTGCAAATCGACAAACGCTAAAAACGTAAGTTTCCCTATCCTTAGCCTATCTTCTAAGATAAGTCGTAACGTGAGTATTGCCTCTCGTGTTCCCACATTTCTCCTAAATCCAAACTGATCTCCCCCAAGGTCGGATTCCACAAGTTTTTCCATTCGTCTGTAAATAATTCGTGTTAGTATTTTGCAACCACGACTTATTAAACTGATACTTCTGTATTTTTCACGCTTGTCTGCAGTCGCTTTCTTTGTAATTGTTCCTGAAGTCGGAGGGTATTTCCCCTGTCTCGTACATCTTGCATACCAGGTGACACAATTTTTTCACCACTGGCTCTCCTAACGATATCAGCAGTTCAGACGGAATATCGTCTCCTCCACGGGCTTTATTTGTGTCAATATTACGAACAACATCCTTCACTACCAAGCTGGTATCATCAGCAAACAAAAATATTTTACAACCCTGTTATACTCGAAGGCATATCATTTATATAAATAAGAAACAGCAGTGGTCCCAAAATAGAACCCTGGGGAAGCCCACACTTAACTGTGCCCCATTGCGAATGTACGTCATAGCCATTTTCATCACTGCAAAGAATTACCTTTTGTTGTCTGTTGTGCACTGTCCCAGTTTTCCCAAAGTACTTAAGATTATCTAGAAGAATTACCACAATGTTTCCGTAAATATGCAACTCTGTTAACAATAAGTCATGTAAGCGTTGTGAAGTAGGTTCGCGAGTGTAGGGGCAGCGGTGTGGGCGAGGCGGGCCGGCGGCCCACGCGTCGGCGGCGGTGGCTCGCGCGTGCGCGCTCCCGGCCCGGGCGCTCCGCCGTGTGTCAGGCAGTCCCGCGGCGCGCACAGTAGCCGCTGCGCCGCCGCCGCCGCTGCCTGCGTGCCTCGCCATGCCGCCGCGGCTCACACACCTCTCCGGCGCGGCAGTCGCGGGCTTCTCGCGCCGCTAGCCGGCGACACTCGCTGTCGCGTCCTTCCGTGGTACTCTGCGCACAGACGGAGCCGACACCGCGACGATACATCACTCGCGTGCTCTTCTTGTGACTTCGTGCCGAGGTGAAATCTGCGATTGTCAAACGTCGGTGTGATCGTCGGGCATTGTGTACGCCTTAAGTGAGCCGCACTGTGTGCAGTAAACTTAAAACACAGGAAGGCTTTCACTTCATTACTATATTTTCGTGAAAATATGGAGAAAACCTGAGACCTATTACAATTAGATGAAACCGAAATGTGTCATTTGTGTTTCGGCAACACGAAATCGAAGAGGAATATAAAATTCTATTAACACGACTGAAAAACTAATCTGCCATAACAATCCACATATTTCACTCTGTATCCAGCATATTATTTATTCGATCTGCTGCCAAGTAATTTTCTTCACTGACACATACTTTTATGTACAATAGTCGAAGCAACAACACCGCCTTCCTCTGAGAGAAGCTACCATTTTTTGACACTTAATCTAGTCTGAATATCTATACAGAATCTCCAGATAAACTACCACTAAACACTGTTTCCTAGGTCAACTATCTACCATTTTTCTTCAGCACTGAAGTTCCGGATGTAACTTATACGTATATATTCCCAGAATATATAGTGTGTATTAATAATGAGGCGAAAATGCGAGCAATATCGAACCGATTACCTGAAACAGCGTCTGTTTCCCAGACGAACCAAAAATTTTACAATTCGACGGTCTGTATTTATTTCGATGATTCGTTTCGAGCCTACGAAAGTAGTTTGCGTTTTGGAGAGTTGAGGATTAAAAGCGTCTGCGCTGGAAGAGTATGTAAAGTACTAGCGGTTACAGTTCAGTGATGAAAATTCTGAAATATACAGAGTTGTTTCGAGAACTACTCCATCACATTTATCATATTAAGGAAGAATATATAACAGAAAAGGTGTTGGAAACATCTTTTTGTTACATTCCACGTCGAAGCAACTGTATAGTGACGAGACGTTCCTATTGACCTATGATAAGGTCACGATATATATATATTTCTAAGATACATCAGGCCTAGACACTATAGGCCTATCTGAATTTGCTCAGGATTATCAAGATACGTAAAAAACGCATTTCTAACGTTTAATAGTTGCAGACAATCCAAACGCACAGAATTTTCAATTGTTAATACAGACAAATATTTTGCTTTGGTGTTCTAGAAAGTAAATGATATTACGCACTGTTATAGAAAGCACCTATTCGTTGTTTTTACCTTAATCTAAGATTAAGGTGACAGTATATAAATCAACGTCAAATAATATAAATTTTCAGCCACAAGATCGAAATAAAAGAGACAATAAAGTAAACGTGAAGCGAAAACAATATAAAAGCAATATTGTTATTCTTTCTCGCTCCTGTTAATTGGAGCATTATTCGTTGTTTAATCTGTAACTCTCGACATTATTTTGAAGCTGCAGTGAAATTAAAATAGGAATAATTGGTGAAACTTACGTGAAGCGTCTTCAAGTCGACTGTTACGACTACTGTTGTCACAGAACAGGAGAAAGGTAAAACATTCCAAAGGCATCATACTCCATCAGGGTCTGTAAGTGCAAATGAAATTGCATTTCAGCATTCGTAAATCTGTCAATATACATTTCGACACCGCTTCTCATTCGCTGCTATTTTGATGCTCAGTGCGCTGCTACTGAGGCGTAGTAGGAGAGCAACAAGTGATTTACATTTAATTTCAGAACCGTTCGTTCTGCAATCTATAGCTCTGATGAAAAAACATTTTTAGAGATCAGCGAAATGAAACTTGCAGGTTTTATGGAAGAGATGTTATATACCTTCACGTCGATTGTTTCAAGGTGAAGTGACGTATTAGACAAGAAACACATTATAAAGGCAGCTGCGCCCGACAGGGATTTAAGTACAAGTGAATAGTATTTTAACATTCGTACAACTGTAACACAATACACACGACGTTCGCTAACACGGCTGATACTTTGACGGTTGGGTGCAGCTGCTGAAGTACAGTGGTATGCAGTAGTCCCAGAAGAAAATTGCTTTTTGTATCTTACTATTTAATTTGATGATCGTTCATTGTATAGTAGCTCTGATGATTTTTGGGCAGGAGTGAATACAAACGTGGCACTACCGACGAAAGGGATCTGATGCTTCAAGTTGAGTGATATCAGGTGAGGTATCGAAATGAAAGATATTCGAAAAGCAGCAGATTCCGAAAGGCATTTCAGTCCATTTGTAAATCCCTGACAGTGTTTCACGATCGATAACAGACCTGTTACTCAGTCGTTCATTTGCTAGCCTGGTGAGCAGAAGCTGGAGAGCAGTTTTTCTATTTCATTCTAATAGCGAAACATTTTTGCATTGTCCTTTGTATAGTGTGTATTTCTGAAGATTTGTTAGGTGCAGTGAAAGGGCACTTGTAAGTATAGACGAAAGTGGAGATACTTCTTCCTGCGAGATAGGGTCACAGAACGGAAGAAACAGAGGCGTAAACGACAGTGAAATGGTATTTAACCGTTCGTAAATCTGACTTAGTGGTTCACGTACGTGGACACGTCTGTTACTGAGGACTGTTATTGGTGGACTGTTCTCCCGAGATACCTCGCTTCTGTATGTCTGATGATTTGTTACGAGGTAAATCGTCAAAGAACAGAAGGAACTGAGACGTAAATGCCAGTGAGGTGATATTTAACCATTCTGCGTGAGAATGCATGCGTTGGTTAGTTTACGATAGTGTTTCACATTCGCGAACACGTCTGTATTGATGACTCTTATTGATACCTCGCGGGCGTGTATCTGATAATTCGTTCGGTGCAGTGAAACGGAAGTATTGACGAAATTGGTGTAATACTTCTTCATGTCAACTGTTACGAGGTGAAATGGAACAGAAGAAACTGCGGCGTAAACGACAGTGAAATGTTATTTAACCGCTGTAAACCTGTATGAGAATACGTGATTTGGTGACTTAGTGCTTCACGTTCGCGATCACGTCTGTTTTCATGCGTCTTATTGGTGGACTATTTTGCCGAGAGACCTCGCGTATGTGTATCTGATAATTCGTTCGGTGCAGTGAAAAGGAAGTATTGACGAAATTGGTGTAATACTTCTTCATGTCAACTGTTACGAGGTGAAATGGAACAGAAGAAACTGTGGCGTAAACGCCAGTGAAATGGTATTTAACCGTTGTAAACCTGTATGAGAATACGTGAATTGGTGACTTAGTGCTTCACGTTCGCGACACGTCAGTTGCTGCTGACTATTATTGGTGGACTGCCCTCGCGGCGCCGGAAAGCAACAAGTGATTTAGCGCGCGGTCCGTCAGGCGGCGATGCCGGCGTCGGCCGCATGCTAGCGCACCGGCGTCGGAGGCTAGGCTGCCTAGAGGCGGCGTCGGCGGCGGCGGCGACGGCGGCGGCCGTGGCGGCGGACGGTGGCGCGATGGACGCGACGGTGGACGCCAGTGCCGCCAACCTGACGGACGGAAACGCGACCGCCTCCGACCCCGAGGAGCTGTGGCAGGCGCTGGTGCGGGACCGCGCTCCGCTGGCCGCGCTGCTTCTGCTCTTCTCGGCGGCCACCGTCTTCGGCAACGGGCTGGTCATCGTGGCGGTGGCTCGCGAGCGCTACCTGCACACCGCCACCAACTACTTCGTGACGTCGCTCGCCGTCGCCGACTGCCTCGTCGGGCTGGTGGTGATGCCCTTCAGCGCCGCCTACGAGGTGGCCAACCACGCGTGGTTCTTCGGCATCGACTGGTGCGACGCGTGGCGCTCGCTCGACGTGCTGGCCAGCACGGCGTCCATCCTGAACCTGTGCGTCATCTCGCTGGACCGCTACTGGGCCATCACGGACCCGTTCTCGTACCCGGCGCGCATGACGGGGCGGCGCGCGGCCGCGCTCATCACGGCCGTGTGGGTGTGCTCGGGCGCCATCTCGTTCCCCGCCATCGCGTGGTGGCGCGCCGTGCGGCCCGAGCACGTGCCGCCCTACAAGTGCCCCTTCACCGAGAACCTCAGCTACCTCGTCTTCTCGTCCACCATCTCCTTCTACTTGCCGCTCTTCGTCATGGTGTTCACCTACTACCGCATCTACCGCGCCGCCGTCGTCCAGACGCGCTCGCTCAAGCTGGGCACCAAGCAGGTCAGTGGCCTCGCCTACCTCATTTCCGCTTTCATGAAATACACTTTCTGCCCTTCATTTATGCCGCAGAGTGCTTGACCCTAAATGATAGCAAATACCCCGAACACTTAATTTACAGAAATTTTCCCATCTTAGGCAGCGATCTTATTGTATAAATGGAAGGGTAGATGCAAAGATCGCAATTTTTATTTTATTTATCCAAGGCGACCTGTTTCGACACTCTGTGATGTCATCATCTAGTATCATTGGCATTAAAATGCTTATTATAGAGCTCCACATAAAATATAGTAGGCATACTGGATGATCTAAATCTACATCGGATACTCTGCAAATCACATTTAAATGCGTGGCATAGGGTTCATCGAACCACCTTTATATTATTCAACTCCCATTCCAATCTCGAATAGCGCGCGGGAAGGAAGAACATATGAATCTCTCCCTTTGAACTCTGATTTCTCGTATTTTATCCTGATGATTATTTCTACCTTTGTAGGCGGGAGTCAACAATATATTTTCCCATTTGGAGGAGAATGTTGGTGATTGCAGTTTCGTGCCGCAGCGATAGGCGCAGTTGTTGTAATGATTCCCATCCCAGATACTGTATCATTTCCGTAACGCTGTCTCCCCTGTATCGTGACAATACGAAACGAGCTGTCCTTCTTTGGACTCTTTCGATGTCCTCCGTCAAACCCACCTGATAAGGGTCCCACACTGGGCAGCAATAATCCATAAAAGTACGGATAAAAGTAGTGTATGCAATTTCCTTAGTAGGAAGGGTTCTGCCAATAAAACGCAGTTTCTGGTTCGCCTTTCCCACGACATTATCTACGTGTTCTTTTCAATTTAAGTCAGAAGTAATTGTAATTCCTAGGTATTTTGTGGAGTTTACGGCCTTTGACTTTATTTCAAAGCGTATTCTACCAGAGAGACTTTCTTTAGTAGTTATCTAACGAAACCAGACGATGGAAGGTATTAAACACATTTTTGACGTAAAATCATCTCTGAAATAGGGTGTGTGTAAAACATGCGAGACATTAGAAGGGAAACACGTGAAATACAGCATCGTAATTTAACATTATTCCGTAACCGTTTTCGAATGCAACTCTTAGTTACGGTAAACGTATGTGGATCTACCATTTATCAACCAGAAAATACGATAATTGTAACGTATTTGAACTATATCTAGTAAATATTTAGAACGGTATCATATGCTTTTCTTTAAGTTGCTTGCGTCTTACAGTCAAATATAAGCGACTCTATAGCAAGGAGATTACATACAGCGAGACGTGATGCCACAGACCATCAGCTCTTTATCTGTAAGGATAAGCAACCGAAAAGGGAAATATATGAATAAATAAATAGCACACATCTGAAAGATAGCTTATCTATCATAATCAACCAACACGCGAACGCAGCCGCGGGTTTAAGCTAGTATTGTCTAAATGGAAGGGTAGATGCAAAGATCCCAATTTTTATTTTATTTATCCAAGATGACCGGTTTCGACACTCTGTGGTGTCATCATCTACTATCATTGGCATTAAAATGTTTATTATTGAGATCCACATAAAATATGTTAGGTGTACTGGATGATCTACATCTCCATGGGATACTCTGCAAATCACATTTAAGTGCCTGGCAGAGGTTTCATCGAACCACTTTTCTACTAATCAACCCCCATTCCAATCTCGAATAGCGCGCGAGAAAAAGGAACATCTGAATCTCTCCGTTCGATCTCTGATTAGTTTTAGGGTTCTACCAATGAAACACAGCCTCTGGTTCGCCTTTCCCACGACATTATCTACGTGTCTGAAGTAATAGCAATTTCTAGCTATTTTATGGAGTTTACGGCCTTCACTTTTGATTGATTTATCTTGTAAATAAAGTTTGACAGATTTCTTTTCCTACTCATGTAGACGACTTCACACTTCTCATTATTAGGAGTCAATTGCCAATTTTTGCACCATACTGATATCTTATTCAGATCGTTCTGTAGTTGGTTTTGATATTCAGATGATTTTACTAGACGGTAAATGACTGCGTCATCTGCAAACAACCTAAGAGAGCTACTTAGATTTTCTCCCAAATCATTAAGTAAACGAGGAACAGCACAGGACCAACAACACTACCCTGTGGAACGCTCGATATCACCTCAATCTTCAGTTTGCAAAAGATCTACGACGCTGTTTTTGAAAAGTCATGTCCATAACTACTAATGGTTTTCCAAACAGCTAATATGCTCTACCATGGTTTTAGGTGACGTCTAGGTCACATGAAAACCTTAGGAATTAAAGATGCCAAATATTTTTATATAACTGAATTCGAAAATAATGAAAAAACACTCATATTGGGATTCGAACGACTGACTCTATGGTTGTGAGGGCTCAATGCTACCACCTGAGTTAAGCCGACAGAGCCTGCAGCTGTTGTAATTATTGTCATTTGCAAGTACTTGCAAAACTTCAAAGTTGATTTTCTCGAGAAATTTTTAGAATTGCATGGAATGGCTTTGGCTGATTGTTATTTAAGTTCGGAATTTCACGTACCATTAAAACAAAATATTTACAATACGATACTTGACAAAACATGAGGAATCATGATAAAGGTTATGTATGATAAGTGGCAATGGATGTCTTCCACGCCGCTCACACTGGTTCCTGGACACGCATAAACTGTGATTTATGGATATACCCATTAGCAGGCCACAGTATAATACCTCGGGTTGACACTGTGATGCAGTTTCACCAGTCTGCGGCGACCAAAAATGTTTCAAGCAAACAGACACCGGATTTCGCTGATACCTGCAGTGAAAGATGAACAACGTATACAAATTTCAAGTTACTATCGTCTTTCGATTCACTTTTCAGCGCCGTTTTCTGTTTTTTAGAAACGGGTCGAGATTGAGAAATTTCTTTTTTACGCTTTGGCATTTTTCTCGGTAGTTTTACTTTTCAAACTGCAATATGCACTTATTTTTCTTTATTCGTACGCTTGTTGCAAAAAAATAAATAAATAAATAAATAAAAATAAAATAAAAAATTGAAGAATGTGCATTACGTTTCGCTGTTCATAACCTCTTTGCTATTATAGTGTCAAATGTCATCGCTGGTCTTTAGTCCGAACCAAGGAAGTTAGAATACAGGGAGACGTCCTTACGCTGAAAAAGTGAAGCCTGCCTCCGCCATGTTACTAAGATTTGGAGAATTGTTAGTATTGTAGACCTAATGTTTAATGTCACTTAAAACAGGAAAAAAAAAATGTCCGGTGGTTGTGATGTGATGTGCAATGTGTTGAAAGAGTGCAAATGAGCCGTTAAAAATTAAGTTTCAAATATAATATGAGTATGTATAACTATTTATTCAAGAAAATATATTGCTTGAAAGTACATACTATACAATGACTGTCAGTGCAATTCATTGACAGTGAAATGGTTGACTTAAGGCATAGGTGTAACGGATAAATAGCATTCCACAACTGATCAAAATGGCTGACAGATTTCAACTGACGTATGTGCACTGCATAAATAATGCCATCTCTCTTTATTCTAACCTCCTTGATCCGAACTTCATACAAACTGACGACTTCCAACCACCCTGTGCAATGGGAGAGTTTTTAATACAGCGGAGAGATCGTTCTTCTCTATTGTGTAGTTTTTGCTGAAAGGCAAAATATTGACACCCACACATATAATTTTATATAAGTCGGTAACTTTCAGCTCCAATATCTCCCACCCCCTTATCGTTATCAACCCTCTACCACCATAGTGCACAAAGGAAGAATGATGCCTACTACCTCATATAAGCACTATTCGTTTGCGATGTGTAGTTCGGGATATTTGACATGGTTGTCACTAGGGTCTAGAAGTTGCGTCATTGAAGGTGTCCCTTAAAGCCACTTCTAACTGTATGTTACACTACTCAGTTCAAAGATATTCAATTACGCAGACGTAACTACGGACTTTTCACCTTTTTGTGTTGGTGTTCTAATATACTATCCAGTCCAAGAAAATCCAAAAATAATTTGGTTTAACAGTATTAATGTTGGTGAAAAAGTATGTTTTTAAAGGTGCATGTGGTGCATGAAATGAAATATCCGAATATGGCAGTTTAATCTAACGAATCAGAGATCTCGATAAAGATTATAAACTGTTTTACTTGTTTGCCATAATGAATTTTGGTTAAGCTTGTCCCTATTCGAAACTAGCCTAGTAATCATCCTCGCGAACCGATCTTCCGCCTTAGTTAACAACATCGAGAGGTATCCCGTACCTGATAATCAATAGTATGACCCTTCATTAGTTATTCAATACCGTGTTGTCACTGAAGCAAGGCCAACAGAAAAATTCATTTAATTTTCTCTCCTAAATTGTTATCGTTACTTGTAGCCTTTTTGTTCCTGGGTGAAGGCTATTACGGAATCCTTACTCGTGGTCGTATGCCATCAGGTGTTTTTCCGTTAGTACTGCTGAATTAGTCTATATGTAGGTGTTTCAGTGTTCTATAAGTCACAGAAGTGTTAGTTTAATTTAACATGGCTGCTATTGGATCAAAAGAGTTACTGAAACTGATTATAATCAACCACAGTAGTTTCTTTTCTATGAATCAATATTTTAAATATTAAATAGTTGTCGTCATTCATAAACCATTCTATTTCTTATACAAGAAATGCTTAAATCCTGCCTATCATGATTAGTGCTTATTATTGCCAGTATAATACATCACAATAAGTGAATTATGAGTGTAATATGGGACAGTAATGTTAATTGCGTTTACGCTATAATTAGCGTTTGTCACTGTTAGAATAATACATCATGGGTTGCGATAAGTAAATTGGCAGTATAATATGGGAGAGTGCTGCTAATTGTACTTACGTCAGACGGGGATCACACTAATGTTGTAATGCCTTATTAACTCAGTAATGTGTCATCATAGCAAGCACATACGAGTTCACTTACATCATTAATTGAACTCTCAGCTGGTATACAACTTTCTTTCACACAAAACTATGGATGTTTCGAAGGTTCTCAATAAGTATTTGTCTTAACACAGAATAGAACTTTCTTTCAGAAGCAAATGAATAAGTAGTTTCCTGAGGGGTGGGCATAACAAGCCGTCTCTGTGAAACATTTTACATGCGTTCTCTGACATTCCTTCGCAATCCATGATTGAATCTACATAGTATCTTGTAGCAACCTATCGAACTGACATGTTTTGGGTGTCGTCATTGAAACTACCAACAGTGACCATAACAAATTTGTGGAAATAATGATGAACAAAGTACAGAGTGTATTTGAAACAAATGCTACACTTATGTGTTCAAAAAATTAATAGTGATAGTCGTATGTGATTAACGAACTCAAAACTGTTAGCTCTGGGGAAAAACATATTGGAAAGAAACGTCTTCGTGAACTGCGGCTCAGGCTTATAATATCTGCCTTGGATACCCTAAAATCGCTTTGACTAAATAAAGCTTCCGGGTTCGACTGAATCCGTATGGCATTTTGTATCGAAATTTCTGTTCAGTTGGCCCTTATTTAAACAAGAACTTTTCCAGTAGAATTCTAAAGCAGTAGGCTGTGTCTAATAGTTTGAATGAAGAATGCCACACACGTCTGCAAATGGTACTAGAAGATCTCTACTACCATGCCCCAAATTTCATGGTCAGCGATGTGTTATAGAACGTTATACTCTGGGCCCAAACGTAATGTGGTATCTTTCACAAACAGCATGGATCCGACGGTTTCGGTGATGTGAAATCCAGCGGACACTTCTCTGATATGAAGCCATGAATAATACCAGTATGCAACTTGCAGTAGTTCCTAATTTTCAATACAAATTTGTGTGTACACGTCACTTAGGTTTGTCATCGAAAATCCGAAGATATGTTGTATCATAATAATTGTGACTAGAATGAGGATTGCTGACTGTAATTAGGACAAATTAACACCGGAGGCGCTACGCTTGTTTTATTTATAAAGCATGTTTTGTGGTTCTGTAAATGCGGACACACATTTTCGTTAATTTTGTAATGCATGTACAGAATAGAAACAGTATCCACTTCATGTGCTTCTAAACTTAGTTTGTAATTTACTTATGATGTTAAGGACTCCTGTTTACATCCCACGGCTGGTTACTCCGTCTTGCTGAATGATCTTCATCGATTTGCGATAAAGGTTACTAGCTTAAACCCGCGGCTTCGCTCGCGTGTTGGTTGATTATGACAGATAAGCTATCTTTCAGTAGTGCGCTATTTATTTATTATTATATCTCCTTATTTGTATGCTTATTCCTACACAGCAAGAGCTGAAGACATTGTAGCAGGCATAGACCAAAGATTTGATCTGTGGCATCACGTTTCGCTGTATGTAATCTCCTTGCTATAGAGTCGCAGGCCTTCAGTCCAATTTTTTAAAATATTTTTACGATTTTCAACCACCATATCCTTCACCCCCTTATAGCTATCGGGATGGAACTGCTATGGTGTACAACGGAGACTTCGGACAACAATTGCACACAGACCATTCGTTTGCATTCTGTAGTTTTCGCTGCAGATCGAAATATTAACACACACACACACACGTAGAATTTTATTTACACCGATAAGTTTCCACCCCTATATACTGCACCCTTTTATCATTATCAACCATCAGGCAACAATGCAAATAATAAAACCATTTCCAAGGAGTAAAAACAATTTTCAAAGAGTAATTATTGTTCCGCATTTCGCGTTATATTCTTCAAATTACCTAAATATCTGTTCGCTATAAAAACGTGCCTAAAACCTTCCTCGGGTATTAATTAGTAACTGTATAAATATTTAAGTATTTGCATCGTGTCGTTTGGACGTGATAAGCGTACACCGAACTGACATTCACGTTAATGTATATAGTTAAATAGCTACCTGATCGCCACACAACCGTGCCTAAAGCCTTCCACGGGTAGACATTAGTAACCGTACAAATTTTTGGCTCTTAATGTCTTGTAGTTCAGACGTGATAAACGTACACCGAACAGACATTCACGTTTATAAATATAGATTGCTTACACTCGACAAATTTTGTTCTTATAACTTTTTTTCATCGAAATATGAAGAAATAACTACATTGAGTATTTCATTCTACTGTAATGAAACTGTTAGTCGATATGTATTGCATTCCTATACTGTAAAATATTTTATTATAAATACACACGCATAATAATTGGCACAGATAGTTATTTAAACTCTTTAGAATACAGCACTAAAACAGTATCTTTTTTGGAATATTGCCATTAATATGTTAATATAAGTGAAGTATAAGGATCACTGTTAAAAATTGTCACTTTCAAGTTATCTGTGTCTTTTGTATGAACAGGAGTCATCGCTCTCGGGCGATAAACTCGATCCGAAAATCAGAGTGTCATAGAACTACATGTCACTCTTAGGAACATACTACGAATAATGCTTCATTTTATTTTGACTATGGGATTTTTAATGGAAAGCCTACTGAAATATGCAGGGTTCCTGGAAGAGATCTCAACTATTTATCCCTTCCTAACGCTAAAATGATTTTAGAGGTTAAGGTAGGTGTATCTGGGAGATATGTCATACCAGTTATAGTGTGTCAATTTCTCACCTTTTAAACAGCATTTAAAAATGGTGTAGTTATCCACTACCTGCAATGAGGTCTTAATTTATAGCATCGTTTGTCTTGAGTGACTCTTGCATTTCCCGCAAAACTCCTCACGATGAAGATACAACATGACGTGAGGAGGCAGTATACTATTATTACTGCCACCATAGTAAAAGATCTTGTAACTTTCTGGCAGTGTTCATGAACTAAACAAATTATTAGAAACTAGTTACCCCAGATTTAAAACTTTATGAACCACTCTGGTGTCGTAAACTTTTTTGTTGCAATTCCTCTTGCTTGAAAAGTCTTAAAGAGTCTTCCAATTGTTGTGCCGCTCATTTGACCAGGTGATACACTTTATACCACAATGGCGTGGGGGTTTTAAAAGTGAATTGGTTTCAGTGGCCCATTGGAAATTCATTTTCAGTAAATACGTTCGAAAAAGTCAGGAGTGATATTGCGATTTTCAGGGAGAGATAAGGGATGAAGTGTTTGGAAAGTCCTTGACTTAGTGGTCATTTGTATGCGTATTTGATGAATGAGAATGCTGTAGCTATCCTAAAGTGCAGCGTTAAATTTTGAGTACGTGAAGCCTATTCAGATTGATTCGGTTGGATCGTGCAATTTAACCCTTTCAGACTCAAGCTTGTAGGTGACGTTACGTTAGAGAGGGAAGTCTAAGATACAAAATACACACAGTAATTCATTACAAAACAGAAATTAAATTGATTTGCAAAAATTTTGCACCCATTGAACTGTCTGTTTTGGACCTCCACTATTAGTTTTTTATGATCCGCACCATATTGCAGTAACGTGCCTGCGAAAGAAATGACATAATTAAATCACTGCATGATATAAAATCAGCTGGCTGCCAGATATGATACCTTCAAATATTAAAACAAAAATATCAACACCTTGTCAACAAGTCTATCTTGCCACTATTTGAAGTCTACTGGAAGTTTTCTGACTGCTGGTACCACACAGTGTAGAAACATGGAACTAAAATACTTTGCGGACGTTACACAGTCCTTCCTCCATTGTGTGATGCAGGCCCGAACTAGCTAGCGTGCATCTCAAAGAAATAAAGCTAGCAAAACCAGAACCGCATAGTTGTCCGTGCAGTGCCTGAAAGGGTTTACGGTGGACTTCATACGGCTTATAGAAGCACAATTTATTCCTGAGATGTTCATGGAAATCCACGAAAATCTATGATTTTTGGGTTCCAACACTTGGAATTGTAGCGGTAGCTAGATATTTTCTATTCCTTTCAATCGTCACAATTTTTACCACATACTCTTAAGATAATATTTCCAAACCGTGTTTAAAATCGTTTTCGTATCTTTATCAGTTACTGAGACATAGACGTCCAAACATGTCATACTTTTTCACAAAATCACGAAACCCTATTATCAGCCAGTCTTGCACTGTAGGTCGCAAATATCTAAATAACTAACAACGACGAATTGACCAAATTTTTATAACACACCCTATAGAAAATTATCTAGAGTACCCATTTTACAGTTGTGTAAAATCCTTAACTGTTCTCAAGATATACCCGAAAACAATGATGTTTTGGTAGTTCAACTGTGAATTGTGCTGAGGGTCGTTGTTCAGGCCGCTTTGAAACTTACCATCCGATTGGAAAGAACTCTGTTCGTACAGTCGTCTGGTGATACCTGTTAGTGCAACCTCATTCAGCAGGCGAAAAAGATGGATCCACGTATGAGATCATCTATATGGACAGGCAGGGTCTATAGAAGTACCTATGAGGCACCGAAACTAATAATACAGAATTTATAACATAGGGACTGAAGGTGTGTGTTGGTCTATTTATAAGTAAAAACTCATAGCATAAGTTTTAGTTTGTACATCTTACAGATTTATATCTTCTCTCGATGAACAGGTGATATGATTTTCGCCGGCCGCGGTGGCCGAGGAGCCTGAGGCGCTCCAGTCACGGTCTGCACGGCCACTACGGTCGGGGGTTTGAATCCCCCCTCGGGCATGGATATTTGTGCCGTCCTAGCTCGTAAGTCGTTCATAAGTAGTTTGTAAGTTTAGGGACTGATGACCCCGTAGTTAAGTCCCATAGACTATACAAACATTTGAAACATTTTTTGATATGATTTTCGTTCCTGTGTAGCATCCAATTTAGCCTTTTCAGACCCAAGGTTTTAGGTGATGTGACATTAATATAGAGAGGGAGGTTAAAGATACAAACTACATATAGTAATTCATTACAAAAAAGAAAGTAAATTAATTTGAAACATTTTGTACACACACAATTGTTTGATTTGGGCCTTAACTACAAATTTTTATGATCTGCATGCCTTTGAATGATATGACATAATAACATGACAGGATGATATAAAATCAACTGGCTGTCAAATGTGCTACGTTCATATGTAAAAACAAGGATATCAACACTTGCAACAAGTCTCTCTTGCCGCCAATGTAAGTGTTCTGGAGGTTTGCCGAATTTTCCTACTGCTGGTGCCACCCAGTGTAGAAACATGAAACTAAAACACGTTGCGCATTTTACCACAGTCCATCCACGATTGTGTAATGCAGACCAGAACTTCCTATCGTGAGTCACAAAGGAATAACGCCAGCAAAGCCAGAACCGCACATTTGTGCGTGCAGGGCATGAAAGGGTTAGTGAAACAATGCAAAACATTTTTAAGGGTTTGCCGAGAAAAAAATACATTGCATAGACTTTTCGTTAAATTGATTTTAGTTCATACATAGTAAATACGTGGATAAAATTTCAAAATCTTATTTCAAGTTCATAACTGAATGATATCTCATTTTGGTCGCAAATTTGCGATCCATTGACGAGAGCATGCTAAAGAAAAGTCGAAAAACTCGCCTGCGGAAATATGATCTTTGGTGAGTTGCTATCTTGCAGAGAAGAACGTTATTCTGTCTAGATAATCCGTTTACTGTTTTCCAAAATCTGTATTCTTTATCAGGAGAGCCTAGAAAAATTATTATTTTTGTGAATCGTAAGTGCCAATTGTGTGGATGGGCACATCTACAATTTCCTTTTACGCAAAACCGAAATTTTTACGATATGTTCTAAAGGTAATCCATAAAATCCTTGAAAATGTTTGCCATAATATCACCAGTTACCAAGATTCGCTTGGTAGAAATTCCTGTATTATGCACGTAATACCCGGTCTGAGATGTGATAGTATTTTTACCGAACGTAGCGAACGTTCAGCAATGGTTCTGGGTTCCAAGGTTACGAAACTACGTTTCTAGTCGTAATTTACACAACAGTAATATTTATAAACGACACAATTTACAGTAAATAATGTCTGTGCCAGAAAATTTACAATGTTACTAGTGTTCGTTACACGTCGCTGTACCATGTCCCCATGACATACATTTTACAATTTCACAGCTATACCAGTCACATAATGTCTTAAATCTGATGTGTGACGAAACTTTTGAAGGACTCCTATAGCGTCTGCTCTTCCTGAACAACCGCCAGCAGTGACACCACTAGTTGACATTAAAGGTCGCAAATTTACGAATTCGAAGTATCCAAACATCTCGGCCGTTGCAGGGCATTGAAATAAATGCAATGGAAAGGTTATAAATTAGTTGTGGACCGTGGTACGGACCAGGATATCTTGCTTGGACCAGCGGACGCCTTAACCAATTAGGCTATCCAGGTACTCTTCGCACCCTGTCCATATTTTAAACATGTTGTGACCTAGTCGCCTTTTGTTTAGTTCTCTTCCTGATCTAGTTGTCAATAAAGGTACTAGTGCAGGATCCCTTGGCATATAAAACATTGATATAGTAGGTATTAGAAGATATTTATTGACTGAAATTTTCAATAATGAACTTTAGAACGTATGTCTGTTTCTTCTCTTCTCGCTTCTCGTGGCGTCGTCCGTATGATGCTAGCTGCGCTGACACCTAATGATTGCTAAGTTCGTAGCCGGGTTCTAACTTAGTACAGTCCAATTTCTGACTTCGTAGCTGCCTTGTACCTGCCTGATTTCTGAATAGTAACTGCTCGAGTTCTCACTAGTAACTGACGGGTTGTCTAGGCATATGTCGGCCTAGATATACCCGATTGCAGAGGGCGCGCATCTTCGGTTACTCTCTCCAGGATGCGCGGTTGTGATTGGTTTTCGGTCGATCGACGATCCACGATCCTTCTTTTACGTCTGGCGTGTGGCGCTGACTTTACGCCACAACACAACACACATTGCAAAGGCAGTGCAGCCTTCCCATTACACCCACTTGATCGTAGCTATGACCAATATTCGCGCAAGGAATCGGTCGAGTTTATCCATCCACTGTTGGGGGAATGTATAAAATTATTGATACGATGTCTATTCATTCGGACATGTCTGAAAGAACAGAGACCATATATAAAAAGCGGAAAGCTTACTGAGACAGCTGGTTCCAACTTGTTTTGTCAGAGAAATTTCAACAGCAACATATTTGCCTTTTGGTACTCCGACAGGAGAATTTTTCAGTTGGTTCGCTCTTATTCACTTATTAAAACAAAGGCTTTTCTCACATTAAATTTTTGTGGGCGAACACATAGAATGCAACCGAGATAATAAAACGTCCTGTCCCTTTTGTGTTGATTCCATCGTTACCTACGCGATTTCCTTTGCTTCCTTCTACGTCATTTAGGTGGAATATTACCAAATTTAATTTAAAATCTCTACAGAAAAAGATTGGTTTCAAATACTGAAAGAGTACTGTACCTTTACGTATTGCTTCTTTGTCCGATCTGTAGGTATACGATTTCTGAGACGCAGTGCTGCCAGGAACATTCACACAGTTGTGGAAAATATACTGTGCAGTATGTAATTTTTGAGTTTGTGTTGCCACAGGCCACAGAGGATTAGATACAGTGTGTACCGCCGAAAGATGTCTGTACGTGTGAACGAACAGACATTGCAGACGGAACAGCAGCTTCAATATTACGACACTGACGCTTGAACTGTTAATTGTTTTGATGTCAGTTGTAACTGATGTGTGTGAAATGTCTGTAGAGTCTGCGCGGCATGTCGTCTGGCGTCGTAGCACGCATATACAAACAAGTTGGCGCCGGCGAGGGGCGCCGTACTGTCCTTGGTGTTGTGTTGCGTGTGGGACACGCCAATAGCAGTTGTCACTGATCTTCCGCACCCAGCCGACAGAAGCGCTGTTTTGGAGTGCGTTGTGTACTACGACACCCATACCGCCATTTTCTTTCTTTTCTTCTATTTCAAGCGTGAATGTTTTGAAATTTTAGCATGTTCGAAATATACTGTGTTCTCGTTTTATTTGAGGTATGCGTTCTTGTTGACGAACAACAGCTAATTTGTTTGAAATAATATCAGGCTAGGTAGTAACTCATCGTAATGACGCTCGCAAGTTGAAAAGACAGTTTCCTTTCCCTTTTTTACTCTTGCTGTGAAGATTAGAAGCACAGTCTAACATAACAGTCTCGACACTCATTGGTGTAAAATCTGTTCTGACAGTTAAGACGACACTAGCGCTCCAAGCGGTGAGCAAGGGAGCCGCCTGTTAACGTCATATATATCGTATGAATAACACTTTATTCTCGCACCCTTTTCTACGTAATTCATGATACGTTTTATTTTAGGTTTTACTCTAATATCTGACGAAACGGATGGTGCATGAATAAAAGTAATGGAACTAAAACAGATGAATAAAATGATGGAAGCTAGTACGCAGAAACATGTGTATCCGAATATTTTTGCAGCTTTCCCCATTGAAACGGAAGTAATGTAAGCCTAAGAAACGTACTGTGTAGCTCCATATTAAACGCGTATGAAACGCATAAAATTTCTTTTAATTTACTTATGTGTTTTAGTTTTTAGGACAACTGTTAGAAAAACTACGACTTTCGTCTTTCCTATTGTTCTGTGTCGGACGAGATGCTTTCAACTAACAGTTGAAAGACGTAGAAAACTTGTTTATAGTTGAAAGTTTGCCGGCCGCGGTGGCCGAGGGGACTGCGGCGCGCCATTCACGGTCTGTACAGCCACTACAGTCGGGGGTTCGAATCCCCCCTCGGGCATGGATGTTTGTGCCTTCCTTAGTATTAGCTAGTTCATAAGTAGTTTGTAGGTTTAGGGTCTGATGACCCCGTAGTTAAGTCCCAATAGCTATACGAACATTTGAACATTTGAAAGTTTACGAACTGTCTTTCCTAGGTTTACGTGCATAGGTCAGAAAGAAAGGGAGAGTATCACCACTGACGCCCAGATGTGAGTTTGGTGTTAATATATTCTACAAATATTAGGTATTTACCGATTTCCCTAGATGGTTTCATCTTATTTTCCGAACTTTCAATTTTTTACTAAAATACGTAGTTGCCTGTACACACCACGAGCTATTTTCTACTCCCAAAAAGGTAAAAAAATCACTATTATATACAAATATATGCCATTTTCAGGTAAATCGTAACGGAAACTTTTCAGCAGAATGATTGTTATTTACCTCTCAGTGCCCGTAGGAAATATGAAAACAGACAAATGAGGTAATTTTTGTGGTTGTTGCTACATGTCATTGCGCTACAAGCGTTTCCCGTTCCGGAAAGCATCACGAAAACGAATATAAGCAACGAGTAACCCCACGTACACCGCTTGAAATACCGCCAACTCAGTAGTGTCCACTGATGGCCGCTAGGTGCGCTGCTGTCGCGGTGGGTAACAAATATTTTCTCGAGTGTCGTGACTGGTATGTCAGACTGTGCTAGAGCCTCCTACACCTACGTTTAAAGACCTCTTACTACAGAGCGAGCGAGGTGGTTCAGAGGGGAGTTAGTGACACTTGCGCGGAGTGACACTTCCCCAGAGAGGGAATTTGTTGGCACTTGCCCGGAGCCCCGGACACTGCAGGTAGTGGACAGCGTGTTCAGCAAGTAGGTCACACCGGCCTGTCCGCCGCAGGTACCTTCGGACTCGCTAGCCTTCTGGGCTATGAGAGATCGTTGAAAATGGAACGTCGTAACGAAGCACAACACGGCCGATTGTAAGCGCAGAAGTGAAAACAATATGCTGTGTTCAGAGGAGCGATCATATTTAGTTTCGGCATAGATTTGTAAACATACATCATATACGGCGAAGTGTATGCCAATAATGTTTGCACCAAGTTAAAATAAATAAATAAATAAACTTTAGATGGAATGGATTTTAATATTTTATGAAAAATGAATGTTACTCTAAAATATAGACCCATTAAAATTTACCGGCACCATAACCTTTCCACTTCTTGCTTATATGAGGCTACTTCTTGTAATTTAGACTCCAGGGATCCCTTTTTCTTGCATTTCCTGAATACAGATTTACTCACGGACTTCTTGAGGAGGAGCAGTTCTCCGGATATCTGAGTGTAATCGTACGCCTATTTCCTTAGAACTCTTTGTTTGTAATGAAGAGAAGTTCAGTGCACTACCTAATTTATATTTATAGTGACGACAGGCAAAGTAATTGTAAATTGTTTCACTTCAGTTGTCCCTGTTTCAGATTATACTAAATTCGTGGTAAAAATTGTTCACATTGATGGTGACAGAAATCAGAAGTTATATTTGCCTCATTCACTTACACATTTCATTTACATATTTGTATTTTGAATACAGCCAAATCGTTTTGCGATCTAAGAGAAAAATCCTGATTTGTGAAATAGTCTAATTTTTTTTCTTTAACTGAAGTTGTAGAGTGGAATCTTCCGGTAAAATGAAGAGTAACTGTTTTTAATGTGATGAAAGTAGCATGATGGTAGGGTTAGACACGGCAACATATTTGTGCTGGATGTGTAATACGTTCATTTTACGCTTAGTTGTCTAAATAAAAAGTCATCATATTTTAGCAAAGATATAACTTTCCAAACATTTTCATTATAGGAAACAGATTTTTGGTTACAGGAGAAACGCTCAACGAATCAATCTGTAGTTATATCTAGTTACTATATTGCTCCTCAGCTAGTAAAGGTTTGTGCAGTTTTACTGATTTTCATTTTACTTGGCCAGTGTGAAAACTACAGTCTACAACTGTCAATTATACACCTATAGCGTGAAGACTACGTTATTAATTTCATAGTGAAATTCGTCTCGTAGACCTCTATTTCCTGAGTGCAAATTTGCAACTCAGATTGTGTCGCTGTTTAGACTTGCTTATAAATTCTGCTTTTCTTTACGCAAATACAAAATCGAACATTGTTCCTTTAGCCCTCCTTTCGAGCCCTCCCAGGAAAACTAGTGTGTGTGTTTTCCTTAGATTAGTTTAAGTAGTTTTTTTTAGAGTCGATTTAAATTTCCTCCTAAATGGCAATAAGGCTGGAACAGTCGTAAGAACTACCGTGTTTTGTACTTTGCTGTCACCTGATGTTTGCAGCATTAAAATATTAGCAGAAATTATTAATTTCATTCGTCCGTTCCCATCATGTTGAATTTCATTGTCAGCCCTTGCTACTGCTACAAAAATAAATTTGGCATGAGAGGCTTTTATGAGCCACCTTGCAGCGTTCACGGCTGCTTACTGCCGTGTTGTGAGCGCCAGCCAGCTCGCAGGAGCGGCTGTGCTCAACTTGTTAGTGCACCTGTACCTGCGAAAAGCCGGTTAGCTCGCCAAGAGCCCCGGTCCCCGTGCAAGAGTCACTCCGTGGAAGTGTTATAACACCCCAGGGGTAATATACTAGACTAGTATTCCGGAGGACAGCTCCATAAATCCATGATTTCCCTAAATAGCTCCCGAAAAATCCAGGATGCTTTCTTTCAAGGGGCACTGTCGATTTCCTTCCTCATCTGTAACTAAAACAATCCGAGCGTGTCTCTAATGACCAAGCTGTGTTTCTTCCTTTTCTTACTGTTCACTTCTATTGTATAGTAAATTGATAATTAGAGTATCTAATGAAAAAATTCCAACACAAATTTTCAGAAATGTGAAGGTTATTTCAAGAGACGGCCAACCTCTTCTTAATTTTATTGCCCACTCGTAATCTACGCTGAAAGGTCTGATATTACTAACGAGGAAAGTACTTGGGCTCGATCAATCATATCTGTATGAACGTTTGCTTACAGGATCTCTACGTACACCGCAATGTGCTGGTGGGTGTCGTTTTTATGCAAAACTCTGCAATAAAGCTCTAGATAGCACTGTAGATGTAGACGCCATACGTCATGCAGATATCTCAACTATAACTTATGTAATAATCATGTTCTCTAGCGTATTGTCATCAAAAGCCGTGATGATAGTTGCAACTCTAAACTTCTTCTCTGTTGGTAATCACTGCCACTGCTTCCACCGTCTCTTCCCACACTTACCGTAGCACTACCGCTTGCAATGATTTGTTCCTCATTATCATTCCTGTTGTTTGTTTGTTTGTATAGTCTATAGGACTTAACTACGGGGTCATCAGTCCCTAGACGTACAAACTATTTATGAACTACTTACGAATTAGGACGGCACAAATATCCATGCCCGAGGGGGAATTCGAACCCCCGACCGTAGTGGCCGCGCAGACCGTGACTGGAGCGCCTTAGTCTCCTCGGCTCTTATCATCATTATGTGTTATTGTTACAACATTATCTAACTTATGCTCATATTTCTATACCATAACAGATACGAGAAAGCACGTGAATGATTCATCTTCTACACTAATACTATCTTCACGAAGAAGGGTTCTTCAAATGTTCAAATGTTTGTATAGCTTATGGGACTTAACTACGGGGTCATCAGTCCCTAAACTTACAAACTAATTATGAACTAGCTAATCCTAAGGACGGCACAAATATCCATGCCTGAGAGGGTTTTCGAACCCCCGACCGTAGTGGACGTGCTAACCGTGAATGGAGCGCCTCAGTTCCCTCGGCCACCGCGGCCGGCAAGGGTTCTACGTAACTTCATCTCAACTAATCGCAATACATTAACAGGATTCATTAGCAATCGCCGCCCCACCTGACGCTTCACCTCACAAACAAAACCACAAAACGCAGCTTCGGAAACACACCGCACCGTCCCTACTGGTGAACCGACAGGTCAAAGTGCATTGTGGCAAGGCACACGCAGAGGCCTCTAACGGACGACTGCACAGTTTTGCAAATGCGGGATATCACTAGTGCAATAAGGGATCTTTGAGGACTGACATGATCGGAAACGTCAGATACACAAGAGGACGTAGGTTATTCAAAATCACCACATTATTATAAGCAGGAGACAGGTTGACGATGGAAAAGTGCCAGACAATCACCCTTCGGAGCATACGGAGCAGCCGGCTGCCATCATATGTAAAATAAATAAAAAAAAAAAAAAAAAAAAAAAAAAAAAAAAAAAAAAAAAAAAAAAAAATAGATAAAATAACAAAAAAAAGCGTAGGGTTTAACGTCCCTTCGACGTCGTGGTCATTAGCGACAGTATTCAAGATGCCGTCGCCCCCTCTCATGTTAGTTCCGTGACAGTACCGATAGCTAGTACTAGTAACACGAAAACTAGTTTCTGACCGGAACCCGAAGCCATATTTTCCGTTTATAGCGGGAGATCGTCTTAACTACTATCAGGGAAATCGAGATTCGAGTCCCGGTCCAACACAAACATCCATGTGACACCAACGATTGTTCATCAATATCCAATATAGATAACGATACAGAAATCCGCAATCTGAAAATTAATTTGATTTAAGAACTGTGAATCTGAAGTGAATATAGTTTTATGAACTACAAACGTACCATTTCAAAGTCCAATCTTCGAGGTAGACGAGTGTAGCGTTACGCAAAGTGTGATTCCACCAAACTTCGTAGGCAGGGACAGCTAAATACCCAGTAGAGTAGCAGGTCACATTGTTTTCCGTGTACAGTCCAAAGGAAAGGTAAATTGTGTTAATGTTAATTTGTGTCTCTAAAGTTAGAAAATCGCTATTTCTTGCTACGTTTTACTACTGTTATGTCTCGTTCCGAAAAGTATTGACGGACGTTACATCAGAATTTGAAGTAAAATAGAAACAAGGTAGGAAAAAGGTTTTCGTAAATCAAAATTTACAAATATCACTTATATACCGTCATTTTTATGTCAAACTTGTGAATACTTTGTACAGTACACCTGAAAAAATACAGCATTTTGACACTTGTCCAATAAATCTGTAATGGAGTAAAAGTAGTTACGTCTTTCTCATCGCATTTTCTCGTCAACATAAAAGGACGTCTCGTTCATATTGCTCCCATCCAGCCTTCAGGGTTAGCCAGCCGCGGTGGCCGAGGGGACTGCGGCGCGTCAGTCACGGTCTGCACGGCCACTACGGTCGGGGGTTAGAATCTCCCCTCGGGCATGGATATTTGTGCCGTCCTTAGTGTTAGCTAGTTCATAAGTAGTTTGTAAGTTTGGGGTCTGATGGCTCCGTAGTTAAGTTCCATAAGCTATACAAACAATGAACATTTGAACCTTCAGGGTTTTTTCCTGGCCACATTTTAAGGCAGATGTATTACAATTCATCCAGAGCATTCTCTTATTCTAAAACGAACATCCAAATTTTATAATAAATGTATTCCTAATTGCCAATATGAATCGGTATCAGCTGTACAACCCAGTCAATGGTAACATACGAAAATTATGTGGTGGGTCGGGACTCCAACCCTAATTACCTTCTGAAACTTCCTGGCAGATTAAAACTTTGTGCCGGAACGGGAATCGAACCTGGGACTTTTGCCTTTCGCGGGGAAGCGCTCTGCCGATAGAGCTATTCCGACACGTCTCACGATCCGTCATCACAACTTTAATTCTGCCAGTACCTCGCCTCCTACTTTCCAAACCTCACTGAATTTTTATTCGCAATCTGAGAACGCTTCCTGGGTTCACCCAAACACCCGTATGTCACACATTGTCTTCTGCCCATGACTGATAGCATAATCCGTTACGTAATTAACAGTCAAGAAAAACATTTCTTACTAGTAATGTTGTTTGCCTTCCTTTGGCTGAAATACGACAGGCAGTGTACGTGTTTACTAATACCAGAAATATATTTGAAATGAGAATATGAATCATATCTCACTGATGATAAATTTGTGCAGGATCGGCACTCGAATCCGGGTTTCCTGCTTGCATGACTGAAGGAAATTTGCATCGGTTACTACGTTAAACATGAACGGTACAGATCGTACTTAAGCTGAATCAAGGCAAGCGGTATTTGCAGTAAACGTCTTTTCCGGTGCAAGAGTTTAGGAACACTCATGAACAGCAGACAATATGTGGCATATGGAAGTTTGCGTCGGTACGGCCTCCACGAATAGCGTAATGCTTACCGTGACCTCTCACGATGGGGGAAATCCGGGATAACTTCGCTGTGTCGCCAATGAATTGAGCTGATGTAGTGTATCTGCAATTCTAAATGCATTTCTTCTATTATTGGCAGCTGTAATCGCCACAGGAACATTCAACGTTTGGCTAACATGCAGAGCAATAACATCGACAGCTGTTGAGAGATATATAACAAATAAAATTATCAAAACAGGGGGTTGACCCACTGTACTATACAAAATAGATTAGATCACTCACACAAAACCAAAGAAAAAAGGAGAGTCCGCAATCTTTTACTGAAACTCGAAATTTAGTTCTAATTTCAATGCGAGAAGCTTATAATAGTTTGCACAATGAAACACATAAGGTAAACGGAAGAAATTCTGGTTATCTATGAAGTATACTAGCAGAAAAACACAATCAATACCTTCACTACCCGATATCTGTGTTGTTGCTACGGATGACAGAGAGCTCTGTTAAGGCAGAATTGCTAAGCGCAGCTGTCCGAAATTCATCAAAGAAGACGAAGCAAATACTCCAAAATTCGAACCAAGAACAAAATGTTCAAATGTTTGTAATCCTATGGGACCAAAATACGTTCTTCATCAGTCCTTAGTCTTACAAACTACTTAAACTAAGTTAAACTAACCTAAGGACAACACACACATCCATGCCCGAGGGAGGATTCTAACACCCGACGGGGGAGGCCGCGCGATCCGTAACTTGGCGCTCCAGACCGCTCGGCTACTACCGCGCGGCTCGAACTAAGATCAACCGCCATTATGCGTAATTTAGATGTAGATAAATCACGTAATTGAAGCAAGTCTCCCGACTTATATGGTATACCAATGGAATAGCTCCATACCTAGCTATCATATATTGGATAATCAAAAAGTCAGTATAAATTTTAAAACTTAATAAATCACGGAATAATGTAAATAGAGAGCTAAAAATTGACACACATGCTTGGAATGACATGGCGTTTTATTAGAACCAAGGGAAAAATAGTTTAAAAAAATGTCCGACAGATGCCGCTTCATTTGATCAGAAAATCAATAATTAGCATAACAAATTAAGACAAAGCAAAGATGATGTTGAATGGCGTTTTATTAGAACCAAGGGAAAAATAGTTTAAAAAAATGTCCGACAGATGCCGCTTCATTTGATCAGAAAATCAATAATTAGCATAACAAATTAAGACAAAGCAAAGATGATGTTGAATGTAAACGAAGGCTTCCGCGGCCGTTGTCATTTTTGATAAAACTCTTCTGGGTATTGGACCGCTGCAACAATAAAATAAGAGATGTCCTAGGCTCAATGAAAACTGGTAAGTTGCATACTGCTGGAATCTACGAAACCGGCTGTGAGTGCGGTCAGGAGTACGTTGGAGAAACTGGGCGGCCGATTAACACAAGCCGAGCACGAGAGGTACATTCGGCTGGGACAGCATACGAAGTCGGCAGTAGCTGAACACCAGGAAGATTGCGGCAAACAGATATGTTTCCAGGAAGTCACTGTACTGGCAAAACAACCCTACACTTTGAAGAGGAAAATCAGGGAAGCAATATAAATAGCCAAGCCACCCGGAAATATGAACAGAGAAGACGGGTATAGACTTCCCGCGTCTTGGTTGCCAGCAGTAGCAGCGCTTCGCGACGATACCGCGCGCAGTGCAGTCCATAGGGACCCGCCCGGAGACAACAGCGGCCGCGCGTACACAGAGCAAACAGCACGCTCTAGGCGGCGCTAGGCACCAGTGCAACGTCACTGCTACCACCGCTCCTCATTCGCCACTTTCAACCAATGGCAAACATTAAACACCAATCCTGTACTTCCTATTCCACCAATAGAAAGAAATAAAGCAAACACCAATGATAAGAGCTCTGAAACCACCAATCATAACTGGCAACATTTAATATTTAAGACACCAGCTTTCCCTCATCCAGCAGTAAATGTAACACCCAGAAGATAGCCGCTTGCAATAGTGGCCGAAACGTCGGTGAAATATTTGATATATTGACGATGCGGTCCAATACCCAGAAGAGTTTTATCAACAAAGATGATGTTCTTTACAGGAAATACTCAACATGTTCACCATCATTCCTCAACAATAGCTGTAGTCGAAGAATAATCTTGTGAACAGCACTGTAAAGCATGCCCGGAGTTATGGTGAACCATTGGCGTCGGATGTTTTCTTTCAGCATCCCTAGAGATGTCGGTCGATCACGATACACTTGCGACTTTAGGTAACCCCAAAGCCAATATTCGCATGGACTGAGGTTTGGGGTCCTGGGAGGCCAAGCATGACGAAATTGGCGGCTGAGCACACGATCATAACCAGACGACGCGCGCAAGAGATCTTTCACGCATCTGGCAATGTGGGATGGAGCGCCATCCTGCATAAGAATCGTACGTTCCAGCAGGTATCAACCAGGCTTGAACTTTGTTGTTGTCGTTTCTTTCGGTTCTAATAAAACTAGCAACACTATTTATTTCTAATAAAATTCCATGTCATTCCAAGCATGTGTGTCAATTTTTACCTCTCTATCTACATTATTCCGTGATTTATTAAGTTTTCAAATTTATACTGACTTTTCGATCACCCGATACAAACGCTCACTCAGCGAAAGTTCCGAACCCAAAGACTGTAAAGATGCACGAGTCACTCCAATTATCAAGAGAGGCAATATGAGTGATCAGCAAAGTTACAGGCATATATTACTGACAAAGGTTCGCAGAAGGATTTTAGAACTTATATTTTCGTCAAGCATGAAAAACTATCTCTAAGAGTACGATCTATTGACCCATAGTCAACACGGATTCATAAAGTATTAATCTTGTAAAATCCAGATAGCTCTTTGCTCACAAGAGTGCTATCGGCAAGGGATCTCAAATCTCTTCCGTATTTCTAGATTTCCGGAAGGCTTTTGACACTGTACCTCACCATCGTCTTCTAATCAAATTGCGTGCTTATAACGACATAGTTGTGTGATTGGAATCCCGATTTCCTGTCAGATAGGACACGGTACGTTGTAATTGTTGGAAAGTCATTGAGTAAAACTGATGTGATATCGGCCATTCCCGAGGGATTCCTTATCTTTACAAACGATTTAGAAGACAATTTTAGCAGCTCTCTTACTGTTCACGGATGATGCTCCATTTATCGGTTTGCAAAGTCACCAGAAGAGCAAAAGCAGCTGAAAAATAATACTGAAAAACTGACCATAAGCAATGACAATTGTCAAGTTATCCATATCAGCCCTAACAGAAATCCGTTAAACTTCATTTACACGGCAAATGTTCAAATGTTCAAATTTTTGTAAAGCTTATGGGACTTAACTACGGGGTCATCAGTCCCTAAACTTACAAACTACTTATCAACTACCTTATACTAAAGACGGCACAAATATCCATGCACGCACCAAGTTTTAAACTACTACTTTTTTACTACTAATTGTATTGCCAAGATACCTCACAGACGTACAGCCCTTATAAAAATGAATATATACCTGAAAAATTGCAGAATAAAGAAACACCCGCGCAGCGCCGCGTTTTCAGCTAGTAAACATTATAATTTAGTAGGTAGGTAGGTAGCTTAGGGTTTTACGTCCCATCGACAGCGTGGTCATTAGAGACGGAGCTCACGCTCGTGTTTTTTTTTTTTTTTTTTTTTTTTTTTTTTTTTTTTTTTTTTTTTTTTTTGGGTAAGGATGGGGAAGGAAATCGACCGTGCCCTTTGAAAGGAAACATCCCGGCATTTGCCTGGAGTGATTTAGGGAAATCATGGAAAACCTAAATCTGGATGACCGGAGGTGGATTTGAACCACCATCCTTCCGAATGCGAGTCCAGTGTCTTACCACTGCTCCACCTCGCTCAGTATAATTTAGTCGGAGGTCACTTATTCTTGCAGTATTTCGCGCTTGCAGAACACGAGTATTACTGTATTCATCTTCCATGCATTAAATGTTTCAGACATATTCGCTTTTTCAGAAACTTTCGTTTAAATTCTAATTCAAATTTTAATTAGCATAAGATACTGCCTAAACTAAAATATCCCCGTAGTTGATGGAGTAGGTATCAGTCTGATGGCATTTTTGACAGTACTCATGCAGCGGTGTTGTGGGGATGTTTCGCTGCAGCCCCGTCTGTCTGCGAAATGCAGGACTACTCTGCGTTACGTCACTCACGCTGTAGCTGCCTCCTCTGCCTTTCGCAGCTACTGATGAGGCGGCTCGCTTACCCGTGTTTCAGCCGCCGAGATCAAAGTTTCTCTCGTCTCGTGCCGTCTACCTTTGTATCTTCTCCGGCTGTATGAGAAGAAAATATGCCCTTTGCGATTATTTACGTGCTCCGGCATCTGTTTCACTGCCGTCGGAACGACTACCTTGGCCTTGTTTTTGTTTAACTCAGCTCTTATTAGGTATCCCTCTTTCGGACAGCACCTGTCGAATAATGGAAAACAGCTACAAAAGATTTAAATTTATGGACTTACTGCCTTTTGTTTCCCTTCCAACACGGCCAACAAAGGCGACTTTATTTCATTCATTGTTTTTCATGTAGACAGTAAAACGTTTTGTGCACATACTGAAATAAATTATTGCCTTTAAATTCACTGAGAGGTCATTACATTGCTGTACATGCACTTTATGTTTGTACATTAGTCTACATACATTTATTTTACGTTGCTCGTTTTTGCTTTGTTTTAGTCTTCTCTGCATCTCATTCTGCTATTCCTAACTACTAACATAAAAATGTCAATGTTTGTTCGTCTGCATTTTATGCGCTACCATACTATGCATCCGGTCTTGATAAAATTTTGCTCACTTGCTTTTCAAAACAAGAGGGACGATGCTGTCGATATATTTCCGGCGGTGCGTGGCAATGGGAACTTTACAGCTTACTTCCACACCGTTTTTATGGATTGCCATGACATATGGCTCCTGGACATACGTATTCGTGGTGAAGTTTTTATAGCTCACAAGCCACCGTATGTTGTTCGGCGGAGAGTACCCTGCAGTAAACATCAACACTGTTTCGCCGTTTGCATGAAAGTTGGCAGATATATGTAATTTTTTCATAGACTTTAGGGAGGAAAAGTTGGGGTGAGAGAAAAAGGCGGAGAAGGGAGGTCACAGAGAGATATTGAAAGGATGATTTCGAGGGGGCTTCGAGTTAAAGCGATACACCCAGACAAGATGAACGGAGAGAAATAGGAGTAAGTAAGACAGAATTGGGGGTAGAGGGTGAATGATGAACAAGTGAGAGGAAGAGATGAAAAGAGAGTTAGGTGAGCAGCAGAGAGAGGAGATGGAATAATCAATATGTTCAGAGGTTTATAAACCAATTAGACCAAATTACTATGGTCATCAGTTCCTAGACTGACAAATTACTTGAACTAACTTACACTAACGACATAACACATATACACATCCATGCACGTGGGAAGGACTCGAATCTTCGGCGGGAGCAGTCAGACTGTCCGTAGCATGACGCCTTAGAACACACGGCTACTTACCTGTGATGGCAGATTGGACTGAAAGGTTACAATCTAATATTTCAGAGCTCGATCAGAGGCGTAAGGGCTATGATATGAAGATTAGCATTTCCAAAACGAAAGTGACGTCTGTGGGAAAGAGGTTTAAACAGATTGAGTGCCAAACAGCAGGAACAAAGTTAGGTGATCAAAAAGTCAGTAAAAAATTGAAGACTTAATAATTTGCGGAATAATGTAGATAGAGAGGTAAAAAGTTGACACACATGCGTGGAATGACATGGGATTTTATTAGAAGAAAAATAACAGTTCAGAAAATGTCCGACAGATGGCTTTTCATCTGATCAGAAAAGCAATAATTAGCATAAAAAATTAAGACAAAGCAAAGATGATGTTCTTTACAGGAAATGCTCAATATGTTCACTCTCATTCCTCAACAATAGGTGTAGTCGAGGAATAATGTTGTGAACAGCACTGTAAAGCAAGTCCGGAGTTATGGTGAGACATTGGTGTCGGATGTTGTCTTTCAGCATCTAGAGATGTTGGTCGATCACGATACACTTTCGACTTCAGGTAACCCCAAAGCCAATAATCTCACGGACTGAGGTCTGGGGACCTGGGAGGTCAAATATGACGAATGTGGCAGCTGAGCACACGGTCATCACAAAATGACGCGCGCAAGAGGTCTTTCACGCATCGAGCAATACATTTGTTTTCATTTTGGTTCTAATAAAAACCCCATTTCATTCCAAGCATGTGTGTCAATTTTTGTCTCTCTATCTACATTATTCCGTGATTTATTAAGTCTTCAAAATTATACTGACATTTTGATCACCCGGTATTTTCACACAGGATGCCAAAATAGTGAAAGAAATTGCATCAAGGTGTAGCAAATCTAGCGCAGTCAGTGCTCAGCTACGATCTACTCTCTTCTGCAAGAAGGAAGTCAGTACCAAGACTAAGCAGTGCAACTTTGTTGTATGGGAGTGAAAGCTGGGTGGATACAGGTTACTTAATTCATGAGGTTGGGGTTACAGATATGAATGTAGCAAGAATAATTGCAGGTACTAGTAGATGGGAACACTGGCACAAGAATGTCCATAAAGAGGAAATCAAAGAAAAACGTGGAATGAACACCATAGATGAAGCAGTTAGAGAAAACAGGCTGAGATGGTGGGGTCATTTACACGCATGGAAGGAGCAAGCTTACCTAAGAAACTCATGGTCTCGGCAGCGGAGGGTAAGAGGAATCGAGGTAGACCAAAGAGAAAGTACTTTCATTCGGTGAAGAATGATTTTGAAGTAAAAGGTGTAGCATTAGACGTGGCATCAATGTTAGCATTGAAAAGGGGTTCATGTAGGAATTTTATTCTACAGACTGATCGCTGAAAAGCGAATCAGTCTAATGATGATGATGACGATGACGATCATGGATCTTACAATGAGGTGGGGGCAGCCAATCGGAATACGTCTAGGCAATATTCGAGCAATTTCTCGTGGGAATGCGATATGTTACACCATATGTCATCTTATCCCACCCATTCCACCTAGTCATATACTAGTTATGAAATTTCTTAGCACCTCAATAACTACAGCCATGACCCAGCCATCATACAACCGTGACAGCCATTAGGGGCCCCTCATACGACCACTCCTAACCTCGCAATTTAGGACGAGCTACAGAAAACATTAGTTTGAGAGCATCTTGCTAAAACAGCTAGATGTGGGGATTGCCGCCAGTCAGATACGTCGCATAACTACCGCTGCCTAACCTGCCAGCGCCTTTAAAACTTCATGCATGGAGACTATCAAGCCAACACCATCTGAAGACAAGGCCTGTGCACTGGCGTACCGCGTCAGGCAGAGTACGCGGTGATCGCGTAGCTCACTGGCTGGCCGATGTGGCACGGCCATCACCGTCTAGATACAAGACTTCACAAGAAGTCCGTGTCACGCCACACCGATAGGCTGGCATCGCTAGCTGAGTGGCTGGCCGCTGGGGCCCAGCCCACTGCCTCGTAGCGTAATCCAGTGAGCTTGCGGTGGCAGCCTATCGGTGTGACGTGACACGGACTTGTTGTGAGGCCTCGTATCTAAACGGTGTTGGTCATGTACGCACTCTGCCCCACTTCACATTTCACTCGCTGAGACGTGCACGTTAAGTTTTGTTCATTCTGGTCGCCTTCCAGTTTTTTACCCAAGCTATACTTTTAAATTTCTGTTGTTGAATTGTTGCCGTCAATAAACTCCTTAATGTTCAGTAAATGCTTTTACCTGTAAATTTATGGTTATTGTATCCGCTATAAATGACCAATTTTATGGAAAAAAAAAATAGAATGGAGGAACAAGCGCATACGAAATATTGTTATGGCTGTATATAGTGATTGAACCGTGACTGAGGGTGATGCTTGCGCTGAAATTAGGAAAGAAACGTAACAGAAGTATTCGTGCATTTCTGAAATCATACGTCTCACAAGGGTGGTAGGCTTTTTTTTACTCCTTAGTTTTGGCTAAGAATTTCAAAAAGTTGACACAACAGCCCATATCAGATTTTAAAATAAAAATTGCACACAGTATTTAATGTGTCAATTTTTCCGTCCATAAGTAAGTTAAAAACAAGAATACGCCGTTGGTAGCTGGCGTTCGCTTATGACAAACAACGAAGTTACTACATAAGGGTAGGAAGCTTTTGTCTGGTATTTATCGTGCAATAAGTTTTCCTAACACCTCTCAACGTCTTGTGCCTGCACTGCTCTTCATCTCCACCCATCACTTGATAAAATCGTACTGCAAGAAGTTTTAAAATAGTTGTAGATAGATACTGATGACACTGGAACAGTAAACAAAGTATTCTCTGTCTCTACATGATGAACTTTTAACTTACGTATCACTTGTCAATATTGGGAAAAACGTATTATTGACACATTTTCAAATGGACGATCTTTATAACGACATCCCTGCTTTCAAAGAAGGACTGAATGCAATAGTACAGAGCAAAAACGTAACGACGCTACAAAAATGACACACTACAAAACCGTAATCTTCCTAATTTGCATTGGTTGAGAAAAGAGTAAGAGAGGGTTGTACCCTTTCCTCAGTGTTATTCAGTTTGTACATTGAGCAAGCTTTCAAGGAAAGCAAGCAGAAATTTCGAGAAGGAATTAAAGTTTAGGGTAAAATAAAAATTTTGTAGTTTGCCGGTGACACTGTAATTCTGTCAGAGACAGCAAAGTAAATACAAATTCAAGTGTTTGTTAAGCTTAAAGGACTTAACTGGTCATCAACAAACATCCATGCCCGAGGGGAGGGGGGGGGGGGACTGTGACTGGCGCGCCGCAGAACGCTCGGCCGCCGCGGCCGGCGAAATCAACTTAAAAGTTGGGTATTCCGGCACACAATTTTAATCTGCCAAGAAGCATCAAAGTTCAGAATGCTAAATATATGGCGCGTCATATGACTTTTTACTTTTGAGTGCAGAGTGGATTAGATTAATACTTATTCCATAGATCATGAATACGAGATTTTGTAATGATTTGATATGTGTCAGTTTAGTAAAATATATCATTTCATGACATACATGTTTTATTGTTTATTTCTTGTTAAATTATTAATTTCTACGCAAAAATTCATCTACTAATTAGAAGGAGTTGTAATTAAGAAATTGTTCCAATTTGTTTTTAAATACCGGTTAACTTTCTATGAAGCAATTGATGTTATATTGTTTGTCGCCATAGACTTTTCTGGCAGCATTATTCTTTACCAAAGATGGATTTAATCTTAAGGAGTGTAGATCAGTGTTTTTCAAACTGCTTGAGGAGTCGCAGTTACACCATAGAACAACTTGCTCAGTGCTTGTCAGAATAGTAATTCCTTGTTAACATTAATTTTAAACTGAATAGAACGTTGTACATCCTTTTATAATACACAAATAAATAGACCCAAAGACTGAAGAACTTTTTCAGGAATCAGTTTACAGCTAACTATACAAGTTGCTGTAAGTAACTATTGATAAATTCGACCAAAATACCTGTGTGTGTGTGAGTTGTTTTTTATATTTATTTTTATTTATTTTTTTAACATATTGACCACAATGGGATATTCCTTAACGAGTATAATTCCGTTATAAGTCTCTCCTGAAATCAGTAACACTCGTTGTACCAAATATACTTGTCTGTGTCTGAAGTCAACTAAATGTAGAATGTCGTGTATTTCAGAAAGTACAACAGAAATTCATACTATCAAATATAATGCTGTACATCATTATTACAAGAAAGTATCAACAACAGAAAAAATTACATTCGTTGGTTTTGAGATATCTCAAATAGTAGCATTACGGCTTTGGGGAGGGATCACCAAATGATTTTACTTGTTAAGGGGGGAGGGCGTATTGAATAAAGTTGTGAAACAGTGGTATAGATATCCTTTATCCTAGGGTTGTAGCTTTGAACATAGCTGTTGCTTTTGATTTGGATTGGGCTGTTAATAAAAAATTTCATAACGGGATATCATATTGTGAAGTTGCTGTGAACATCCCTAGTTCCTTAAATGCCTCCAGGATGAGCTTGTATGGGCTCCGGGGATTAGTCAAATTCAATCTTTTTTACCATAAATACGTTTTTTCTCAATGTTGTCTTACCCCAAAACATGAGGCCATATGAAAGCAGTGAATCAAAATAGGCACAGTAAGCTAATTTATTGTGGTGTTTGTCACCAAGATTTTGAATAGCCCTAATTACATAAGTTGCAGAATTCTAATTTTTCAGTAGTTCGTCAATGCACACACCTAAAAACTTTGAATATTCTACCTTTGGCACAAGCTTCTGTTAACAGACTATATTTATTAAAGGCGCCATACCGTTTACCTTAAGAAACTGTATATACTGTGTTTTATCAAAATTTTACTGAATCCATATGTAGGGAATCCCTTAAAAATTTTCTAAAAGACATAATTTACAATGTCATTTAATTATTGTATGTTGGATGTGATAACTACTAGTACCTGCAAGATTAAATTGCTATGCATTCACGTGAATATAGTATGGCGAATCGTCAACGTATATAAAGAACAGCAAAAGACTCAGGGCCAAAATATGCGAGATACAACTTGACAGCTCCCCAGTCTGAGGAATTAGCTCATTTTTGCAGTTTACCTGAACCACTAATTTCAACTTTCTCCACTCTTCTACTTAAGTGTGAATTAAACCATTTGTGCACTGCCCCACTAATACCAGAATGCTTAAGCATATCTAGATGAATTCATCACATGTACACTTCTCGTTTGTCGTACAGAAGACATTAGAGATCAAACATCCAGCACGAATCTGTTGGCTTGTCAAGCGTTCCGTCTGCTATACAGTATTTGTGTCTGAACAGCATTTCGCCGTCCTACAGCAATGTACAGTACAGTTTTATATACAGTCGGGTTCGAGATAGTCATAATAATATAATAATAATCCAACGGATGTCTACCAGCACTGAAAATACAAATGCGATTTACATTCTGTGAATTTACTATCTCCTTAAATCAACAGCGTTACTGTTTCGTCTTACACAACACTAACTGTATTCACAATGTGTACTTCCTCAATGCCGTTGCTATAGTACTGTGATTAACGGCGACAATCGTATGCAATTACTGTAAAGCAAAGACTAATGAGAAGCGCGGTGGGAGAGTGGTACCAGTGTTCACAAAACTCTACTACATCACTAACGGAAACGTAATGTGTAACATCAATGGCATCAGGATTACGGGCAGTGTGCGGTTCACACTTCAGCCCTGCGATGTACACTACCTGCCCACTCCATATTCTTCAAGCGTCAACTTCACTTTTCAGTTTCTCGATAGGTAATTCCCGTATTGCTATGCAACCAACGCCATTGCTTTTCAGATTTTTAATGCTATGGCTTGCATGTGATATAATACGGCGTCCATTAAAATATAAGTTTGTAGAAAAAAACTTTGCGGTTTAGAATGCCGTATAGTACATAATTTCATACGCCCATGCCTAACGTCCGTATCCGTTAAAGTCGTTTTGTAATATCTGTCATTGTCCGACGTACATTTGGGGTGAGCAAGATAAATAGGACACCCTGTATATTAGTGAATACTACCTCAAAAACTCTTACTGTAGCCCCTAATATTTGTCATTACACGAATAAAATATAAGTTTGTAATGGGAAACAAATGTTTTATGTGATATTTTTAATTACAAATAAAAAAATCTTGCGGCATAATAAACAAAGTATATAACTGAAGCACACTTTTATGCAAGAAACATATCTCTAATTTGTTTATGACCTGATAAACAAATATAGTAATTAAAAATGCCGATTTTTCCATTACTTACAATTGGAAAATTTTATTCTTGCTTTGATTAGTGAGTTTGAAAGTTTATCAATAATATCTGTGATCGAGCGTTGCTAGAGAATTTGCTGTCTGTAACGCAAAGGATTTCGAATAAGGTGCTTACCACATAAGAATATTTAGCAGTTTTACATACAGAGAAACGACGACCACAAGAAAATCATTAAAAATGCAACTAGTTGCGACAGTGGATACTTTCTCAAAAGTTTCCTAGGCAATTAACGATGCAGAAGTTGGCTACAAAAATGAATTCTTTGGTGTAACCAAAGAAACCTGGCACTAACATTTGACTTGAGACCCAATATCGACAATTTCATTTGGTAACATTATTTCTATTCGATTAATGGGACGTAGCTCTTAGTTAGATAAGCTCAGAACGCAACTTGTGACGTAAACTCAAAAAATTGAAATTGTTCCAGTCGTCTTCGGGATACGGAGACACAAGCCCATTAATTTCAATGCATAACTGACATCTAAATCCCTAGTGTCTAATACCGTAGGTACGGTTGAGGAAGCAAATGAACAGTACAACAGAACAGTTGTACACATGTCATGATTTTTGTTTGTGGTAATCGAGAACCAATAATGCCCAACATAGAATGTTGTGTACGTCAACGTTATGTACGTGTCAGATACACTATGTGATAAATAGTATCTAGACATCCCTAAAAACATACATTTTTTCATTTAGGTGCAGTGTGCCATCACCTATTGCCAGGTGCTCCGTATCGCGTATCGGAGACCTCCGTACTCGTTAGAAATCGAGATCGAGTAGAATAGGGCGTTTCGCAGAAATGATGGACTTCGAACGTGATCAGGTAACTTGGTGTCACTTCCGTCATAAACATAGGTCCACTGTTTATGATGAAGAGTGTATTGTGTTTAGATTAGATTAGATTAATACTTGGTCCATAGATCATATATACGACATTTCGTAATGATGTGGAACGGTCAGTAAATGTTGTCTACACTTGACTATCAATATTTTAAGGATTTTTTTATTACAATTTTTTATATTTTTATTTTTTATTTTTATTTTTCAAGTTTTATCTAAAAATTCACCTACATTGTAGAAGGAGTTGACATTGAGAAATTCCTTTAATTTCTTTTTAAATACCATTGGCTATCTGTCAGAATTTTGATGCTACTTGGCAAGTGACCAAAGACATTATTGGCAGCATAATTCACCTCTTTCTGAGCCAAAGGTAAATTTAACCTTGAATAGTAAATATCATCCTTTCTCCTAAATTGGATCGGATTGTTAATAACAAATTTCATGAGTGAATATATATATTGTGAAGCTACAGTGACGATCGCTAGATCCCTAAATAAACGTCTGCAGGATGCTCTTGGGTGGGCTCCAGCAATTATTCTGATTACACGCTTTTGTGCAATGAATACTTTTTTACTAAATGTTGAATTGCCCCAGTATATGATCCCATATGAAAGCAATGAATGAAAATAGGCGTAGTAAGCTAAGTTACTGAGATGTATATCACCAAATTGTGCAAGGACTCTGATAGCATAAGTAGCTGAATTCAAACGTTTCAGGAGAACTTCAATATGTTTCTTCCAATTCAGTCCCTCATCAATGCAAACAACTAAAATTTTTGAATGTTCTACCTTAGCTACAGATATATGTTCAAAGTCTAAATTTATTAATGGTGTCATTCCATTTACTGTATGAAACTGTATATACTAGGTTTTATCAAAGTTTAATGAGAGTCCATTTGTAGAGAACCACGTAATAACTTTCTGAAAGATACAATTCACAATTTCCTCAGTTAATTCCTGTTTGCCAGGTGTGATAGCTATACTTGTATCATCAGCAAAAAGCACTAGCTTAGCATATTCGATGAATGTAGAATGCCAAGTCGTTAATATATATTAAGAACATCAAAGGACCAAAGACCGAAACTTGTGTGATCCCTTGTGTGTACCTTTATATGCTTGGCGTTTTGTTTTACATAAATTTGATCCACCTGATGTAGATACGAAGTACATGCTTCTCACTTATGTATGAGTGTATCTTAGTTTGGAATGAACTAGACACTTGTAATCTAAAAAAAAAAAAAAAAAAAAAAAAAAAAAGAACTTCAGAAAAATATATGTAAATGAACCATTTCTTGAGCTGTGCGCCGCCTCGGCGTCTTCTTCTTACCGTTGCTCTCTTTGTTCGTTTCTGTCACTGGTGACAGGTCATGACGCACGCTTCCGCTGATCTCCTAAGCGCGTTGCTGACGCTGCTCCGTGCTTTCAGTGCCATACGTTGTGACGCACGACTTGCATACGTTGCTCTCGATGTTTTCCATCGTCACTGCCTACAGCTTTAGGCGTACGCAACCGAGAACGTTCTCGTAGAATGTTTCGATTCATAGTATCTTTCTTCACTCAAAATTTTAGACAACTTTAGTATACGTCTTACTTTTGCAGCATGGGTGGGTCGAGATGAAGATAAGATTTATTTGCTGGGCGGAAGTCTAAAATCTGTATTTACATTGCTTTCGATATTTTCTTGAGATGAGACGTGGCTAAGTAGAGTAAAAAATGAACGTACTATGTTTGGTATTGTGGCTATCTTCCGCAGCAGCTGTTAAAATTAACTACAAGAGGTTTTCCCTCTTACGCAGACTGCAACTAAGAGAATTATTTGACACCAGACGCGTTTCACTTTTTATTTTAAAAGCATATTCCGTGGTTTGTTTTATTTCCGCTTCCTTACTGCTGTTTTTCCGTCTTCTAGGTTGCAGTTGGTAGGTTTGTGACGTGCGTTTTTGATAGTATACGACATTTTCCTGTGTACTTACATCGGTTTTTCCTATCCATTTGTTACCACTTCACTTGTTTTGAACTGTGCACAGTTTGTACATTATCCGTTGTTTCGTGGAGTGCATTTCGCTTGGTATCTCACTTCACTACATTGTGACTACCTATTGATAAACATAGTGATGAATAAACCGAAAGTCATTCCACTAAAATGGGGAATTTACAAACATTACACACATTTTCAAATAATAAAGTGGTAACAAAGGGAACGGGAAAAGGTATATAAAAACTGGCTAAAAACGCACATCACAAACCGACCGACTCCAACCAAGACGGAAAAACATCAGAGAGATGTAAGAAGTAAGCAATAATATCAACCATAGAAGTTGATTTTAAAATAAAAATCTAAAGGGGTGTGTTGTAAAATAATTGTCTTCATTCCAGCCAGCAAAAGACGGAAAACCTCTCTTAGTTAAAATGAAATCAGACGTCTTTTTCACAGGTTTCCGAGGCATTTGAAGTGTATGATTCAGCTATAAAGACACGAAGTTTGATGACACTCGTTTCCAGATACGTCAGTTGATAGGCTAAGGTTCGTTGCAGATATTCAAACCGTATGACTTCTGTAGTGTAACAAACTATACAATTCGTATGAGTTCCTTAACTTAACCAAAGAATAACATAAGTATACAGATCTTTAACACGAAATCGGCGAATTAATAGTGTATTAACATTTAATGAGAGGAAGTAAAAAATTATTAGGAATGAAAAAATGACGCATTCAGCTGTGGGGCTCTGACGTAGAACAGAGACAGCAATGAAAATTAATGCCGGACCGGGATTCGAACCTGGTGTCCCGCTTCTGACCAGCATTTGCCTTGACCATTTTGGTTACCCACGCAGGCCTCTCCCACCTTAAAGACCCACAAGCCACACACTACAATAGTAGCGTCCCTATCGTCTCTGTCATTTGTTATCTTCGTCATGGATTCGCTGATCAAGTCGCACGTTATTAGCGCATCTGCGGTGAAGCAATGAATCATACACCGTCGCGTCGTCACGTAGATGTGCATGACATAGATAATGATGGGTTGTTCACCCGGACATCCTTCGTAAGAACTGACACTACAACACCTATAAAGGTGTATAAAATACATATATTTTAAATTTTGGAAAAGCACGTTTTTTTAATGGCACAGACATATAATAACTAATGAGAAAAATCTGATTACCGTACAAAATTTTATGAAAATCTACGACGTTTTGGCGAAGATCTTTGGTCTGTTTACTTCTGTATAACTAATGAGAAAAATCTGATTCCCCTACAAAATTTTATGAAATCTACGACGTTTTGGCGAAGACCTTTGGGCTGTTTACTCCTGTACTGCATGTGTGATATCATCTTTGGAGAATATCTTCGGTCTATTTACTTCAATATTGCGTGTGGGCTGTGAGCTTTGGCGAAGATCTTTGATCTGTTTAGTTCTGTATTACGTGTGGGAAGTGTGAGAAATTTTTAGTCCAGAAAACTATATTCAGATTTACAATGAATTTGGGGAAGCTCAAGTGATTGTCAAAGACTGGGAGCTTAAGGAATATTAATAACTGTCAAAGGCATGTCAAAAGGTTGACAGTACCAGTGATGTAAAAGGAATAATTTTGAAAAAGGTAAAAGTGAATTGGGATATAAAATTTAAAACATAAATTCATTATTTCTTTGACGACCTGCAGCATCTTATCCTCATGGCTGTAACGAATCGTGCAGCCACGTCTCTATCCCTGAGTCAACAGATGGGGACGTTTGCAAGACAACAACCATCTGCAGGAACAGTTCGACGACTCCCCCTAAACATTTCGCAATGTCGGTGACCAACGCGAGCAGCACTGTCGCGATATGATAAACCGCAATCGCGATAGGCTACAATCCGACCTTTATCAAATGCCATACTGGCTTATAACCCTGCGTGATGGTATGGGGTGCCATTGGTTACACGCCTTGGTCACCTCTTGTCTGCATCGACGGCACTTTGCATTTCAGATGCGTTACGACCCGTTATTCTACCCTTCATTCGATCCCTGCGAATCCCTCATTTCAACAGGATAATGTACGACCGCATGTTGCAGGTTCTCTATGGGCCGTAATAGATACGGAAAATGTTCCTCTGCTGCCCTGGCCAGCACAGTCTCCAGATATGTCACCAATTGAAAACGTCTGGTCAATGGTGGCCGAGCAATTGGCTCGTCACAATACACCAGTCACTACTCTTGATGAACTGTGGAATCGTGTTGAAACTGCATGGGCATGTACACGCCATCCAAGCTCGATGCCCGGGCTTATCAAGGCCATTATTAAAGCCAGAGGTGGTTGTTCTGGATACTGGTATCTCACGATCTATGAACCCAAATTGCGTGAATAAGTAATCACGTGTCTATTCTAGTATAATGCATTTGTCCAGTGAATACCAGTTCATCACCTGCAGTTCTTCTTTGTGTGTCAATTTTAATGGCCAGTTGTGTATTTTATTAAATCTGTCATTTCTACGCTCATTTGGAAAATTGCTAGAGTAATTTCTCTGAGATTTTCATATGTATATGACACAAATCTCTGCACGACGTACGGACTTAATTGATCACAACCACTTGATGAATTTGTTGGAGGTTTTCACAGGTAACTGGAGCGTAGCTTGCGACAACATGTAGGCATTCTATTATCAGAATTTAATGAAGGAAACGAAAGTATTACATTTAAAACTCTCTAACTAAACGCGCGAATCCGCTAAACTACTAGTGGAATTTGCATTGTCCTTTCAGCGGTAACTTTAACGTTTTGCGACACAGAGGCTTTATTTCAGACGGACATGGAAAAAAGATATTTTATATTAATTTTCAGGGATATGCTCTATTTTTAGTGTGAAATAGTACGTCAAGGAAGCAGTAACATTTAATCTTACAATCAGTGCAGCAGAGATTTAGGAGGCTTATGTAAGCGACAGAGTTAAGGGTTGCAACTGTATATTTACGAATAAAAATAACATTGAAATTACATGTATCTGATAAATTATCGATTCCACTTCTTTTTTAATAATCAACTAAATTTCATTGCTTACTTCGATAGGATTTTATTTGTATTTGGCTTCCAGGCTAGGTAAAACGAATAATTGACTGCGTTAATCTAAAAAGGCTTCGTTGGTTTTTAATGAGGTACTAGGCCCTAAAAAGAGACTGTACGCGAAGGCTCTTCATCGACTTTCGTTGCGAAACACAGGCGTATTATCCACAACGTCACTATTAATGCAACGGATAATTTGAAAAAGTATTCGTATAAGGTATAATGAACCCTTCGTTTTAACGAAATATTGCTGCCTCTCCTAAAATATGAAAACCTCACGTGTGGAAGTGATTGGCGCGTCCTAAGCACCAGTTACGAGAGCCATGAAACAGTGGAACAACGGAGTTAACGGGTGTAACCCCAGAAAGGATTTCGGCAAAGCTACGCTCGGGAACGAAGTTTAGTTGGCGACTGTAACGATGTAATCTCTGTGAATATCCTGGCCACAGGCGCTGTATGTTACTGGAGAACACCGTGCCGGCGTATGAATGTGTAATCAGGACTCCAGAGTACTTTCATTAACATTTGGGACTTGGCATTCAGCCAGGACGCAAGTGCACAGAGACATAAGAATGTGCCGTTGTTTGATACTCAAGCAGTATCAAATAATGCCAGAAGGTGACAATGCCGTATAATGCTGTAACTATTGTAATCCCTGACTAGAAACGTTGGCGACAGGAAACAATTCCTCACCAAGCCCCCCCCCCCCCCATTTGATTTATACCTAACCTACCTTTAAAAAAGTTATCTGTAGCGTAGCCTTAAGAAGGTTAGGTATATGTTAAACTAGGTTTTTTTTTTCTTTCAGTAATTTACGGTTCAGAAATACTAAATCGATTTGCAGTTGTATGTTCGATATTTCATCTTTGGTTTCGCAAGTAACATATCTTCGATTCATTCGACTTTGAAAGAAGTGGGGCTTTGCCTATCGGAGGCGGGGTTAAGCCTCTAGAGGCGAGGCTTGGTAAGGGATTGCTTCCTAGCGCCAACGTTACGTATCCCTGACACGTGTTAAAGCCGACATTATTGCCAAATTAGAGGAAAGGAAAGCTATACTAAACAAAAATGCTGGACGTTATAGGTTCGGATTCATTCAGTGATGTGAACAATATATGGATGGTTTTAACCATTCATTTTTAATAAACAATTTAAGTGTTGCTTTATACACATAGATAAAATTTGATTTCAGAATCATGTACAGGACATAAGATACTTCGGAAGACCACGTCAAACTCAGTTCTGATTAGTTTTCGTCATACGTTGCCTCAGGATTCAGTCACGTTATCGGTGTCTAATTCGTCAATTAGACTTCCTCGGAGTTTTGAGTTATTAGACAGACACCACGGCTACGGATAAAAATTTGAATCACTGTATCTTCGATATCTAAAACGCATTTTTTATGCTGTTCCAACATCTCTCAAATTACGTTTTGAAAAGCACATGGATAGTTGGGTAGTTTTAGTGATACTTGTATTCAAACTAATTAACGACAGATAGCGGTTTTACTGATCTAATTACGGTGCAAAAGATCAATTTTTCATCTGTTAACACCTGGTCCTAATTTATTATTCTCCGTTGTTACAAAGGGAAGCTATATGTGACGCCCTTGCTATATCGAAACGTTATTCTCCAGTGAAAGCAGCTTACGGTTATTAATGGAATAGCGACTCGCCCGGTTTCACTGAGGTGGTATTATCTACACAGAAGCAACATGTCTGGCTTAGGAGTATTTTATTTGCTGGTATAGAATAAGACCAGTGAAAACTTGAAATAGTTGCTTACCCTATTTAAGAAGTGTATACCAAGAAAGGTTTGTGGCGGCATGAATACGCTACGTTTTGAATTACGTACGTAATATGTTTACAACCAAAGTTCATATCGAATGCAAGTATTAGATGTCTGTTTGTTAACTGATGCAATACATATTGGGGTTTGGCTGAAGTATCACGAAGAAAAAACGCATCTACCGTACATTTTACGCAACACGTATTTGTTATAGATTTGTGATGAATGAACGTTACGAGACAACTTGATGATTACACAATTTTTATTGACCTTACCGTTTTCGAATCGCATAGTGATATAACATTAGATAGTACTTATTTCCAAATATATCTAGAGCACAGTGTGGATCTTGTTTTCGTGGAATGATATGGAATATGTAGTAGGCAAGTACTGAATGTGGCGAAAGTTTATTATATAAAGTACAGTTTCTTCAGACAAGATGGCTAATTTATTTTAGTTGCTGATTTTCACCGGTTTCAATGAGTTATGTCATCATTTTCAGAAAGGTTACATTGTTCTTTCTTCACTGCAAAAAGTTGAAAAGATGGTTAAGGTATGTAAAGTCCTTTTTTGTATACAAATAAGATAAAAATACAAAAACGTTTAGGACTCACGTAAAATAACGAGTTACTCGAGAAAATGTAAAATGAGAAACAGAACATTGCCAAACTATTAAAATGCGCTTTATTAAAACTTGCATCACCAAAGTGGATCGTCAGCTGCATTGCACGCTAAAAATTGTGTATATTCTTGACAAAGTAACAAGGAGACTTAAATAAGTAAACATGCCATATGTGCTGAGATTCAAGTGTTTGTTAAGCTTAAGAGACTTAACTACAGGGTCATCAGTCCCTATACTTACAAACTACTTATGCACTCATACTGAAGACGACACAAACGTCCATGCCCGACGGGGGATTCGAACCCCCGACCTCCATAGGTGTGCTGCTGTAGGTATCTACCAGGTGGCAGTGGCGTCACACACATATTTCGCACTACCAGAGAACGTCCCACTTTGGAATTCCGATACTTTTATATATATATATATATAAAGATGCAACAATTATTTAATACTTCTCATGAGATGAGAAAACAAGGAAATGGTTTCAAGGGTAGCTCAATGTCTACACTGCGAACAAAGAATAAACCTTGTATATAGTATAAAAAGCGAAGCTCATTAACAAATGACATTGACACAACATTGCAGTCAACGTGGTTATATAGGCAACATGCTTCATGTCGCATAAAAAAGTGATTTATTTTATTTTATTTATTTATTATTATTTTTATTGTTACATGGGTGGCATAAAGTTGACATTGAACACGGTATAAAAGAATGAAATCCTTAAAACTAACGCTAAGCATGGGTGACATGCCTCAAGTCACATATCGGTGAGAAACCTTGTTACGTGAGTGGCTAGAAATCAATTTTGACTGCAAAAGACAAAATTTATATATAGTATAAGAGAATAAAATCTTACAAATGATGATAACATTGAAACAATGTGGTATTATATGCAAAATTCTTCTTGTATAACATGATAATTAATGACAGGCTTCATGGGTAGCTCAAAATTTGCTTTGAGTAAAAGGGTCGCACTAATTGTAGTATAATAAAAATTAAAAACGTTAAAAACTTGATATTGAAGACATGTATATAGTATTGAAACAAATCATTAAAAATTTGACAATGACATGAGAATGAATACAACTTGGTATCATGTGTAACAGGCCTCATATCGCATGTAATTTAATAATTTGGTTACATGGGTAGCTCGGGGTCTACATTGATTGCAGGAATGAATGACATGCTTCGTGGGTAGCACAATGTTTACTCTGAATACAATAGATCACAATAATTGTAGTAAAATGAAATCAAAAATGTTAAAAATGAAAATAATATGTTATTGAAGTTAATAATTGGCATGACATAACAATGAAGACTACTTGATATCAAATCCAGCATGCCTCATATCACATGTGATTGAGTACTTTAATTACATGAGTAACTCGAGGTCTACATTGACTGTAGGGGGCAAACTTATAAGTGGTGTGAAAGAATGACACATGGGTAGCTCGAGGTCTACATTAAATGTAAAGGGTAAAACTTGTATATAACATAGTGAAAACCTTGACACTGATGACAGCAATATGACAAAGAGGTCTATGAGGTATTATGTGTAAAATGCATCTCGTGTTACATTTTACATTATTTTATGTATTATATTTTTTTATATATTTTTCAGAAAATTTAATTGTGGTTGTTGTTTTAGGGGGACAAAACTACGGAGGTCATCAGTCCCCCAGAAAATTTAATCAATTTTTAATCACCTACATGCTGAACTTTGAATTACATGTTTTTCCAAGAATGTGATTACAAATGTTGTTTTCGGTAAGTTTTCTCGTAGGAGAGTGTTAGAGTGTTTTCATTAAAAAAGTCGAAGTAAACAGAAACATTACATGCTTATAAGAGCAGAGCTACTTCGTGTTCGTTTAACTATTTGAAATTAAATATTGGACTGTTACATGAATTAAAAAAGTCATAGCAACCAAAAGCATATGTGGCTGTAAGACCATAGTTGATATGTGAGGTTGGCAATACGAATTGGTTGCTGTTTGAATTTATAAAAGGCAATACCCTTCTCCTTTTGTAGTTTTTATGTAAGTAGCTCCTACTGCGACTTAAAACAGACAAATCCAGAGAAATCCTTGTTAGCTTTACAGTGCGAGGCAAAATGATGACTCATTTGACGTTATGCTATCTAGAGTTTCTGTATTTCACGAGACAAGTGGGTTACAGAAAGATATAACATTTTACAGTATAGAACTGAAAAGAAAAAGATGCATTCTATATGTGTCTGCTACATTACATTAAAAATCCAGTCTTATATTACGGAGTGCGTAACAATTACATTAAATTACATATCGGTGCAGTACATATCAATCAAATTACGTGAGCATTCGTATTGTGTTTGACCGACTGATAATTTGTAAGTACTCACGATCAACTGCACCTCACTTCCCTTTATATTTGTGTCTGTCCACTATATTCGTGATTTAGTTGAGGAAACGTTTAAATTTCGTAAAACAATAGTTATTTTAATATATTTCAATCACAAATATGGAATTAAGAAATTTAACAGATTCTGAACACATTCTCCTTCCCATAAAAGCCGAGAAATATATCAATGTATCAAATCCAGTTGTCTTTATTCAGGCAGTTATAAAAGAAATATTTGATATGCACTGGAATCAACAAGAAAATAAGACCACAGGATGGAGACAAAATTACAGCTGATATCATAGTTATTTTCTTATTTTCAATTTAAAAACGGGAGATACTTTAGCGGTCTGTTGCGTCAACTGCATGCAATTTTGAATTGATGACTGACACGGCGAGAATCTGTGAAGAGTACATCTGCTGACTACTTAAAAGATATACTGAACGAGGTGACGGAATGGTAACACGATGGAGACGAATTAGGGTGGTTGTGGCAGTAAAAAAGGAGGCATAAGAAATGTCGTATGATTGGTTTAAAAGACAACCACGAGACAGGCAATTTACTTTTTTGTTATTTGGGAATTTAATTCAAGTCGAGCGTTGTATAAACCTATAAAGGCTTGTATTCTGCGAAACAAAACGATACATTTAATTACGATAAAATTAATATCATCTGCAATTCCCGAATGTTTCGTTCAGACCTCTGGCAATCATGTTCGCTGAACAGTCCTGAACATGAACGTAGATGAACTACAGTTACCTTACTGTCCTTAGAAATAGTCACCTCCCATAACTTTGCTACGCTGAGCTCTGCGATACATGTCCTGGAAACTTAAGACGGAAATGTTCGCCCGCACACAGCAAATACCGTCAGACAATTGCAACAAAAAAACGGGGTAGTGCATTCTGAGCATCCACCACACTCACCGGATCTCAATCCTCTAGACGTCTTCCTATTCTCTTGACTCAGACTCGCATTGAAAGGAAAGAGACTTGACGATATTCCTTACATTTAACTAACATGAAGAGGCTTTTGAACATTATCCAAAATGAAGATTTCGGGTAAAGTTTCCAGGTCATTTATCACAGAGCACAGAGGTTTACTGTTATAAGATCATTTCGAAAGACAGTAAGGTAACTGTAGTTCATAGTTGATCTACGTTCACGTTACAAGACTATTTGCCGAACGTTACTGTCAGAGGTTATATTTATTGCTCATATATCTGTATACTGCTACTTACGATAAAAATGTCTGTAAGGAAATGTTACTCGTATTACAAGGAATACGGATCTCATAATCTTACTCCTGTAGTTTCAGCTCATCTGGCGAACCATCAAGAAAATCTTGAAAATAGGTTTCATTGTCAGTATAATCAACTAATTGACAACAAACCACATGCATAAGGCATTCTAATTGATCGTCAGAAAACGAGTAGCTATTTTGATGCACAAAGTTAGGCTAATGATGTAGTTATTTTACATGTGTCTAATCTTACAACATTACCAAATGGTGTGTTTGATTGTAAGTGTTTACAAGAAAGCAACAGTTTCCGAAAGATATGTTGCTATACGTCGCGATTCCGAATTGATCTCTTACCCTATGAATCAATCTGAAAGAAATGATAGTGGGTCCGCATCTAGTTATATTCAGACACGGAACCATTGTTCGAAAATTCATAGTCATTGTGTTGTGAACATACTCAGCGTACATTATGTAACAACCATGTAGCTGATAGTAACTTAATTGATAGACCGCAAGTCTCAATATACTCATGACAACTGCTCGTAACGTTGGGCCACACCGTATCAATAATCCCAGGTGTCTGTTGTACCAGCAGGCAGACAGCATTGCGCCCTGACAAGCAGGACACAATCCATACATGATTTTCATACATGAAAAGCTTGGATTACCCCCCCCCCCCTGCCCTTCCAGCGAAAAAAGTCAACAGGTGACGTACACGGTGAAGTATTTGTATTCCTTAGGGAGCAAACTACGAAGGTTATCGGTTCGTATACTTATTAACTACTTAAACAAACTTATCCTAAGGTGCAGTGACACGGCTCTCACTATCCATGTCGTTCACGAAGCAAACGGCATACCATTTCCAAACCGACCTTGCCTAGAAAAGCACAGAGGTGTCAAAAATATCTTCGGATTGTACACTCGCTACCTTTTTATCCTAAGGACAACGTACTCTTAGAGGAGGGAGAACTCGAACCACCGACGAGACCTATCGTGCAATCCGTAACATGGCGTCTTAGACCACGCGGCTACTCCCTGTGAGAGAGATACGAACTGGCCATGGAAGACGTCCTCTTATCCAATAATGACCTAGGTCATGTGAAGATGCTCGTGAACATCAATATCGAAATGGGTTGATGTCCTGTCAGGCTGAACGCACATCCTACCTACGCTGAAAGAAATCACTGTTGGTAGACAGCGACGTGTCTGGAGGCATTTTCTTCACTCGTAAAACACAATACTTACCTTGATACTGATGGTCTTAACCCTTAAATGCATGGTGTTGCATATCTGCAACATCGATTGTAATAGAGTTTTACCCGCCTCTAGTGGGAATTTTTTAAACTAAAACTTGTTTAACAGATGCAGTAGAGTTTGTAGAAAGAATCTGTGGTGTTTTTTGTGTCGTGGTTGGCTGAAGTTTGAACTTATGTTAACATCTTTGCTTGTGTTTGGAGAAAACTGTAGATATTGCAGATTTTGACGTATTGTTTTCCATATAAATAGTTTTGGAAGGAGGAAAAAAATCACACCAATTAAGACAGGTATGAAGAACCATAATAAGCACAAAAAGTTGTTTATACTATCCAACTTTGAAAATTATGTAACAAGTTTTTATATGTTCCATATTTACTTTTTTGGAAAACTAGCAACATAGGAATTTTTTTACTACTTTTCCCTTTGTTTGTACAACTTATAAAACAGAAAAATAATTTTTCTTTTGAAATTAAAAAAATCATGCAGTTAAGGGTTAACTTTCAGCAATTTCTTTGATCAACGCTGAAGTTACGCACAGTTCATTGATTATGCTGATAACATATATGTTCAAATGATTGGAAACCTAGGGGACCAAACTGCTGTAGTCATCAGTCTTTAGACTTACACACTACTTTAACTAACTTTTGCTAAGGACAACACGCACACACACACATACTCGAGGATTCGAACCTCCGATGGAAGCGGCCACACAATTCGTGACATGGCGCCTCAGTCCACCCGGCCATTTCCAGCATCGCAACAACAAAAGAAATTGGCGTCTTATTTTCTCTGCGGCTGTAAGCTTTGGAGACACCCTGTATCCCTTTCAGACCCAAATTTGTAGGTGATGTGGCATTAATATAGAGAGGTACTTTTAAGATGGATACACTGCATTCGGCGAATATTTACTATCTGCACGATATACAAGAAAGAATTATCAGAGCACGTTCTTCATCAAGTGCCGAAGTGATAAGGAATACGACCTAATCAATGGTAAGAAGATTCCATCACTACATTGATAGCAATGGTCATCACTTCGAAAATCCTCTGAAAATGGACGCTCATGCCACCTTCTTTACTTTCGTTGACCTTCAATGACGTTATTGTTACACACCAGGGGATTCGTTTCAATTGATGCTATCAGAAAATAAGTACCAAAGTATAGTATCCCATTTAAAAAACAAAATTGACCTTCATGACTCTGATGAAACTCCACCTAGCAACAAAACTCCACCGTCATATTCTGGTCGCCGTTGCCCCATACAACTTGTGTCCCACAAAACGTTTCAGCTCCTATAATATTTTCGAAGTTATTCTTGGTGACAATAGTGAGTCATCCTGCTACATATATCTGCATGGGAAGGTAGGACATAAAAATGGGATTCGTTTTCCCCAATGAAGTCAAATGTTTCGACCGACTGACCTCATATTTTTATATAATACTCTCTTGGGTATTTGGACGGAAATGGACTGCATATTTTTCAATACATATATATGACATGTAAAGACTGTAGTTCCGTTTTTACAGACGAACGACAGTAGCTGTTGCTCAAGCCATGAATATCAGAGAATATGTGTCCTTACAGGTAATCAAGATGCTACAACCCTCTTTTCTGGGTAAAAAATTGAATTTTACATTTTGAATGAATAACACAACCAAGGCAAATGATAATTTGCATTCCAATTCGAAATGCAGTTACAAACTATGATGTTGTCGGACGGTATATGCCCTGCAATTATTTATAAGTCTAGAGCGTAATTGTCCCTTGTTAACATGCAGGAGAAGTACCCTTCTATAAAAATAAAAACAAAAAAATAAAAAAATAAATTGCTGTTCGCGGTGGCCGAGGGGACTGAGGCGCTCCAGTCACGGTCTGCACGGCCACAACGGTCGGGGGTTCGAATCCCCTCTCGGGTATGGACATTTGTGCCGTCCTTAGGATTAGCTAGTTCTTAAGTAGTTTGTAAGTTTAGGGACCGATGACCCCGTAGTTAAGTCCCATAAGCTCTACAAACATTTGAACATTTAAAAAATTTCTAGGAACAGCGATTTCGATTCAACAGTAGGCTGCAGTGACACGTATGTGTATATTTACCGCCAGATTCCTCAGTCGCGAGAATTCTGTCGTTACGTTTCAGTAGGAGACTTGTTTGTTGAGCTGTCGAATGCAACGCAAAATGGCGCTCGTCTTAGAAGAGTTAGCGTGTTATGTAAGACATATGTAGGCGAAAACTGTACTAGTACGCTTATAAGTTAATTGAACCCCCCAGTATAGTCCCCAGTGGAAAACGTAGGGAGAAAGGTGCAAAACGGTATATGTATCTAATGAAGATCGTAGCTATCCTAGAAGAGTTTTCGAACACTATAGATAGCTTGTTTATGTCTGCTAGTGGTAAGAGTTCGTCACGGTGAAACGTTTTCTACTATGGTCTGTGTCTATTACCTTTATTATTTACTGTTGTGAATAAGTGTTTTTGTTTTCCACTGTATTACTAACTCAATAAATCAAGTGTTTCATTGTTTACGCTCGAGACTAACGAAGGCTCTAGTTGATACATTAGAGCGCAGAATGTGGTAGATGGAAACTGAGCGCATTCAGCTGTAGAGGAGAATGACGTCATATAAGTAACAGCTTGTCGTTATACATTTTGTTTCATAATTACAATAAAAACTTTCACTAAAGGGTTCAGACTAAGTCAGCGTCAGTAATAAACTGAAAAGGCTGAAACTACGTTTCTTTGCCGTGTTACGCGTCATTTGGGATGAAACAACTTACTATCATATTTAGTCTACTCACTGCCCGTATCATTAAGAAATAGTATCTATACAGTAAGTTATTTTTGGCCTTTGGTTGCTTCCTCATTACTCCGAGCTGCAGTGATCCCTAGTGTTGATATCGCTTTCATGTATAATGTTTTGTGTAAACTAGATATCGACGTAGTTGCACACACTGATGTAAATGCAGTTTGAATCAAGCTATACAGTACTTTGCTATTCTTTAATTTACTGCCTCATTATCTTCTTATCTTGTGAGAGATAGGGACGACTCTAAACTCACTGTTCTTGTGTTGCTTTATTCGGAACAGAATGGGTGCTCTTAATTAAAAGTTAATTCAGTTTACCATGTAAACAAAAGGCGCTCGGCGATAGAAGACTGAGCGAAACACCTCGTTAGAGTTCGGAAAAGAAAGATTTTTGTGTTAGAGGTATCTTTTCCCTCGGGCAACATTTTCTTCTCAGTAATGGCGTACGTACATTGAATATTAAAGGTTAAATTAGAGGAACCTATCCCTTTCAGACATAGAACACACAAGTGTGCCTGCGGTTTATTTGCAGTGTAGAATCATACCATTTCTTTACTTAATTGGGCCCTGAATGAAACGGCTGTGAGGGAATACATTTCATAGTATATGGGTATCATATTGTTAACGCAAAATAATGTATTCATTTTCATGATAGTCTGTCGGAAGCATATGTAACTAGATAAATAATAATTGTGCATTCTTTTAGTTTTAAAATTTGAAATAATCTACCTGAGAATGTGATAGGCCTATTGAAGTAATTAAATATTAGTCTGCCAAAACATTTTAAATAGCTTCATATCTACAGTCAAGGAGACAAATTGCAGCTCTTTTTTGTGTGCTGCTAGACAGTGATAAGCAACAGACAAAGTCAAGCTTATCAGATTTTATACACTTAAGTCATATATTATGAATATGGGGAACAAGTTGATAATACGAATAAGAAAATTAGTAGCAAAGGCGGAAAGTTTTCTTAAAGGTAAGGTGTTATTAAAGTGTACTGAAATAGCAACAAATATTGACAGTACGCAGAACTAATATTACATTGTCTAATATATCTGTCAACATTGCAAATAGTTGAATTCTATTACCGTACTAGATGTGCAACAGAATGTAAAACGTGCTTTTATACAGGAAACGTGAGCTTTTTGGGGATGTATTTACCATGAAAATATAGTAATGGTAAGGTATTTACGTAATAGTGACATTACTAGATCATCGTTAACCAAAGCTCATGTTAATGTTTCTTTATCGTTCGCGTTTCTATATAAATGTGCAATTTAAGTCTTGCGTCTCGGTCTTTTAGAATATTGCTGTTGCAAGAGCTTATTTTAGCAGTCCAAACATAAAATAATGCAGAGTTCATAATGGGGCAATTCATCTGATACATTACAGCCTGAGCAACACCTTTTTTATTCGTAGGACCGCACTACGCGATGATTAAAAAGTCATCAGAAATAACACCTCTTTCCGTTACTTTACCTTTTAATAAGGGCTTCTTTAGCCGTCGCCCTGTATTCTCATTCGTCAATATCCGTACACTCTTCTTTATTCAGAACTCTCGGGCTCTTCATTTAAATTATTCACGCTCTACATGTCATCAGCGCTTATCTTTCCCGACGTCGGTCTATTCAGGTTAGCTTCAGCCATCGTCCTTGGTTCATTAGCAGGAAAATCCTGTCCATTGTTTCTTTAGATATTACCCTGATCCTCAGGTCTCCGTATCAACGTTTAATGTTCTTCCTGTTGCCTCTTGTATTCTGCCTTTCATTTCTGTTTCAAAGCTTAGCGAGGTATGGACAATCGTTTTTAAACCCAAAATGCCTCCGTTACCTTTTGCGTACTTCCTGCTATCACACCATCTTATGTCTAGGACCTCCACAGCTAAAATTATTATATAAGTGGCTGAGAGTCAGATATTTTGCAGCATTTGTTTATTTTCCTTGAGGATTACATTACCGGTTTCATGTCGTTTGACAGATCCTCGGTTGACTGAGTCACTACCATGGCATGAAAAATGTAATTCCAGGTTCCAAGGTGCAAAGCTTCCAGTGAACTGTTGCGATAGTTCCTGATGGTAACCTGTCTTTTCTGTTTCCCTTTATGTAAGATATTTTGGTTCCTCTATTCCTCAGAGCCGATGATTCATCAATATGATCCAGAATGGATTTTATCTCTCTGCATTGGAGTTCTAGTCTTAGCCCGGTAAGCAATTTTAATTAACCAGAACGTTTCATATCAGAGTACAATCCGCTGTTTGGTGAAAAATTCATTCTAAAACTACCCCCAAGGCCACCGCAATATTCTTCCAGTAGTCCATTCATGCATGTCTCATAGAAGAAGTTCTCTGGACTTTGGAAGGTAGGAGTTGAACAAGTAGCGGAAGTTGTGTTTCGAGAATAGCTCATGTACTTGGGCACCTCAGTCAGTGAACCGTCTGCTGGCCTAGAGGTTTCATTCATACAACTGCCTTTTCTTGTAGGCACTTCCTTTTTAGAACTAATCTGAATTTGCTGCTATGGTCAACTGTGTATACACAATTTTGGTATTACACTTCCATATCTGATATAGTGTAACGAGTATCATACTCATATTCTATTGCCGGAAATGGTCACTAACGATAAACGCATATGGTTCTTTGCCATTCCGCATGCGTACTAGTATACTTCTCCATGTAGATGTGATTCCGTTTTAAGTTTATCCTGGACAGCATCACCACCAGAGAAGGGAAGGCATCTAAAGTCCAACAAGGGACAATACTATAATCAGGGTTTGAGGTCAAATTGAAAAACACAACGACGCGCCGTTACAGAAAATTTATTCATCCAGTAATTGAGAATGTACTTTCTGACGTGCAAGGAAATTAATACCTAATCTGCAACGCTTCCGATTTTTTTATCCGCTTAAACTTCTCTCGAAATAATAAAAGTAGTTTCCAATTATTGTGTCTTACAGCAACCAAGGGAATGTATTTTGCAATAAAAGCCGTCTTGCTTTTACAGGACGGCAACCAAGATGGATTTTATTAAGAAAAAAATTGAAGAAAAATAGTGTGTTGCTTAGTGCATTAACGCCGTTCATGTATTACATCTGTAGTAGCAATGTCTTAATTTGTTGCTTATGTAATAGCTATACACTTTTCAGTCAGTATTCGGATGTTCCAGTAAATTTATCTGGAAAATTACACCATTGAACGACAAATATTCACGACATATGACGTAATAATTACTGAGAAGTGTGAACAATGGCCGCATATTGCGTGTGTTATGTTTACACAGTTGCTTGCCATAAACCACATGAAGTGCCACGGCGGAATGGCCGAACCTTCTAAGGCTCCTTGCTGCGCAGCGCGCTGTTGCTCAGCGTCGGAGGTTCAAGTCCTCCTTCGGGAATTGATGTATGTGTTATCCTTAGGTTATTTGAAGTTAGCGTAAATAGTTTGTAAGCTTAAGGACTGACAACCTCACTACCTCCAAACATTTACAAACATTTTTGAACCACCTGTGCTAGATTATACGAGATTTTTTCCTTTCTGTTGGCCACGGAGAGTGAAGCAAAAATGCACAGGTCGCACTCAGTGGTGGATTTTAACACACCAAAACTGCAGAAATTATACCCTGAAGTGATAAAAGCAATGGGATGCCCCCTAGCCAGCCACAGTGACCGAGCGGTCTGCGGCGCGCCAGTCACGGTCGGTGATTCGAATTCCCCCTCGGGCATGGATGTTTGTGTTGCCCTTGGCGTTAGTTAGTTCAAGTTAGTTAAGTAATTAGTGTGTAAGTCTAGCGACTGATGACCACGAAGTTTGGTCCCATAAGACATCACACACATTTCAACAGCCGCGGGCCGGCCGCGGTGGCCGAGGTGACTGAGGCGCTCCAGTCACGGTCAGCACGGCCACTACGGTCGGGGGTTCGAATCCCCCCTCGGGCATGGATATTTGTGCCGTCCTAGTTCGTAAGTAGTTCATAAGTAGTTTGTAAGTTTAGGGACTGATGACCCCGTAGTTAAGTCCCATAAGCTTAACAAACATTTGAACATTTTTTGAACAGCCGCGGTGGAGTAGCCGAGCGGTCTAAAGCGTCTCGCTGCGGAGCGCGTGGCTGCTCGCCGTGGAAGTTCGAGTCCTCCACAGGGCATGGGTGTGTGTGTTGTCCTTAGGTTAGTTTACCTAGGTTTAAGTAGTTTGTAAGCTACGGACTGATGTCCACACAGTTTGGTCCGATACATTTGCAGACATTTGAACATTTCAACATTTTTGATGCCTCCTAATATGGAGGCGATCCCCTTTTGCCCAGTGAAATGCAGCAACCCGATGTGGCATGAAAAGGACTTTGGCAGTCCCCTGCATGAATATTAAGCCATGGTGCCTCTGCATACGTCATTGAAGTGATGCTGGTTAAGGATTTTATACGCTGGATTATGTCGATGTTCGATGTAATTGAAGTCGGGCGGTTTCGGGTGGGCAAGTTACTCGTTTGAAAGGTTGCTTCAAATTTCCGCTACCAGTCACAAAAACGAATTTAGTACGAAAAATATTAATTAGCGACATGTTTCGATGCTGTGCATTATTATAAGGCCATGGGCATACAAAATATATTACTGAAGGTATACGTTAATCTAAACTGTGACAATGAACCTGTGAAAAGAGAGGACCACGTAAGGTTATGCCTCTTTATGGGCTGAGATATAGACTCTGAACATCAATGTGTACAGAAAACCACTCAACACAGATACTGCCATCAAGAAATGCTCCATGTGCCCGAATTCACACAAACATGCGACTTTGAGAAGAATTTTAAACAGAGCTGAGAAATTCACACTCCGTGCCGATGACAAGGCAGAAATAAAAACAATCAAGTATATAGCACACAACTCTGGCTATAATGAAAATGAAATTGATGTAATCTCACAAAAAAGGGAAAACAAACACACTGTAAAAGTCCATAAAGAGCAAAATCTCACCACCCATGAAATGCAGACAACCAGGTACATAACCATATCATAGATAGGTGTACATTCAAACAAAATAACCAAACTTTTCAAAAACACATATCACGATCACCCTAGCTACCAACAACAATATGAAACAGAAATTCATTCACGACATTGTAGAAACGAAAGAAAAATGAACATATTAGGAATTAATAAAGTTACTTGGTCAAACAAGCAGAAACTTCAAACGCGTTTTAAAGAGAACACTAATTGTTTCAGCCTTGACAGAAGCAAGAAATCAGCAATACGTTCAGATATAAATGAAACAGAGGACAGCTTTGCAATGGAAAACGATCCCAAAGTATTGCGTACTCTGGAAAAGAGCTCGAAAATGGACATCTAGCAGGAAATATAAATCTTAAAACACACGAAAAACGACAGTAATGGAATCCTGAACCAAATGTCAGAGTTCAACAATTCCCAATACTTCAGTTATATCACTCCTTTACTTTTAAGATAGCATTTAAATTAATAAATTACACACTATTTAATGCATATACATTTCTTAACAATGTTTGATATATTATGGCATATTTGTGTTTACTGAGAGAGGTGTAAAAAAATGTAAATGTTTGCAGAACTTATTGGACTAAACTACGGGGTCATCAGTCCCTAAGTTTACAAACTACTTATGAACTAGCTAAGACTAAGGACGGCCCAAATATCCATGCCCGAGGGGGGCATTCGAACCCCCGACCGTAGTGGCCGTGCAGACCGTGACTGGAGCGCCTCAGTCCCCTCGGCCACCGCGGCCGGCAGGGAGAGAGGTGTACATACACTCTTGACCATTAAAATTGCTTCACCAAGACGACGCGAATTTTAACCGACAGGAAGAAGATGCTGTGATATGCAAATGATTAGCATTTCAGAGCATTCACACGAGGTTGGCGCCGGTGGCGACAACTTCAACGTGCTGACCTGAGGAAAGTTTCCAACCGATTTCTCATACACAAACTGCAGTTGACCGACGTTCCCTGGTGAAACGTTGTTATTACGCCTCGTGTAAGGAGGTGAAATTCTTTGATAAAGATCGGATTATAGCCTATCGCAATTGCGGTTTATCATATTGTGCTATTGCTGCTCGCCTTGGTCGCAATCCAATGACTGTTGGCAGAATATGGAATCGGTGGGTTCTGGAGGGCAATACCGACCGCCATGCTCGATCCCAACGGCCTACTTTCACTAGCAGTCGAGATGACATGCATCTTACCCGCACGGCTGCAACGGATCGTGCAGCTACGTCTCGATCCCCGAGTCAACAGATGGGGACGTTTGCAGGACAACAACCATATGCACGGTTTGATGACGTTTGCAGCAGCATGGGCTATCAGCTCGGAAACCATGGCTGTGTTACCCTTGACGCTGAATCACAGACAGGAGCGCCTGCGTCGGTGTACACAACGACTACACGAATAGAAAAACGTCATGTTTTCGGATTGTAGCATCATGATGGTCGCAGCCTGTTTGGCGGCATCGCGGTGAACGCACATGGGAAGCAGTGTTCGTCGTCGCCATACTTGCGTATCACCCAGCGGGATGCTATGGGTGCCAGTGGTTACATGGCTCGGTCACCTCTTGTTCGCAACGACGGCACTTTGACCAGTGGTCATTAAATTTCAGATGTGTGTGTCTATACCCTTGATTCGATCCCTGTGAAACCTACATTTCAGCAGAATAATGCACGACTGCACGTTTCTCGATACAAAAAATGTACAACTGTTGCCCTGGCCATCACCAACTGAAAACGTCTGGTCAATGGTGGCCGAGTAACTGTCTCGTCACAGTACGCCAGTCTTGATGATCTGTGGTATCGTGTAGAAGCTGTATGGACACCTGCAACAGTACACGCCATCCAAGCTCTGTTTGACTCAATGCCCAGTCGTTGATGGCCGTTATTAAGTCAGAGTTGGTTGTTCCGGGTACAGATTTCTCAGGATCTATGCACCCAAATTGCGTGAAAATGTAATCAAATGTCAGTTCTAGTATAACATATTTGTCCAATTAATACCCTATTATCATCTGCCTTTCGTCTGGGTATAGCAATTTTAATGGCCAGCAGTGTATATTGCTGGGGCCGAGCGATGGGTTCCCAGCTTTATGTCAGGATGAGGCGTGGAACCTGGTGGAGCGCTAGAGGACGCTAATAAAATAGAATTTACACGTTTATTCCGCAGCATACAGTATTTCTGATGAAGCCACTAACACTACAGCAGCTAGTGAAGTAGGTGGCGTCACTTTCGGGCGCGTCCGCTCGACGTCATTCTGCGACCTTGGTGTTCCGACTGCTGTGAGCCGTCTGATGGTAGTTCCCGCGCTGCGACGTTCGGGAAACGACACAAGGACTGTTATTGAGAAGTGCTCTGTCCCTTCTCTAGTCTATGCAGCTTCCAGAGGATCCATACGTGGACCCCTCTGAAGTCTGGATACTGGCTGGCGGGATTAGCAGAAGAGTGCTAACTCGACGACAGGTAACCAACCACTGAAGACTGAGCTGGCTTCAGGTAGCCACTATATGGTTGTGAAGTCGTCAGCACAGCGGATCACCATCTTCCCCAGAAGATGCTTAGTGCGAAGTATGACATCAACCAGCTGCCTCTAGCAGCTATCAGTTTGTACTGCTATCTGTGACGAAGACTGAGCACGATCATTAAGCAAGTAAATCGACGTATACCTCCTGAGCATCGTCGATCCCTAAGACCAAGTGACTGCGTCTTCTAAAAGCGGGAGTATACATACATAAATTTTTCTGTCGCTATAATGTATGAAACGGTTCGAATGTGTTCCATTTCAAAATGAAGTGTTCACTCGGTGTGCCGTTCCCGCTGACGTTCCGCGGTCTGATTCACTCTTATGATAGATTTACGTGTAGTTATGAAAAGTTTACTAGCTGTCTCTCTGACAGCCGTCTCACAGAGCAGTTTGCTGACGGTAGGCTTTCCAACTTGCCGACGCAGCGTCTGCCGTCGTCATGCAAGACAAGGAGCATTTCTGTTGCCGTGCTGCTGACCTAATTCTGTCCATCTACGGTGAGCAATCCAAGATCTTAAACACGTTTCCCTGTCACAATTTTTGTGGTGTAACAATATTAAAGATATAGATCTCTTCAATTACATGGTAGCAAGAACTGCAGAAGGTATTTGAAGCAAATCTGGACACCAAATATCGACTAATCGATGCAAACTTTGCTTTGACCGCCATCTTGTTTAGTGTGTCAGCCTTCTGATGACAGTGATATTGTGACGAAACGTGCTGTGTTGTGGAGCTAGTAAACCCAGAAATAAAAGTGCTATGCGTTCAGTCAAACGAAGAAGAGAACTATTCAACATGAATGTGAGTGATACGACAAACACCACAATAAACAGACTATATCTCAGCCCATGAAGGGACACAACCTTTCATAGATCATCTTTCTGTTTTCACATGTTCATTGCCACAGATATTGTCAACTTAGATTAATGTATACCTTTAGTAATATATTTTTCATGCCAATAGCCTGATAATGCGCAGCATCGAAACATGTCACTAATAATTAGTTTTTAATACTTAAATCGTATTTGTGACTGGTAGCAGAAATTTGAAGCAACTTTTCATTTATTTAGGTACGTCACGTTCGACACAAAGTCAGCATGGCTTTAAATCGTTATTCGTTTGATTTGTTCACATTTGCTTCCAACTAGCCGAGAAGAACAGTGGTCCGATGAAATGGCTCACATGGTAAGCATAAAAATTCTATTATTATTTGGGAAAATGAAATCCATGTATGGTTGCAAGTAGTCTCGAAGTAGCCCAACAATCGGTTTACGATTTCGTTGGGCCACAGGTAAAAAATAGCCCACGCCATTAACGAGCGTCTACCAGTTTGTAAAATGCCTCCTTGACAACTTGCACCCATGGCTTCGTGCGATGTGCACCACGTTGTCTTCAGATCTTACCAGCTGAAACTCGGACTCATATGACCAAGGCAGGGTACTTTGAGTTTTTTCATCAGTCGTATCAGACTGATGTGGTGAAGAACCAGTATAGTCACTGCAGCCGATGTTGTACTGTAAACGAAGGAATTCGAGTCGGCATTCTGTACCGTAGCCTATTAACCCGAAACTGCCACGAAGTCGTCCTGATGATGGAGATGATCGTGTGGCAGTTAGGGCCGTTAGACTTGCGTGTTAATAATGTTGAAATGATGAGAAGGACGACACAGCCTCCATTTAACAAGCGGAGTAAATCTCCCACTCGACCGGGAATCGAACCCCCCTGCGTAATAACTCACCACTCTGTTCACTGTGATACATTCGTTGTACGTCCCAGATTGATGTAGTTATTTCACACACCGTTGACTGTATGTCAATCAAGGCAACTATACACATACGCTAACGCTTTCGGTCATTAATGCCTGACATAGTGTATTCAAATGTTTGTTCAGCTTATGGGACTTCAACTGCGGGGTCATCAGTCCTTCAACTTACAAACTACTTATGAACTAACGTATATTAATGATGGCACAAACATCCATGACCAAGGGGGGAGGGGGATACGAACCCCCAACGGGCGTTGTGGGGCCGAGAAAGGAAGCAACACAATAAAAGTAGTGGCACACAATAACAGATACTCTGATTTACAAATCAGCTTCTCAGTTTCAGTAACCAGTGGAACTTGTGACATTCCAGAGTGCCTATATGACTACAACTAACAATGCAATAGCTAAACGAACCGGCAACAGCGCCCTGCCAGACTGTTGTCACATCGTAGCCTCCGCTGATGATAAAGATATTCAAGTCACAGTTACTTTTTTTTTACTTTTAAAGTTTGTCTTTATTAGGTACAACTAGTTTCGGCGAAACTATGTCGCCATTCTCAAGTACCAGCACACTAACTAATTAAATTTTATTACAGTAAATCATTCTTATTGAATTTCTAAATTTGCGTTACTTCAAAGAAAATAACCTTGAAATAATGACTCTGTTTGCTAAAAACAATTACAAAAAATCCATATTGCATGTGCTGAGACTGTGATACATTCTTCTTACTCTTTAGAAACAGTTCTGGGCTGAGCCACTGTTAGCTTTTGATCAAATTTTACGTTTCTTTGTTCTCTTCAGTGGTCATTCATATTCTAACTTGTACAATGAGAAATCTACCAGTCGCACTCCTTACAAACAATTTCTGATTTTATAAGATTTGGGTGGCTTCAGCCATCATGTCCATGGAGGCAAAGCATACTGTACTTGGTGACCTACCCAGCTACCAGTGGCGGCGCGTCCTACGTGTGTCACTCGTTCAGTGAACACCGAAACATGGGTCGCCGTGAAAAAAAGTAAATAAGTAAAATAAAATAAAAATGGTATTATACTATCATTCTTCGTTTCCTTCTTCTATCAGATCATTTTATATGTACATTCAAAGTACTTTTATCGGACGTCCGGGAGAAAGCTCGTATACGAGTCGTAGCGCGGCCTCTTGTTAACAGACGCATCGTTGCAATACGCATGCGCGGCTGAGGTTCAACTTCTCTTCTGAACTCCCTGGAGGCAGCATAAGGGCGCTCCCGCGATAGAGAGGGGCGAGGGGAAACGCCGCTTTCAACATTGGCGTTGGAGCTGATAGAAATGAAAGCTCCTGGCAACTCGTGCTCTGGCGGTTGCGCCCGAAAGAAGACAATGGAGCAACTGCGCACCTCCCCTTGCACAACGGCAAATCCTCCATGAAGGCAACATCCGCCCCTTCATATTTGCTTTCGGCGCGTTGAATATTTGTCAGAAACACGTTATATTTGTTAAACTATGTTATAACTATAAATTAAAGACTCATCAACTGTAAAAGCCTTCGGAAGATCCGATCATGAATAATAATGCTCACTACTCTCCACATGTGCGCCTCGGTTGCACAGTGGTAGAGTGCTAGACTAAATTCCAAAGGTCTCGGGTTCGATCCCCGCCACGTCCTAGGATTTTTATCTGTCACTTTCCACTTCTTTCACCTGTGGCAGTATTTCACATGTGAAAAATACCGAGTAGCACCGTGGTTCGGAACCCACGTTAAACTGTAGGTCCCCATATAACTGGCTGTGTAAGTCAGTTCGAAGGTCGGAGGAAGGCAACGGCATACCACCTCCAAACAGGGCCATGCCTAGTACTCTCCACATAGCAAGAATAGCTGTGTGGTTAGCGGCATCGCGCTGCACTGTCATAGGTAGCGGGTTCGAGACCGACTTGAAGGCATTTTTTTAATCCAATCTTATTTTTAACAGATATGGTAACAATAATGACTTTTGAATTGTTATTTGCAACCTATCTATGGACGTTTTAGCAAATGTGTCGCGATTTTGAGGGTAAATGACATTTATACTCTTCGTTGTAACAAATATTAAACTTTTTGAAACGCGGTGGAGTAGCCGAACAGCCTAAGGCGCTTCGCTGTGGTTCGCGCGATTGCTCGACGTCGATGGGTGTGTGTGTTGGTCTTAGGTTACTTTGCCTTAGTTTAAGTAGTTTGTAAGCTACGGACTGATGACCACGCTGTTTCGTCTCATATATTTACAAACATTTGAACATTTTTTTGAAACTTTTTGAAAAGATCTGGGGGGAGAGTCAGCTTTGCATGCATATGCTTAGGAGGGGGTGCTGTGTTTTAAATGTTCATATGTTTGTAAATCTATCGGACTCTATTGCCAGCTTATTAGTCCTTACCTTACAAACTATTTAAACTAAGTTAAACTAACGTAAGTACAACACACATCCATGCCCGAGGGAGGATTCGAACTACGGACGCGGAAACCTCGCGATCCGAAACGTGGCTCTCCAGACCGCTCGGCTACTCCAGCGCAGCCTAATGTGTTTTAGTGTTGATGTATGTATTCATATGTTCTTGGTGTTGATTATCAAAGAAAAATGAACCGTTCAGTATCTTTTAAAACACATTACTCAGCTTTAAGCTTGGAACAAAAGTGTGAAGTAAAGATTTCGTAGGCCGACGCCTCAGCTCGTGTTGATGTATGCGCTAACCAGCTGAGATAACGAAAATATATCTAACAAGGAAAGTACATGGGCTCGAACAATCTGTATGAAAGTTTAGTTACAGGATCTCTACGTACACCTCAATGTGCTGGTGGGTATCGTTTTTCTGCAAAGCTCTGCAACCATGCTCTAGATAGCACTGTAGATGTAATTGTAGACGCCATACGTAATTCAGATATCTTAACTATAACTTATGTAATAATCATCGTACATGTTATCTAACGAATCGTCATCAAAAGCCGTGATGATAGTTACAACTTTAACCTTCTTCCCGAAAGACTGTTGGTATTCACTGCCACTGCATCCGTCGTCTCTTCCCGCACTTACCGTAGCACTACCACTTGCAATGAGTTGTTCGTCTTTATCATTCCTATTATCATTTTTATGAGTTTGTAACAACAGTATCTAACTTATGCTCATATTTCTGTACCATAACAGATACGAGAAAGCATGTAAATGATTCATCTTCTACACTAATACCACATTCACGAAGAAGGGTTTTTCGTAACTTCATCTCAACTAATCGCCGCCCCATCTGACGCTTCACTACACAAATAACATCACAAAACGCAACTTCGGAGGCACACTGCACCGTCCCTACTGGCGAACCGACAGGTCAAAGTGCAATGCGGCATGGCACACGCAGAGGCCTCTAACTGACAACTGCAAAGTTTTGCAGATGCGGGAGTATCACTAGTGCAATAAGGGATCGTTGCATTATCTCTCATAAGATTTTGGTGTATATGTGTTTGTTCGAGCCCAAGTACTTTCCTTGTAAGGGGGGGGGGGGGGATACCGGGACGCTTTCCTGTGGCACCACTTGCAGAGATGCGCCAAATTGTATCTTTGGACAACGGGAGTAGGGGAGGGGCGGGACGGGACATCGACGCGCCGAGGCGGGGGTGTGGGTGTGGGGGGGGGGGGACACTATCAAGATCTGGCACTCAAAGAAATGAACCCCCAGTCATTTGAACATCTGAAGCACCAGCCGCCACTGTCATCTACTACGATACAAGCCCATCGTGCACATACGGGCAGATACCACCATTGCTCGTCGTTCTCTCACTGGCGTGGCATAACAGAACTCTTAACGACTTTGGAAACCTCATCCATAGCTGCTGCGTGTCCATCTGGGGCACAGTCTACGACCTTAACGAGCGGTCGCTGGTAACCTACTACAAGCGCTGCTGGCTCATCGGACCTTTAGGAAACATCAAGCTACTGTGACGTTCCACCCGCTACGTACCACTGGTACTCTGTCTGTACACACAATGAGGATGTGATTAACGCACTAGACAGGCTACTGTTAAAGCAGACTCGTACACAAATCTTGTGCAGTAATTTCTTTTTCTATACGGATTCATCATCCAGAAAGATTTTGACATACTGTACATCCAAGATGCATCAATTGAGTTAAATATCGATTTCTTTGGATCTAATTCTCCATCTCTACGATTTCCAAGACTGTGCAAAAAACGTATCCCTGCGCGCCGCCTTTAAGTGAGCGTGCCTGGTTACTGAAAACATCAGAGATAGCATCTGCATAGCCATATTGGCAGGACGTCAAACGGTTATCTTCCTTTCTTTTTCCATAACCATGGACAGCAAATATCAGCAATGCCACTCTAGAACAATAGGGCTTCTGATGGATCCTCATCTGTGCTAAGATTGACGCAATATGTACTCTTAGTAGGGGATACTTCCATATCTGATGAAGCCACGTTGTGGATTGTGCTGCCGCTCCCGCCGGAGATTTGAGTCCTTCCTGGAGCATGAAGGTGTGTGTTGTCCATGGCATAAGTTAGTTTAAATTGTTTGTAAGTCTAAGGACCTATGACCTTAGCGGTTTTGTCCCTTAGAACTACAAACATTTGAACAATTTCTTCCTCTACATTTCTGCCGTTGAATTTTACGCCGAATTATGCTAATATTGTTGAAGACCTAACTGCTTCTGTGTAAGAGCTACCGTGGGTTGAACGAACATCACCTGTGTGGACATGAGCAGCAGTATCATGTAAACAGTCAGAGCAGATTGATTCTCTGCTCCCTGACTTTCAATAGTCCTCTGAAATTGTTTTAAGACCTAGTTTAATAAATAAAATTCGTGCTTATGGATTATCAAGCGAGTTAAACTTCTGGATACAAATCTTTGTGTTCAGCAGGGTACTATACGTATTACTGATACAAGTAGAACGTACGTAGTATTCGTATTCGCCAAAGATCTGTTAAATGATTGTTAATATTCACGATGTGCCATTATGATTAGATAAAATTGTGTAGCAGCATATATCACCCATTTCCCAGTGACAACGGCGGCGCTTATCACTGGCCATAACTCATGGAGATTGGTCACAGTTGCGTCCACGGCTCACTGTTCTTAGTGGCGGCTCAATTTTCGAAACAGGGTTGAAGTCATAAAATTCTATGCACAATTTGGAAACTCCCTGTACATGAAATAAATGAACCTCATTCTATGCACAGTTTGGAAACTCACTATACAAGAAATGAATAAACTTCCTTATAACGACAGTAAAGCGGCTGTAACCTCTACAAATATTTTGTAACTGTAGATGAAGCACTGAGACAAGAAGCCACGTATGACTCTGACGAGAGTTTGGTAATGCTCGTCAGTGTTGAATGTTGATGAAATACTTCAACATCTCCATCACATTACACCCTCTAGGGAAAGTAAATAAAACTGTGTCATCGTCAGCAGTCACAAATCGATAAAAACACAACCTTCAATACTAGCTACCCTGATCCCGACACATACATAACTGGAGCTGTAGCAAACCGTATGTATTCGGTGCTGCGTAATGAATGCTGTGGGTGATACGAAACACTGACTCGTTATTCGTGAATACATTTCATTCCTCGCATCTACCGTATCGATACGAACTTATTCATGCATACATTTCGTTACTCGCGTCTAGTGTATCGATACGAACTCTGTAACGAAAAGCAATACGGAGAATGCATATATTCTGTGATTCTACTTATCATGATATGAGTAATTTATATAGACACCCTTGACGAACGTTAAGTGCGTAATCCATAGGTCTACGATTTTAGATGGTTATCTTTGTTTTTAAACACTTTGTATTATACTTCTTGGCCTGTGTTTCTAGGTTAATCAACGATGATATGACGTCCGCTTTTAATGCAAACAGACGTTTTACTGTATTTTTTTTACTTGAAAAGGTTTAATTTAAAGGTTAATTATCTCTTTTTTAACTTGCCTAATATAAACAAGTTTTGTAAAATGTACTCAAAAGTTACCATCTATGCATTTTCATTCATGACGGAATTACCTTACCTGTTAATGTCACATAATAAAGCACCACAGCCCCGCTGCTCGCAAATGTAATGCTGCTATCACAGTCCACAGTGACGACACTTCCACAGATTTTTGTTATATACCACGACAGCAGCGCTACAAGCGGCTGGCGAGGTACATTTCTGAATACGATATCGGATGAGTGTGAATAGCGTCGTTTAAATTGATTTTAACATACTTTTTACAATGGGGAAGGTGTTTAGTGCCATAAAAATAGGTAGGGTAAAGCAGTCAACAATCCGAAGATTGGTTAGAACACCACGGTGCTTTACTAGGCATGGCCTTGTTTGGAGGTGGTATGCCGTTGCCTTCCTCCGACCTTCGAACTGACTTACCCAGCCGATTATAGGGGGACCTACAGTTTAACGTGGGTTCCGAACCACGGTGCTACTCGGTATTTTTCACATGAGCAATAGTGCCAGAGGTGAAAGAAGTGGAAAGTGACAGATAAAAATCCTAGGACCTGGCGGGGATCGAACCCGGGACCTTTGGATTTGTAGTCTGGCACTCTACCACTGTGCAACCGAGGCTAACCAGAAAATAACTCCACATTTGTCTTTATGAGGTTTCCTAAGAACCATTAAAAGGTATGAAACGCTACTTTTCAGGACAGTTTATTTAAGATCATCTTGAAACCTATGGCTTTTTAATCGACAGTTTCTATTTCAAGAGCAAAAATTGCTGGTAAACAAAAGAAGACCCATCCATCTTAAGAAAGACGTCAGTTTTCTACTCAGAAAACTCAGTATTTCTTCACTACAATTCCAGCCATATCAGTAAGTGTTGAATATAATAACTATTTATGGAATGCTTTACCTACATCATTACATTCATCAGATCAGGCACTACAACTGTAGCTGAAGTGTAATCCTCACAAAGATTACAATAAAACATCGAAAGCAAAAACACAGTTTCCCAACAAAGCAGAAACCAATTGCACAATTGTTGTTACATCAGAACCATGAACGTCAAATATCTTCAAGACATTCGTTTTATAATAAAAAGTAGGCCTAATTATACTCAAACGTATATGGGTTTGTAACAAAGACGATTAAGGTGTAAAAATTTCAAATCACTAGACTTGGTACGAAATTTTTACACGTCAAGGAAAGTTCCTGTTATATAAAAAGAGACAACAGGAATTAATGTTTCTCATTTGTTTATATTCTCTCACTTTCAGATGAGTAGGGTACAAAATATACACATAGTTATCAGAATTTCCTCGTGAATAACTTGTTTTTTATACCACTGAATCAGGGATATTCGGCTGTTTTTACGTTTATTTCACGATTATTTATGTATATCGATATTTTACGTATCTTTGGAACGCGAAAATTATAGAAACAATTGGGTAATTGCGTAGAAAATTAATTACAAACAAACATTTCTCTTGCGGCGCCTTGTTCTCCACTAGGGGCGCTAGTGCCGTTGCAACTGTCAGTTGGTAATAACTTTCACAGCAGGGAGTATATTTTAGACTGTGCTACTACTGTGATCTGGCACACTGGAATTCGTCATGAATTTTCCGACTGATTCTGATGATCCAAGCACCTTAATAAAGTGCGGGAACAGTAGTTAAAATGGTGACCACGGGTGGGTCTCTCTAACTTTTTATCAATTTGTATGACAACTGTATTTTAATCACGAGGGAAATGGGCTACTGATCCTTTCCTCAGTAGTGTAATTTCCTCAAAAAGCTGGCATACACTATCTGTGTGGCAAAGTAATTTTTTTTTACGGTTTCAAAGTGTAGCGGCCGTATTTCTGGGTGTCGCTGGTAAAACAGTTACGTTTGTAACGATCACTGTTTCTTTTAGCAAATAGCGGAAGCTCCGTGGCATTTACATGCGTTTGTTAGGCGATTCCGCTAGCAGAGCCATCTGTTGGTTCGAGTTATGGGCTATGCACTCCTTGACATTTGTGGTTCCGTTTCATTTCGCTGCGCACCAAAATTGCATTCCAAGGTTTACTTTTTTTACGCCATTTAAGATGTTATGTTGGATGATAATTTTTTAAAGTGTAGGGCAGAAGAAACTATAGCAATCGTGTCTGCCATGAACTGTGCAACACGTGGGCGCTTCATGGTATCAGGAGAAAATCTAAGTAAAAATTTACGTAAGTTAAAAAAATCAACATATTACAAATTTTCAGTGAACTGTCTTCGATCTATAAAAACAAATCAAATTGTGGATAGCACTCATTTCAGAGCACTGCAGATGTTATATATTGAATGAACCGAAACGTGTCTGATGAAAAACGATCGCACTTATTGTAGCCTGGTCGACAGACAACTAATAACCCTTAATAGCGTGTACAGTTTATTTGAATAAAATTCCAACTTAAGTAACACAATAAATGACGTAAGTTTTAACCATAAACATGAGCGCAGTTTCCATGAGCAGTTAGGCAGTTGAACGAAAGGCAGTTCATCAGGGCAAATAATGGAAATTACAACGAAAACGTAAGACATTGTTTTAAATTTTTATTTACCCTTCAGCGTCATAAAAAACAATTTTGCCTAAACAGCTGACAGTGGCGCAAAGAACAAATTACATTTATCCTTGGCTTTACAAAATCTTATTTCTGAAATCTTTCTCCAGAATGTAGTTTGGGCATAATTATTCAAATTCTATGCGCCTTTCTCAAACTTTTATCCAAGTCAGTTCTTTGTTTACGAATAACCCACTGCTTGCACCTGTAAAGAAGTTATAAGAGGGATAAATCAAAGTGTTAAACACACTGTTTGTTAAAAGCAAACGATCTCAGTAGGCCTAATAGTAGCCTCCTTAAACTATCATGTTTATAATTATCTATTTTTCGGGAACCTGAAGAAATACTTCGGAATGCATTGCTGTTTGTAGTTAGCTATTACAGCCGTATGCAGTACATACACTCCCTCTTCCAACCATTTCCTACTTCTATAAAGTACGCCGAGAAATATTGTTCAGTGTTCTGAGACTCACTGTGTTACTCCGCCGTTCACTCTCAGTTTAGTTTACTGCTGGAGGTTTTCGGAAACGCTGGCTCATGTTTCAGCGACGAGTTTCCACTATTATCTTATAACCTGCAGTAACGGGTATATAGTATACGAATGCGGAATATTCTTCACTCTTACAGCACTATGCAATATAACTATTCCTAATACAAATGACTTTACTATTGAAACAAAAAAAGAATTGCACCTTCTCACAGTACAAATATAGTGTTCACGATAATAATTTGGCTGCAAGAAATTATCCAGTTACATGATAAATTAAGTTCGTGTGCACATTTTCTTACATTTTGACAAATATAGGTATTAAACACCGGCACGGTATGTTCTTTTCTTGTGCGCAGCATCTGACAACAAACGTATAAATACACAGAAAAAGTACTGAATTGCACGAAGCTACAAAGCAATACGCAGTATACCGTTTCCACGGTGTTGTTTACACAGCACGCCAACCGCTCTAGGCAGTCTTGAGCACATACCAGCGGTCTGAACTCACTGCGACTGGTCCTAGCTGGTTCAAGGCACGTTTAGCTGCGTTGACTCCGCTCATGGTGACTTGAAACAGGTTTAGCTCCTAGATATGCCGGGGGACAAGCAACTAACCAACTATCGACGAGAAAGTTTATTTGAAAATGTGTGGAGCCGAATCAACATTATTTAACTGATTCATTTGATCGTCTGTCACAACTGAAAATTAAGTTTTTGTATTACTGGTTACCGGTTTCGTACTCTATATACAACATCAGCGTCGTAACGGTAAGTGTTGCATTCAAGATTATCCATGCAAACAGGTCAACTTGTTTTATTTTTTACTTCCTAGTGATATATGCGATACTTGTGAAGCTAGTTTACATGATCGATTTTATGGTAATGCTTGGGTAATCTACAAAGAAGTGACGAACACGAAAAGAACAAGACGTGATTTCCTTCTGAAGAACTTGCCAAAGACTATACAGAAACCAGGGTCAGAGCTCACGTTGAAGCATCAGAAGCAGAGATGGAAAATGTTCATACAAATGTGCGTTATGTGACAAATCAGTTTCCAAGAAATGTGTTGCTGTACTTTCCTGCGTCTGTGCAGATTGCAAAGTACAGTCTACAGACAATGATGACCATTGCTTGTCTAAAAGGAATTAAATAGACTGTAATTTTACCTTTGGAAAATGTATCGAATTGCAGAATGACATTGGACTACGGTAGTATGTTGATGGTGTATTATGTGTTTTCTTACTTCTAGAAAATATCATTTTGAACTGAAAACTTCATTTTGTGGCTGGATTTCTATTTAAAAAACTTGATTTCGTTATTAACTAATGAACAATTTTCAAGTATATGTATGCTATGTTGATTTGTCTAAATGAAATCCTTTTGAATTAAATTGTACCTAGCACGTTTGTACTTAATATTTAGAATAAAAACAACATAATAGACCATGAAATAGCGGTCCCTTAAAATTAAAAGGCTAGGAACAAACAGTAACGCATCGATCTTAAATGGGATACTTTTGTCCCGTTGGCGGTTTTAGGATGTTAAAAACTACAGCGGTTCTAGTGTTAACGAAAGAAACGAAACAGAACCAACTAAAAAACCAAATTCATATTCCGAAACATAAGACGAAACAAAAGCAGCTCAACCCGCATCCAAAAGAAATTTTGTAACAAAAGAGTATCTTAGGATTAATGAGAATAATCGGGGAGTCTCGAATTATTGACCGATGGGGACTGGTCGCTACAACGCGTTTCCAACTAGAAAAAAGAAAGGGAACAGTCCTCTATAGAGACCTTAAGTGTTACCTATAAGCTGTCTGCCAATACCAGAAGGTCTGGAGAATAGTAGTAAAAGGAACAGAAAATAATGGAAAGCCCAGTATATTCTGTCAGATGAAAGCATAACACCTATTCTGGTGGCATAGAAAGAGAGGTGGAAAGAATAAAAGTCAAAGGCCATCCCTGTTGTCCCATCTCTTTTCAAGTTTCATTCGGCTGCCTTCTGATTGAGACCTACAAGGAGATAATGACAGTATTGAAACGTTCAAATGTTTGTAAGGCCTAAGGGACTTAACTGCGGGGTCATCAGTCCCTAAACTTACAAACTACTTATGAACTACCTTATACTAAAGACGACGCAAACATCCATGCCCAAGGGGGATTCGAACCCCCGACAGCGGACGACCGCGCGCACCGCAACACGGCGCTCCAGTGCGCGCGGCTAATCTGCCGCGGCATAATGACAGTGCATCCTCCCATTCGTGCCTGCATGTAAATCAGTAGCCTTCACCATCGCGAATGCATATATGATGTCAATGATATATAAATTGTCGAGTTCAAAATTTTCAACAGTGCTGCAGACTGCGCATGCGCAGAATCGAGGAATTGTAGTGTTGTAAGCTAACACCGGAAGTTAACCCATTCTGGCCGAGCTCATTCATGTTACATAAATGCTTCCACATATTCTTTAACATTATTCTGTTGTTTATGCTGTCTTCTAATCGCTCCGAAAAGTGTGCATCAGTGTCTAGTATTAATTTTTCTACCAACTATCTCCGACAAGAAAGGAAAATATATCTGCGAGCAGATAGATATTTACGTTTTACGGGGAAGAAGTCTACATTCTACATAAATACGAACGTAAATGTATAAACGTGTTTTAATGAAAATTATTTTACCATTCAATGAGTCACAATTATTAGACAAGAAAATGATTCACGACGTTATTTGACCATAGACAAGAAAACTAGATGTGAAAATTAAAGTAAACCTTTCCGTGCATTTTCGATATTGTTTGGTGTGTTTTCCAGTATAAATTTTCTTCAGCAAATAACTATATAAGTTTTGAATTGTTTGTATAAAACTTTTCCTATTACTTAGGCTCTCAATTCTGTGCAAATTGTGCTACACGACATTTGACAGAACATCAACTATGTTTTACCTTTTGGTCAGTCATATGGTCAGCTATCAGTTTCCTGCTTATACGTAAAATGTGCCATCATAAACTCACTTCATCATTCACTTGCGAAAGTACACAGCAAACACCTATATAGTTTTGGTGCTGACGTCAAAACGAAAACGAGACAGGCGAGACGCATTATGGGAATATCACACCAGGGGCGCTGCAGTAGACCCATTCATTTTTAGTACTCAACTGAGACAAGAAATTTCATCTTGTAACAGGGAATTCAAAGTACTGGTGGGAAAGAATGTACTGACTGAAAGGTGATACTACCGGGGTAGATGGAAGCGAATGATACTATATATGCTGAAATACCATATGCCTTTACTGAACTGATTACAATGTCGGATAAAAGACACAAGGCCTTGATCACATTGCATATTCTTATTTGGTTATTATTATTATTATTACTGTTTCTATTAACACTTCCGCAAATATGGTGCGACTGTTTCTTTATTCTTACGTTCCGATTCTTTCTTTCCCTGAGACTATGAAAAAACTATACAAATTTGCTAATTTCAAATGAACGAAGCAAAATCAGAATTGCGGTAACACACTGATATAAAATAAGAACAGTGATTTTACATGTCAGGAACACGTTGCCCCATATAACAATTGCCAACGTACTGCACTAAAAAAATCGCATTGACGTGTTTTACGGCCCACTTTAGATTTCCTTGTAGTTTTATGATTGTTTGGAAATAATTTGGACAAAAGTAATAAAATGTAAATAATAAAAAATTATGGGCGATACAGTCACGACTCTGCTATTGTGATAATATCTACGCACCCAACACCTTATACTTTTTCTGGGCGTATTTTAACAAATAGCCAAAATTAATTGATATTTGACCTCAGTTTTGACAAACATATTCCTTTAACTTTTTCATGTTTAAACTATTATTTTAATATATATATATATATATATATATATATATATATATATATATATATATACGTGGCGTCTGTTCTCTCGGAACAGACGCCACATGTATATATATAATATGCCGGTGACGGGCAATGATCCTATCGTTAGTGGGGAGGGGTGGGCAAAGTTTGAAGCCCTTACTCTTACGGGAATTAGTTCATAACTACGAGTTCGAGTACTGTGGGCAGGGCGAAGCTGGGAATTTGTATCTGACGGGAGGTGTGCTTAGGTAGTCCTTGCAGGTGCGGTGATCTCTGTGTCCCCAGTGGTGTAGGGGTCAGCGCAACTGCCTAGAAAGCTGGAGACCTCAGTTCGAATCCCGGCTGGGTACACATTTTCAGCTTTGCCCAATCACAGTTGATGTCATATATTCTATGAATATTATTTTAATATCTCTCCCACATTTACATTATATTTTTCCGTTAAAATATTATCACCCATCTTGCATTGGTAATTTGTTCAAAGTTTATTTTCTTTGCCAGTACTAGTTACGAATGACTATACTCTGGAAGGAACGTAGCGTACATTTGGCGTTCGGACGAGTGACTATAGACAGGCTGTCTAAAGCCTTTTCGGATAACACGTAAAAGTATTGCTTCATTACCTGAATCACAGAACCTGACTGATACTATCTTGGCAACAACAAGGCAGTGATACCACGATTGCTCTTTAGTAGGCGTTCTGCACATTACATATTACGGCTTACATCTAAACATTTATTCACACATAATTGGTATGCGTGTGTGTCGAAATTACATAATATTAGGCCAATTCTAGACAGGCGGTATGCATATAAGTATATAATGGCAATCGGTCAAAGCAAATGACATCTACATTAATACTCTTCAAGTCACATTGAAGTGTATTGCATAGGGTTCATTGAACCGCTTTTATGATCTCTACAGTTCAATTCTCTAACATCACGCAGGAAAAAGGAAGGGTTTCCTGCTATGCCAGGAACACAATTACCCAGTTTATTTTTAGTAGCAAAGCCAAGCCCCAACTATTAGCTAATAGTGGGGTATACAAACTTATTTTCCCAGACTGTGACAAGTTTTAACAAACATCTAGCTCAGTACAGGCTTAATATTACATGACCAAACAGTCCTCAATACATGACCACTTCTGAACCCACCCTAATCCACATAATATCCAGGCCTGTTCAATTTTATTCCTCCACTTCTTGTATCTTCATATTTTACCTTATTCTACTTGGAGTCAGAATAGGTTTGTAATAGTTCCCAGTACTTTTGGCTAACATTTACTTTACTCATATGAAGTTGTATATCTAATTTAAATTTTGTACAAGGACTGTTCATCTACTTTCTGTGTTAATACCAGTCTAATCTCCCATTGTATCACCGAAGCTTTGTATCTCTCTTTTTTAGTACAAATATTCCGATTATTCTGTACTCTGTCCTTACAGTAATTTTTTTAATTGTGAACACTATCATTGAATATATCTACACCTTGTTTCAGTTCGAGTCCATCCTCCAAATAGTTAAGCTTTTCAATTCTCCAAAGCACCCTACTTATACCCTCCGATCCAAACCCTACACTTTTGTCTATTTGTTTATTTAGTTATAACAGTGTGTCAGGTTTCTAATATTTGCGTCAATTTGTATTTTGAACAACCCTTGAAACATGAGATTCTTGTTTAATTTTATTCTTATTCACTGTAATCATGTTGTAAGAATTTATGTTTGCACTGTTTCTCTATGTATGGTATTTATGTTTCCTTTTTTCAGTACTATTAATTTCAGATTTTATTCAAATATTTATATACACTGCAACTGCTCCATCAAAGAAGTCAATTTACTCTTCTGTATATAACAAATCTTCTGTTTTACTGAGAACACAAGTTCTTTGACTGAAGTTCAGTAAATGTCTGATGATGGCCTAATAATCCGAAAATCGATTCACTAAATAAACAAAACCGTAGAACAAACACAGAATTGTATATTTTATTCTCCATAATGAATACGTCCTTTTACTTTATTTTGTTGATCATGTTTTCCTATGTAGGTGGGTGCTAACAAAATTTAATCACATTCAGAACAGAAAGCTGCTGAAAGAAATTTCGTCAATAGATCTCGTCGCAGCGATTAACGCCTTTCATTCAATAATAAGTACCCAAACTCGTGTTCCATTTCCGTGACACTCTTCTCCCTACATTGCGATAATACAAAATGAGCTGCCCTCCTCTAACTTTCTCTAAATCGTCTGACAGTCCCACTTATTGGGGATCCCACAATCCACTGCAATACTCTAACAATAGAACGCACATGTGTGGTGCAAGCAGTTTTCTTTAGTACAACTGTTGCAGCTTCTAAATGTTCTGCCAACGTACGTACTCCTTGGTTCGCTTTCCCTAGAATAGTTTCTGTGCGTTCTTTCCAATTCACCTTGTTAGTAATTCTTACTCCTAGGTAGTTATTTCTATTTATGACCTGTAGTTTTGACTGTTTTATCGTGTAAATGTAGTTTAACGGACTTCTTTTAGTGGTCATATGGATGACTTCACACTTCTCATTATTAAGGGCATATTGCCATTTTATGCACCACGCTGAAATCTTATCTAAATTATTTTGCAATTGCTATTAACCTTTTGGTGACTTAACTAACAGATAAATAACAACATCAACTGCGAACAGTCTAAAAGAGCTTCTAAGATTGTCTCCTAAATCTTTTATACAAATAAGGAACATTAGGGGACCTATAACATTTCCCTGGATAACGCCAGATATCACTTCTACTCTACTCCATGATTTTCCGTGAATTACAACGTACTGCGTCCTTTCTGACATGAAATCGCGAATCCAGTCACACTATTGTGGCGATATTCCACAAGTACACAATTTGATTAGACGACGCTTCTGAGGATATCCACATATTTCACATCCCTTGTCGACAGCACTCATCGTGTGGTGTGTTCCACAAGAACGATACTTTCTGAAACCAAGTTGACTACGGCTCAATAGGTCGTTCTCCTTGAGGTAGTTGATAATATTTGCGGAAAATATATGTTGCAAAATCCTCCTGGAAACTGACATCAATGGTATAGGCCTGTAATTTTGAGGATTACTCCTATTTCCTTTCTTGAATATTGTAGTGACCTGTGCAAATTTCCAGTCTTTGTGTACGGTACTAATATTGTTAGTTTCGGAAAACAGGTGAATCGAATTTTTATCTGCTCCTATAGTCAGTAAGATAGAAAGTCCATAAAATGTTTGCGTTTGTCGGAATTCTCCAGCTTTCATTTGTAATTATTTTTCTGAAACTTTATCGAGGACCATAACAAAAAATACAAAAATAATTACGAATATACAGCTTTATAAAATTGATTTATACAAAATTTACCTAATGCCGAATTTTCCAAACTTCTGTGTAGCTTAAACAAATTTTGTTTCCCAAATAACCTTACTCTGACTATTAATGAAAGCCACATCAGTTCAACCGTTTCAGTTTATGTGATTATCAAAGGAAGTATCTCTTTTTTTAGTTAGATAACTTGATTTTAATAGATTACACATATGCCATTAACTCTTCAATATGAATCACAAACGGTTTTAATTCAAATACAGTAATTGCCAATTACGAAATGAGTTCTTACATTTTATCTTTCACCGTGACTTTGCGGTTATTTTGTTCGACGTTAATAATTATTACTAGGTAATAGTGACGCCGATTCACTAATTAGAGAGATTGTAGAGTAATAAGTAATTTCAACGAGACGTGCAATTTTCTGTTTTCCCACATATATGTGAAACTTCGCTAATATCAGAAACCTTATACAGATGAGATTTTTATTAGTCAAGTTCCCCCAGATGTTTGATAAATGAACTCTGCAAATACCTGACGTTCCATTGAAATTAACTAATAATATGAATACTATCGTATGATGTTTAGAGGATAATATTCAACACTGCGCATGTCGTGATAATCGCATGTAAAAGCGACTCAATAAGTGGCACCTGGATCTATTTATGAATGTAACAAATCCAAGCAATAAGTGGTACCTGTATAACGATGTTGTGACATCCTTAAGCATTTCAGATAGTTTGAAACATATACTTGGTCGCCAATGTTTAAAATAATGTGAGTAAACAACGTCACCTGATATCTGGCTGAACTTATTTTTTATTTTCCTTGATGGATGACAATTATTTGCGTTGTCGTAATATTACTGTGGATTTAGTACGAAATGAAAACAGTTACAGATGTCTTACAAGGAATATTGTTTTTATACTAAGTCAATAACTGGTGTTTGGGTCCTTTGACCATCTTCAGTAGTCAGTACAATAGGCGGGCTCAATCCACTGCTAACTTCCCCGAAATCTAGGAGCGGTCTAGTAATGCACACACTTATCCCCAGGTTGTTGATGTTGTGGTCTTCAGTCCTCAGACTGGTTTAATGCAGCCCTCCACGCTACCCTGTCCCGTGCAAGTCTCTTCGTCTGAGAATCGGCATTCTATATCCTTTTGAATCTGCTTCCTGTATTCGTCTCTTGGTTTTCCTCTACGATTTTTACCCCACAAACTTCCCTATAATGCTAAGTTGATGATTTCTCGATGTCGCAGAATGTGTCCCACGAATCTATCCCTTCTCTTAGTCATGATATGCCAGAAACTCCTTTCCTCCCCAATTTGCTTAAGCACGTCCTCATTAGTTACGTGATCTACCCATCTAATTTTCATCATTCGTCTGTAGCACCACATTTCAAAAGCTTCTATCATCTTTTTCTCTGAACTCTTTATCGTCCACGTATCACTCCCATACAACGCTACACTTCAGACATATGCTTTGAGAAAGGACTTCCTAACATTTAAATAAATATTCGATGTTAACAAATTTCGCTTCTTCAGAAACGCTTTTCTTCCATAGCCATTCTACATTTTATATCATCTTTACTTCGGCCATCAGAAGCTATCTTGCTACCCAAATAACAAAACTCATCTATCGATCTCATTACCTGACCTAATTCCTACAGCATCGCCTGACATTCTGACGCTACATTCCATTATCTCTTGTTGATGTTCAGCTCATACGCTCTTTTCAAGACACTGTCCATTCCATTCAATTGCTCTTCCAGATTCTTTGCGGTCTCTGAGGACACAGTTGAGTTTTGAGTAAGAATTGTTGCTATTGTTTTCAGAAGTAATGCTGATTGAAATGAAGTGCACAGCATCAGTTTTGCCATACAAATTGATAATGGAGCTGTCTCCATCAATGATACGGGCCTTTCTGGATCATTGAATGATATGGACTGTAGTTATGTGGGCCCATTGTCTTGAAAATTCTTGCCACTTGCGGTTAAAATGAATCAAAAATTGTGGATTGGTTTCTTCTTTGTTGGGTAATTGTTTGTTTGCTTCCGATGTTTTATTGTCACGTTTGTAGGATTTTCACCTACAGCTGTGGTAGCCGATCTCGTACATTAAGTAACGCAGGTATTGGATTCGAAATACGTTCCTTACGTTCGACACTTACTGATTTCACTGGAATTGTAGTGAAGAAACCTTGACGTTTCTGGGTAGAAAACCTGCGTCTTTCTGCCTAAGGTAAGTTCTTCTGTTGTTTGATGGCCATTTTTTGGTATAATAGAAAATGAAATTCTTTATTAAAAGTCGTAGATTTCAAGAGAATCTTAAATAAACGGTCCTCCAATGAACGGTATCAATCCTTCCTAGGGTTCTTACCAAATCTAATAAAGATAAATGTGGATTTACTTTGTAGTTATTACCTATTTTTATAGTGCTATATACATTCCATGTTGTATAAAATATGTAAAATTAATTTAAACGATACTGTTCACACTCCTCCGATATCATATTCAAAAACAAAATTTTCAGTCCCTTGGAGCACGGGTGTCGTGGTGCATATAAAAAATCCGTGGTAGGGTCGTGATTGTATATTTTAGACTGTGGTGCTAACTCTGTTATCGGTGGTGATCATATCTTTGGAGCGTTGCAAAGATAGGATTTTTATCAGCTCGTGGTAGTTTTTGTGTGTTACAAAGAAATACAGGTCGTGGTTCACTGACGCGTAGTAATATCGGTCGGCGTAAGAGCAAGGCAATCAGAGCACGTGATTGGATGAAGATCATATAGAGAGAGAAATTCTCAAGCTCGATTCGCTATGATTCGGTACGGCGCATGGAGAAGGATAACTTAACAATGTTGACAGGTAGATGTAAGTTTTCATAGATAGCGGGCAGGAGAAAATAGAGGGGGGGGGGAGAAGGAAATGCACACACACACACACACACACACACACAGAGAGAGAGAGAGAGAAAATAAATGTTCAAATGTTTTTAAAGCTTATGGGACTTAACTACGGGGTCATCAGTCCCTAAACTTACAAACTACTTATGAACTACTTACGAACTAGGGCGGCACAAATATCCATTCCCGAGGGGGGAATCGAACCCCCGACCGTAGTGGCCGTGCAGACCGTGACTGAAGCGCCTCAGTCTCCTCGGCCACCGCGGCCGGCACACACACACACACACACACACACACAGAGAGAGAGGCAGGAGATGGTCATAGAATGAGGAGTAAGAGGACATAGAAGAGTATGACCGAATGAGAGATTCGAAGCAACGCGCAATGTTGCTGTGACTCATACGTAACCGTGTTTATAACAGAAGGAGGGAGAAGGAGACATACGGAAACGAATGGATGGAAAAGACGAAGGCGGCGGTAGATGGAAGGGGGTGGAGGGGGAGTAGGAGATGGACAAAGGTATGGGAGGAGAAGAGGGATGCACAGACAAGGGAATATACAAAAAAAAAAAAAAAAAAAAATCAACGTCGTCAAGTGACAAGTGAAATAGAAGTGATGTCCCACAGGGGCGAAACAAGTTAAAAATAATGAAAACCATATGCAACCGAACAGAGTTAATTCAACAAAATTCACAACCCGTTGCTGATCAACGCGTGGAACAGAAGCAGTATTGAAAATATTAAACTGTTCAATTAAGATGATCATTATTATTAACTTCAATGTGCATTATTAAATAAACTTTAAATTTAAAAATTTTCACAAAACAAATACTGTTAGGTGAACGGAAAATTCTGTTAATTTATGCTGTTTCATAAAAAAAAGCTAACACTGTGCACCTACAATACATGATTCTCTCTATTTTCTTGAAGATGAGAATTATTACTGATTTTCTTCCCGTATTTACGAAATCTTACAAAGAGAAAGTACTGTACAACGGAAATATGGCCGACAAGGACGTTGCCAAAGGGGAGGGGGGGGGGGGGTTGGGGGTCCGGACTCCACCTATCACCTAAACGATATTCTAAGGACAAAAACACACACACACACGTACACACACCCATGCTCGATGGTGGACTCGAACCTCCGAAGGGACTAAATGCAGTAAGACACGACCTAGCTACCGTGTAGTGAAACTGAATGATATTGTTATCAGTCATACACCGAATAAAGGATAGGCACTATCGACAGTCAACAAAGCCATCTATAGCTTTTAATTATCGATAACAGCATCGGCTATTGCGCAGTCCTCCTCTAGCCGTTGTCCACTGTTGGCCTTACTCCATTATTGCTACGTTAAGCATTACAGTGGAATGTTGTCGCTGTCGTTTATTTCTTTTGCGCAGTTAAGATACGTTTCCAATTATGAGTAAGTTCATAGCAAGAGAAAAGAGAATAACCGACATTCATCTGTCTACTAGCGGTATGGAAAGTTAAAATACGTACTACTATAATAACTTATTTATCTTTTTACAGCAGTGGAGTCGTTATTTGGAGTGGCAATACTTCAGCCTATCATAAGGCACATCACTCAGTATGTGTAATACTTCTTAAAGTTAGGTTTGCCGTGGTGGAGTAGCCGAGCGGTCTAAGGCGCCTCGCAATCGTTGCGGAGAACGCCGTTGCTCGCCGTCGGAGGTTCGAGTCCTCCCAGGGGAATGGATATGTCTGTTGTCCTTAGGTTGATTTACCTTAGTTTAAGTAGCTTGTAAGCTACGGACTGATGATCACGCAGTTTGGTCTGATAGCTTTACAAAAATTTGAATATTTTGAAAGGTTTGAGAGTCATATTTTATCTAGAGGAAGGATACGTTACAATGGCAACAATAAAAGAACCATTAATCTTGGAAATAAAATTATAGACTTACGCTTCCTAAATCAATATGTAAGTTTTTTATACTGATGCAAAAATTTATGCAGAGTTTGCAAAACACCAAGCTGCAGTCGTGGCTGACAAGTAGCGAGGTTGGTGGCATGCAACCGTGTCGTTGCCAGTGTTCAAACACAAAGAAAAACTTGCCATTCTGGTAATCTGACTTCATTTGGAATGACAACTGAAGGTTCTGCTGGCGTACATTGAAACAAGTTTAAGAAATGTTTTCCTCAATTTTGTTTATAAAATATTGCAGTATTTGTAAGAAGGTTTTACAAACGCAAACTATGTGCATAAAATATAAAAAAAATTATGTTCGCATAAGTCTGTTTTTAGAATAAATGAAAAACATGAGCCTTTGTAAATTTCTCTTTAACCATTCGGACCCCCCTTTTGACAATATCCTGGCTACGTCACGCCAAATCTGCCAAAACTTCAAATAAGGTAAGAGGTATTACGAAAGCATGTTGCGTCATTGCCTAAAGGAAAACATAACTGGATAAACGAAAAAAAAATCATTTTAATTTAAGCATAGAAGTGGCATGCATTTGTTTTGCTCTTCGTATCAGCCGCATTGAGTTCGGTACAAGCAGCATGGGCCCATTTTCGACGGCGCGAACAACCATTCAATGTCTCTGATTTACCAGATTCATTTGTAATTTCACAATGTTCTTCTGTAATGATTCATTAACGTCGTCGTCGTTTTCAGTATAGTTGAAGGGTATTGAGGAGTTAGGGAATGCCTCGTCTTTTTTTTTTTTTTTTTTTTTTTTTTTTCTCTCTCTCTCTTCCCTTGGTCCCCTTTAGTCATTCAATTTTTCTGCTTTCCTCTTTGATATTTCTTTGCCTTCAGTTTTGCTTCTGTTTGTGATGTGAAATGAGGGCAAAGATTTCCTCTCTTTCCTCTTCGAAGTTAAGTACACCACTGCACTATTCTGTACTTCCTGAACAATGGTCATCGATTCTTGCCTTCATTTACTCAGTTGACATACGCTCAATACTGCAAGTTAGTATTAAAAGCTCGTTAAAATGATTGATTAATTCTTTGGGAAAGATAACGTCATCTTGTCCTACCAGTATATTCATCAACTTACTTCAAACAACTATTCATAATTTAAATTTAAAGCTTTGGTGTTTAATACATACATTAAAGGATTAGCATGTTTGATAGTTTACGAATATACTGAAACCAGCTTGGAAAAATTTACCACACATGTTCCAGCTGCTATTTTGGTGCAATGAAATATTACACCCAGCATGTGCGTAAACATAAGTCACAGCGTTTCAGTGCTGAATGATGAAGTTTGGCTTTAGTACATATTGTAGCACACGTACAGTGCTAATAGCTAGGAAGGCAACGCCTTCATTTCCTGTTCTGTCTCAAGAATGGCATTATATTAATGATTCGTTACCTTAGACTCCTCATCATCTTACCCTATCTTCCCTTATATACGCAAAGCTACAAAATACGGGAAGCAAAATAAAAGCAAAAAATGATGTATACGCCAGAAAGCGTTCACGCATTGCATCTTATATGACAGCAATGTCTATCTGTAGGAATATCTACAAGAAAATTGTCACAGGTTACACAGGTAATAGTTAATATGAATTAGCAACAACCTGTTCACATAAATAACTGAACTTATAAAATGCCGAAAATGCGAAATTGCTCTCTTCGGACAATATTAATCGAGAAATGAAATGCGAACTTAGGGAACGGAAGGGCTTACTTTTGCGCCTTTTTGTTTTTCTTTTCCTTCTTTGCCTGACAAATGATTAACTTCAACGAGGACAGTTCGATAAAATCTTCTGGAACTTACTTTATCGTTCCAATCATGTAGTTGCCACAAAGAATGTAGACCTAAGTGCCACAATTAATATCTGGTTAAATATTACTTGATATTATTAAATATTACTTCTCAGTTTCATTCCACTCACCAGGGAAGAGATCCACTCTTAGCGAATGTACATAAGCCGATATTTGGCACCACGTTGTTACGTTCTACACGTAACTAATGTTATTCACGCGATACAGAGATACAACAACGTAGATGTAAAAAAATACAATAAAAGACATACAGTGCATAAAATATTATAGCGACACTTTATATTAATTAAGAAATATTATTTATTTTTTATTTTTGCTGCAGATTTTTTAAAAAGTGTTATTTAAAGACGATGAATGTCGTATCAGGTTTTCCTCATTTTCAAGTAATTTTTTTCCATTTCAGTTGGGAGTTTTCTCTGATAACATTTGCTCTGATAATTCTTCTAGATGGCTTTTTTTTTGCACTTTATTAGTTGCACTTCGTTACTTGAGACGTACTGTATCTTTTTACGAGGACACTTCTATCAGTTCAATGAAATCTTCTGGAGCTTAAAAGCAGGAGCAACAATCTATAAGACTAGTCTGTGCTGTAAAAGTAACGAAAGTGAAAAAATCATCTGAAAGGATCATGAGGACAAAAAATGAAAGAGAAATAATACTTTAATTATTATATTACAATATCAAACGAGAGTTAAACACGTAAATTGTTCCGAAAAAATGGGAAATATATATTTAATGAATCATTTGATAATTTAAGGTATGCTTCGGAGCCACGTGAAAGAAGCTTTAGGTCTCAGTTTAGATATGAAGCTAGTTGCGTGGGTGAGTTTTCAGAAATAAATATTAACAGAGTGCGCTGACGTGTGTCAGCTGATCAATGTAGTTAAGTAATAACGAAGTCTCAGTTACACGTTCATAAGAATCCGTATCATCCGTAATAAAAATGGCAATTAGTGCTTGGGATGGAAGAATACAGCACTGTGCAATATAAATTGCTTTAATGATTTGAAAACAAAGATCTGTTTATTATTTAAAAACCAAGATGGGTAATTATCTTCATTATGATGACCGGTTTCAGCAGATTAAACTGGTATGAGATCTTTCATTTCATGCATAACATAACAGAGGAAACACCACAAAGGGAACCTTTCAAAAATGTTCGTATTCACTACCATAATTTTCGACATGACCTAATGTTCACACTAAAAACAGGAGTTTTGTTTTAACTTTAGTGTAATCACATCAGATTACAACATGATGTGTTAGATATTGTATTTGGACTGGGACATGTCAGCCATAACGGTGGTGAAGAAGAACATTTTAATAGGTTTACTTTGTGATGTGCTGCATGAAATTAAAGATCCGATGGTGGTAGTTTGATCTGCCTAATCCGGTCATCTTAAATGTTTGTATAGCTTATGGGACATAACTACGGGGTCATCAGGGCCCAAACTTACAAACTACTTATCAACTAGCTTATCCTAACGACGGCACAAATATCCATGCCCGAGGGGGGATTCGAACCCCCGACCGTAGTGGCCGTGCAGACCGTGACTGGAGCGCCTCATTCCCCTCGGCCACCGCGGCCGGCGCTCATCTTAACAAAGAAAATTATCCATCTTTGCTGTTTTACATAATAAATTAATTGAACAGATCGCCCCCTCCCAATGCGTGACAAAACCTTAAAGACTATTGGTTCGTCACCGGAACACCAATGAATTCTCTATGGCGGGATTCAGAGGTACAGACTCACATTCTTCCTACCTGGTGATGACCGTTGGTAGTATCTAGAGTCAACGTTCCGTTGTTCCGTTGATGGCTGTTCTTATGTAAGATAGCACATGTTCTCTATCAGCTAATTAAGTAATCGAAATAGCAGTGAAATTCCCTAACTGCTTCTTTCGCGTCGTCCTGTACCCGAACACGCTGGAAAGTTTTGAATCTACGAAGGGTATGGGTTTCTGCATAGGGCGGTTTCAGTTAAAGAATCTAAACTTTGGCCCTTTTACTGGTGCATCTAACCGTCTAACGCATAAAACGGTCCGCCCCCACTCTCAAGACAATCACTAGAAAAAGTCACAGTCATTTTTCATGAATGATGAACGCAAGTCATTTTACCACTAATCGAAATGTCAGGCAGATTTCTTTTCTTTTGATTTCTGGTTGCAGACTGTTACTATGTCCCTAATTATTTTTGCACTCAACAAGCAGATGTGGTCCAAACACATACCGTACGAAACCAAAGTCTAACATATACAGCCGCGACCTCACTGTTGTAAACAAGGAGGTTAGAATAAAGGGTGATGGTGTTATCTTTGAAGAGCACATACGTCAGTTGAAGCCTGTCCGCAATCTTGGTCAGTTTTGGAATGCTATTTATCTGTTACAACTATGAGTTAAGTCGACGCTCTTACTGTTTATGCAGTGGCAACGATACTACCAATCCTAGCGGTGGGCAAGCCAACTAAGATGTTAGTTTATTATTATATTTTTGTACGTAATTAACCGAAGACTTACTACAATTTTTTCCTAACAAACATCATTGTAAAAGCAGCCGAATTTCACTCATTAAGAGGTATAAAGAACAACCTCGTCATGAATAAATACCTATGAATATATATTTGCTGCTTATTTCGTTGAAAGTAAGTAGAATATAAAAAATTAAGAGAAACATATATTTCGATTATGCTCAATTCCTCCTAAGACAGGTATTTTTTACGCGTAACAATACGGAATGGAGTCTGGTGATACGCACATTTTTATATTTCGCTCGTCTTTGTTACACACGAAATTTCTTTTCAGTTTAATTAAATTAGCTTCAGAAGCCAGTGTTTTCAAGATTCTTGCCGTTTATGGTTCAGCTGTAATAACAACTGTGGATTTTTTTCCCTCGCGGAACGTTTTTCTGTCTGCTACAGCTGTAGTGATTGATTCAGTACATTAAATAGTTAAATATAGTTATTGAATTTTTTATACGTTTCCTACATCCCACCCTCTCGATTTTACTGGAATTGCAGTGAAGAAACCTTAACGTTCCTGGCTAGAAAACCGACTTCTTTCTGCCAAAGGGCAGATCTTCTAGTGTTCCTCGGTTTTGTTTTTAATACAAAATGAAATTCTTCAGTGAAAGCCTTTAGGTTGCAAAAGAATTGTAAATAAATCGTCCTGTAATTTACAGTTTCGTACCTTGTCAGGATTCTTAGGAAACCTAAGGAAAATAAATGAGGGGCTATTTTTCAATTATTACATCTTTTATGGCACTACGTATGTTTTTTAATGTAAATATTATGTTAAAATGATTATAAACCATAGGATTTACACTCACCCAATACATATTCCAGAAATGTAGCTTGCTGGCCGCTTGGAGCGCTTCTGTCCCAGTGTATAACAAAATTCAGTGGCAGAGTTGTGACTGTGTATGTTAGACCAGAGTTTAACATAAAGAGTTGCGAAACTTCCAGTGAATTTCTTCAACTTCTCGACTGCAGTGCTGCCAAGCGGCTTGGTCCTATAAAAATACCGCCAAACGATTGAGTAATGAATGTGTATTTCGAGTGAAGCAACACATTCAAAACATCTTTGTATTTCGGAGCTATTGTCGCGCCATAAATATAATTCAGAAGTCTCTCTTTAGTAAAGGATGCTCAGAAGTAGGAGAATAACATTAAGAATAACAAGTGTTCATTTACATTTGTTAGTTATACTTCTAGGTATAGAAGTAAATCTTTAACAGTTCATTCACTTCGAAACTTCTTCCCTTAATCAGACTCGCAAATACTTACCACTATTTCATAATATTCCTGCTGTATAAAAGTAATATCTGAATGCTTCCGATAAAAGTCAGTAAGGTCTGCCTAGTTTCGTACATCAGTGTTTTGGCGGTTACCTACCAGTTTTATAAAGTTAATGTGTAGCTACAAATAAATATGTGTTTGATACGTGACAAACAGATAGAATATATGAAAGGTACACTAAATGTACAGAAGCAAGGTCAAGGGGATAAGACCGTTTATAAGGAGATGTAAAATCTAATGGTTAAAAATTATACATTGTCCGAAATCCACTAAACCAAACTCACGCAACTCGACAGTACGCACCGAACACGCGAACATAATCATAATCATTTCCATTTATACTTGAGCACAGCAGATTGCAATTCATTTCTGCTATTAAAAGCTTGTGAGCCGTAGGAACTACACTGTACTGATCATTTGTTATTATAGACTGACATTAACAGCAGCAGTGATATAACTTTAATTATGTTTTCCTTTTTGTTTTGGAAAGTCCACAAAAACGTTTAGTGACTAGGAAAGTAACAGCAATGAAAACAGCAACTTCTCTGCTCGTATCATGTTATTCCTCTGCTACTCCCGAGTGGCCACTTACAGTGGTAGTATGGCTTCCGCTGCAATTTTTCCCAAGAGAGATTCGCAACTGTCTGTGGGTTAGAATGTGATTATATCTTAGACACTTCATATTTCCCTTTCTGCAAATTTTTTACAGACATAATACCTTCTAAAGGACCAAAGTTTTGTAATACAAAGTATATACATATAACAGACAATATTAGTACAATATTGCAAATACACAAGGGGATTTTTTTTTTTTTTTTTTTTTTTTTTTTTTTTTTTTTTTTTTTTTTTTTTTTTTTTTTTTACATTTCCATATTAAGTAATGCATGACTTCAAGGAAACGTTATTATTAAAAATAGGAAAAGGCGAAATTGTGTTACGTTCCAGTCAGATATTAGAATCTCAACAGGCTGTTGATTAACACCTAAGGGGCTGCACTAGTATCTTGCCCAATATGCACAATATCATAACATTTCATTTAGTTCCAAGGAAGCTTTGTTCAATGACTTTAATGTTACTTTAGGCCGCGGTGATATGGCCGAGCTCTCTAAGGCGCATTGCTGCATGGTGCGTGGTTACTTCTCGTCGGTGGTTCGAGTCCTCACTCGTGAATGGTTTTGTGTACTCTACTAGGCTACTTTAAGTTAGTATAATTAGTTTGTAAGCCTAGGGACTGATAACCTCAACAGTTAAGTCCCATAGATTTACGAAAAATAGAAAATTTTTGTTCCTTTATTTTAAGTGTATTTCACAACGTCAAACAAAGCTGTGATTTCAGTAGGTTAGAATGTTAGATGAACTACGAAAAATTTTTCAATGTCCCACCTTTTAACTCACATGAATATCCCAAATATAAACAAAGACCAATGATGACAAAACTTCCGACATAGATCATTGATCTTCATTAGAAAACCAATAATTGCCGTTTCTCTTGACACATATTCCGCAGTTTAATTTTTAGTTTGATTAAATTTTGAATAAACGAATTATACCGCAGTCTAGCAAACACAGTCGAGACAGTCACCACTGTGAAAGATGTTAGCAACTGACAGAGTTGAAACGATGCAATGTTTGTTTATGATAAATTTTCTACAAAATTAACCACATAGTTTCTGTAATTTTTTTGGGTTCGAAGCATTAGGAAGTTATCTAGGGTTTTAAGGAATTGTGAAATAAATGTCACTGATTAAATTACATGCAACAACTTATTCGTGATGCAGTATTTAAGAATATGTGTATATCTGTAGCTTATTCCGCTGAAAGTAACAGAATATAAACATACGAGTAACATACATTCTTGTTACGGTCTGTTCTTACATGACGTGCACAGTCTTTGATGTGTAACATTTCGGTATGGAGCCTAATGATTCGTTCCCTTTTAGAATGTGGATTGTTTTCTGCTTTGATGGGAAATGGACATCTTTCTGAAAAAAAAGTTTGAGTCTTCTGTTGTTTAGTAGCCAGTTTGTCTGCTTAATAGGTCGTAGATTTCAAGAAAATCTTAAATCAACGGTCCTGCAATGTAGGCTATCGTTCCATACATTCCAGTGGTTCTTTGGGAATCTTGTGAAGACGATGTGGCATTATTTTGTAGTTATTATTGATTTTTATGGTACTACATACCATCCTTGTAAAAAGTATGTTAAAATCAATTTAATAGGTACTATTTACACTCACCTGACATCGCATTCAGAAATGTATTTTGCCAGCCGCTTGGAGAGCTCCTCTCGTGGTGTATAACAAAATGCGAGTACTGTGATTGTGCTAGATGTGATAATGCTGATGTATGGAGGAACTATTTTTTTCTTTCCTTGTGTAACATATTGATTGCAACAGTTTCGCAAAAAACGCTTATGGCCATTATATGTACATCATTATAACCTTTTAATCGTAGAAAAATTCAGGAATGATGCATTTTCGCAACACTTGACGTTTTACGTTTCGTTAGATTGCTGTTTAGTACTCCAATAATTGTCTCCTGAAACTGCCAGCAAAGTTTTAATGAGGGCTTGACAGGCAGCAAGTTAAATTTGAAAGGCTTTATAATTATGACACGAGCGCTAAAGATAACGCAGAACTTTCATTCTTAGTATGCTAAATTGCCTAATTACCTGGAATCCCTTCTGAGACAATGTTGTAATAGTTGCAACACCGTATCATATGAATACATTCGCTCTAAGAAATATTAGGAATGAACGCACAGTACACGAATGAACGATATCATATATTTCATTATTTGTGTTAGTCTTATTTCCTTATTTAGCTTAACCTACAAACGTTCACTGGTAGTGGCACAGTATGCAGTATGTATCAGTTCCAGCATTTCTCTCTCTCTCTCTCTCTCTCTCTCTCTCTCTGTCTCTCTCTCTCTCTCTGTCCCGCTCATTCAGACTAAGATACTCAAATATTGGGGTACTTCTACAACTTAAGTTACACTACACTGCACTGAAAATTCTGCCACAATCACTCCTACGCATTTTACGGACTAACTGTATGTAATTTTATGTAATGTCTGCAACTGTTTTCTCATCTCTCCAATGAACTTAGTCACATTATTTCAAACAACTTTAACGACTAGCACATTCCACCAAAGGCTATTTACGTTCAAAAAGTTTTCTTTCGAATCATAAGGGATATAATGAAAAACGAGGCTGATTTCCAACATTTCTTCCATCTCGTTGCTTTTTCAGGTAAAGAGAACTTTTTACACCCATTTCCTCTCACACATATTCTAGTCGAGGCCCACCACTATTTTCAGGCTTAATTTTACGTTCTCGTGCAATTTCTCAGCACTTTATTAGACCTAGTTCTGTGATTTCCTAAAATGTTGAACGGGTCTGTCATCAGTCCCGAGATAATTTTTTAGTTCAAGGCAAACAGTGCTAGGCATCGCCCTTTTTGAGAAGGTGTCCCATATCCATCCTTGGGCGTGATCAAACCTTCGGGAATATATATATTGTTACGTAGCGGTGTGGTTGACTGTAGCTGGTTGATTTACAAACGCCGACCGCGGTGGCCGAGGGGACTGAGGCGCTCCAGTCACGGTCTGCACGGCCACTACGGTCGGGGGTTCGAATCCCCCCTCGGGCATGGATATTTGTGCTGTCCTAGTTCGTAAGTAGTTCATAAGTAGTTTGTAAGTTTAGGGACTGATGACCCCGTAGTTAAGTCCCATAAGCTTCACAAACATTTGTACATTTGTGATTTACAAACACCTGTTTAAGCACAGCGGTGATTTATTTAGCATTTATCAGACAAGTGGAAGAGCACAGAATAGACTGCGGCCAGAGGTTTACACAGTGTATATACTAACAGAAATTTCTAGGACACTATTTCTCAATACTTTTGAAACGTACTGGAACACTATAAATAAATTGAAATATACAAATATGGTGGGACTTGGATCCAAGAGCCTTCGGTTTAAAGTTACACATCATTTTTGTGTTTTTTTTTTCTTTGTTTTTTTGGGTAGATCGATTCTTTGCGGATGTTATCTAACGCTTTGCGACATTAATATTAATAAATTAATTTTCCCACGCTCTACCAACATCCTACCAGCATCAGTTGGAGGGTGCCAGACAATTTTTGCATTTCCCATTTAATTAATAGAGAAAATGCCAAAAATGTCTAGTTCAGTTCCCTGGCCATTATTTCAATCCGACGTTGGAAACACGAGGTGGCGGAGGGAGACAAGTTTCCCGCGTTTTGGGAATTCGCGTGAGTTCAGTACAGCCAACCTGAAAGCCTGAACTCAATCACTGCCCGCGGCCAGAAACAGCAGTGCAGCCTACCCCTTCAACCCTCCGTAAGGTGGGCTACAGGGACCTATTCACATACTGCGGAGGTTCACAGGATCCCATTGGCCGTGTCTTTTAAGTAACCTGGTGAGCAGCTCTCTAGCCCAATCCGTTGTAGTTTCTAGTGGTGTTAACTTCGCGAAGACGGCGTGCTTCACTTAATTGAGTAGCACCTTTGCAGCAGCCTAACTTAGCCAGCCGCGACGGAGTCGTGATGTATAGTTCTTCTTGCGTCGGTTGTAATATTGATATCGCTGCAATTACACCACCATATTCGGATGATGCAAAACGGTGTATAGCTTGATACCTTGGTCCGATCTCTGTTGCGGTGACTAGTTCTATTTCATCTATGAGTCCTCTCAGAGGACTAATCTTTATTCTCTTAGTGTGAAAATCAATGTATTACCGACTTGTCCTGCTGCAAGTATATTTCCCACATTCAGTGAGCAATTGTTATGTTTATGAAAACTCGTGACACGGCTAAAGCCTCAGTCTGAATACATGTTTCAACCAACTCTCCCAACTTTCATTGTTTGTAGCTTCCCTTACTGTTCCATCCTTTAATTTAATCACCTGCTGAAGGAACGAAGTCCATTTGCCTGGGACAGATGATCTGCAGGCGAGTTGACGGTTAGGGAACAATGTCAGTCGGTGCTTGACAGAAGTTAATACTTCCGTCTTTTATTAATTGAGACTCGTAAAATGAGAAATTGCATCTGCAGTTACTTCCGTCAATATCCCCAGGCTACCATTGGTTCGGTTTATTCTAGGTTGTTTGTTCAGATCTTGGTTTAGTTTCCTTTATTACAGAAGGCATCGAGCCACACTTCAACCACTACAACTATTCCTTCACTGTCTTCCAGTGTCTCATTTGCGACAAAATTACTTCATCTTAACTGTTAGTGATGACATAGAAGTATATCTTTATACCGTCTTATTAGTATGAACCGCGCAAAATCTTAAAACTTTTTAAATCAACAAATTTTACAAGAAATTAAAAGACTCTTCGGTTCATAGTCCGATATGACAGGCATTTTTTTTTTTTTTTTTTTAATTTCGTTGAGGACGTGAGACCGTGTTTATCCTTTGTGGTTTGTTTAATTCCAGACTAAGCCACCCAATGACCAGACGCTCTGAGCTACGGCGCCAATGTTAGCAGCAGTTTAGGGGCTGATGGCCCCGCAGTTAAGTCCCATAAGCTTACGAAACATTTGATTTTTTTTTCAAAAGCAATTATTTACAAGTCAGTCTTCGACTACCTTCCTCTCCTATCAAACCGATCTACTAGTGATGGAACCTTCCTCTCCTACCTAACTGATCTCTTAGTGATGGAGAACTTCCGATATATCCATTTCAATTTAAAATGATATTTGCCCTTTAAAACATTAATTACTTATTGCTGTGTTTACTACTCTCATCGTAGAGATGCAGGCGAACGAAATTCAACCTGTCACAACTGTTAAGTGACGTGTAAAAATAACAACAATAAAAACTAACAGACATTAATGGAGAACGTACAGGTAAACGTATGCAATCATGCAAATGTTACTGGTAAGTATCGTTGTAACAATGTTACACATTAATAACAACGCTGCACCCACGTAAATTATATGAACACTTCCGCACTGAAATAAAATGTGTTCGTAGATTCAAGCTCTACAACTAACAGCTCATGAAGCGTAGACGTCGTACGAAAGGTTTAAAAAGTCGTTTTGAACACACTTTGGAATGCCAAGCCGAAAATTATCACGAGTTAATTATTTTTATTGTTACACGAACGTTGCAGTTTAGAAAATAACGGACATCTAACATACTTTGTTTTAACTTGTGATAACGAAGATTTCTATTACTCAAACTACTGTGTGTCCGTAAAGTCTTTCCGCAGTGGTGATCTCCGCGTGTCTCGCGTTTTGTGGCGTGTAAGGTTGGCAGTACCGACAAAGCGCACCTGCACTTCCGTGGACGTGCAGTGGTGGGGGTAGCGTTGCATGTGCGCTGCAGCTGGTACTTGCGTTATTGTCTTCTTCTTGTATACGATGAGTGTAGTGAGAATGCTTACTGTTGCAGACAGAACCTTTTTAGTGGAAGAGGTTTACCGGCAGGAGGAAACTTCGTGGAGCATGCGAGACGACAGTTAGATTCCGTTTTCCTACGTCGAGGTACCCACATCGTGACACTGTAAGTGATTTAATTCGCAAATTCCGGACAACGGGTTCAGTTCATGATGCACTACGAACCGATAGATCCACTATTGTAATAGAACGGAAACCCGACGACATTTCGGAAATCATGTTGCAGAGTCCAACAAAATCAGTAAGGAAATTATCAAAAATGTTCAAATGTTTGTAAATCTTATGGGACTTAACTACGTGGTCATCAGTCCCTAAACTTACAAACTACTTATGAACTACTTACGAACTAGGTCGGCACAAATATCCATGCCCGAGGGGGGATTCGAACCCCCGACCGCAGGGGCCGTGCAGACCGTGACTGAAGCTCCTCAGTCCCCCCCCCCCCCTTTTTTTGTTTTTTTTTCTTTTTTTTCAGTCTCCTTTTTTTTTCCCTAAGCTCTTCCTCTTCAGGCGTTGGCGCCTAACTATCATAACCCCCATAAACAAAACATCTCGCCTGCCAAAAAAAAAGGTCTAGTGCCACCGCCACTTTTACCTTATACTAAATGAAAGATTAAACTAAGGGAAAGGATAAGGGATAACAAAAGGTATAGCGTCTTCTTGGATTGCTTTATTTATTTATTTATTTTTTAATGGAGCGACACTCACGTCCCATTCTGCCCAGACGGCCGTTGCTGCACGAAATAACAGTACACCCACAGATTCAGGGTTTGTCTTCTCGTAGGTCTGCTGTCTCAGGAAGTTCTTGTTCTCTCAATTACTTTGTGTGTCTGGCTTCGATTGCCCGAGACGCATAGTCTATAGTATACTTCTGTGAACCCTGACGCCGTCAGTTACCATAATCGTGCATCGCCATAGATTTCTTCAGAACACTAAACATATAACAAAAGACTCCCATTCTAAACGGAAAAAAATAAAATAAAACTGGAAAAATTCCGCACTACATCCCATTTGCGGATTATTTTCGTTGATTCTGGTCGTATGCAGTTGATCGTTTGTTAAGGTTCGTTACGGCGGGCGTCCCCTATCCGGCACTCCCCAGCTGCGAGGGGGGTCGGTGAAGACACTACGTAGGTAATTGGCGAAGATCTGTCGGTATCGAGGTGTGGTCTCGAGTCTGTGATGATGCTCTTGGAGGAATTGCCAGTAATCAAGTACCGACTTCTCACCTTCTTGGAAAAGGTAGTAAATGGACATGCCTTTTATCCACGTGAGAGCGTGTGTTTTCGCGGCCGGAAAATATGTGTCCTCCGGGCATAGGAGGAGCCTGGGGTCAATCGCGTTAGGCGGGACGCGAAGGTAGCAGGCAATAATCTTTTGTACTAGCGTCCAAACTTCAACAACAGATTCACATGTTAAACGATGTTCATCCTTGTCCATAAGCTGGCATTCCCGGCAAAGGGGCGAATCCACCATCCTGATTGCGTGCAGCCGGTGTCTCGTCGTAAATTTCCGATTGACGACGTGGTACCACGTGGCTCTTATTCTTGTAGGGAAGAACGGCTGTTGAACTGCTTTCCACACCGTTGACCATTGTGTGGCCGGTGCTTTACTTTCAATCACATTTCGAGGGACTGCCCTAAGCAACAATTGGTAAAATTCCCTTGCCTTTGGAGCTCGAGTGGTGGGGAGCTGAGTATGTAGGTAGCTATATTCGAGTATGAAAGTCGCAATGTGGCCAAGAGGGGGCGCGACGTGTCCAATCGCAACCGGTGTCAGTATCGACGTAGACATCAGCTCATCTATCAGAACGCCCGTTAGTGAGGTATGTCGACGTGTCCTCAGTTTCACCATCGTGGACAGGAACAGCGCCATGGCCCGCGTTTTGACATTGATAAGTCCGAGTCCGCCGTCGCGCCATTGAAAGGTAAGAGTGTCATAGCGGACTTTGAAAATGTATGCAGCAGTGACGTAATATCCAAAGGCCGATTGTACGTTGCGTGCCATCACTGTCGGCAGTGGGAGCACCTGAGCCATGTGTATGATCTTAGTCGCCACATAGATGTTAAGGTATTCGACACGTTGTAGTAGGTCCATTTGTCGTAGTAGGTTTTGGCGTACCTCTGTGCGTACGACTTGCAGTAATCGTCTGTACTTTATTGCTGTTGTGCGGCGCATGTCCCGTGTAAACGTGATTCCTAGGTACCTGTGGTCATCTGCCCGTGGAAACGGGGCCACACAATCTTCAGCTAAGCCTCTTCCAATGAACATTGCTGCCGATTTATTGACATTCATGACGCTTTTCGCCACCAAACCATATTGTTGGATCCAATCAATCACGAAGCTGATCTCATCTCCAGATTGTACCAACAGGAGAAGATCATCCGCATATGCCCTGCAGTGAAAGGTATGACCCCTTAGGGTAATTCCTGTGAGTTTGCTTTTCAGTCCTCCTATGAGTGGTTCCAGAGCAATTGCGTAAAGGATCATGGAGAGTGGGCATCCTTGTCGAACCGAACGCCGAATTGGTAAAGGATCTGTTACACGGCCATTCACCAGTACACGAGATGTAGCGTCGCGTAGGAGGCGCAGTATGATGTTCTTAAAATCATTTGGAAAGCCCATTCGATCCAACACTGCCATGAGAAATTTGTGGTGTACCCTGTCGAATGCGTGATCGAAATCAATGGCGATCAACGCTGCCGCGAGATGACAGGATGCGGCGAGTCCTATCACATCTCTACATTCACTAGTGGCTGTTTGCATGGCGGTCTCTCCTCCTCGTGTAGTTTGTTCTATGGAAAGGACTACTGGTAGAACTTTCTTGATACGTGCCGCTAGTAGTCGGGTGAAAATTTTATAGTCCGAATTTAACAAAGTTATTGGACGGTAGTCTTCAATCCTCTGTCCTCTTGAAGGCTTGTGTATGGAGATAAGAAGTCCTTCGACGAAAGCCGATGGGATATGAAAGCCAGGTGACAACAGCTCTCGGTACATATCGATCCAACGGGGCATCTATCACTCGTGGACCAAGATCTCGTGAGACGTAGATACGGTCAAGACGACTGGCCGAGTGACTAGTGAAATAGGTGTGGCCTGGGCGGTCCCCGTGTATCTGCTCCCAAGTATCGACGAGAAGCAAGTCCCTTACAATTATCCGAAGTTCAGGACACGTCGAGAAATGTGGGACCTGATCCTTCTTGTGTAAAACACAATTGAAGTCACCCCCAAGGATAATGTGATCGTAACGACCAAGAAAAAGGGGGGTGATTTCCTCGGCGTAGAACTGTGACCTCTCGCGACGTTTATCGGTTCCTGAGGGAGCATAGATGTTGATTATACGCGTTCCCAACGCAGTGACCGCCACCCCTCTGCCCGAAGGGAGGTATGTCACTTCTTCAACAGGGATGCCGTCACGAATAAGTATTGCTGTTCCACTGCCATTCGGTTCACCAGGTGTCTTGTACGTCCTATAACCATAAATTTCTGGGAGAGTCGCTATGGAGACTTCTTGTAACAAAGCAAAGTCAACGTCGGACGCTCGGAGCATCTCTCGCAGCAACTGATACTTCACTACTGTCCTTATCGTGTTAAGGTTAATCGTGGAAATCCGATACGCCTGCTGGTGTGCTGCAGTTGCCAAGTTATTCATGAGAAGGTACGGAAAGTTCGATAAAATTCGATCGGCAGTCCATCTGGCCCAGGTGCTTTGTTCAGCGCAGCTTTATCGATTGCTTCCTCGATGTCATCCCGCGAAACTTCCTCTAAAAGTGAAGCAGCAGACGTGGCGTCGTGGGTGTGTGAGACGTATTGCAAGACGTCGTTTTCGTCTCCCTCACTGTTGTCTTCCTGATAAAATCGTTGATAATGAGATGCAAAGACTTCCACAATGGCCGCTTGGGTCGTTTCGTTTCGGCCGTCTGGCAAGGACAGTTTCGTTATGAGCTGCCGTTTGCGTTGCCGGTTTTCAAGCACAATATGATGCATTGTAGGAGGTTCTCCACTCGCTCTGTCTCGATGCGGTGATCTCACAACTACCCCTTCTAATCTTCTCCGCGTCAACGACAATATTTTTGCTTTAATGCGGCGACTTTCCATCTGTCTTTCCAGGGACGGGGGTTGGGAGGTAATTTCCCGAAGCATCGTATAGTAAAAGTCCAAAGTGTGACGGGTCCATGCTGCAGCGTCTCTCCCATACTGTGTTAGCACCCGACGGCACGTCGGTTTTGCACACTCTATCCACCATTCTAGAGTTGACCGGTATCTTGGAAGCCGACGCTCGCAGTTCGCCCATACCGCGGCAATCAGTTCCCGACATTCCGGGTTTTGGAGGTGTGCCACATTCAACTTCCAGAGCCCACGGCTTTGCCATACTTTCTGTCTCGAAAGGGTGACCGTGCATATGAAAGCGCTGTGGTCGGAGAAGGCAAGCGGCCAACGTTCGGCGTCTATCACTCGTGGACCAAGATCTCGTGAGACGTAGATACGGTCAAGACGACTGGCCGAGTGACTAGTGAAATAGGTGTGGCCTGGGCGGTCCTCGTGTATCTGCTCCCAAGTATCGACGAGAAGCAAGTCCCTTACAATTATCCGAAGTTCAGGACACGTCGAGAAATGTGGGACCTGATCCTTCTTGTGTAAAACACAATTGAAGTCACCCCCAAGGATAATGTGATCGTAACGACCAAGAAAAAGGGGGGTAATTTCCTCGGCGTAGAACTGTGACCTCTCGCGACGTTTATCGGTTCCTGAGGGAGCATAGATGTTGATTATACGCGTTCCCAACGCAGTGACTGCCACCCCTCTGCCCGAAGGGAGGTATGTCACTTCTTCAACGGGGATGCCGTCACGAATAAGTATTGCTGTTCCACTGTCATTCGGTTCACCAGGTGTCTTGTACGTCCTATAACCATAAATTTCTGGGAGAGTCGCTATGGAGACTTCTTGTAACAAAGCAAAGTCAACGTCGGACGCTCGGAGCATCTCTCGCAGCAACTGATACTTCACTACTGTCCTTATCGTGTTAAGGTTAATCGTGGAAATCCGATACGCCTGCTGGTGTGCTGCAGTTGCCAAGTTATTCATGAGAAGGAAAAATGTCTGTGGAGCGTCATGCAGAATCGATAATGCCACCAACCCCCATCACCTCTACCGGACCGATTCCTAGTGTGCCGCCGTCACCGACGCGGACTCCGTCGGTGTTGTATGGTCGTCTTCAGTGTCGTCTGCCCACGCCGTGGAGCGCGAAGGAGGGTCTTCGTCCATTGCGTCCTCAGGGCACAGATTGGGCGCGCTCTCTCCTGCACCGGTGGAGCCACGTCCATCCCTTGTCTCGTCGTTCAGGCGTTCTACTGCGGGCATCTGTGAAGCAAGTTGATCAGTATCTTGTATCACCTTGTCAGCGGCGGTCGCCACCGAGGGAGTGTCGTCATTGTGAGTCGAGTCCTCATCCTTCTGCGTCTCGCCCTCCATCTTTTCTACTGAAGACTTACGCCTCCGTTTGTGTCGCTTCGGGGATCGTTGTTTCCGGGTGTGTCCTTCTGCATCCGACGACAGCACCGAGTCGCGACGCTCCGGCACAAAGGCCGAAGTCGGTACAATCAGTGACTCTATCGCCATGCTGGTGTTACGGGGTTGTTCCTCCGTCGTGGAGGGAGGTGCCGTTGGCAGTGATTCCTCAGTACGTGGAGCATGCGTTGCCGCAGCGCTCCGCGTCGGAGGGTGGTGCAATGTAGTGTTCGAAGCTGGCAGATGAGTCGACAAATTTTTATCATTTGTTAGGGCGGCAGCATAAGTCACGGGAAGTATCGTTGGCTGCGACGGAGGCAACATATCCGTCGGAGGCAGTTGCGTGATCCGACGTTGCATACATTCGGATCGGAGGTGTCCCTCTTTTCCACATTCCGCGCGACAGCCGCCGATAGATATATATGAGGGAACATGGCGTCGAAGTTCGATACGGACCTGCCTCACGCCGTTCAAGACAGGGTACGTTTGGAACTGCATCCACTTCTCAGCAAAGTGACTCTGCACCGTGCCGTAGGGGCGGAGCGCCGCCACGACCTCTTCTGCTGGAAGTTCGAAGGGGAGTTCGAAGATCCTGATGGTACGAAGTCCCAATCCAGCGTAGTCGACTGTCACAGTACCCACATTGCCATCAGAGTGACAGAAACGAAGCTCTCGTTTCGTCTCCCGAAGAATTCTTTCACATGTTGCTTCATTGATGATCTTTACATAAGCTACACTGCTCACTATTGACAGGTGTATGCCGAGAACGTCGGCCGTCGGAATTTTCACTTCATCTCGTATAAATCGTTCTAGTTCGAGTGCCTTCGGTCTTGCAAATTCGTTTTGGAACGTGAATTTGAGCGTCGATTTGCGGTACTGGTTCGCCATGTTGTTCTATGTAAATACGCCGGCACGCGTGGAAACGGCCGAGTACGGCGTAAACAAACCCGAGCGCTGGCTCCGCGGCAGCGAACACAACAGCGTGTCCTCACCGCGTCGCAGCGGAAAGCAGACTTAAAATGTTCAAATGTTTGTAGAACTTATGCGACTTAACTACGGGGTCATCAGTCCCTAAGTTTACAAACTACTTATGAACTAGCTAAGACTAAGGACGGCACAAATATCCATGCCCGAGGGGGATTCGAACCCCCGACCGTAGTGGCCGTGCAGACCGTGACTGGAGCGCCTCAGTCCCCTCGGCCACCGCGGCCGGCGTCCCCTCGGCCACCGCGGCCAGCAAGGAAATTATCACAAGAGGCTAAAGTCTCTCTTAAGTCAGCATATAAGGCCATAACCAAAGAACTGAGGTTGTATCCGTTTAATATTACTGCATTGCAACAATTACGTTGTATAGACCGTACGAAAAGAATAGCATGTGAGTGTTTTCAGCGAGTTATTAACAGGCATGGTGTTGGTTTTTTAGATCGAACGTTTTTCAGTGTTGAGGCTTGGTTTCACCTATCTGGCAACAATAATTCTAGACATTTACGTGTTAGGTCATCCGAAAATCCACATGTCTTAAGAAAATCGTCATTGCACGGAGAGAAAATCGGGTTGTGGGTTACTCTAACACGAGCGGAAATTATAGGACCGATATTTTTCCAAACTGTCATCAACTCCTAATTCTATTGCTCCAAAATAATTTATACATTTTTTTTGCGCTGCTGAATGAAGATGAGATCAATCATTCGTTTTCCCAGGAAGACACCGCTACTAATCATACAGCTCACCAATCCCTACGACTTTTAGATGAATTCTTTGAAGACATAATAATTACAAATGGTCTCCGGCCCCCTCGCTCAACGGTTTTGTCTCCTCCCAACTATAACAAATGTAAAGTGCTGCATTTACATACAAAGAATTATCATTTCATATTCACTCAATAGCAGAACAAACACTTCCCGCATTTAATTCCATAAGAGATAAGAGTAGGCATTACCAACGACTTGAAATGAATCACAATACAAAATTAATCGTTGGTCAGGCAGATGCCAGGCTAAGATTCCTGGGCAGAATCCTCAGGAAATGTAGGGCATCAACAAAGTCACTAAGTTACAAAACTTTCGTTCGGTCGAAGCTGGGATATGGTTCATCAGTGTGGAAAAGACACAGGTTCATTTAGTGTGAAACCGTCACAGAGATGATCGGGAAACTTCCGTGCCAGACACTGCCAGAGATACGTTCTGCACCGCAGCACAGCGTTCTTCAAACTTCCGAGAGCATACGTTTCTTGAAGAGTCAATGAATACATTGAAACTTCCTAGCAGATTGAAATTGTTTACCGGAACCGGGACTCAAACCTGGGAACTTTGCCTTTCGCGGGCAAGCGCTCTACCACTGAGCTATCCCGACACGACTCATAGTCCGTCCTCACAACTTCAATTCTGCCAGTACCTCGCCTCATTCTTGAATCAACACATTGCTTCCCCCTACCTATATCTCGCGAAAAATCCACGAGGAGTAAAATAGAGAGACTAGGGCTCACACCGAGGCATACCGTCAACTACTTTTTCCGTGAGCAATACGCGACTGGTATAGGAGGAGCAAGTAAAAATGGTACTAAAAGTACCCTCCGCCACATGCCGTGAAAAGATGAAAGTGGGGGTAGATGTCTGATATAGTCTACCTAGAATGGAAAACCGTAGTTAAACCATTGCATACGTTGCTTTTATTTTGTTGTAGAATCAGAGTAAGCAAGAAAAATGGGTAGGACGGCGAGTTGCCGTAATATGGGGTGAAGTGGGACAGATTTTCAGGTTTTTAGTAACTTCATCCCCAAACAAAAAAAGCAACTCTACAAATATCAAGAAGTCAGATGGGAAACCAGTTCTCAACAAAGAAGGGAAAGCTGAAAGGTGGAAAGAATACATAGAACAGCTCTACAAAGGAAATGAAGTTAGAGACGATGTTGTAGGAAGGGAAGAGGAAGCAGATCAAGATGAAATAGGAGATACTATACTGAGAGATGAATTTGACAGAGCCTTGAAAGATCTAGGTCGGAACAAGGTCCCAGGAGTAGATGACATACCCTCAGAGCTACTAAAGTCTCTGGGAGAGCCAGCCATGACAAGACTATTTGAACTGGTGTGTAGGATTTATGAGACAGGCGAAATACCCTCAGACTTTAAGAAAAATGTAATAATCCCCATTCCAAAGAAATCAGGCGCAGACAGGTGTGAAAAATACAGAACCATCAGTTTGATAAGTCATGGTTGCAAAATTTTAACACGAATTATCTACAGGAGAATGGAAAAGCTGGTAGAAGCTGACCTCGGGGAAGAGCAGTTTGGATTCAGGAGGAACATAGGAACCCGGGAGGCAATACTCACTTTACGGCTTATCATAGAGGATAGGGTAAGAAAAGGCAAACCTACATTTCTAGCTTTTGTAGATTTGGAGAAGGCTTTTGACAATGTTGATTGGAATAAACTCTTTCAAGTTCTGAAGCAAGCAGGAGTAAAATATAGGGAAAGGAGAGTTATTTATAACTTGTACAAAAGCCAGACCGCAGTTATTAGACTCGAAGGGCATGAAAGGGAAGCATCAGTTGGGAAGGGAGTAAGACAGGGTTGTAGCCTTTCTCCGATGTTATTCAATTTGTACATCGAGCAGGCGGTGAAGGAAAGCAAGGAAAAATTTGGAATAGGGATTAAAGTTCAGGGGGAAGAAATAAAAACATTGCGTTTTGCTGATGACATTGTAATTCTGTCAGAGACAGCAAAGGACCTTGAAGAGCAGTTGAATGGAATGGACAGTGTGTTGAAGAGAGCGTATAAAATGAACATTAACAAGAGCAAAACAAAAATAATGGAATGCAGTCTTAGAAAATCAGACGACGCTGAAGAAATTAGATTAGGTAACGAAACAATGAAGGTGGTAGATGAGTTTTGTTACTTGGGTAGTAAAATAACATGTGATGGTCGCAGTACAGAGGATGTAAAATGCAGAATGGCAATGGGTAGAAAAGCATTTTTGAAAAAGAGAAATTTGCTAACATCGAATATTAATTTGTGTGGAGTGTTGCCTTGTACGGGAGTGAAACATGGACGATAAGCAGTGCGGGCAGGAAGAGAATAGAGGCTTTTGAAATGTGGTGTTACAGAAGAATGCTGAAGATTAGGTGGGTAGATCGAATAACAAATGAAGAAGTACTGAACAGAATTGGTGAGAAAATGAATTTTTGGCATACCCTGGCTAAAAGAAGGGACCGCTTGGTAGGACACATTCTTAGACATCGGGGAATCGTAAAATTAGCATTGGAGGGAAGTGTGTGGGGTAAAAATCGCAGAGGGAGACCAAGATACACGTATAGTAAGCAGATTCAAGTGGATGTGGGTTGCCGTTCTTATGAGGAGATGAAAAGGCTTGCTCAGGATAGAGTAAGGTGGAGAGCTGCATCAAACCAGTCTCCGGACTGAAGACCATAACATTAACTTCATCCACCAATTTTGTTTCCAAACTTTATGAAACTTTATATATTTAATCTTCTAACAATGTTTTACACTATGTTTGGGTTAATATTTTCTAATTGATAAACAGTGTTCTTAGGACGCTGTGTAAAATTATAGAGCCGCAGATAGTGATGTGGTCATGCGTTTATTGACGCGTTTCGATAACAATCATCTTCAGAATCGTGGAAGGGGGTTTACATAATAAAATTGTATGGCGTCAATGCCCTGTTGAACATTAATATTTTTTAATTATTTTTCTAAATATATTTCACCCAAGTGGGGTGAAGTGGAACAGACATTTATTTGTGTTGAAAATACCCTGAAGTTCACTATGGAAGTGAAGCATGCCAGGGAAATAACACAAAAAAGTACTGTAAGCAGAAATTCTTTTTATGCTTTCTGGAGGAATGTCTTTCAAATTAGCTTCCAGTTTTTGAAATATCGAATAAGGCAGTCTTCATTAACAGCAACACTTGATCCTTTCACGTTTCCTGAAAGACGAAATGTGAGGTTAGGATGTCGACGAAAAATATTCTCAATACAATCTCTCCTAGGTCTATTGTCTTTGATTTTTTCACATGATATCCAAGTCGATCAAGAAAAGTTTTTACTGTGTCCTAAACATCATAACTTTGAAGAGGAGCACTCCAATCTGCACAGGTTAATATTCCACCCACTATTAAATTATCGTGCTCCTCACTTAAAATTTGTTGACCTCCATGTTTCTTCTTAAATTTTTAGTTTGCCCTATTTGCCAGCGTAGTTTTTGGAACACCATATTCGTCAGTTATGATCCTTAAGCTTCTGCCACTTCTCCTGTATTCTGCAGTAGCATTTTTATAGTATTTAAAGAGTCCAACACTCCCTGCAGCTTTTTTATAGTTTCGCACCATGTACCACTTCACCCCTGAAAATGGCAATTATTTAAACTAATTACTCTCATGAGTACATTAATGTTAATCAAGAACATTTTTATACAACATAACCTCAATACTAGTTCTGAGACATAGGGTAAGCCTGCATTACATTAATTTTCTTCTAAGCACTGGATGAGGTTTGTAAGGATATTTTATAATGTGACCATTTTGGCATGAGAGAAAAAAGCAATCTGTGAACCATTTACCAGCAAAATAAGCTTCAAACACTATGTATCTGCTTTATTAAACTCTAATGCACGAAATGAAGACATTACTTTAAGAGAGAGCCACTAGATATCAGCGGCAACAAATACCAAAGATATAGCGTCCCACTTGACCCCACATGTCCTACTTCACTCCATCTTACGGTACCTTTTAAAAATACAAAGTTAGCTCCACCTACTCAGCGGTGAGGTAGGAACACGAGGTCCGTATTACTAATAATAACTGTTACACTTGGAACAGTTTGTTTATACATCTCAGTTTCAATGAGACTTACATGTTACTACAATCCAGTGTGTAACTAAAATAAATTCTACTAATCTATCTGAGTGTCTGGCGGAATTAAAAATTTCATCCCACAAGTTTGTAAACGTTTCTTCTTGTGTTGTATGATTAATTAAAGCTGACTTTTGTATTATGGTAAAATCAAATAATGCTATAACGCGGTATCGAATACCGTGTGATTTATTTTTGAAACAATTACTCAAAGAATATCGCTCACGTTGCTGCAGATTAGAATGTCGGTACTGCACTAACACTGTCGGCTATCACCTCCATCTCGCTGTAAATCATTTAACCCTTGACATTATTTCAATGGTCTATGTGACAATGTCCTCTCCATCGCACGGAATGAACAGCCGTAAAATTGCTGTTAGCACTAGGTCCTGAATCTGTCGCGTAAGTTAATTCACTTTGCGGACTGCTGACAGTTACTGACGTTGTGAACATGCTGCTCCGCACCAACGAGAAGCTATTAGTTTGCGTGTATTACGTTACTAGCAGCGTACAGGCCAAACGGCACTTGTGTCAGGAATATCCATGTTGATTTCACGCAGTCGATTTGTAACGTTGTCAAAGCGGTTTGCGTAGCATTTCGGGAAGATAAATCATCCTCAATGGCTTATGGCGGGATGCATTTGAACATAATTGTCTCTCTTTAGCACCAAACAACTTCTACATAATGACTTTAGTGGGATGTGTCTGCACACATCACTAAGAGGCTATTACACTTATCAAAATACTTCGGTATTTCAATTTCTTTGTAATCGTATTCCATTTGGTCGTTTTATCTTTTAGTTTCTTCAATATTCCACGAAAAACTAAATAAACTCCGTCTTACGATATTTTTTTTCTTTAAAAGCTTGCTGCAACAAATCGGTAATAAACTGACAAAAAGTAAGAGCTTTCAATCCCACCATTATATGAACATCCAAAGTTTGAACTGTTTCTTACAAGATTAAAGGGTAGAAGTGGCGCTTTTGTGAAACCTCCTAAGAAAACTATTTTTGCGTGTAATATCCGAATAAAATCCCAACGGTACACAAAGAAATTGTACTTCTGACCATTTCCGATCGTAGTTCATTGCTTAAATACTGTAACGATGATACAGTAAGACAAATGTTTTAATAGCCATACCAACGAATGTTGTTTCAGGTAAACCAAACACTTTTTACCTCATCATCCTAGCTTAAACGCGATGCATGACTTACTAGGTCTCCACTCGGCCCTTTCGTAGATGTTTATTACGGTACCACTGCACTGTAATAATAATTATATATCCCATAGTCTCAAAAAAGAGTTTTCGTTTTTTCTTTATAAATATTTGTTATCTATAAAATTTAGGATGCAATACACTCAGAGTTCACGAATGTCGCAAAAATAAAATTCATGTGGACAGGAAGCGATGAGGAATATTTGGTACTTTTTGTGCGGCACTTTTGGAAGAAAGAGACTTTAGTAAGTGAAGTACAAGTAGCAACAATATAAAATGCTCAATAACGTTTATAATTGTAAAATGCGTATAATTTACTTACGGTGTTATTGATTTTTCTTTATATCCCACGGCTACTTTCCGTCTTGTTGGGTGGGAATAGCTGTTCGCTGTTCGCCGCCGGGAGTTCGAGTCCCCCTTCGGGCATGGGTGTTTGGGTTGTCCTTAGGTTAGTTTACCTTACTTTAAATTTGATTCGGTAGGCTTCCGCGGCCAGAGTCAGATGACATAAAGGTTTCCTGGGTATTTTACCGCGTCATGACGTAAGAAGGCTATTACTTAAATAACAGACATTCGGCCAACATCACAGTCGCCTTCATCTGGTTACACTGATGTGAGATGGTTGTTACTATATTTTGTCTTTACTATCAACTAAACATTACGTCATAATTTTTAAAATCAACGATGTTATTGGTGGTTTTTACCGAGAGAAAGGAAACTTTATTGTGACAGGATGCTGAGGTGAAAGGAGTGGAGGTAAGCCGTTTTCTATTGCTTCTTGCATAGCGAGACATGATGGGTGTTCTTCGGCGAATAAGGTGAGGGCTTCCGTTTCTCTCCTGCTGGCCGCGGGCCGTGCGGCGGCAGTTGCTTGCTGGTGACGCTCGCGCGTTGTGTTGTCAGTGCGACCTATTTCGCTGTGATGGCTGGTAGCCAGGAGGGGGCAAGCCTCTCTTCATGTAATAAGGATGTTTTAAAATTCCGATTGCTTTCCTTATCTTGCGTTTAACCATCCCTAGGTGCTTAGCGATTATGTTGGCATCGTTAAATTTTATCTTTTGGCTGCAATCTTGCTGGTGTACAGCTACTGCAGATTTCTTGTGTTGGCCTAATCGAATGTAGCGTTCATATTCGCGTATGCGCATTGCCACTGCATCCCCGCCCTCCGGTCTCACCTATGTGTACTTCCCCACACTCGCACTCCAAGTTGTATACTCCTGCTGCGTGTAGTGCCACTATCTTGTCCTCCGACCTGGTTCAGTTATGTTCGACTTCAAGTGGCAAGAAAGATACTATGAGAAAACTGACGGCGTAGCAGAGGGGTCTCCCTTATCCCCGTTAGCAGCCGATATATTTCATGGAGACCTTCGATGCAACGGCACTTCCACTCCTTTACGCCCAAGATGCTAGTTCAGATACGTAGAGGACACATTCGTAATATGGCCCCACTGTGAGATGGAGCTACACAGACTTCATGATCATCTGAACAAATTGCACAAGAAGATCCAATTTACATTAGAAATCGAAAAGGACGGTGCTATTCCATTCCTAGATGTGGAAGTTTACAGAACAAGGCATAGCACATTTGGGCAAAGGGTATATTGGAAGCCTAAACATACCGACAGGTATTTTCACGCCCAATCAAACCACCACAAAAAAACTCTGTTATCCGCTCACTGACGATTCGTGCAGAGCGCCTAAGTGATGAGAACAACGAAACAGCTGAGCTCAAAAAACTACTAACAACATATCTGGCCAATGGCTACAACCACAAAGTGATTCACACCGACAAACATACAAATAAAATAAACCGAAGTAGGCAGGTTAAAAAAAAAAAAAAAAAAAAAAAAAAAAAAAAAAAAAAAAGTCAAATTTTTGTAAATCTATCGGAGCAAACTGCGTGGTCATCAGTCCGTAGCTCACAAACTACTTCAACTAAGGTAAACTAAGAACACACACACACACACACACACACACACACACACACACACAAACACCCGTGCCCCCGGGAGGACTCGAACCTCCGACGGCGAGCAACCGCGCGATCCGTAGCGAGGTGCCTTAGACCGCTCGTCCACCGCGGCCGCAGTAGGAAGGAGGTCGATAAAAAGCAGCCAGCAGCACGCATAACGTCACAAATCGGACTGCTAAACACCTTCGCCGGGATGGTGTCCAGCCTTTCTTCTATAGCAGTCACAAGTTCCAGGATGTACTTGCCTCCAGAGAGGACAAGATAGACACTACGGACCAGTAACCCAGCAGATGATTCCGACAGATTTACAAACATATCAACATGGTATGTGAGTCATGTCCTGGACTGGCCGTTGTCCACTGGTGATTGTATAGGTACACTTAATAGTGCACAGTACACAATCATTCAAACCGACATGGCACCGTTCATGCACCAACAAGGCGATATGTTTCTACGACACATACACATGTATACCGTTCCAAACGAGCTCTGTGAGATGTATGTCAAAGTCCATAGGCAAAACGGTCCCCAGATCACACTCGTGGCCATTAAAATTGCTTCACAACAAAGATGATGTGCTACAGACGAAAAATTTAACAGACAGGAAAAAGATGCTGTGATATACAAATGATTAGCTTTTCACAGCATTGACACGAGGTTGGTGCCTGCAGCAACACCTACAACGTGCTCACATGTGGAAACTTTCCAACCGATTTCTCATACACAAACAGCAGTTGACCGGCTTTTCCTGGTGAAACGTTGTTGTGATTCCTCGTATAAGGAGAAGATATGCGTATCATTACGTTTCCGACTTTAATAAAAATCGGATAGTAGTCCTTAGCGATTGGTCGCGATCCAATGAATGTTAGCAGAATATGAAATCGGTGGGTTCAGGAGGGCCATACGGAACGCCGTGCTGGATCCCAACGGCCTCGTATCACTAGCAGTCTAGATGACAGGCATCCACTGGCTGTAACAGATCGTGCAGCCACGTCTCGACCCCCTGAGTCAACAGATGGGGACGTTTCCAAGACGACAAGCATCTGAACGAACAGTTCGACGACTTTTGCAGCAGCATGGAATATCAGATCAGATACCATGGCTGTAGTTACTCTTAACGCTGCATCACAGACAGGAGCGTCTGCCATAGTTTATGCAACAACGAACCTGGGTGCACGAATGGCAAAACGTCATTTTTTTAAATTTATCCAGGTTCTGTCGCATCCGTCGCATCCGTGTTTTGCTACATCGCGGTGAACGCACATTGGAAGCGTGTATTCGTCACCGCTATACTGGCCTATTATCCTGTGCGATGGTATGGGGTGCCATTAGTTACACGACTCGGTCACCTCTTGTTCGCATCGTCGGAACTTTGAACAGTGGCCGTTACATTTCATATGTGTTACGACCCGTGGCTCTACCCTTCATTCGATCCTTGAGAAACCCTAAATTTCATCAGGATAATGCACGACTGCATGTTGGAGATTCTGTACGGGAAATGTCCCACGGCTGCCCTGGCCAGCAAATTCTCCATACTTCTCACTAATTGAAAACGTCGGGTCAATGGTGGCCGAGCAAATGGTTCGTCACAATACGCCAGTCACTACTCTTGATGAACTGTGGTATCGTCTTGAAGCTGCATGGGCATCTGTACCTGTACACGCCATCCAAGCTCTGTTTGACTTAATGCCCAGGCGTATCAAAGCCGTAATTACTGCCAGAGGTGGTTGTTCTGGGTACTGATTTCTCAGGATCTATGCACACAAATTGCGTGAAAATGAAATCACATGTCAGCTCTAATATATTTGTCAAATGCGTACCCGTGTATCATCTGCCTTTCTTCTTGGTGTAGCAGTTTTAATGGCCGGTAGTGTAGCATATTTGGGACCGACTGAAACGTCGTCGTGAGAAGTCTGCACGACCGGCACGAAATCTGGCCCAACTGAAGCACCGGGAGGAAAGTGCATGGCAGGCCATTGCCCAAGGCTGTATTCGTCTATGAAGAATCGTCATGGAAGAATTGCAGCTTGCGTTGCTGCTAAAGGAGGATATACACGGTACAAGCTGACTACTCATGTGCGTATTGCTCCGTCTGTGAGGTGTTCTTTTTTCATTTGCACAATATCCACTTTTGTAGCAACACATTTCGTATAAAATACAGTGCCGACCTCACAATTTTTTTCCTTTTTTTCTTTGTATTTATTTATTTATTTATTTTGCGATGAACAGTATTTTTTTCCGATGACTAATTTCAGCAGAACTAGTCCTGAAAATAAAGATTTTCAACATAAACGCCCTTGGTAATCCATACACCAAGTCGTACCAGATCGCCATAACAAAATGCGTATGTTTTTAAGACACTTCAGTTTTTAAATTAAAATTTTGTAACGTCAACAAACTGCACAGCATTTACCCTTAGGGCAGGCGATTTCTGTATCTACAATCAAAATTTGCAAACCACTGCGAAATGCAGTGCGTACATCCAGTTATTGGGAATTCATGCAACTGTAATTACGTATTGAACGCATGAATACTGATTGGGTGACTCGCTGATTGTCGTGTAGCCGCCGGTGGTTTCCGTAAAGCCGTCGGTTAACACCGTGTGCTTTGCATGACCTGGCAGCGACACATCCATCAGAAAGCGCGGTGCAGTCAGCATGCGGGTACAGTAATTACGACATCGTTGTTCGCGCGATCCTGTAGGAGTGCTATGTGGAAAGGACTGGTGAATTCCAAGATTCACTACTTGAAAGTACTCTGCTAAAAGCAATTAAGGGATCAGGTGAGATATCATTATGATATTTTATTAAGATACTTGTTACAATTGTAATTTGTGACTGATGATATTTTCCCGTCTCAACTCTTTACTTGAGGTATAAATGACGTTTACATAGAGCAAGACACCACTGAGGTACCGTAACATTCTTGTTGTCCTGAAATAAGTTGCGTGATCACCTCGGACGGCTAGTGCAGTAGCACAACTTCGTGGCTGTGTTATTATCAACTGCACTAGAACTTTTCACAACGAAACTCTTTCACGAAATTTGACTGAAAACCCTAAGAGATTTTGGTAATATGTTAAATTATACTACGGGCAAATCACAAACAATACCCTGAGTACGTGATATTAATGGCGATCTTGCCGATGATAGTGTTACAAAACCAGAGTCACTAAACACAGCTTTTAGAAACTCATTCACCAAAAAAGACGAAACCAATGTTCCGGATTTCGAATTACAAACAGGGCTGCAATGAGTAACGTTGAAGTAGATATCCTCAGAGTAGTGAAGCAACTTAAATCACTTAACAAATCTTCTGGTCCGGACTGTATACCCATCAGATTTCTATCCGATTATGCTGAAGAGATAGCTCCTTACTTAACAGCCATATATAACCGCTCTCTCAAAGAAGGATCTGTACCAAAAGATGGGAAAGTTGCACAGGTCACACCTATATTCAAGAAAGGCAGTAGGAGTAACCCACTAACCTACAGGCCTATTTCATTGACGTCAATGAGCAGCAGGATTTTGGAACATAATCCTGTATTCAAATATTATGAATTATCTCGAACAGATGATCTATTGACCCAAGGTCAACAAGGATTTAGAAAACATCATTCATGCGAACACAACTAACTCTTTACTCACACGAAGTGATGAGTGCATTCGACAAGGGTTCTCAAATTAATTCCATATTTCTTGATTTCCAGGAGGCCTTTGATTCCGTACCTCACAAATGGCTTTTAATCAAATTGCGTGGTTCTAATATATCGTCCCAAATTTGCGACTGGATAGGGGATTTCCTGTCACAGAGGACACAGTTCTTTGTAATCGATGGTAAGGCATTGACTAAAACAGAGGCGTTATTGGGCGTTCCACATGGCAGTGTCATTGGTCCTCTGCTGTTCCTTATTTACATAAACGGTTTGGGAACAATCAAAGTAACTCTCTTAGCTTCTTTGCAGCTGACGCCGTCATTTACCGTCTACGAAAATCATCTAAATTACAAAACCAACGATCTAAATAAGATGTCACTATGGTGTAAAATTGCCAGTTGACTCTAAATAATGAAGTGTGAGGTCGTCCTCGTGAGTACGAAAAGAAATCCGTTAAACTTTATTTACAAGATAAATCAATCAAAAGTGGAGGCCGAAAATTCCACAAAATACTTAGGAATTACTAATACTACAGACTTAAACTGGAAAGAACACGTAGATAATTTCGTGGGAAATGCGAACCAGAGTGTAATGGGAGATGAATAGCATAAAGGTGGTTCGATTAACCCTCCGCCAGGAACTAAATGTGATGTACAGAGTATCCCATGTAGATGTTGATGAAGATGAAGTTAATTGATTCCAAAGGATTTTATACGATTTTGTCATTTTATTTTCACTTTGAGGTGTCATTAACGTTAGTCAGGCATTGTTTTTCTAAAACTTTTGTGTTCTAACAGCTGAAAACTGATGGCCACGATATTTTCTGCAGGTACGGTAGTTTTACCTATATAATGTCTGAAACTTTGCGACTATAATTACGAACTCTTCACGACGAAACTAATTCATCTCAAATTCACATCCACGAACTAAGCACTTGCTCTCCTGCTCAAAAAATTACGATAAATATATATGGGTGCATCAAATATACTAACCCAAGAATGCCTATAAACAGATGTAAAATCAAATTTACTGAAGAGAGAATGCAATAGGGTGCTTCTGGATCTCATTTTCCTCCATCAACTCTATCTAGTATCGATCCCACAGTAGCGAGAAATGTTTAAGCATTTGCGGAATAAGTATTCTAACCTACTTCAGGGTTCTGGTGGAGCTAGGGGAAAGCAATAGTGTAAACCTATTGTGGTTCCCTGGCCACTCGGGGATCAGTGGCAACGAACATGCCGACAGATTAGCCAGGATGGGGGCAGAGACTCCATTTATTGGACCGGAACCTGTCCTGACAATCACCAAGGCAATGATCAAATTGGAGCTACGTAGACTCATGGTTGGATTGCTGACAGGCCATGGGAATTTCAAAAAACACGTACGTACAATGGGAATAACAGAAGAGGACCCTAAATGTAGGATCTGTGATGACGGTTATGAAACTGCATCACATCTAATTTTCGTATGCATTGCATTGGAGAATAAAAGGCACAGAATATTTGGGACAGCCAGATCCGAAGAAATTGTGTCTAATAAAGAGCTGGTAAAGGGACTCCTTGCACTGTTCAAGGGCATTGGTTGGCTTTACTAGATATACAGGGAGTGATACCGCACAATAAACTTAGTTTCGGTGCGGGCAGTGGCCGGTTGGTCCAAGACTGTTTTGGCTTCCCTGGAAAAATCAATCAATCAATCAACCTACTTCCATTGTTGATGAGCTATTCATCCGGATTATTTTTCCCATTGAGTCTCAGTTTGGCATGCGACTAATTGTATACGGTCTTTCCACTTACAATGGTTCCTTACGTTTATTTCCCTATAGTTTATGGAAGTAAAATTTCCAGTGATCGTTCTAGAATTGTTATATACGATATAGGATTTTTTTTCATTTATTCGCAATACATTAGATTTAAGCTGAGAGTTAAATGGCTGCTTCCTGCAGCAAGCGTCGATACGTTCCATATCTTCCTTCATTTAGTTCTAATTTTCCAGTGCTGTGACTTCTCGGGAAAATCCAGAATCATCGACGATAGCCTCATGGAACTTCTGTGTCAGGTACTGGGTTCATTTACACATCTTGTGGCCAAATAACTCTCCCTTGTAGTATACCAGAAAGTGCTATCCAATCAGAAGACTTCCGTCCCTTTAGAATGTTCTGCATAAAATCTTGTATCCACCGACGAACTTACTCTTATACTCCGTTTGCTCGTATTTTATTCATAAGCTGACGGTCCGAAAGCGTATCGAAAAGCTTTAGAAGCAGTCAGGCGTGAACTCTCTACCTTACGTGCGGCAGCATTTCACGCTATCAACTGAGCTATGTGTTCGACGTTCTCATTTCTTGTTTTATCCGTTTTCCATCGTTCCTTAATTTCTTAACAGTTTTGTGGAGGTGTTTTCTGCCTTTGCAACTAAATAAAAGGCGTCTGATTATGCCATACAAATTTCGCTTTCTTTTATTTGGCAAACATCATAAGTGGTCTGTAATAAATTTTTGTATAAAAAAATTGCACTGTATAACAGTTACAAATGTTTTACTATATTACAATTTCTCTTATTTTGCCCACTAAGTGACAAATAACTTCTGTAGCAGACGCTTTTGCAAGTTAATTTTTATTATTTCTTATTTTTGGTGTTACTAAAATCCGTAAGTTTATCCCTTACCTCCATAAAGTCCAATTTCGGTGTCCCTTTCTGGCAACATTTATTTGCACAGGACGGTGTAATGTTCGTTTGAAACCTTAATTTATAAAAGCATTTAAATACTTGAAGAATAAGGGACTGAAGGAAGCTAGGCGGGTTTACCAACGATAGTTACTGTTTGCTGGAGAATAAAGTTTATTGCAATTCATCTAATATAACAGTTAATGCTGAATAACTACCACTTCTGAGAAATCTTAATAAAAGTGTTTCATTTGATTAAGAACACTTAACATGAAAATGGAGCAGATTAAACAGGTTTTAAGACAGCTTCCCAATCATTATTAACATAATTGAATAATCAGGCAGAATGATGAGCATATGCCTTAAAAACTTTACTTACAATACCCAGCAGTCAATAGAAACATGAATAGTTCATTTAAATAAGAACCTGAACTCAAACATAAGCGCTCCGTAACAACGACCGGACTGGTAAGAAACGGAAAAACCAAACGACAGTTGGAAAGCTTACACATAAACTTAATATATTAGTCAAGATAAGGAAAATGTTCCTCAACTACAACTACGAAAATACAACCACGAGTGGGCAGGCACACCACGCAGAGGGAGAAACACACTACCTGCAATAAAATCCAAAAGTCTGGCAATCTTTTACTGAAACTCGAAACCTAGCGCGGCCTTCAATGCCAGAAGCCTATAGTAGTTACCACTACGAAATCCTGTCTCTTTTCTTGCAGAAAATCCAAAGAAATTCTGGTCATATGTGAAGTACACTAGCGGCAAAACACAAACAATAACTTCACTACGCGATAGCAATGGTAATACTACCGACGACAGTACTGCTATGGCAGAATTACTAAACACAGCTTTCCAAAATTCGTTCACCAAAGAAGACGAAGTGAACACTCCAGTATTAAATCCAAGAACAGCTGCCAGCATGCGAAACTTAGAAGTAGATGTTCCTGGAGTAGTAAAACAACTTAAGTCACTAATCAAAAACAAATCTTACGGGCCAGATTGTATACCAACTAGATTCCTCTCAGAGTAGGCTGATGCAATAGCTCCGTACTTAGCTATCATTTACAACCGTTCACTCAGCGAAAGATCCGTACCCAAAGACTGGAAAGTTGCCCAAGTTACTCCAATAGTAAAGAAAGGTAACAGGAGTGATCCCCAAAATTACAGGCCAATCTCATTGACGTCGATTTGCAGTAGGATTTTGGAACATATACTTTGTTCGATCTTTACGATCTTTACGAACCTCGAACAGAACGACCTATTAACCAATGGTCAACACGGATTCAGAAAGTATCGCTCTTGCGAAACACAGCTTGCCCTTTATTCACATGAAGTGATAAATGCCCTATCAAATCGATTCTATATTGCTGGATTTCCGGAAGGCTTTTGACACTGCACCCCACAAGCGGCTTCTAATGAGATTGCGTGCTTATGGAATATCTCCCCAATTGTGCGATTGGATTCACGATTTCCTATCAGAAATGACACAGTTCGTTGTAATTGACGGCATGTCATCTAGTAAAACAGAAGTGATATCTGGCGTTCCCCAGGGAAGCGTTATAGGTCCCCTACTCTTCCTCGTGTTGCTTGTGAAGCTTATGGGACTTAACTGCGAGCTCATCAGTCCCTAAACTTACAAACTACTTATTAACTAACTTATACTAAAGATGGCACAAACATCCGTGCTCGAGGGGTGTTCGAACCCTCGACGGGGGAGGCCATGCGATCCGCAACGTGGCGCTCCAGATCGCTCGGCTACTCCCGCGCGGCTTGTGGCCAAGTATCAGCAACACTAAGGTCTTAAGACAGCAGGTCCTGGTACACACAGAGGCCATAGCAAGCCACCACAAGAACAGAACTTATCTTGAAAGGTACCGACATCAAACACGACCACTTCGTATGTACCGATGGCTAAAGCAGTTACCCTTTGTAATGATGTGAGTTGCGGTGAACACAACACATGGCTCTCCCAAAACCACAAAACACGGCTCATTGCCGGGCCGTCTACTACCTCGATCTTAGCTGCATTAGCCGTTTCCTCGGTGAGGACAGAACTTCCTTGCCCTTTATATTTTTTATTTTATGTTATTTATTTTTATTGTCCTTTGAGTAGTCCCATTACAGCCATCCGCATAAGTAATGATAAGGACATCATCTGGTATAGTCATATAAGCAAGTTGACAAAAGCAACCAAACACCAAAGATGTGACAGAAAACAAATCAGAAAAATCAATTGGAAGTAACATAATAAACATTAGACTTAGACAAGAGCAATTTGAAATAGTATATAGTGATTACACATGGTTTTATCTTTTACACAACAGTACATAACTCTTTCCTCGCCACCGTTAGAAAGGAGATAAGTTGTACACTGCAAAGTCTTTGGTTGCCAATAATGTTGTCACCGATATTGGTAACTGGTAGTCCCTGCTTACAATATAACTTAGCAACTTTGATGTGAGCTCTCACTTGTTCATGCATAAAAAAGTGATTTGTGTCTTCTGCTTCGCCATAGTCACAAAGTGGCGATGCCACAATGCCGATGAGATGTAGGTGCTGCGCAGTTCGACAGTGGTTGAACTTCAGCCTCGCTATGGTGATTGCAAGCTTCCGAGAACACCTCAGTCCATTGTACCAAGGTCTGTTTGGTAGCACTGGTGTTATTTGTGCATAGTATTTCCCTTTAGTGGACTGGGAAGCTTGCCATTCTTTGTCCCATTCAGTCCGAATTTTCCTTTTGTAAAGTGGTAAAAGATCTTCCGCTGGAACGTGAGTATATTCTTCCGTCCCAGTGGTAACCCCTTCCGCACGCCCCGCGAGATATGGTCGCCAACCGGGGCAACTAGCGCCACCCGCGAGACAAGTGACGAACGAAAAGCTAGCCGCGCCACCCACGGTGACGTAATGGAGAGATATCAGTAAGCGACTACAAGCGACTAGTAACTGGCGCCAGTGCACAGAAGAGAAAAAAAAAAAAAACCTACGAAAATCGTGCCAGCACGGCTCACTGTATCTTCTGAGAGTCTTTCTTTCATCATATAATACCTGTAGCTTGTGTCGTTACATTTCTGTGTAGATACTTTATTTAATCAATTTGTGTATTTGTGTTTGTGATGAGGGTATGTTATGCAAGTGCTTTTGTAGTTTGCGTTAGTTCTTTGTGGCAGTGTGTGTGTGTGTGTGTGTGTGTGTGTGTGTGTTTGTGTGTGTGTGTGTGTGTGTGTGTGTGTGTGACGCTCCTGATAGTGTTATGACACACACCTATGATATGATGCTCTTGGAAATTATTTTTTTCAAGAACCAAGCGGTTATATTCTTGTATAAAGTCAGTTATTCGTACGTATTTTGAAATAATTTAATTATATACATTTTACTCGTCGCTAAGCTAGAGATTAGTAGACATTTCCCAATATCACGTGGCATTTCCACCTTACCTGCACATCTGAATGCTCACTCCAGAGATATTTCTGCTCTGTGCCTGCCACTAGAGATAATATACACATGCGAGCGACAAACTCATCAAAAACCTCTCTGCTTTCATAATTGTTCGGTATAATATTATGATTAAAATTTTTAGTTACTTACATTTGGTGTGGACTACATTGAGATAGAGAAAGACCTCTTCCTTTGCAGACACAATTGTACTTATAATCCGACTTCTGAATATGTAGTTCCATTAGATATGGTCGATTTCAACTTCGTGCTTCATGAAGCAATCACCGCAGGACGTGGGGACATGTATTACCTGAAAGTGTGGTTGATGCTGCTAACACAGTCCAGATAGTTTACTGGAAATACTATATTTAATGGAAAGTTCATACAGACGATCAGCTGATGCCATTCGTTCAACGATTACCCAGACATGCTTTATCGCACATTGAAACCACCATGACGTCTTATTTAAATGGCATTAACTGCTCTGTTGATTGAATTTCCAGACTTTCATCATTCGTTGAGATTTCGATAATAGGGAGCACTGTATACAGAATAGCTACATTTTCCCCAGTGCAACACTGCAACATACTAATAACTACTTCAACATACACTTACTGTGTGAGATGCACAGTTTAGCACTACACCATAGAACGAATAAATGGCGCTGTTATTATTATTACTATTTCTCATCTCAATGATAAATGTGTTTTCAGAAGTTTATGTCAAACAGACAATTACACACCGCCCTCTTAACTTTACGAACACAGCCTAATATTGAATTTACATCGTTTCGGAGTACAGACATAATATCACTTTTTGTATGAAAAACATTATGAACATTCATCGTTTTCGAGAATGACTTCTACTTAAATTTTACATCTTGGCTAGGAGAACTGAATTTATTGACAGAACGATCCAACCAGAATTCTGCTTTTGCTGACCTGTGTACGGAACCCTAAAACCATGATATATACAGGTCCCTCTTCAACAAACGTTGCCAAGCACGGGCATATAAGCTAGTATGTACATAAAATAAAAGTATATTTCCTCAAATAAAGCAATTATTTTGACAAATTTATGGGAAACTCGTTTTGTGGGGGGTGTTTGATCTTGTTGTTAATGTAGTTTTCTATATCAGCATTGAAACGTGCTAGTTTTACTCCTAATGGTTTACTATGCAAAGTTTTTCTTTTTCTGGTAAAATAAAAATACGAAATCCACAAAATGCACGCATTCACAAACAAGCAGCAGTGTATGGCATTAATTCTATCAAAGCTCTATTTCTACACACTCCATACGCACTCGGTTATGAACGAGGCAATCATAATCAACGCAGCTCTTAAGGTACGATCTTACTGGCAGAGAATCAACGTAACATTGTAAGTCTACTCGTATGACATTTGTCAGAAATGAAATAGGACGCACCGTTGTCATATCGCAGTTATGAATGAATGTTACGATTGCACAGTTCTCGTACCGTCCTGTTATCCCTTTCAGGCCCTGCACGGGCAATTGTGCGGTTCTGTACGCTAGGAAGTTCAGACCTGCCACACATAATCGTGAATGGACTACGGGAATGTACGCAACGTGTTTTAATTACATCTTGCTACACAGGCGACACCTGCAGTCGGCGAACTCCAAGTACACTTACAATGCCGGCAAGGAAGCGCATGTTCGAAGATCTGTCTATATTGTTGTTATATAAATTTGGTATCGTTCATTTTCATCACATAGATCTACCGTAGACAGATCACTTTACGTAAATATCTCTAAAAGGATTCAATTTATTTAACTATTCGAGGTATAATCTGAAATATTAGCTCATGCACAATTGTGGGTGTTGGGTTTAATGTCAGAGTTTTATGATAAAGACTTGTTGACAAGGTGCTGATATCCTTGTATGTTTTCACATGTGAATCTATCATATCTGACAGCCTGTTGTTAAGCAGTGATAACAATACCCTCTATTCCACTTGGCTCCCAACAACAAAGAAGAATGCTGAAAACTTGTGGGAAACTTCATCTTGATCGTCCTCTTCAGGTGAAGATTTTGGAGAAACATATGCTTCAAAATGTAATGACAATGATGGACATGTCATGTGTGAATTTACGACTTCATTTCAGGCAAGACAGTAAAGCTAATGAAGTGCGACGGAAAGACATACATGGTGTTCTTGAATTCTGGATGACTGTGGGAATACCTGGTCTCACCACCAAATGGAATTCATTGACGAAGAGCACGATGAAGATAAGAAGACGTCAATACAGCTCAAAAGTAACGGTTCACCTTGCACAGACAGGCGACTGGACATATTTGACCATTGGCCTGTTGTTGATTTACAAAATGCAAGATGTTCTCGGAGAAGCGGTTGCAAGAACAAGGTGTGAAAAATGTGATATGTGTTTGTGTTTGTCAAAAGACGCAAACTTTTTCTCTTGTACCATGTGAATAAATGAATGTGAAGGTATGTTACTGTAAGTGTGTGCAGATCTTAAAAAAAATAAAAAATAAAAAAATTATAGTGAAGGCACAAGCCACACAAATGTGTGGGTACAATATTTCTGGAAACTTTTGAAAATAATATATATATATATATATATATATATATATATATATATATATATATATATATATATATATTTTTTTTTTTTTTTTTTTTTTTTTTTTTTTTTTTGTAATGAATTACTGTATGTATATTGTAGTGTTTATCACACCGTTTCAAAGAAACCAAGTACTGTTTCTTAATTTGATAGTCGTGCACAAATCTTTCAATCAACTTTATCTTGTGCCAATTCCTCACCACAAAAGGGTGCGTACAGTCAATCACAGATGAATTCAACCTACGGGCATTTTGATGAAGTTGATAGTAAAAACTCAAAGAACTCTCTTTTACACTATGCAAAGCGTCAGCATCTTCCTTAGTAATATAGTTTAACCAGGTTTTGCTACTCTTTCGTGCCTGAATGTCAAAACCTGGAGTCACTAATTTACCTAATTCATTACGAACGCCATACACTTCATATACTTAGATCTTAAATACTCCAAGAAACCCCTTCACATAAATATAAGTAACCATGAATACTTGTACCTTCTGAACTATAAGCCTCTTCTCCAAAGCAATACTCCACAAGATTATCACCAAGCACACTAACCCACCAAGTGTACCAAGCACCTTTGCTAACAACAACCGCACTGGGTGCCGTCACACAGCTTTCTTAACGGCTTCTTATTTAAGCTGCCGGGCTTCCTGCCAGCACCGACACGTGTTTCTCTATATAGTCTCATAACCTACAACCTTGGATCTGAAAGGGTTACTAGACTATGGTTTTTGTCTCTCGTTCCCGCCTGTTGTCTTGGGTGTCGGTGGCCGAGTAGAGAGAGACCAACACAGGGAAATAGGATGCACGCGTGTGCAGGTACGGAGGTGACCAGCCAGTGGGACAGCAGAAACTAGAAGCACTGGAGTAAATTAGAACGAGATATATATTTCATAGAGACTTAGTAATACTTAGCTTTTACATAGTTCTTGACTGCAGAATGCTGATACATAGATTAGATAGAGGCCTGCCTACTGATGATTCCTAGTGCCTATCCGATAACCAAGTCTTAACTGGTGCCTATCTGATTCCCAAGTGGCCGATGCAGCAGTCGTGGCCACGAGCGGAGTTGCAGCAGAGGGCGCTCGTGGCTGAGGACGTAAGAACGCCGCGCCGTGCGTGCATGGCGGCGCGCGGCGTAAGTAGGTGGCGCGCACTTCATACTTGTGCGACACCACAATGGTCTCTTGTTTAGAACGAGTCCTGTACATCACTGTTGAGATCTCGTGAAATAAGCGTTAATATATTTTTGAGTGTGCAAGATATTTTAGTCGTCCGTCGAATCACCGGAATAGCCGCCACGACGCACAGTATGGGAGCCCCTGGCTGTAGCCGCCCCCCTCCTGACTGCAGCGCGCTCTGCTCTACGCCTCCGCCTCTCCGCCTCTCCCCCCCCCCCCCCCCCTTACTCGCAGGCGGATAATCCCATCAGGGCGGGCGGCCGCCCCCGCACAGTGTGAACCTGCTGTCAGCCGGGACCTGCCGGCTGCAACCACGGCGTGGCCCTGCCTAATGCAGCAGCCGGCCGCCCTGTCAGCACAGGAATAGCCACTGGCGGCAAGCAGCAGCGTTTGTGTGTACCGTTTAAAAACGAATCTGGCGCGCTTGTACAACGAGGCACTACCGTTAGAACTGTAGTTACTAATAGCGATTCTGTTTGCCAATTTGAATACTGGAACCTAATTCCGTATAACATTAAATATGTTTACTTTTATAAAGATTATGTTGTGTAGCACTAGTTAGTTCCACATATTTAGCTGAAAATAAATAAATAAATAAAATAGATAAAAATTAAAAAATAAATAAGAAATCGAGAAGATTATGTTTCAACTATATTTCTTTAAATTTTACTTCTTTATTAATTGTACCATTATTACTTACTTTTCTGATTATAAGAGGCGCGTCCAGAAAGTAAGTTCCGTTTGGTAATAAAATGAAATTGTACACAAAATTTCGGAAGCTATGTAGAAAAGTAGTTTAACAGTTGCAGATTTTTGTACAATCAATATTTTTCTGTATCTGTACCCGTTCGTTTTATATAACCAAACGGAACTTACTTTCTGGGCGCGCCTAGTACTTTCCACCTACCCAGCTAGTGATACATCGTACAAAAGCTATACATTTTGATCAGTTTAGACTTAAACTAAAAAGAACACGTAGATAATGTCATTGGAAAGGCGAACCAGAGATTACGTTTTATTGGCAGAACTCTTAAAAGATGCAACAGAACTACTAAGGAAACTGCATACACTACGTTTGTCCGTCCATCTTTTGAGTATTGCTGCCCAGTGTGGGATCCTTATCATTTGGGTTTGATTGAGGACATCGAAAGAGTCCAAAGAAGGGCATCTCGTTTCGTATTGTCACGTTCCACGGGAGACAGCGTTACGGAAATGATACAGGATCTGGGATGGGAATCATTACAACAACGGCGCTTATCGCTGTGGCGTGGGCTACTTACGAAACTCCAATCGCCAGCATTCTCCTCCGAATGCGAAAATATCTTGTTGACTCCTACTTACATCGGTAGAAATGATCATAAGAATAAAATACAAGAAATAGAGCTCGAAACCCCTTCACATAAATATAAGTAACCATGAATACTTGTACCTTCTGAACTATAAGCCTCTTCTCCAAAGCAATACTCCACAAGATTATCACCAAGCACACTAACCCACCAAGTGTACCAAGCACCTTTGCTAACAACAACCGCACTGGGTGCCGTCACACAGCTTTCTTAACGGCTTCTTATTTAAGCTGCCAGGCTTCCTGCCAGCACCGACACGTGTTTCTCTATATAGTCTCATAACCTACAACCTTGGATCTGAAAGGGTTACTAGACTATGGTTTTTGTCTCTCGTTCCCGCCTGTTGTCTTGGGTGTCGGTGGCCGAGTAGAGAGAGACCAACACAGGGAAATAGGATGCACGCGTGTGCAGGTACGGAGGTGACCAGCCAGTGGGACAGCAGAAACTAGAAGCACTGGAGTAAATTAGAACGAGATATATATTTCATAGAGACTTAGTAATACTTAGCTTTTACATAGTTCTTGACTGCAGAATGCTGATACATAGATTAGATAGAGGCCTGCCTACTGATGATTCCTAGTGCCTATCCGATAACCAAGTCTTAACTGGTGCCTATCTGATTCCCAAGTGGCCGATGCAGCAGTCGTGGCCACGAGCGGAGTTGCAGCAGAGGGCGCTCGTGGCTGAGGACGTAAGAACGCCGCGCCGTGCGTGCATGGCGGCGCGCGGCGTAAGTAGGTGGCGCGCACTTCATACTTGTGCGACACCACAATGGTCTCTTGTTTAGAACGAGTCCTGTACATCACTGTTGAGATCTCGTGAAATAAGCGTTAATATATTTTTGAGTGTGCAAGATATTTTAGTCGTCCGTCGAATCACCGGAATAGCCGCCACGACGCACAGTATGGGAGCCCCTGGCTGTAGCCGCCCCCCTCCTGACTGCAGCGCGCTCTGCTCTACGCCTCCGCCTCTCCGCCTCTCCCCCCCCCCCCCCCTTACTCGCAGGCGGATAATCCCATCAGGGCGGGCGGCCGCCCCCGCACAGTGTGAACCTGCTGTCAGCCGGGACCTGCCGGCTGCAACCACGGCGTGGCCCTGCCTAATGCAGCAGCCGGCCGCCCTGTCAGCACAGGAATAGCCACTGGCGGCAAGCAGCAGCGTTTGTGTGTACCGTTTAAAAACGAATCTGGCGCGCTTGTACAACGAGGCACTACCGTTAGAACTGTAGTTACTAATAGCGATTCTGTTTGCCAATTTGAATACTGGAACCTAATTCCGTATAACATTAAATATGTTTACTTTTATAAAGATTATGTTGTGTAGCACTAGTTAGTTCCACATATTTAGCTGAAAATAAATAAATAAATAAAATAGATAAAAATTAAAAAATAAATAAGAAATCGAGAAGATTATGTTTCAACTATATTTCTTTAAATTTTACTTCTTTATTAATTGTACCATTATTACTTACTTTTCTGATTATAAGAGGCGCGTCCAGAAAGTAAGTTCCGTTTGGTAATAAAATGAAATTGTACACAAAATTTCGGAAGCTATGTAGAAAAGTAGTTTAACAGTTGCAGATTTTTGTACAATCAATATTTTTCTGTATCTGTACCCGTTCGTTTTATATAACCAAACGGAACTTACTTTCTGGGCGCGCCTAGTACTTTCCACCTACCCAGCTAGTGATACATCGTACAAAAGCTATACATTTTGATCAGTTTAGACTTAAACTAAAAAGAACACGTAGATAATGTCATTGGAAAGGCGAACCAGAGATTACGTTTTATTGGCAGAACTCTTAAAAGATGCAACAGAACTACTAAGGAAACTGCATACACTACGTTTGTCCGTCCATCTTTTGAGTATTGCTGCCCAGTGTGGGATCCTTATCATTTGGGTTTGATTGAGGACATCGAAAGAGTCCAAAGAAGGGCATCTCGTTTCGTATTGTCACGTTCCACGGGAGACAGCGTTACGGAAATGATACAGGATCTGGGATGGGAATCATTACAACAACGGCGCTTATCGCTGTGGCGTGGGCTACTTACGAAACTCCAATCGCCAGCATTCTCCTCCGAATGCGAAAATATCTTGTTGACTCCTACTTACATCGGTAGAAATGATCATAAGAATAAAATACAAGAAATAGAGCTCGAACGGAGAGATTCAGGTGTTCTTTCTTCCCGCGCGCTATTCCAGAATGGAATGGGAGATATATAGTATAACGCTGATTCGATGAACCCTGTGCCAGGCACATAAATGTGATTTGCAGAGTATCCCATGTAGATGTAGATGTATATATGATAGTGAAAATGCTGCCAAAGGTCGTTTATTGTATTTCTTTATTTGTTTTTATTATTGCGTAACTAGTTTCTTCCTGCCATGTTCTGTTGCCTCTACAAATGCAAAAAGGAGAATGTAACAGGTCTTATTTGCTTAATATTAAATAAATATTATTTACATAAAATCTTATATCCTTAAACGCGTAATTCCTGTATACATATATATTTTAGGCATCTCAGAAACGGCTCTAACGATTTCGATGAGATTTTGTATTTACATTGGTATTTTCTTTTGAGGTTCACCTACATAGTTGTATTTTTCGTAAAAACGCGATTTTCCAAAATTATATATACAAGATAGCCTTGAATACGCGGTGACTAGCACCGTCGCCACTGGTGTTCTGTGACAGGTTTATTTACAGTTATTTCCGTTTAAGTGTTCCAATTGCTGCACATTACTCTGTGACACTGAAATAAAGCAGACACACCTCATGTTGTTGAAAAGAAATCAAAACCAATTGTATACTGTGCAAGACAGCCTTCTTTCTAATACATTCTCTTAAAAATATAACATGTTATTAGAAAAAAGGAGATGGACAGAGAGGGAAGGGATAGGAGAAGTACTAACTCAAAGCTTGAATAAATACATAAATACCCGGGCAACGCCGGGTTTTCAGCTTGTCTAGTATATTGCCAACTTTAGATCACATGTATTGTGCAGTAAAAAAAAAAAAAAAAAAAAAAAAAAAAAAAAAAAAAAAAAAACTGATTTGCTAAGTTTGTTTTGGCTGAAGGAATGTTAATCACGTATTGTGGTATAGTTATAGAATGTCTTTCTTCTAATTTGTATACAAATGGGTATAGAGAAATCTATACTCGAATCATCCAGTAATTTTCGGGTATTAATGGATTAAGAAACACGTAGGGAACACTTCAGAAGTCACACTATACTCCTTATCTCCAATTGAACTCAGTGTGTGTGTGTGTGTCACTGAACTATCACATTATCATCACTTTCGAAAATTCTAGTACCCTAGACTCACATATTTTGTTACTCTGAATTATATTCAGAATTTAGCAGTGCTGGATTTCGAACCGGGGACTGAAGAGGTTTTGATTGTTAATCGATGACTTTAGCCCTTTTATATTATTGCAAAAGGTAAAATTATATTTCATCCGGTAAGTACAGTTACATGGAGATGTTACGCAATTAACAATAGAACCTATTTATATTATAATAGGCTGCTAGAACAATTTTGTTCTATCAGTGCAAGTTCTCATTGCACGGACTCCGAATAATTTGTGAGCAGAATTTCATGCAGTTACTCCACAAGTGGAAACTCACTTGCGTATATTTTACGCAGTAGATGCATATTTTATGAAATAAGTTTTTAAAAATACACAATAACGAAGGCTCACTCACATGACATGCTGCCTCGTCTTTAAAAAATTAGAAAAAGTAAACCTTGTACCTCTTACCAAATTGTGGTATTGAACGATTCTCCTACAGATGGCTGTTCGGTAATGTATATGCAAATGGACAATAGGCATTACAGTGAAGTATGCCGAAAGCTTCGTGGCAGAATATACCCCTTATAATCTATATTGGGTTATGTGAACAAAAACAGTTCTTGCTTTCTGAAGGGCTTAACAATACCGCTTGCAGGGACGATATGCCTTCATGCGTGCAGTATCAAATGATTACTCCTTTTTGTGTCCTATTTTATGAAAGCAACACAATGGTATTCTGAAATTATAAGAAAAATGAATTAACTAGCATATACATCTCATGTAGTGAACGTCATCGTCGATCCCGTTCCGGGTTCGCAGGCTTTGCAGAGCTTATATGCAGGTGACTCGCGATCTCTTTGCAAAGGATATTTGTCACGGTCTGATGATAAGCGGACCTCCAGCTTTTCAGAGTTTCCGTTAATTCTACGCAAAGGACCTCCCTTGGCGTGTCAAATACTGATGCATTTGATGTCAATACTACACTACGTTTTGATCGTTATTAAAGTAAGACTGACAAATGGCGCAAACATGTATTATGAAATGATCAACGTATTTTCACATGTACCGTACGGAAAAGTTTGTCAATTACAGAAGATATATCTTTCAGCCTATATGGCTCTCTTTCACCTTGGTTTTCTTTTAGTTTCTATTGATAATAACCAAATGGTGATTGAGGAAAACGCGCTGAAAGATTGAATTCCATTGAACCGTGTTTGATGTCAATTTGACACTATGTTATGCTTGATCGTTATTAAATTTTGAATGACGAAAGCGCACAACAAACGAGCGTTCAAACTCTTTGTGCCCATGCTTTTTAATAATCGTACTAAAACTAAATAAATAAAAATTAAAAATAGTATGTGAATATTAGCAGTAAAAGTTACAATTATTGAGATATTCATGTAAAAATTAATGTAATATATTCTTGACAAAGTACTAATTGTTTTATAACATTGGCAATACGAACTTCTATTGTGACCATTTAATACAGCCATCGTTGACCGCACCGGTATTTTAATTTTGTGTATATAAACTGTAACATTCATGCAATGGATATTGCCTATGGATGTACAAATACAGGCTCCTGTAAATACTAGATCTGAAAGTCTATAGGTATAGGCACATGTTTTCACAAAGGTGCTAACTGTTGTTGTTAAAGTAATGGAAGTGAGATGAACGACTTCCGAAATAATAGTATTATACAGACAACGTCATTACCCACAACGAGAAACGTGAGATCTGCTCACTTAGCAGGTGGAAACATTACACAAACAATTAATACCAGTGTACACATGCTGTATATTTTTCTTCATTATACCTGTATTACTGAACGGTACACTGGCACAAATATAGTTACCTGTATGTTTATCGTGTTCCGTGGGTGATCCTTATCTGACAGGAAATCTGCCATTGTTATGTACGCAGGGTATTGTGTATAAAGTTCATCTGGTCCACCTCCGCTTTCCAGAAGAGCGTTTACTTTTTATGAACACACTTTAAAAGACACCATCAGTGAGTCTTTTCTTCTTCAGTTCAGGAATAAGATACCTTTTGTTCATGTTTTCTTCTATTTCTTGCCAATCATCATGAACCATAATGTCCGTTCTTGTGATTAGGCGAAAATGGATTCCATGTCACCAAACAGTTTCGTTACGCCGTGCATAATTATAAAAGAAGTAAAATGAAATATGATAAGAGATATTTTATTGGCAAATAAACTCAAGTTTCCGGTAATTACATGATGATTCGTACATACAGAAGTCGTAAACAAAAGTGCGGTACACCTTGTTACAAATGCTGATAGCACACTACGTCAACGAAATAAAATAATAAAGAATAACACTGCACCACATTTGCACTACAATACATTTATTGCTACTTACGTAACCATTTCAATAGTTACAACATCATCATTTCCCATCTCCAGTACCCAGGGTGTTGCGAACAATCATTCTCCGTATCAACCAACCATGATATATTTTCTCACTTTCAACATCCCAGCTGAAACCTCTTCCGTCTCCTTGACCTACCAAGTGGTCTTTTTCCTCGCAAGTCCAGTTTGAAATATTTCTTATCTGTTATTGTACCATCCGTTCCCAGTACATGGCCGTACCCAGGATGTTAGCAACCCAGAAACCAGATGTTTCTCGATGTTCCTCATTTCTTATCTTCTCTTTCCTGGTACTCTGATTCATAGTTCTTATAATTCTGCTGGGATTCTGTTGCAGTTCTTGTTTTAACAATTTACATTTTTCCGTGCCGTACATAAGGATTGGGGAAAAGTAAGTATGGCACAATGGTAACTTTGTTGCATGGGGGTATTTTGTTGTCCCTGAGTAGGTTTCGTATTTGCTAGTAAAAATTAAAACTTTCTGTGTACTATTTAGAATTTCTTGTGTATGATGGTGTTATGCTTGGAGAACACACCTGAGAAATACTGGAAGTGAGAAATTGATTCAAATTTTTATCCCTCCAAAGTGGTTTGAAATTGTGTGTAGTTATCTCAGCAGTCTTTGTTTGCTGCTCTTCAGATGAAAGTCTTTAAATGCATTGTTGTAAGTCACCAGTCTCTCTTGTACTTCAGTTTCTGTGTCCTACCATATTACAACATCATACCAATGTCCTTGACTCATCTGTAGTTCCTTTAATATTTTTGAGCATACTGCCGATGTGCAAATGTTTGTAAATGTATGGGACGTACCTAATGCGGTTATCAGTCGCTAGGCTTACAGACAACTCAAATTAAATTAAATTAATCTAAGGACAACACACGCGACCATGACCGAGGGAGAACTCGAACCTACAACGGCGAGCAACCGCACGCTACACAGCGAGGCGCAGTATACTGACCATTATATCAGTAAACAAGAGAGCTCACAGGGCAGTCTCTGCTGGGCTTACTTATTATTTCAAACATATAACTAAGATGAATGTGATTAGAAATGCTGAGAGAAACATCCATGTACATGTTGTTCCGTGGACACTTGGAGGTGCTAGAATGTCTAGATGCGGAATCAGAGCACTTTTTTGGTGAATGTTGCATCTTTTGATCTGTGCAAGAATACCGACACGTAGCGGATACTCGAGTACTGCGCCATTGGTGCTCGCCAAACAGCGATCGACCCTACCACACCGTCTGGCAAACGGCGAGCGGGTGCTCGGAATTAGTAGAATGCCGTATGTATGGTGCCGCTTTTATGAACCAATAAATGCATTTTCACAAGAAATTTTAGTACCGGTACGTCAGAAAATACATATAGTCCAGTCAATGAGTGCTCAAAAGAGGGGTAGAGAATGCGTGGAATATTTGAGAATTTTTGACTTCAGGGCTTTGCAATTGTAATACACACCAGCCAAGAGATACCTTCTTGAAGGATGCAGATTCTCTCTCTCAATCCCTCCAAACCTTTCTTGAGGAGGTTATGTTGAAAAAAAGTAAGAAAAGTGAAGAATCAAGGAGGAAGTGCGTTGCTATTGAACATGTAATCATATCAGTTGTCAGGCCACGTACCTTCTTATCACAAACAGTGACAGGTATGATTTATAATATTATAATAAAAACTATAATTATAAAAACGTGTTCTGTTTCAATTACAATTACCTTCTTCTCTTTGTTAAAGTGTTGTTATTTACCATGCTAGCATGTTTCATAATATCACTCAAAACACTCATTTTTTGAAGGACATTGGTACTGAGTACACATCTTATAAATGATGTAACTTCTGATTGGCTGAAGATAAGGTAGCAAATGTGCATATCAAATTGAATGAAATAATGCTTTACAACATTCTTTCTGACAAATTTTCTGAGAAACGATCGATGAGTCACTAGAAGTAAATGTTTGAGAAAATTAGTGACGTAAAAATGATTTTTTCCGATATTGTCGATTTTCAATAACGTATCTCGAAAACCGTTGGGAATTCGACGTTTATGTCAAATTCTTCTCTCAGTAATCTCCTAATTCATCTTCATCTATTTCTTCTTCCCTTCCTGCAAAATTGTCTCTAAGTTCATTTCCCTCATAGAGTCCCTCTATATACTGTTTCCACTTTTCAGCTTTCCCTTCTTTGCTGAGACCTGGTTTTCTATCTGAATTCTTTATATTCAACAGCTGCTTTTCTAGTCTCCAAATGTTTGTTTTATTTTTCTGTAACTTCAGTCTCAACCGTTTTTTAAATATATATTTGTTTGTTAAATGTAAACAACATTTGTGGGGAGGTGGTCAAAGCATTTAATTCTGTGATATTCAAATGTATAATATTTTGGAAGGTAAATTGTATTTTAAAGATGCGTTAGGATGCGCGGAAGGATACAATTTCGGGATCAGGGAGAGTAGGGACTCGTAACTTGGACGTGGTGGTGAAAGATTGTGACGCTGGGCGGTCTGAAGCCGCGTTACGAACTTGTGATTTGAAGAGATAGGCATGTGTTGACTTAGATAATTTATGGGACTGTGACCGAAGTACTTAGTCTCTGATGAAAGGTGATAAGCTATGCACGCTAGTAGGTCTGTGGAAGTGTGATAATTTAGTACTCGTATACTCGTGTGATGACAAACCTTGTTTTATAACAAATACTTTAATCGCGGATTAATTTGGAACTGCAATGTTCGATGGACTACACTAATTAAAGAGTGATAATTTGGAACTTTTACTGTCGAGTGCGTGTGATAATTATTGTGCCTCCCAGGAACAACATTTGGAGAAAATCTCAGTTGTTTGCCTATTTATGAAGTCGGACCACCTCCGCATTATGATGTCCAAAATGAGTAATAAACTTTATTTATTAAGAATTACTTCGTGAGTGAACTACTTCTTTATCTTAGAATCAATTTTGTTGGTTATTCAGAAGTTTTATTTATCTTTGTTTAAATACATTTTCACGTCATCATTTGCAGATTGTTATAGTAGCTAAACTACAGATTAGTTATTGATCTTGTTTAAACAGATTGGGTAGCTGTTTAGGGCATAGAAGCTGACATACACAACTCACCCCTATGAAGAGAGACAACGAGCCATAATCCTTTTACTATCCTGAGTTATGTATTGCCCAATTCTTATTGGTGAGTCCGATAGGAAGGTCTCAAGATGGCGTAAAAGCAGTATTAATAAACCAGAATAATGCAAGACGCAGAAACCAGATTACAGACGAAGATCAATGAAAGGACTTCAGGAAAAGGGATCTCAGATGAAGCAAGGAAGAGAATATATGTAACAATGGAAAAATATTGGACAGACAGAAGATCCAAATATTCTTTATATAATAAATGGTTTGTTGTTGTTGTGGTCTTCAGTCCGGAGACTGGTTTGATGCAGCTCTCCACAATACCCTATCCTGAGCAAGCCTCTTCATCTCCACATAAGAACGGCCACCTAATCTGTCTGAATCTGCTTACTGTATCCATCTCTTGGTCTTCCTCTGCGGTTTTTACCCCACACACTTCCCTCCAACGCTAAATTCACAATCCCTTGATGTCTAAGAATGTGCCCTACCAATCTATCCCTTCTTTTAGTCAAGGTATGCCAGAAATTTCTTTTCTCCCCAATTCTGTTCAGTACCTCCTCATTAGTTACGTGATCCACCCACCTAATCTTCAGCATTCTTCTGTAGCACCATATTTCAAAAGCCTCAATCCTCTTCCTGTCCGCACTGTTTATCGTCCATGTTTCTCATTTACATACAAGGCAACACTCCATACAAATGCCTTCAGAAAGGACTTCCTTAGGCTTAAATCAATATTAGATGTTAACAAATTTCTCTTTTTCAAGAATGCTTTTCTACCCATTGCCATTCTGCATTTTATATCCTCTGTGCTGCGACCATCATTTGATATTTTACTGCCCAAGTAACAGAACTCATCTACCTCCTTTATTGCTTCGTTTCCTAATCTAATTCTTTCAGCATCACCTGATTTTCTTAGACTGCACTCCATTACCCTAGTTTTGCTCTTGTTAATGTTCATCTTATATGCACCTTTCAGCACACTGTCCATTCCGTTCAACTGCTCCTCCAGATCCTTTGCTGTCTCTGACAGAATTACTATGTCGTCGGCAAAACGTAATGTTTTTAATTCTTCCCCCTGAACTTTAATTCCTTCACCAAATTTCTCCTTGCTTTCCTTTATAGCTTGCTCAATGTACCAATTGAATAACATTGGAGAAAGGTAAATGATATAATATTGGTAAAATTGTAGCACTGAATAAGAACAACTTGTATAAACATTTGTACTACTGATTAGAGTGGTCAAACGATGACCACAAAATAAATAGTCATAAAAATGATAATAGATATTTCAATCTGAATTTAAAATATACATAGACTCTAATTTGTAACCTTTCTTAGAATCAGTAGTTGCTATGTCGCTGTTCCATTCTTCATGTCTACACTGAATTGACTTATGGAAATCGAGAGCGACAGTGTCGATGGCAGCGCTGATCCACTGGGAAGAGCATTCCTCAGCTGCCGCTTGGCGCAGCCTGTCAGTTGGCTTCCTGCCGCTGTGTACACTTGCTACGCGCGCTGCTCTGCTGCGTACGCTTCGGCCCGCCACTTGCAGGCCGTGTCGGGGTTAATGTGCCGATTTACTGGGAAAGGCCGAGCAGAGAGCCGCCTGTTAACGCGCGCGCTGCTGACGCTCACTGCACGGCTAATGCAGAAAATGCCGGCCAATTGGATTCACTGCTAAATTCGATATCGCGTCGCTGTTGAAACGCGATTGGCAGAGATTTTCGGCGCGGATTTTGTGAGCAGCGCTTGTACCTGGAATTCCTGTCGGTGTACAGGAATCAACATACTAAAAGCAATTTGTACCTAGGTACCTATTATTTTGTTTCTCTATCGAATTTCAGGTAGCTCTACTATATTATTTACATGCTTATCAATTCATAAAATTCATTTTTTAGTTGAAAACTGATCTGCAGTTTTGTCCAATAAAAAATTCTTCTAAAGCTAGGACATACATATGAATATATACGATATCAAACCACAAAATAAACATCCGGATACTGTGTTTGGAACTTATCTAATGACGGCATTTAAAAATATTCCAATCTGAATTTTCACTTTCGGTGGCCGACAGTAAGCCCGTTTTTCACTAGTCACTTTCTAATCACAGTCGACTACTCGAATAGCGTGCTCCTTTTGTGCCTGCATCTAACACCAGCCACATAAGGAGTGCATCGACGACATCCGTGTGCTTTAAGTAGTGGCGAGAGAGCGGTTCTAAATTTCCGGTCATGGTGCACTCTTCGCATGGGCAGTAACGAGGAACTATAATGGCATCCGTATAGATAGAAACAAAACCTATTTTGGTTGAGCTCTTCCCAACTATGTAAATGCCTTCGGCTCTTCTAAATCAGTTAGCTACCAAGCTTTTTGTAGTGTGAATGTCAATAAATAAATCTTTAGGAAATGCACTCTTTGCATGGGCAGTAACAAGGAACTATAATGGCATCCGTATAGATAGAAACGAAACCTATTTTGGTTGAGCTCTTCCCAACTATGGAAATGCCTTCGCCTCTTCTAAACCAGTTAGCTCCCAAACTTTTTGTAGTGTGAATGTCAATAAATAAATCTTTAGGAAATGGTTAAGGGTTCTAATATAACACATAGTTGAAATTTAAATTCATTTCCTCTAACAGAAATAAAAATGATCATTGGCCTATAAAAAGAACAGCGTTTCTTTCATGTTTTAAATTTATGTAATATCCAATTTTTAAGGAGATAAAGACATAACACTAAATTTAAAAGTACGAAATAATTATCCAAATACTCAAATTACCAAATATATTCAGTATGTTTGAAAAATTAAATGAAATTATTTTTGAAAGTCTGCATTTAGCTACTGAATGGAATCATATTAGTCACACTAGCTAACACTAAAGATGGCACAAATATCCATGTCCGAGGGGGGATCCGAACCCCAGACGGTAGTGGCCGTGCAGACCGTGACTAGCGCGCCGCAGTCCCCTCGCCCACCGCGGCCGGCTTAAAGAGTGTAATTACAATCAAAACACTTAGCTGGAACATCTGTTTGGTTGTGAAATTTTGCACAGCTAGGAATCTATAGAGCTACATCAAATTTACTGCCTCTGCGAGTAATTCTGGAATTAACATCTTCTTTGCTCCTTTCGTATTATTTGACCTCACTCGTCACACCCACAGTAGCTATCTTTGATATCTGCAGTGGTACAAGTCTGCCACTGCTTATTCCGATATTCTGCCTGATTTTCAAATACGTAGAACGTATTATATTGTCACTCGATCACTCTTCTTTTTCTTACGAGAACTAATGCTTGGTTGTGACTGAACTTCAGTATCCTTGGCACTAGATGAAAATATTGCAGAATAGCTTGGAATATTGTCAATCAAATGTTCCAACTTACAATGATGACAGCACACAGACCCAACAGTATCTTACATAAGAGCCCTTATGTAAAAAAAAAAAAAAAAAAAAAAAAAAAAAAAAAAAAAAAAAAAAAAAAAAAAAAAAAGGTCGATTATGTGCCTCTTCTGAAAACATAATAACCAAAACTTTTTTTTCCTTTTAGGCATCCGATTGAAATACGATTCCACAAAAGTTATAGTTTTGCTTCCCCCCCCCACACACACACACTTCACTAAGTGTGATTGCATCTGTAACTTATAAAATAATAGGTGACGGGAAATCTTAATGTGGTAGGTCAACACAAGAAATGTTACACATTCTGCGGAGCTATGAACATAGTTTATTTTATCATTTTCCAAAGAGTTACAGCACAAAGATATAATTTTAATGGAACAATAGGTTTTTCTAACGTGCATTGGATTCGTTGAAACCAGCTACGTCCAAATCAATTTAAACTACATTCCTATAGCTGTTAGGTTGGGAGCTACAACCCTTCAAAGTTTCAGGGGCAGGTACCACACGCTGTACATAATGCAATGCGCCTTCTAAATGTGGTGCGGCCGAGTTGTAACGTCGCCGGTGTCACGGAGCGAGAAGCTTCCTCGATGCGCTGTTAGACTGCCGACTGTCGCCGCACACGGCCGTATACCCGACAGTTGGATCCACACGAACAACCGGGGCTCAATATACCACAGATACTGACATCGGATGACGATGGCATAGACGAACAACGAGTACGGTGGCATGTTGCTGATGTTCGGCGAGTGCCGACACGATGCCACTGAAGCAGCCACGGGGGTGAGGGATAATCTGTGGAGAGGCCATATAAACGTGTGGCTCCTGCAGAGGGGCAGAAGCCTTTTCAATAGTTGCAGGGGCAACAGTCTGGATGAATGACTGAGCTGGCCTTGTAACATCAGCTAACATGGCTTTGCCATGCAGTTACTGCGAACGGCTGAATGCAAGGGGAAACTACAGTCGTTACTTTTCCCGAGGACATACAGCTCTACGGCTTGAATATATGATGATGACGTCTTCTTGGATAAAATATTCCGGAAGTAAAACAGTCCCCCATTCGGATCTCCGGGCCGGGACTACTCAGGAAGATATCGTCATCAAGAAAAACAAAACAGGCATTCAACGGATCAGAGTGTGGAATATTCTAACCCTTAATCGCGTAGGTAAGTTAGAAAATTTGAAAAGAGATATGAAAATAGGAATGCTGGTAAGTTACTACAAACAGCATAGTGAACGCATTATCATAGCAAAGATAGGCACAAAACCAACACTGAACACAGTAGTACAAGTTTACATGCCAACTAGCACTGCCGATGATGACATCGAAGAAATGTATGAGGAGATAAAAGAAATTATTCAGAAAACTAAGAGACACGAAAGCGTGATAGTGATGGGGGTCTGAAATTCGGTAGTAGGAAAAGGAATTGTTGTAGATGAATATGGACTGGGGAAAATAAGTGAAAGATGAGATCGCTTGGTAGAATTTTGTTCAGTTCGTAATTTAATGATCAAATTAAACATTATGAAAGAAGGCTGTATACGTGCAAGAGACCAGCAGACACTGGACAGAACCAGACTGACTTGATAATCGTAAGGAATAGATTTAGGAACCAGGTTTTAAACTTTAAGACATACCCAGGGGAGCTATAGACTCTACCATAAGTTATTGGTAATGAACTGTAGATTAAAACTTAAGAGACTGCAGAAAGGTAGAAAAGCTACGAGATGGAACCTGGAGAAATTGAAGGAACCAGAGATGGTCAAGAGTTTCAGAGGGAGCATGAGGCAAGGACTGGCTGAAACGGGGGAAAGTAATACAGTAGAAGATGAATGGGTAGCTCTGAGAGATAGGATAGTTAAGGCCGCAGAGGATCATATCGGCAGAAGGAGAAGGCCTAATAAAAATCCCTGAATAACACAGGATATATTGAACTTAATTGATGAGAGGAGAAAATATAAAAAAATCAGCAAGTGAAGCAGGCAGAAAGGAGTACGAACGTCTGAAAAATGAGATTGACAGGAAGTGCGGACTGGCTAAGCTGGAGTAGCTAGAGGACAAATGCAGGACCGTAGAAGAATGTATAACTAAGGGGAAGATAGATACCGCCTACAGGAAAATGAAAGTGATATTTGGAGACAAGATAAGTTGCTGTTGAATGTTAAGAACTCAGATGGAAAACCAGTTCTAAGCAAAGAGGGGAACTGAAATGTGGAAGGAATATATAAATTGCCTGTATAAAAGAAAGGAGCTTCAATGTAGTATTCTAGAAATGGAAGAGGAGATAGGAGTTACGATACTGCGAGAACAATGTGACAGAGCGCCTAAATAAGGCCCCTGGAATAGATGACATTCCGTCTGAACTGCTGATATCGTTAGGAGAGCCAGTCATGACGAAATTGTTCCACCTGGTATGCAAGTGCATTGAATACGAATATGGTAATTCCAATTCCAAAGAAAGCAAGTGCAGACAAATATGAAATGTACAGAACTATCAGTTTACTAAGTCGTAGTTGCAAAATACTCACACGTATTATTTACAGACGAATGGAAATACACTACGATTTATCTTAGAAGATAGGCTAAGGAAAGGCAAAACTACTATTTTAGCTTGTATCCATTCTGGAAGTGTGGAACCTGCGACTGTGTTGATTAAAGAAATCAGAAAATAACAGCAACCAGTCACCTTTCGTATGTACTTATTACCACAACCGGTTTCGAACTGCCTGGCAGTTCATCATCATGCGGTGTACATGGTTTAGATGTTGCTTATAACATTGTGGAACACGTTTGGAGTTGGCTCACATTTCTGATTGATGGTATGTGATTTTTTAAGCATTTTAGTGCTCAATGGATGCACACATAACATAACACTCGCTTTCCACATGTTTTACAGCCGGCCGCGGTGGCCGCGGGGACTGAGGCGCTTCAGTCACGGTCTGCACGGCCACTACGGTCGAGGGTTCGAATCCCCCCTCGGGCATGGATATTTGTGCCGCCCTAGTTCGTAAGTAGTTCGTAAGTAGTTCATAAGTAGTTTGTTAAGTCCCATAGACTATACAAACATTTGCGCATTTGAACATGTTTTACAAACATAAACAAATGAGCCTATATTTTGTGAATCGTTCCACGAAATCTATCGAATTTCCGATGTGATGTGGACATTAGCCAACATAAGGGCTAAGCATTTATTAATATGTTTAAGTAGCAGGTATGTTGGGGCATTAATATTACTAACAATGGGGCATAGTGGCACAATTTGCTTGGACGTCTATGGAACTGAGAGAAGATGAGGTGCTTGCTAGAAGATAATGCATACCGGAGATAGATTCTACCAAGAAAGTGGAAAGAAAACCATGGCGCTTCTCTAAGAATCTGGTCTAGATCAAGTTTGTCAGGAAGTTTCGAGAAAGATCACAAATCCATGCTGGACTCTATGGACTTCCAGAGGTCCTCAAGGGGAATGTGCCAATATGCCCCATTGTTAGTAATAATGACGCCCCAAAATGTGAATGCAGACACATTGATCAACATCGCTACCATCCAAAAATGTGCGACACAACGCTCTAGTCAATTCAGTACTGACTCTTCCGACGATCCATTCGACACCGGCATGCGTTGTATCCCGACCGCATTTCGCAGCAGTACCCATCTGGCACGAAATTACGTATGGTTCGGAATTTTTTGAAGACACTTCGTATTAACAACCGAGGAAAAACACAATTGAGTAGGACAATATGAAATATAAATGAACAAGCTACACGTCCATTTAAGAGTCATTTAGCGAGATTGGTTGGCTGTAAAGATGTTGAGTGCATAGATGTTTCGCAGAATTTCGCGTCAGAAAGGAGACAAGAAAGTGCTCTCTCTCTCGCTCCCTCTCTCTCTTTCTCTCTCTCTCTCTCTCTCTCTTTGCACCGCCTCGGAGCGGCCAGCGCATTGAGATGCTATGCTACGATGCGCGAAGTCGTTCCCCGTCGGGGATTCGAATCCCCCCTCGGGCATGGATGTTTGTACCGTCTTTAGTATAAGGTAGTTCATAAGTAGTTTGTAAGTTTAGCGACTGATGATCCAGCAGTTGAGTCCCATAAGCTTTACAAACATTTGAACGATTCTCTCTTTGCAAACAAAATGTTCAAATGTTCTAATGTTTGTAAATCTATCGGACCAAACTGCGTGGTCATCAGTCCGTAGCTTACAAACTACTTATACCTAGGTAAACTAACCTAAGGACAAACACACACACCCAAGCCCCAGGGAGGACTCGAACCTCCACGGCGAGCAACCGCGCGCTCCGCAGCGAGACGCTTTAGACCGCCCGGCTACTCCATCGCGGCTCTTCGCAAACAATTCAGAAATGAGAATGTATTACATATTCACTGCTGACGCATGTAGGGAAGGCGATCTTTTGACCTGGAAGATACCTATGTAATTTAATTCAAAGCACGAAAATGCGATTAGACATGGGGAGTAGGTGAAGCTAAAGTTCTGTTCAGCACCTCAAAAAATGTTAAACTGCAACCAAAAAATTATGTGCCAATTCTTTCCATCCACCCTTAAAAATAACATATACTTCCACATGGCGAATGATTTGTTGTAGAATTCATAATTTTTGCTGTCTGGGAAATGTCTCATCTCGAAAATCACCTCGTTTTCAATCTCGAAATGAAAGGCAGAGGAAGAAACTTGGTGCGATATTAAAAGAGTACGGGGGTGGACGGGGAGGGAAAAAATTAACAGTCCTGAGCGTAATGAACTGCGGCTCTCTCGTCAAGCAAAAAACCGTGCTCCACCCACCCACCAAGAAATAGTTTGACAGCTTCCAAGGTGACCTCGTCTTCAAATCTTCCCGTACCCTCTTCAGGATATTTCCTTCTCACTTTAACCTAAAATAGCATAAACTGTTAGAAGATGCAATGGACGTCCAAAAGAGAAATAAAAAGGAAATATAGAAAGTATCATAAATGATGAACTCACCTTGGCTCTTCACCATTTACGGCGGCAAAGACTCCATATTATGGTATACACATTTTATAATTTCAATATTTTTCAGTGATACCCTTCTCCTGTGTTGATAACTATGAAACTGTTATGTACAAAATTTTGTAGCGATTGAAGCACCGTAACCCATTCAGACGTGAGCGTGAACCTGAGTGAAAAACATGACCCATCACGTAACCTCAGATGTCACGATAATGTCACCACACCTCAGTATGTGTAGGACGCACATGCAATGCAGTCATTTGTTTTAGATTATTGATCGCGTTACGCATATGTTACATTGCCCATCTAACATGTCTCATCATATGCACAATGCCATAGGAAATATAAAACACCAAATAACTAGAACAAAATACCGTCTAAAAGCAAAAATTTGGAAATTTTATTTTCCAACGTAAGGGAAACGAAAGTAATTGTTAATGAAAGTGCAAATCTTGTGGTTCGTAAGTGCACTATACACTGGGAAAACACAATTAGAAGATCACATATCAAGGTTCCGAAGTATTGTCACCGTTTCTATAGGTAATCATATTACATTGTTAGAAAATAGCTTTCCGAGGCTGTTACCTAATATAGTCCTCCATGATACAAAAGGGAGATTAAGTAAATAATTAAATCACTAAAGGCTAAGGACCCTTGTGGATCTGACAATCTATCCATTGGGATTCTAAAGTACTGTTCTCCATATGTCAGCCGAGTACATAGCCACAGTTTTAATTTTTCCTTTCACAATATTCAGTTTTTGGATAAAGTACTCAGTAGGGAAACCACTTTTTAAAAAAGGAGAAAGGGATAGTCTAGACAACTAAAAACCTATACTACGCCATCGCTCTTTTCTAGACTTATGGAGATTATTGTATATTCAAGGTTAATTGGTTAGTTCATTTCACATAATTTGTTGTCAAATGTACAGTTTGGTTTCAGAAGTGATTTAACGTCTGAAAATGCTACATTCTGGTTCTCTGTGAGGCACTTGATGGATTAAATAAAATACTACGAACTTTAGGCGTCTTCTTTGATTTAACAAAGACATTTGATTTTGTTGATCGCAAAATATTGTTGAATAAGTTCGAATATTATGGAACAATAGGAGTAGCTCACAACTGGTTCACTTCTTACTTTAATAACTGACATCAAAAGGTAATCCTCCACAGTGTTGAAAACGGCTGTGACGAGCAGTCACAACGGGGTACAGTTAAATGTGTTCTGGGACTGCTGCTGTTTCTTATTTACATGAATGCTATGCCTTTTTGTATAACAGGTAATGGGAAAATACTTTTGTTTACTGATAATACCAGCTTGCTAGTGAAGGAAGTTGATTGTAATAAATTCAAACGTTTGTATAGTCTATGGGACTTAACTACGGGGTCAACAGGCCACTACGGTCGGGGGTTCGAATCCCCACTCAGGCATGGATATTTGTGCCGTCGTAGTACGTAAGTAGTTCATAAGTAGTTTGTAAGTTTAGGGACTGATGACCCCGTAGTTAAGTCCCATAAGCTTTACAAACATTTGAACATTTGGTAGTCTATGCTTGCATCAAAGGTCTTTGGCTTGCCTATAGAACGTAAACAACTCCAAGATGTATCGATCATGTTAGTTAAACAGATCATCAATAGATGGCACCTTGTACATTGCTTTTATATCGGCCGCGCAAACTAAGTTGATTCCCGCGTGAAGGCTGATGGGAGCAACCGTAAATACATTCCAATTTTGGATCGTTTGCCGGGTATCAACTTAGATTGTAGGAACAGTAGAAATTCTTTTAAAAAAAGTTTTCTTGTTTGGAAACAATAACTTTAAACTCTCTGTGTATTTTTCGTCATTATTGGAGAATGAATCCTTGAAAATGACACCTCAGTCATTAATTTTGGATGAGTAATACGGGAGACACGCGTACCCACAAAAATACCGATGAGAAATAATATGTGTGATGATGGTTGTAAACTAAGACATCGGACCTTGATCAGAGGTGTAAGGGTTATGGTATGAAGATCAGCATCCCAAAAACGAAAGTTATGTCTTTGGGAAAGAAATTTAAGTTCCTAGTAGGAGGAACAAAGTAAGCACAGGTTCACAATTTCAAGTACTTAGGATGCATTTCCTCATAGAATGGCAAAATAGTCAAAGAACTGGAATCAAGGAGTAGCAAAACTAATTCAGTGAGCGCTCGATTGCAATATACTCTCTTCTGCAAGAAGAACGTCGGAAACAAAGCTAAGTTACATGGGCGCCATGCAATCTTTCGACCAACTGTACGATATTGGAATGAAACCTGGGTGGATACATGCTACCCTATTTGTAAGGATGACGCTACAGTTATGATAGTAGGAAGGATGATTGCGTGTACTAGTAGATTGGGAGCAATGGCAGAACAGTGCCCGTAATAAGAAAATCAAACTGAATACCACAGATGAAGCGGTTAGAGCGAACACACCTACACAAGGGGGGGGGGGCTTTACATCAAGGGATAATAAGTAAAGTTTCCTAAGAGACCTCGGAAGTAGTTCGTAGGAGTAGTCGTGGTAGACCAATGATTCAGTGAAGAATTAATTTGAAGTAACAGGCTTAACTTATGACGAGGCACCAATGTTAAGATTGAATAGGGGATTGTGAGGGAATTTTTAAAGGGGACTATGGTCCATTCTGAACACTGACTGATACACTGAATCTTATATGATGATTTTTATTTATTTTACACACCACATCCCAGTATTCCATCATCTTTCTGGAGTGCACCTGGGACAGCGACAATTCTTCGTCCGATATTTCGGCTGCAAACCTTACAGCCATCTTCAAAGCGAGTCCAAGACTGACTTCTCAGCGTCTGCGCGTACCTATTTATACGGTAAATCACGTGATGCAAAGCTTCTGAGGATTAGAATGCACATGCTCGAAGATTGGGACTGGGCGCACGTACTACGCCTCTCGCCTGCGTCATTGGTGTGTGTTTCGCATGTCTCAACAACTTAACATGATCAGTTATAACAGTTCTCCTTCAAACGCAGAAAACGATTTGTCGCTCGATATTGCATGTCATCAGCAGCAGTGGTTCCCGACGATACGGTAATTACCCCCTACGGGATAAATTTAACTTTTCTGAATGTTATCAACATAAAAGGCTCTATTGTGTTTCGCTCCCGAACCGTTTTATTTTTCGAATGCGACGCGATGAGGAAAATGAGATTTACTCTTCCGTTCCGGCATAAATTTTCATGCGTCACCATCCGGCTCAACAAATTCAGCTGACATCGTATAATTTTCCAACTGCGAGTAAGCTTCGAAATCCTTAGACCAGTTACGGATCCTTAAAAATTTTTGTTCCTTGTAACAGACATGCCAAATAAATAAATAATTTTCAACACACCGATAGTATTATTACTATACAATTCAGTTTGTCGGAGGCATTCAGCTGCTTATAGAGTGCATTACATTACATTCAATGTGGAAGTAAAAAAAACGTGTGTCTAGGCCTGGGATTGAATGCGTTTCTTTCATTGTTCTACTAAGCAGCCTGCAACATGGTGAATATCGTAGCTCTCAGAGCTACCGGGCACGCTATCAGCCAGACACAAATGCCCAACGTTTAACCTTAGTGTCCCTTGCCAATTGGTGTTGTTTATTCTTATCCGGTTCCAGTAAAAACTCAGAGTCTAGTGTGTATCCGCATTTAAATTTACGTACTGGTTTTTCACGTTGTTGTATAGTGAATACGATGACGTTCCAAGGTAGCTCCTGTAACTAGGGTGTAAACCATATCTCAGGTGTATTTCTGTTAACACGTATCTCAAATTCCCTATCAGCAGATGAAACGTTTCTGACATCCTTCATTGTATTTCGTATTAACTGCAAACAATCAGGGTGGCTGTTCTTTTTAATGAGACAAGTATTAACTTGTAAGCTGTTGATGAATGTTAGAACCTATCAAGGGAATACGATAACTTTTCTTTTCTCACCGTAGCGCCTGCAGTGTAACGTAAGAAAAGCTAATTTCTGTGTGATTTCCATTATTAAAACCAAACTCTGACCACAATTTTACTATATGCGTGCATTTAATTAGATGGAAATTTAGAAATTCTCACTTAACGATAAGATTTACATACTGTATAGGCTTACTGCATTTGTTTTTGGTTATTTAATTACTGCATTCTTTTTGAACAATAACTTACCTTCCATCATTTTTTTAGGTTTTAGTTTCATTTTGGCAGATTTATAAGTTACCTCAGATTTGCTATATGTTTACATTTATGTATATCGTATATACCATGGTTGTTAATATACAAATACGGAATCTATTTGTCATCCCTTGTCGATAGCACTCATCATGTGAGTAAAGAGCTAGCTGCGTTTTATAAGAACGATATTTTCTGAATCCGTATTGACTAGGGATTAACAGTTCGTTCTCTACGAGGTACTTCATAATATTTGAGGAAAGTATAAGCTCTAAAATCCTGCTGCAAACCGACGTTAATGATATAGGACTGTAACTCTACGGATCAATCGTGTTGGATTTCTTGCATATTGGCGTGACCTGTGCAACTTTCCAGTCTCTGGGTACGGAACGTTCGCTGAGAGAGCGTTTGTATATGATAATTATTTTAATACTCCAGGACTATCTACTTATAAATTACGCATGCTGGCTGCTGTTCTTGATAGGAAGCCTTGAGTATTTGCTTCTTCTCTAGTGAAGTCATTTCGGAAAGCTGTGTTAAGCAATTCTGTTTTAGCAAAACTGCCATCAGTAGCATCACCATTTCTATCATTTAGCAGCAATACAGGAATTAACTAACAGTAGAACACAGTAAAATTTTAAGGACTATTGCAATGCTGTATGGCCTACATTTTAAATTGTTATTGTTAGTGACACGAGTTCCCGCCTAGCCTTGGTATCCATTTAATCCAGTCACTTTATTGTCTCTTTTCCCATTTGAACATAGCCTTCTGCGCCACTCTATACCAATTATCATATATATCAAAACTCACGACGTCATATCTCCTGAATAATATGTCCTACAGTAATATAAATTTGCATGACTTAGACTGACATATTAGTAAAATGTTTATGATCTGTATTGTGAACAGACTTGCTAATAAAATGTAATAAATCACATCATTATGCGTTATAGCGCGATCTTTTTAATAGCTCTTGCGTCATAATTCTTGGGCTTGTATAATTTCGAAGATATATTCAATGGTATGTATGTAGACTATCCGTAAAATACCTCACGAATAAAATCAGCAGGATAGAAGCAATAAATTGTAACGTCGTTCCGAATGCCGTACTTTTACAGCAATGAAAGCGGGACGGCAGTAAGCGATAAACTTTCTTATTGTCATTTTACTAGGGATGTTAGTAGTCACGTCATATCTCCTTAACTATATGTCGTAGTTGGTTCTTACCCCCACAGCGAATGTTGCCTGACCCCTAGGATAATGTGTACCACGTTTGTTAAAATCGGTCCAGCAGTTTAGGAGATGTGACACACGCACTTACATCGTTTTTATGATTGGTATAAATTATTAAGGACAGTGCACACGGAGAAAGCACTATAAGACTGAAGCATTTCTATTGATGGCATTTCAAGAGGATTCCAGTAAACTAATGATATAAAAACATTAAGTGAAATACACGTAATATATTTTTATTGGTCTTGTAAAATGAGTGAAGCATGTGTCGCTAATTTGAGAAGTGATGAACACGAAATGTTTTGTAACAAGTGATTATTCATTATCAATGTGGACAGTTAGCTGCCTTTTCTAAGACGTGCAGGTAGACAGAACTCACAACGGAGTTACAATTGTAATATAATTCTGTAAACAAAAATTGTTAGAAATCACCTGTAACAATTTCTACATTGACCAATTTCTATGTAATCTAATTAACACTTATCCATCATTATTTTTTAAAAAGATCAGTGTTCAAAGAAATGTTTTTTCTCTTAACTTTAGTGACTTGCTAATGTTGATGATGGTTAGGGAGTATCTAGGTAATAACTGAAAGCGGAGTAATTGTATCAAAAAAGTTGGAAAGCACTAGTTTACAACGTGTCATTTTGATATAGGAACCATTTACAAACATTATCTGCCAAAATGATTGAATTAGATCACTGAGAGAAGTTGTACAATCGTGCCAGATCGGTGTTCGAACCCACGTCCCCTTATTAGGTAGCCGTAGGCCTACATTTGCAATGTAGCGAGATGTTCGATGGAACAAATATTACATAAATATGTTTTATGTTTTGACGAAACGTATGAATGTGTCTCGATCAAGTATTCATGAAAATCACACACCAGACTTCTATTTTATACTTTTATTTTGCCAGTAAGTTATCTTCTATTGGCTTTTTCTAAAAGTGTCTTATTAACATGTGAATCTTGACTAAGTGCATGTTGCACTTTCTGTTTGTCATCCATCTTTTTAAAAAGATATTGAAAAACAATATATGCGACCAGAAGATGAAAGCGCAACACATCGAAACTGGTCGTCAATCAAGAAATAAATGAAACAGCGACCTTTATTTTTTCCTTTTGGAACTAATCAATAAAATTGACAGCTGTGGCCTGATTTGCCTCAATGAATATATAGTCGTGGACAACATACTGGTTTCTACGACATATCTTGGCCACTCACATATTTGGGTACTTTGTCAATAACCAAAAAATTTACGCAACGGCACGGCTGTATTTCTTTTCTTTTTTTTTTTTTTTTTTTTCAATGTGGATATACAGTAGCTGTTATTCAGTCATGTTTAAAGTTAAACGTTTTTCAGTTAAGTGGCATATTATGCCTATGGAAAGCGATCAAAATTTATATAAAACACACTTACTTCAACCAAGATCGCTAGATTATTTGAATTTTTAACGCAGATAATACCAAGGAAGAACTATTGCGTGAATCGTTGAAAGAGGATAATGAGAGCAAGTACACAACACTACCTCAGCAATTTGTTACTGAGTTCCGAACTTAGATATGATGTGCCGTGTATTTATCGTCGTTTTCCATTCTCTCTTTATGCCCATCTTTCTCTCTCTACTTGTAGGAAAAAAGAAAAAAAGAAAAAGAAAAGGAGAACTAAGATGCAGAGATTTTTCTCCTCTGAAAATTCGTTTATTCAGTTCTAGTGTCAGGTAAACGGTTAAACCATTATTCTCATTTAAATTTCCAGCTGTGGTAAGGCGATCGCAAAGGTCAAATTTTAGTGTTACTACCGTAACTTAAAGTGAGCCAAAAGTAAAGTCATAAACATTAAAACACCGGTGCGGTGTCAGGAAAGTTTTTATAATTCCCAGACTGCTGTATGATGCATGGTAAAAAGGTACCTTGCAATGTACTTGGTTTCACTGATCACCATGATGCATGACATATGATTTGTGATAGGGGAAGGAGTTTAATGACGACACCATATTGTACAGCACAGCATCATCAACAAACAGCTGAAGATTGCAACTCCCTCTGTCTGTGAGATCATTTATATACATTGACAACTGCAGCGGCCCTATCACACTTCCATGGAGCACCCCTGACGATACCCTAGTCTCTGAGGAACACTCGAAATCGTGGACAACATACTGGTTTCTATGACATATCTTGGCCACTCACACATTTGGGTACCTTGTCAATAACCAAAAAATTTACGCAACGGCATGGCTGTATTTTTTTTTTTTTTTTTTTTTTTTTTTTTTTTTTTTTTTTTTTTTTTCAATGTGGATATACAGTAGCTGTTATTCAGTCATGTTTAAAATTAAACGTTTTTCAGTTAAGTGGCGTAATATGCCTATGGAAAGCGATCAAAATTTATATAAAACACACTTACTTCAACCAAGATCGCTAGATTATTTGTTGTTTTTTTTTTTTTCATACCGGTTTCGATTAATTATGTCATCATCTTCAAAAAAAAAAAAAAAAAAAAAAAAATTCTTCTATTTTGAATAAAATAAAGAGTTACTTGTGAAAATGAAATATAAGAAAAGGAACACTGTCAAACGATTAAAATTTTCATCACCAAAGTGTATAGTCATCTGCATTGCACATTTAAATATTGTGTGTTCTTGACACAAGTAACAAGGAGACTCCTTGTTACTTTTGTCAAGGACACACACATTTTTAAATATGCAATACAGATGACGATCCACTTTGGTGATGAAAATTTTAATCGTTTGGCAGTGTTCTTTTTCTCATATTTTATTTTCACGAGTAACTCTTTATTTTATTGAAAATAGGAGAAAATTATAATTTTTTTTTCTCTGAAGTTGACATAGTTCATCGAAACCGGTAAAAAATTAACAAATAAATTGTGGCTGAAGTGTGTTTTACATAAACGTCTTTTGCTTTGCCGTAGGCCAACGAGAAAGACAGGCCCTAGCGCGCACGTCATGTTACGTAAGCAAAGTAGTCCTGAGCCGGTGCGATCGCTAGCTGAGTGGCCGGCCGCTGGGGCACAGCGGCCAGCCACTCAGCAAGCGAAAGCGATCGCCCGCCTCAGTAGGGCACCTGGATATAGACGGGCATGCGTATCAATTTCTGCTACAGCGGCAGCTCCCGCCGCCATTTTGGTTCCAGGCGGTGATATCGTGAGCCTGTGGAAGACGGAGTTTTGTCTGCTGTTATTGCTTTGAAACGTCGCTTGTTTCATTTCTCATACACATACCAAAAAGAAAATATATATTTGTATCAAGTGTCGAAACCTGTCGTTTACAACGTGTAGAAATTGTGCATAGCTACAAATAAGTCAACTCAAATCAAAAGCCATCAACCTCGCATAGTTTTGAACACATTGTTGGTATCCATTTGTGACGACGAAAATTTATTAACCATATTTTACGCCCTTCATGATGCATTGGAAACAAAAAAGAAAACCACAACCATTTTCTCAACAATTGGAACAATTCGGAGCTGCACAGCCCACCACGCTGAAAGTGTATTGACCATCCTATTCTACAATCGCGCGTCGAAGCGAAGGAACAAAAAAGGGGGATACGCATGCCCGTATATATCCAGGTGCCCTAGTCTCAGGACAACGTCGATTACGTGACATGACGTGAGCGCCAGGGCCTGTCTTTCTCGTTGGCCTCTGCTTTGCCAACTGTATCGGCGTGCTGCTGTACAGAACGTTAGCGACATAACTGGGAGTACCGCGGTGTGGTTTGCAGGTGCTGATGGCGTCAGGCGAGCTGGAGCTGACGCTGCGCATCCACCGCGGCGGGCACAACCACAGCGGCGGCAGCGGCAGCGAGCTGGCGTCGGACGAGGCGGACGCGCACCACGGCCACGGGCCCGCCGCCGCCGCCGCCGCCGCCCCCGCCGCCAGCCCGCCGCCCCCGCCGCCCCCGCCTCCGCCCCCCGCGCACTCGCACTCGCAGCCTCTCAGCCGGCAGCCCTCCAAGGCGCTCAACTCCAAGAACTTCTCGCTGAGCCGCAAGCTGGCCAAGTTCGCCAAGGAGAAGAAGGCGGCCAAGACGCTGGGCATCGTGATGGGCGTGTTCATCGTGTGCTGGCTGCCGTTCTTCATCGTGAACCCGCTGTCGGTGGTGCTGCCGCAGCAGGAGCTCTTCTCGGCCGTCGTCTGCTGGCTCGGCTGGCTCAACTCGGGGATGAACCCCGTCATCTACGCCTGCTGGAGCCGCGACTTCCGCAGGTCAGGCCGCGCATAGCCTAGCCGCTGCTCCTAAGCCGCTTATTTGCATGACACCCTAGGACAAGGGTAGGCAACCACAAAGCCTTGGCGATGTACTGTTTCGTACCACCATATCAAAGTCTTACGAAATACAGTAATTCTTACATGTTCAATTTTTTAATACTGTAAAAGAAGCACATTTAACGAAAAAACTTTACGGTATCACAAAAAAAAAAAAAAAAAAAAATGGTCACAATATTTTACAAATACCATTTAATGTGAGACACACACACACACACACACACACACACACATATATATATATATATATATATATATATATATAGGGTGTTTCACTAAGTGTGTTTGCCTCTGTAACTTATAAAATAATAGGTGACGGGAAATTTTTAAAATGTTCAAATGTTTGTATAGCTTATGGGACTTAACTATGGGGTCACCAGTCCCTAAACTTACAAACTACTTATGAACTAGCTAATACTAAGGACAGCACAAATACCCATGCCCGACGGGGGATTCGAACCCCCGACCGTAGTGACCGTGCAGACCGTGACTGGAGCGCCTCAGTCCCCTCGGCCACGACGGCCGGCGAAATTTTAATGCGGTAGGTCAATACGAGAAATCTTACACTTTCTGCGGAGCTATGAACATAGTTTATTGTGTCATTTTCCAAAGATTTACAGCACAATGATATAATTTTTTAAAGGGAACAATAGTTTTTTATTTCTATCGTGCATTGGATTCGTTGAAACCAGCTGCGTCCAAATCAATTTCAACTACATTCCTATCACTGTTAGTTTGGGAGCTACAACCCTTCAAAGTTTAGGGGGCGGAGGCTACGACAGCGTAGCTGAATGGCTGGTGGTCATGAGACAGTGGGCCGTGCCCCAGGGGATAGCCACTCGGCCAGTCAGATACGGTATCGCAGCCTCCGCCGCCAGAACTTTGAAGGGTTGTAGCTCCCAAACTAACAGCGATAGGAATATAGTTTAAATTGATTTGGACGCAGCTGGCTTAAACGAATCCAATATACGATAGAAGAAATTATTGTTCCATGTAAAAAATTATATCTTTGTGCTGTAACTCTTTGGAAAATGATGCAATAAACTATGTTCATAGCTCCGCAGAAAGCGTAACATTTCTTGTGTTGACCTACTGCATTAAAATTTCCCGTCACCTATTATTTTATAAGCTAAAGAGGCAAACACAGTGAATCACCCTGTATATTACAAAATATTAATGTGAAACATGAGAATATTTTGTCTTAAACATGTCCTTGATGTTTGGTGAATAACTTGATATTCGAATTCAAAAGTCCGAGTTTTCGAGAATTACCTTGTTCCATGGTTTTTCTTTATTAAATTCATGTTTGAAAACAATGATTCGTACAGGTAAGAAGAAGAAACGAGGCCTTTATTCTAAGTGCAACCTTAATAGGACAGGGTATTTGTCTTAAGGAATTAGAAGCCAGCTGTTTTCGGTTCTGAATACTTTTGAGAGAAAAGTCATTTTTGATGGTATTATTTGAAGTTCTAGGTACAAAATGAAGTTTGAATATCTCAGTCACAACAAGTATAAAAATGCTTAAAATTCGTAGTTCATCGAAATGGTACCAAAGAAAATATTCTAACCTTATCGAAAGGCATGAAACACACTGCTTTCTGAAATAAATCGCGATTTGTGATCAGTTGTGACTGCACTGTAATAGGTTTAGATGGAATACCAAAGTGCGAATTAAAATTTGTGCCCGGTTTGGATTCGAACCCGAGATCTCCTACTTACTAGGCCAACGCGTTGACCACTCCGTCACCGACGACACGGTGACCAACCCCACTACAGAGGACTCTTCCCTGCACGTCTCACGCCATGCCCATTAACTGATCGCAAATTGCAATTAATTTCATTCATTGAACGCTGTAACGTCGTCAAAATACATAATTGTATACAGCGGAGGCTGGGCTCCTGACGACAATTAATTGTGTCTCGACACCTCATGGTCTGTTCTCCCTGATGCGGGAATACCGTATTGTGGCTGCGAGCATTATAGAATAAATAGGCTGTGGTAATAGGAAAGAGACAGCGTGGCGAATGGAGATTTGGGTGTGGTGGGAGACGTGCAGGGAAGAGTCCTCTACAGTGGGGCTGGTCACTGTGTCCTCGGTGGCGGAGTAGTCAACGCGTCTTCCTAGTAAGCAAGAGATCTCGGGTTCGAATCCCGGCCGGGCACAAATTTTCATTCGCCGCACTTTGCTATTCCATCTATACCTAGTTCAGTGAAGCCGTAATTGATCGCAAATTGCGATTTATTTCATTCATTGAACGCTGTAACGTTGTCAGAAATATACAATTTTTTTACTCTCATGTTGTCTTAGAAAAGGTCTAAATATTTTTAAATTGAAACAATAATAATCATTGCTATTCGATTACTAATGGAAATTCTCCACTGGGATCCTGAAATATTCTTGAAAAGAGATAGATTGACTGGCCAGTACTTATCTTAGTTCCGTACCACCGACAGTCACAGAAACACGAAAATAAATATATGACACAATCTTTAGGAAATATTTTCCTTCGTCAGGCACTAGAGGAAGGACGAGGAATGGAACAGAAGGGAAAGGTTATATACGACCTAGACCATGAGGAAGTGATGGGTGATTTGTGGAAGTCAGAGATAAATATGTACTCTTGAGGCGCTAGTGCGGACTTGTACACGTTAGGTCTGTCGAGTAAAAGGACGGAAGAGAGCGTTGGCAGTTCCAGACGTATAAGCTTGGGACGCTGGTGCAGACTTCTGTACGAGAGGAAGAGGCGATTAAAGTTTTAGGGATACATTTACAGAATGAATGACAACAAGTTGGCAAAGAAAATTTTCAGTTTTATTTCATAGTTGAAGCACGACAAGGGGTGGCTGGAAGAGACAAAAAGGGATGTGAGGAAACGTAACTTCGTAACTAAACAGAAGACAAAAAAGTACTGGCTAGACAATCTAGCTCTTTTCAAGAATATTTCAAAATCTTTGATATACTCGACGTACTCGACTTGCAAGAGTCAGCCACTACAGAAATATTTGCAACAATTTATTGTCTGATTATCACCCAAGAGTTGGAATTCTTTTTCTTTTTTTTTTACGTGTTTCGATACTTCAGGACCATCTTCAGAAACTTTGCGATGCAACACGACTCGCCTATGTGAGACGTGTTGCAGTCGCAACTGCAAGATTCTGAAGATGATCCTGCAGAAAAACATGTAAGAATGAAGAAAAAAAAATCCAACTCTTGGGTGATAATCAGACAATGGATTATTTCAAAGAAAATCTTCTTAGGCCTTCAGCCGCGTCAGGTGGTTACAAACCTACGAGCTTTCAGTCAAGCTCTCCTTGGCCATTGCCAAGTGATAAATCACTGCTGCATCGTTTTTGTATTGCCGTTAAATAACCGCGCTCCTAGTGGTGACGTCACTGGAGCTTTCTGCTTCGCCATACGAGGTAATGTTTACTTCCCTAATCGGTTTGGTTCGCTTTTGGCTGTTGGCTGTGATGTCATTTTTTCTTATTCTTAGATACCTTATTTATTTCACTAATGAAGTAGGCTCGCTTCTTCGTCCCGTGTCCGCCACGTCCGCTTCAATCTCGCTTTGGCCGGGGTCCAAGCTGTGCTGTGCTGTGCTGAAAACCAACGTTCTTAATGGTGTTCCCCGATGGTTTGATTTCAGTTGATTCCGTTATAACACTGTCACAATAACCTTTCCTTTTAGAAATGACAGATGTTTCGTTGAAAAGGATTCGACTGATTTTTCCGGGTAAGGAAAACGAAAGCAACTGTCGTGTTCTCGAGGGAGTTGCAGGTTTTGTTTATTCATATCGCCGAGTAAAATAAAATCTTAAGTCTTGACCGCATTTTTTATTAATAAATGAGTTTCAAAATATTTATGAGCCACCAACAGATCAAATTATGTATCGGTTAGTCAGTAACATATGCAAACTGGCAATCATCGAATTACAAAATTACAAATCATAAATACTAACCAGAGGTAGTACAATACTTGAAAATATATGACACACATGTTGTTACTGTTTGCTACAAAATGTTTTAACCAACTTGTATGTCATATATGTGCAAAAGCCAACATTGTTATTTTCAAGTATTGTACCGCCTCTTATTAGTATTTACAATTCGTAATTTACAAAATTGTCTACACTGTCTACTGGCAGATACTACTGACTGATCAACACATAGTTTGATCTGAAGTTGACTCAGGAAAGAGTGGAAACTGGTTATTTTTACTAATAAAATATGCAGTCAAGAATTTATATATTGTATTTACTCAAATGAAAAATTTATACACTCATACTGAATGTTCTTGTAGTAATGGTATGCCTTGAGGAAAACGTCTTTTATTCCTCTTACATCTTTGTTATTCCAGAGTTTCTACCCTTTTTAGTAGGTTTTCGTTCAGTTTGTCATCTCCGAATGGTGTCTTCATTCGTCGACAATGAAGCAAACAGCACTACAATAATTTTCATTGTATATAAACTGTGACAGCGTAAATTATTATAGTGCTGTTTCCTTCACTATCATCCAAACACGATACCGACACATTTGCGAATGCCAAAATATACAAAAAGAGACCGCAGAAAAACAAGCAGTAGAAGACTGAACGGTGACTCCACAACTGTGGGTAAAAATGAAATAATATACAGTACAGTGTTTTCCTGAAAAGAGACCCGTATAACAAAAAAACATTTAGACTCATCCAGTGTAAAAGATGCCAGAACAGGATATTTGTTTTCTTATAAACGTCTTAAATGGTTAATTGTGTCATCTTATGTAAATAAGATTTTCTTGCTCAAAATCTGCAGTACTTAAAGAAAGGAAAAGCAATTGAAATAATTCTAAATTCCGTTAAAACGCTCCATTTGAAGCTGCTGCCGCTGTGGTAAAATTCACTTACAGTCATAAATTGTTTGAGCATTCACATATAAACAGTGTTCTACAAACATTGTATAGTAGCACACTGTACAAAGACATCAATACAAACAGTAGAATTGTTTTTGCACGTTATAAGCAACGAAAGTTCTGTAAAACACTTTCACACAGTTGTAAAGGTGACTGCTTTACGCCGTGCGCTTATTTTTGTGAGGATCATTTTGATATAAGTAAACACTGCATGTGATAATAATTTTCATTTCTTAAATGATGAGTATAATGCTCCGCAACTGCAAAGTTTTGAAGTATTATTATGTTGAAAATAGTGAGCTGATATTAACATAAGAATAACAATGTTCACTATACGACACGACGAATATTTCTATTTGAAATAGTTTTCAAATGTAGTTAGTGAACCTACAAATTTGTTCCTCGTTATCAATTATAATATTTGCATCAGAGCTGCAGTATTTCAGTATATGATAGATACATCAACAATTTGTATCCTTGTATGCTCAAAAACACCTTTTGTGTGCATCTACTGAAAGAAATTTATTTTTAATAAAACTTGAAGTTATTGCTGATTTTCGTCAATAATTTAATTCTATCACATTCTTCCGCGACACCATAAGAGAAAATAACATTACACAGAGTTTGATTTAAAGAAGGACGTTATACGCCAAAACGCTAACTAATGCGTTACCTTGCAACTGTAAGGTGCTTGGGTAAATACAGCCATTCCAAAACTTCTACCGTCATTTTTTTTAAATCTCAGCCGAAACAATAATTTTCTTATTTTCACCCTTCACAGCCTCCTAAGTTCCGATTTAACCTGACAAGTTTCTTTGTAACCTATCGGCACGAAAATAATTCATAATAATATGTGAAAAAGCAAGTACTGTTCATTATTAATTTCCGTCTGCACAACAATTAATCTGAATCTGAACTGTAGTGTTCACTTAAAAGATAAATGCATTTACTATAAAAATGAAGGCTGGTATGTAATAGAGTCTATCTTAAATGTACAGTCAATCTGTTGGCACAAACAAGCAGCAGTTAGGTTTGAATGACGATATATTTTCCTTTAAACCCCGTTTCCGCCTTTTTATTTTCAGCACGTGCAGATGATAAACCACATGATCGTTTGAAGTTCTCGGACTGTCACAACTCCTAGACAATAACGAATAGATCACGCCAGCATAATATATTCTAAGACCAAATTCTATCTACAATAATAGTATTGTAAACTGTGTTTTACAGTGATGAATGTAGATTAGCCCAGGATGGCTTTACTAAGATCGTGAAAGACGTTCGGGAAACAAGAAAATATTTTCTTTGCGGAAAAGACTTCCTGTGTGACTTCCCGTAACTTTTTTTTTTCGTTTTATTTGTCACTGTAAATCGTTTAGTTAGCGGTTATCACAACTACACGGTAATTATCTTCATCTTCAGCGTACTACGTTTACCACTAGACGAGAGAATTACACCGTGCTAAGTCCGCGACAAAGAGTGTCTTATTTCCTTTTCACAAGTACTCTTCAGTTTTGATAAGCAGGTGATTTGCTGATGCATGTTCCCGAATTGGATGGCTAGAATACCTTATGCCTCCCGCTCACATGGCTCGTTTAATGGAAAGGGTGAAGGGAAAGATAAATATTTGGTTCTCGGTGCGGCAAAATATTTTTCTGCCAGGGGGAAAAAGCATTAAAAATGTATTGCCTATGACACCAGCAACACCGAGGTGCTGCTGATGGCAGAGTAGATATCTACAGCACAATTATTGAGCCACGACAGCGATTACTTTAATATAATTTTTCACCTTGCAATGATAGGAGAGATTTAAAATTTATTTATTGCTCTAAGGGGTGTTATTTATTCTTAGAAAAGGGGTTACATCATCACCTAACAACGCTGTGTCAAAATGTAGCTGTGTGTGTGTGTGTGTGTGTGTGTGTGTGTGTGTTCAAATGTTTGAAAAGCTTATGGAACTTAACTGTAGGGTCATCAGTCCCTAAACATACAAACTACTTGCGAACTAACTTATACTAAAGACAGCACAAACATCCAAGCTCGAGGGAGGATTCGAATCTCCGATGCGGGATGCTGCATGTTTATGTCTCTGTGTGTGAGTGTGTGTTTGTGTTTGTTAAAATACTCAGGGTTAGCTGCTACTTTTCGGAAACCTTCAGGCTGTGACATTGTAATTGTCTGTAGAAGAATTGTTCTGTTGTTTCCTTGAGCGGATTATTAATTGACTAAAAATCGTTCTTAAATTCATTAAGCAGTATGAGACACGTTCACAAATAATAAAAAAAAAAATAAAAAAAAAAAGTTACTTCATCACTGAAGAGACGTTTCTGACAAAACCCTGTTTCTTCCATAAACTATTGCAACTGTGCCGAAAATTCAAAGCGCCTCACCATGTCATCGGGAGTCATAACTTGCAGAATCTGCTTGCAGTAACGATTGACATTTAGTCACTTCCTTATTCTTCTACACCTACAAAGTGAGTATTCCCACCACCGAATAGAGCAGGCATTTACTGGATCTTGATAGAACTTCGTTATGAAGTGTCGTTCCAGTGTTATGGGAGATTGATGTAAATGCATTTCAAGCACAACATAAGCTTCATTGCCTAAGTGTTTGCTGATGCGATATTAAGGAAGTAATCTGCACTGGAATTTCAAAAGTACAAAACTCTCTGTGTTATTTTTTGTACGTTACTCTTGAGTTTTCGACACTATGTGAATTAACGTAGCTACATCGAATTCATCAAATCACATCTATCACTAACTTTGTACAACCCAAAGTCCAAAGAAAACTTTAAAAGGCCATTTTAGCCCAAACCATAAATACGTAACAGTAAAATAGTTGCTTGTGTTGCACCTGATAAATGAAACAGAAGTAATGAATGAGCAGTAAAGCAGTAAAGGTTTCTTCTGGAACTTTCGAACTTAGACCATTTTGTTTAAAGAAAAACGATTTACGTCTGTTCGATATGAAGTTTAAACTGATAAAGGGAGACATACCGTTTGTAGCATTTTTTAACGATCACTTTAATCGATTGTGGATGATACGTGACTTAACTGACAGCATACACAAATCATGGTATGAAACCGTCGTTGGCGGTAACCTACATTCCGAAAAGTAATATCTGACCGAAAGATTAGACATCTTAATGTTCTCCCAGTAAATCATGTGGAATATTCATGACACCCATCAGAAAGAGTTTCAATAATATCGTTTTTCTATCGTGCTCTCTTCTGTTACATTGACTTTGACGTATAGCGAGCATAAATCAAACTTTACTTTTTAAGTCATTAGAGCTTGTAGCATCACAGTGCGGAAAAAGGTAGGACTCTTTCTCCCGAATACTTAGAACGCATTACAATGCGTGACGGAACCGCATGCGATTACAGAGTGCCATCATTATGGCTACAATCATTTCTTAATAATATTAATACACATCTGGTATGGATTGGTGTTTTGATACGGTAGCGTTGTGTCCGTTGGAAGTTTTTCAGAAATGTTTGTAATTCTATGGGACCAAACTACGTTGGTCATCAGTCCCTAGGAGGTTTATCAGAAAGTGTTTTGGTATCAACAGAGTTACAAACAAAAGAAAACGAAATCCACATTCATTCAAACACTGTTAAGTTCCCACTGGAAAGTCCTTCAGAACCCGAACAGTATTTCGTGCTTCACGCAATGCTGACACTGCTTACGAGGAATTCCCTCGATGAACAATGTAGTCAGATATATCATTGTAGCAAACAGCGAACGTAAATTTCGCTTAGGCCGGTATTACACTATCAAATTATTTGTCAAAGAATTGGACAAAGAAAAATTGGACGTAGTGTAATGGGAACATCGTCCAATATTTCATCCAATCTAAGGCCTCGGCCTAGATTTGATCAAAGAAATGAGAAATGTGACCGCTTGGAGCGCTAGTAGTATACAGCTTCGTTGCCACTACAGCTGTTTTATTTGGAGGTTAAATATCTGACATTACTTGGACATAACGTTCGTACTAGTAAACATGGCTAGTAGTGGAATGTTTGTGTAGTGTTTTCTAGCAACAACAAAATTTAAAAAAAAAATCAGATGGGGCGTTGTATAACAGGCGACAAGGCCAATTCACACTGTCCGTCACGTCAATTCGCGTAGCCCAATACCCTGCAACGAAAGTAAGGTTGAGTTACAATCCGTGATGTAAAAAAGTCATTATATACTATCGGAATTGAACAAGTAATACCTCTAAATCTTAATACGGCCGAAGCAGATTTTAGAATGTATGATTTTGGTTATTTGGTGTAAGTTCTGGGAAATGAAACAACTTTCAAAACATCGACATCTGTTTGCAAGCGAATCTATGTACATATAAATACATCAGCCAATTTTTGTAAGGAAATAAATAGAGCCTATTTACTTTATCAGCAATGTTTCCCCCCTTACATTGTTAATAACGTCATAAACAATTTAGATTATCCTCTTTGTCAGTGCTCACATTTTCCATTTAAAACGTTATTTAATGAAACTTGCTTTATCAACTTAACAATCTTATTCGTATACACTAAAGTCAGCCTTTTTGTTACTCTATTGCAAACTGTGAAGGATGAAGAGTGACAAAATAATTAGCAGTGAACGGCCTGGCTGTTCTGCCGACGGCATAAAAAAGGAAAATCCTCCCGGTCCCGTAACAAATTTTATTTATATCGCTCTGACACACACGGTTTCATCCAAGTGCGTTTCCTTTTCTTTTTTCCCTCCTTCTCTTCTAAATGCTGACACAACGCAACTGTAGTATAAACAATAGCTGAGCATTACACCGCCATTTTGAAGCAAATTTGACAAAATATTGGATGATAGTGTAATACCCCCTTTTGCGTTTCATCCAATTTCTTTGTCAAAAAATATGACCAATATTTCATCCAATTTTTTCGTCCAATTCTTTGTCCAATAATTTGATAGTGTAATACCGGCCTTAGCAACTACAGTGCTTAAAACCTAAAATAGTTTCCTTTAAAAACTGAATATCCTTCTCGCGGCATCTGTGACGGTATTTAAGACTTATTTTCCGGTAATATAACTTATGACTTTCAAAAATGCGGACTGGAGATCAGATATTGTCTGACGAATGTCTGTGAACGCGATGGGAACAGGTTTATTTGCTTTGATTTGGTTTACTTGTGCACTCTCAGACAGACACTACGTGCGACAATCTTTGTTTATATGTCGGACACTGATCACTATACTACAGGGATCTTTGTAGATTGTGATATAAGCTGGATGCATAAGTTTGGTATCGGAGCGCAGAAATGTTGCGTGCCTGTTCAGTCATATGGGTTTCAAACGAATTTGCGTTGTCCGTAATGTAATTAAGTCACACGAAATTCCATAAGTTAGTATGTGACAAATAAATGCTTGATTATCTCTGGATTTGAAATTTATGTCAATATGCAAAGTAATAGACTCGCGTTAGTACGGAATCGAAACATATTTCCTTTTCGTTTTCTTGTAGTTGCCAAGTTGTAATTAGTCAAGAAACAGAATATGAACATCTTTCGTTGGCACGCTCAGAAATCTGTAGTTCAATAGCCATCTAATATAGAAATCACTGCTATACTAAATGGATATTGAACTTCATCGTCCAGCCAAAGACGTTCATATTGTGTTTTCCAAAATCAATATGGGTGCCACAAAATGTTTTAAATGTGTTTATTTCCCTCAACAGTTGCAATATAATTGTTTAATTACATCTTTAGATCACTTGGATCATCTTCAGATCTTATAGTTGCGTCCGCAACTCGTCTGGCTGAGTACTAATTGGTACTAAATATTGTTAGAAGTATTATTAGAATATTATTTGTCCCGATTTGACTTCCATACCAGCCTACAACATCGCATATACTCTTAACGTTCAGTTCGATAATTTATTAAGTAACTATTTTTTACGTACAACCTGATGGGATTTCGTTTTCCCAAATGAAAACATCTCGGAACACAATAAATCATTTACAAAACACCTGAATTTGCTGGCACATTTCAGATCTATGGTCAGATTGTATAGAGATCACTGGTGTCGGAGTCACTACATTGTAGATAGAACAGGGTTTGAACATGACTCGAACTGGTCGAACAATTTACGTCAATGTACGGGAAATTTCGGCAAATGTTCGAACATTCTATCACGACGCTATCTAGCAATTTTAGGAGGTACTATCTTTTCGATTTATAACGATGATGTTCATAAATCTTTTCTGTGCTGTGCAGTATACGATTTTTAACGAAGATAGGGTGTCATTAATGTACAATGGGGATTAGTAAGTCTAAAATTCCGACTATAGTAGCTTCTAGGGTGCAGGTCATAAGTAAAACCAGTAGCGAATATAGGCTATAAGTAAACGATAGCAATCGCTATTAAAAATCATAGTGCTGCGATCTAGCGACGCCTGTTGATATTACGTACAGAGCAGATCGTGGACCGTTTATTCCGAGGTGGCAATTACAGTTTATTTTTATATGACTTATTTCCGTTATTGGGTATTAAATTTGTAATTTTTTCCCCTATTTCATCCCTTTTAATCTGCTTTTCAAAGCGATTAAAAGGTGGTAACATTTTTATCTGTTACTGTACCGTATGATCAGGGAATGGAATGGTCATTTGCAACCTATCCCTTATAATCACATTAAATGTAATTTCTACCTATGAAGGATTCACATTTTTTCTTCCTTTCAATGTTTGCCGTCAGTAATGAGGTGCAATAGTTCTGTTCTAGTAGCAGATATTTTAACAATTCATTGACACCAGACACGTCACGTACAGTATGCACTGTTTTAAACAAAATATACAGTTTTTCACAGTGTTGACCTTCTTTTACTTTTCTTGTACTTGCACTTTCTATGAAATTAGTTCTGAGCAAAGCGATAGTTCGCTAACTTCAAAATATCCCGCGTATCGTTGGCTGATTAGCAGTGGCAGTCATTTATAGTCGGAGCGATCGAACAGTTCGATACTGTATCGAGTTATCTGCTGTATCGGGAAAACCCGAACGTGTTAGAACGCGAGTATCATTTGCTCAGACCTAATTGTAGACGTTGCACTGAAAATTAAGCAGTGTTTGGGTGAGTAAAGGTGTTATGAGAGTGAAATTGTAATTCACTATGATGATGAAATATTTAAAAAGTATCTGATCAGGAGGTTGAGAGATTTCCAAACATGATTTTCATAAAATAATAATATATTTTTAATTTTTTCAAGACGATGTGAACTAAAGCGTATTCTTTGATGTCCTCTTCGTATTGTTCGTATTACGTTTTGTCTATCTCTATCAACAGATGGGGTTTATTTTACTGTCACATTTGATGATTGAGCATTAATATTGTTTTTCTGAGATTTTCTCTGACATGGACTGAAATTATTATGATCTTACTGGAATGTATGAATTTAAAATGTATTCAAACCCAAATTTTGTCGTTATAATGAAAATCTAGAGAAAAAATAGGATTAAAAAAATTGTTTATTTTTGAATGAACAATCTGTCATCCAAGATGGACAAATAATTTTATATGTAGTTAATGGATTCATATAGGCAGTCATGAGGAAAGCTGCAACTTGACAGTAGCTAGGGGAGTAGTGTCTCAAATGTGAAGTCCAGTGGGTACGGATAGGCCATAAACATTTTGTTTATGTGAATCTCCTTTGAACAAATACTAGTAATAAGCATTCATTGCCACCAGACACCTTTCCCGCAGTTGGCAAAATGTTTCTTACGGTAAATTAATCTTACCCAAAAGTAAGCAACCCTGAAGTAACTAATTGAGTTAGTTTACACTTGTTCATATTACGCTGCAAAGGTTAATTATAAGATCTGATAAATTCACACGGAATAGGTAAAAAAAGTGCTCAAATGTAAGTGAAAAGATTATTTGTAGAAACTGTTATGCCTTATTGTTGATTGCTTAAGAATCCTTCACTAATAATTCAATATGGCTTCATGACAACAACTTGGTAACCAAAATACTGTATAGGCATTGCTAGTATAGTGGAAACCTCCCACAATGTAAGGTGAGTAAAGATGTATCCGGACTCACACCGATGAAATACAGTTTCGTATGAAGTCCCGTAATCGACAATACACACAAATAAATCGACGTTCAGAAAACAGTTTGTAAAACATTTGTTGTTAGGTTTGGAGCTTAATATTACAGTTCAGAGCAAAAATTTCGTAACAGAAATGAAGTATGTCTGTAGAACAGCTTGGTCAGTATACAGATCCTGAAATTTCTGTTAAGGATAAGCAAATGTGGGATGTACATAATTACAAAAATTGGAATTCCGAATTAAAAGTAAATGTGATGATATGTGCCTCATTGTTCAGTTGTCAATCGTGCACTTCACTTCTATGTCAGATATGTACTTGCGCCTGTAATAAAGAAAACATCACCTAAGCGTCCTTGCTGTGGGGCTTACTGCGAAAACAGATCAATATTCTTTCGCGCCTGTCATAGGGCCTCAGCGTAGCTGAAGACTATTGTCGTCTTCAGAATCAGAAGCCCGCCGCCCCTCGCACCGTGGAGTGGTCGATGGTCATCAACGTGAGCGTTTTCTCCTCCCGGAAAGTTCTATCGCACTTCTCCGACCTGCAAACGGATGAATTTTCATTATTGTTCACCGTAATGGCCCTTCCACTCTACTCTGCTCTCAAATAACGAAAGTAAGGAAAACAATGGAAACTCAACCGCGCATTCGTATTCCTACAGTGTGGAACTTATAATGATACTTAACAGTTAGTGTATTTTACTTCAGCAAACTAAAAAATTCAGTAGTTGGCCAAGCCTATATTCTCGTTATTTAGAGTACGAACGAAGGTGTTCAGTTCCGAACTAGTTTCCTTTAAGTTATTTGTTTCTAAGTGACCAGAACACCAAATATTTATTTTGAAATACAGAATGCCAACATTAATATCAAATACAAGATATATGATTCATATGTTATGAATTACTTTCATTACTTACTCGTAACGAAATCGTCCTTATGCACTGCAAGTAATCGTTCATACTGAAAAGTACTCAATCTTCACGAACGTTTTTCTATGATGAATTTAATTACTTGATATATAAAAATATGTTTGTTTCTTCGTATTTCACGCTCTGCCGTATCGTTCATCAGATTGCGATGAAACTTTGTCTACATATTGCTTGCACGTTCGCGAAGGTTATAGGCATAGTTACATCAGTGTAAGACACATAGTGTAGGAGATATGACGTCATAAACAATGAAAGTTGTGAAAAAACTACTGCATCACGCGACAATTTCGCATATCTCCTCCTCAACCTCTGGGTCGACTTCAACCAGATTTGATGTACTTACATCATACAGTTAGGTAACAATTTCTGTAGAGGTCAGAATCACCTAAAACACTAAGTAGACACAAGTAGATATGATGTCATGAATAACGAGATGCATCATGAAAGACTAGTCATTGTGTTACGTTTTTCCAAGACTCTTGAAAAGCTTGTGGCCGATTTACTCCAGATTTTTACATGATACTTTGATAAACATTTGTAAATAGGCTACATATATTACAACAAATTAAATTTATTTACAAATGAAGTATAGTGTTCATATATTTGTTTGTGTGTATTTATTGCACACAAATCTAATGTTTTGTTCCAGTCTTGACGACAATTTGGTCATTTGACGTTTTGCACTTTGAATATTCCTTCTGTGTTGGTGAAAGTGTTTAGTCTTGTGGGTTGGATGGTTTCTCCTAAGTATGTAAAGTGAATGTCCTCCGATATAATCCAATACTTTTTAAGTTGGGGTATTCCTGTTTCTTTGATATTAATACACTATTTCTTCGAAGAAATTTGGAGTCCGCTTGCAGGGAGATTTCATGTAGTTTATCTATTGCTAATTTGGCTTCAACCTTGTTGTTCGTTGTTATAACCAGGTCATCACCAAAGCTAAGCACTTGACAGTAAACTTATCCTTTTGGTTTCAAGTCTGGGTACTCTCGATATGATTTTCTGTCAGATTTTAATTTCCTGGATGTTATGTGTAGATACATATAATAACCCTTACATATTAGTGAACTGACTAGACGACGTACTTCATGCTTCATTGGAGTGAGTGTACCATGGGATATAAAATGTGACAGAAAGGTAATATGAAGGAAAAAGTATATAGTTTCCTCTTTTCAACTGTGTAGCACTGGAGATAAGCTAAATAAATTGTAAAGACCAATGTAACGCATATTTCGCATTTATTCCTATTGTCTCTCTCTCTCGATTTCTTAAAAAAAAAAAAAAAAAAAAAAAAAAAAAAAAAAAAAAAAAAAAAAAAAAAAAAAAAAAAAAAAGCTTGTGGGTTGATGTTCTGCGTTTCTTTCACTTTAGGAGACTTTATGATTTCTTTGATGTTATAGGTAGCTTGAACAAAGTTGTCTATCATAGATATGCCGAACAGTGATATGAAGTACTACCCCCTTTTTAAAATAATCTGGGAACATAAACAACATTCAAGTAACAGCATGTCTACAACTTTCATTTGGATAAGTGTAGATGATCTAGAGGTTTGAAAGATTTGCGTTTAATAGAAATGCGTAAAGTATCCACACAAATAAGTCAATTCGTATGTGCTAACATTTAACGCTGTACAAACGTCCTATTGAATAAAGACAAGGAACACGCCGTCTATACTAAAGTGACAAACGTCATGGAATAGCGTTATGCAGATGGCGGTACTGTAGTGTACGTGGGGTACAAAATGGCGATGCATTGTTATTTGTACTCCGCTGATTCAAAATAATTCAAATATTTGTAAATCTATGAGCCTTAAATGCTCCGGTTATCGGTCCCTTTGCTTACAAATTACTTAGACTAACTTCAACTAACCTGACAACACACACACACACACGTATGCCCGAGGGAGTACTCGAATCTCCGATGGGGAGCAACCAAGCTCTTCGCAGCAATTCGTCTTAGAGCGCTCGGCAGTTGCAACGCGGCGGTACCGTTCATTCACAACACAGGGTGGCAGCTGGGGTTGGAAGCGTGGGACATTCCACTTCGGAGATCGGTAGTAGTTGAATATTCCGAGACGGACAGTGTCAAGAGTGTACCGAGAATACCAACCTTCAGACATTATGACGTCGGAGAACACAGCAGTCGATGCCGTGCGCGTAATGACTGCGAGTAACAGCGCTTGCGTGGTACTATCAGTGCCGACAGACTGTACGTGAAATTACCGCATAAATCAACGCGGGGTGCGATACGAACATTTTAGTTAAGGCGGCACGTCGCAATTTGGCTTTAATGGCCTATGGTAGCAGATGACCGACTTGTGTGCATTTACGACTCTTGACATTAACAGCACAATTCTATAAGGACTACGCCTTCTCTCATTCATCAGTCAGACATATACCCAGAGGATGGTCACTTGCAACAGCGACCAAAACGTCGGGAAATTTGGAGGATTGACATGCTGTCTTACCACTGAAACTTCGACAAAAGCCCGCACCGAGCGACAGAGCGTCTCTCAAGCAGAGACTTCCACTGGAGTTTATCTATCATCTTTGTAACGCTTTCACGATTGCCAAATGATCCTGTAGCGATGCGCGCTGCTCTCCGCTGGATTTTTTCTACTTCCTCTATCAACCCCACCTGGTACGGATCCCACACCGATGAGCAGTATTCTAACTGTGGGCGAAAAAGTGTACTGTAACTTACTTCCTATGTTTTCGGACTGTATTTCCTTAGGATTCATCCAGTGAATCTAAGTCTGGCATTTGCTTTACCGACGATTGAGTTATGGTCGTTCCATTTAAAATCACTCCTAATGCCTACTCAAGTTGCTGACCTGCTGTAGTGTAGCTAAATGATACAGGATCTTTCTTTTTGTGTATTCGCAGCACATTACACTGGTCTACATTGAGATTCAATTGTCATTCACTGCACCATGCGTCAATTCGATGCAGATCCTCCTGCATTTCAATACAATTTTCCATTTTAACAACATCTCTATACACTACAGCATCATCCGCAAAAAGCATCAGTGAACTTCCGATGTTATCCGCAAGGTCATTTATACAGTGTGTTACAAAAAGTTACGGTCAAACTTTCAGGAAACATTCCTCATACAGAAATAAAGAAAATACGTTAATTGGACATGTGTCCGGATAAGCTTAATTTCCATGTTAGAGCTAATTTCATTACTTCCCTTCAAATCACATTAATCATGGAATGGAAACACACAGCAACAGAACGTACCAGCGTGACTTCAAACACTTTGTTACAGGAAATGTTCAAAATGTCCTCCGTCAGCGAGGATACATGCATCCACCCTCCGTCGCATGAAATCCCTGATGCGCTGATGCAGCGCTGGAGAATGGCGTATTGTATCACAGCCGTCCACAATACGAGCACGAAGAGTCTCTACATTAGGTACCGGGGTTACGTAGGCAAGAGCTTTCAAATGACCCCATAAATGAAAGTCAAGAGGGTTGAGGTCAAGAGAGCGTGGAGGCCACGGAATTGGTCCGCCTCTATCAATCCATCGGTCACCGAATCTGTTGAGAAGTGTACGAACACGTCGACTGAAATGTGCAGGAGCTCCATCGTGCATGAACCACATGTTGTGTCGTACTTGTAAAGGCACATGTTCTAGCAGCACGGGTAGAGTATCCCATATGAAATCGTGATAACGTGCTCCAGTGAGCGTAGGTGGAAGAACATGAGGCCCGATCAAGACTTCACCAACAATTCCTGCCCAAATGTTCACAGGAAATCTGTGTTGATGACGTGATTGCACAATTGCGTTCGGATTCTCGTCAGCTCACACATGCTGATTGTGAAAATTTACAATTTGACCACGTTGGAATGAAATTTACATTTAAAGAGAAATACTAAAATGAGCTCTAACATGGAAATTAAGCGTTTCCGGACACATGTCCACACAACATATTTTCTTTCTTTGTATGTGAGGAATGTTCCCTGAAAGTTTGGCCGTACCTTTTTGTAACCCTGTATATATCGTGAACAGCAGCGGACCCACAACACTCCCCTGTGGCACACCTGACATTTACTTCTGAAGACTTCTCTCCATTGAGAATGACATGTTAATCCAATCACACAATTGGTCTGATAGACCAATAGTGAAAGTTTAAAAACACTTTTTATTTTATATATTCATTAACTTTTTTCACGACGAGCTTTTGTCCCGGGGTTCACTGAACCAGTGAACACACAGAACGTGCCGCCACTGCTGTTCAGCACTAACGTCTTTGAAACACTGTACATCGAATGAGGCAAGGTGGTGTTTTCCCTGATGTTTTAGTTGCATTAAGTGGGAGCAATCGTACGCCACTGGTGGTCTAATTTTGTATTATTCCGAACCTTTCTGCAGTTTCTCCATTCGCTTGCACTGGCGTCGTGGAAACCGTTTCCTCGACTAACAAGAATTTCGGCTCGTTAACGCAACTAGGAGCTCGGAAGACGAAATTTGTTCCTAACTACCTCCCGCAGGCGCCGCGGCAGCGCCACCGGTGCTTATCTTAATTAGAAGGAGATCTACTTTTAATTGCTGACGCCTCTCAGTCGTTAAGGCGGCTGATGCGTGACTCTCTTTGCATTTTTTTTTTTTTTTTTTTTTTTTTTTTTTCGCAGCGGCGTTTAGCGGCCGTGTACAAAGCGCGCGTTTGCCCGCTTATTTTTAGAAGTCAGAGCTCTATCTCAAAGAGGGATTCCGTGTTTTACACACACACCAGCTAAACGCAGAAATAAGCACCACCGGGACGTTCAAACACGACGTCTCGCGGTTGTGAAAGGAAACATCTCTATTTTGAGAGATAATTCGCTTGAGTATGCTGCGAACCTACAGTTGTGTGAAATGTTTACACTCCGTAAGAGTGTACAGTATGGAGCGAAAGTTAAACGACACATAAACCATGCACTTTTAAAAGGAAGACCGCGACGGTTTGTAGCACCCATATCTGAATTTCTTATTTTATGAACTGAGATTACGTTTCAGGCCACGTCTTCCTCGAAACATATATGAAAACAGGAATGTAATAAGGATAATTCCTTCCAATTGTTGGTTTGGATGCAGAGAAAACTGCATTAATATATATTTTCTTAATTTTGTGCGAGGTTTTACTGAGAGGAAACGGAAAGTAAATGCACGAACAGACCTTACAAAGATCGTTCTGTAGCCATGCTTCCACAGACGGATCTCATCAAGGAAAATGTATTTTTAATGCATTTTGGTTTCATTACGTAGGCTTCCGCGGCCAGAGTCAGATGACATAAAAGTTTTCTGGGTATTGTACTGCGTCATGATGTAAGGCTATTACTAAATAACCGACGTTTCGGCCAACGTTACAGTGAAGATGAAGACCACTGTAACGTTGGCCGAAACGACGGTTATTTAAGTAATAGCCTTACATCATAACGCGATACAATATCGAGAAAATTTTTATGTCATTTTGGTTTCGTTTCTCGTAGAAGTAGACATTCTATACGCTAAATAGAAGTAGTGATTTGTTAAGTAACACTAAATACTAATGACGTTTTTCTGCCGTACAAAAATCTCCAAACACATGTTGAACAGACTCGTTTTCCTAACGGATCTGTACTACATTCACGGAAATCGATACATATATCGTTTAGAACCATAGTTAATGTCATAAAACTATCCTAGTACTGCACACTCTTCACCAGCGATCCGTCTCCTGAAGATATTACTCAGACATGTTACGGCTTTATAATCGAAAGGACGGTGTTTGGAACTGTATTTCTCGATAGGCTGGTGAGTCGTTCGGGTTCTATGGTGATAGTCCATGAAAGTTGACTGCTCTCAAAGTTTCATCCCGAGTTGTGCTGGTTATAGTAAAAGGTCTTCCTGTGTCCCCCGAGTCTTAACGACTCCGAAGCTAAAAATCAGTTGCACTTCTAGGATGTTCAGCACAGTTCTGGCCAGAATAGTAGGAACGAAGATGTAGATGGATCCAGAAACACTTACCAGCAGTTGCAACAATTACAACATTACTCCACAATCGTAGCAGTAATATCACATCATTTTAGTCTTTATAAATATCTTTCTGGCAAGGCAGAGTTAATTTTATTATCTGCAAATCAAATTCAGATATAATTATTTTCATAGTTAGAAGGCGAAGGGTAAAGGGGTCAAAGCACGTCACATATAATATAATTGTTTCGTCTAAGATTTACTATAAGTACGACTAGCAGATAAACTCTCCCCTCTCTTTTCATATCAGTTTCATTATTAGATCATCTCTTTGTCGATCTTGTCGTAGCTCTTTGGAGAATGATAATAGACACTTTAATAAAAAAGGATACTTCAATAAAACATTTTCAGACAATATTGAAAAATGATTATTTAATCAATGTGGAACCTTAGCACAGGAATTCTTGAGAATATTACGATCTGTGAACTGATTTTATTTTTGTTTTAAATGTGAATAAATGTGACGAATTTAATTCAAGTTTATTAAATACCGTGTTATTCGTGTACTCTGAATGACTTTGAAACTACATAAATCAATCCAGTGAAAAAAATTATAACTATTTCATTTAATAGCTAGAACCTAGAGGTGATTTCTGAATTTACGAATTAATTTCAAACGTCTGTAGGAATAAAGCAATACTAAATCTGAAAGATGGTTTCACAAGTTTTAATAAGACTTTATATATCGTTGAGTTATCTTTTTATTAAACTAATCCAGTCGCGACAGAATAACTTCAGCACGACTGTGAATATTTCAAAGAGTTCGTGGATCAACTTTAACCTACATAAGCCATATTAGGAAGTGTTATCCAGGAAATAGTAATCACTACACTTTTAATTACGTAATATTTTATGAAGAATGAATTTAAATGAATATAAAAATCTTTAATATATACCGAGATCAAAGATTAAAAAGTTTTGTAACAAGCTTCACCATAGAAATAAATAACGTTCACACGTTACGTAACACTTGCGTTATAAGCAACTTAAGCCCCTCAGAGAACGGCGTCACGTGTTCATTAATCACAATATTGCTAACTCCAGAGCATTAAATTCATAAAATAGAGGAACAAAGAATATTATAAAAATAATATATTGGAAACGTAGCTGCTACAAAATACGGTATATTCTACCCAATATAGCAGGATTACCAACCCACTATGCAAACAGACCACCCAACTAAAATTAAGAGTCCATTCATCCTGTCCAGACTCGATGCAGTATCACGTTACATAATTTAAAGGTTTCATTCTCGTATTCCCATATTTTCGATGAATTTTATAAATTGTAAGTGGCATTGGTTGTGATATACGGCTAAAATTGTTTGTGAAATGGCAAACATCGTAAATGAGATACTTCAGCGATACGTCTTTAAACATTCTAATTTTCTTGACCAGCAGAGAAAAATCACAGTTATTCGAGCTCATGAAATGTCTGTCTCCTCACTCACCTTTCGCAGATGTGCCAGTAGTATGCGTAGTACCCACGGTAACACATCGTAAGGAGGCTTGAATATTACAAACGTAGCTGTGAAAACTTCCTAATTTTTCGTCCTGTACTTAAAAAACATTCTTTGAGCCTTAAGGAAGCATTTAACTTGAGAAAGGGAAGGAGAGCACTGCACATACTTGTACTTCAGAAGCCAAGTCAGCCAAGCGCGCTTTCGATATGTCTACAGTAGTGGTAGAAATATGACCCAAATACTTGCAGTTTTAATAATTGTTTGTCTGCACTCTTTATTAATGGTATTTCTTAAGTTAGTCTGTTCAAATGTTTGTAACCTATGGGACCAAACTGCAGTGGTCATCAGTTTCTGGACTTACACACTACTTAAACTGACTTATTTAAGGACAAAACACACACAGACACACACACACAAACACACACAGACACACATACCCGAGGGAGGACTCGACCCCTCCGACGGGGGCAGCCCCGCACTCCGCAGCAAGGCGTCTTAGAGCATACGGCCACTAACGCGCGGCTGGCTTAGCCTGTATTGTATTTATGTTCTTCGACATAAAATTGACATAAATTAAATTCGCGATTATAAATTCCAATGTTTGTTAAGCTAAGGGTCTTAAATGCTGTGGTTATCAGTCCCTAGGTTTACGAAGTACTTAAACTACCTTATGCTAAGAACAACACACACACATACACATACATATGCACGCCCGAGGGAGGATTCGAACCTCCGACGGCGAGCAACAGCGCGCTCCTCAGCAAGGCGCTTTAAAGCGCTCCGCCACTCTACAGCGGCTGATCACAAGTTACAAAATTATAGCGGTTGTTATCTTCTTCTTTTATAATCACGAAGTTTTATTTGGGGAAACATTTCCTGTTTTATAAGAAAAAGCCGATTTTACATCGATTCAGCGCAGAAAATCGCTATGTATCACAAAATAAATAAAATAAAAATATATCCTTGCCGTCTTTGAAACAAGGTCCCTGTTATAATAATTATCACCCATTGGAGAAACGGGATAATCGAAGCCCTCGTAAGGTATTGATATACGTTATTGATCCGGTCTGCTTACCAATTTTAATCTGTTTGGTAATTTCATACGATAATATCACTGTGAAGTATCATCACAGGTTAGTGTATCAAAAATGTCAACTGTATGACAACGTCTTTAGCTGTCGGCAATGTAATGTGAGAGATCCGAAAGTATTCTAGGCACTATAACTTAAACCAATTTCTACTCTCGAATGTCTTATTTGTATTTACAGTGGTCTCATTTTTCATCGCTGAGTAAAATGTAAGAACTGAATGTTTTATACTATGACAAGACATTAAAAATTTGAATGATTGATAACTCTTTACTAACGACTATTTTGTGAGGACGGTCCTTTGCAGAATGCTGACACAAATCAGACCGTCATTCGTCTGAGTCGGCTATAACGGTTCCACTGAAATTCAATGAAGTAGATCAGTCTCCTATCTTGATATTCATATACAATCACTTATGATGATTTCCCATAACAAACATTCAGCTGCAAAGAAAAAGTTCATTCTAGCCTCATATTGCAGGAATCGTCAGAAAAATTTCGAGATTGATTTTATTACAGCCGTATAGAAGACAGTTAAATGTCCTGTTAAAGTAACGCCGCGGTGGAGTGGCCGAACGCTCTAAGGCGCCTAGCTGCGGAGTTTGCGGCTGCTCGCCGCCGGAGGTTCGAGTCCTCCCTCGGGCATGTGTGTGTGTGTGTGTGTGTGTGTGTGTGTGTTTGTGTGTGTGTGTGTGTGTGTGTGTGTGTGTTAGTTTATGTTAAAGTAGTTTGTAAGCCTAGGGACTAATTACGAGATTAGTTAAGTCCCATATACTTACAAATGTTTGAACATTTGAGTTAAAAAAACTCTAAACATGAGATGTACATCAGTGTAATCAATTGTCAGCAGACATTTTTATGTAGCCGTCCAGGGATTATAGTGTATCAAATCTGTAGAGTCACTAATCGCAACCAAGCAACATTTTTTAATCAGGTGCTAAAGATTTTTTTAATAATTATCTTATCAAGAAAAAAGTATGTATAAAGTTCATCCAGCACCCTCGAACAAAAACCAAACACGCATGTACTCCTGACTAGACTTGGAATGTGGAGTGTGGATAATATTTTTTGTAAAATACATTATCGCTTGTGTGTGTTGTCCTTAGGTTAGTTTACCTAGTTTTAAGTAGTTTGTAAGCTACGGACTGATGACCACGCATTTTGGTTAGATAGATTTACAAATATTTTAAAGTTTTCTGAACTTGGGGGCTGAATGTTTAAGATGATGGGTAAAGGGGGAGAATTTCTTTAACTGACCTTTTTTAGTCAGTAGATGCTCGTTGAACCCAACGGCAAAGGATCTTCCTCTTTGACCGATATATTCAGCTGAACATTCGGTAAACCTAATACTGTACACCACTGATTTGGAGAACCAATTCTTATTGGGTTGCTCATTATGAGGAAGTGAATATTGTATGGGGGAACCTTTTGAAAATACTAGGTGAAAGTTAGTGTCAACATTCATAGAATATATGACATCAACTGCGATTGGGCAAAGCTAAAAATGTGTACCCAACCAGGATTCGAACCCCGGTCTCATGCTTTCTAGGCAGTTGCGCTGACTCCTACACCACTGGGGACACAGTGATCACCGTACCTGCAAGGACTACCTAAGCACGCCTCCCGTCAGATACAAATTCCCAGCTTCGCCCTGCCCACAGTACTCAAACTCGTAGTAATGAACTAATTCCCGTAAGAGTAAGGGCTTCAAACTTTGCCCACCCCTCCCTACTAACGATAGGATCATTCCCTTGTGCCTTTTGCGATGTTGTAAGAAAATGGGCTAAGGAATGGGATGTCAACCCGACTGTGTGGATGTTCTGTGGGAGCAACTGATGGGCCAATTGCAGGCACTATAGCATTCTTCGATTCATTATATAACTGGGTTACTAACTATGCGCTGAAACCTTTTTTGTGTGCTGCAAACCGTAAATTGTCCAATTCTTTGTCGATAACACTATCAGAAAGATGGAGCTCACACATTCGTGATATAGCAGCCCGAAGATAATTTAAAATACCGTGTTGGTCCATTAGTTCACCTAGTCACCCTGAGGATGTGGCTGATTCAACTCTCCACTCAGTAGACCCACCTCCTCACAGGCGCCGTTAAAGATAATCAAAATACCATCCACATACTTGTTACTAATTCGGCTGCTTCATTGTAGATTCAAACCTACATATTAGTACCTCTAGAGCTATTGATCTGTAAATGTACTCATTTCATGAACTCTCCGTTTCATACTCATTTTCCAAATTCTCCAATTATGATTGGTGTAGCGGTAAAGAAAATTATAATGAACGAATAATTACATTATAAATTTGATCATCTTATTGTCCTGGTTGCCCTAATTCCACTCGAATATTTATTCTTATTGATGTTCCTACTATTCCAGCTCACAATGTCCTGAATGAAATGGAAAATTTTACGAGGCTCTACTAACTGTGTGGTGAAAAGTTTTATAAACAGGCTGAACCAAGCAGGACAGTTCCACGAATCGCACATCACGAGTGACGTAGAGTTGTTTGTTTTCACAGTGGAATGGCCCTAATGCCGCTCGAATAACTGTTCTTATTGATGTTCCTGGTATTCCAGCTCACGCTGTCCTGAATGAATTGGAAAATTTTAAGAGGCTCTACTAACTGTGTGGTGAAAAGTTTTATAAACAGGCTGAACCAAGCAGGACAGTTCCACGAAACGCACTTCGCGAGTGACGTGGTGAGTTGTTTGTTTTCACAGTGGAACGGCGCGTGGGTGCAGCACGCCCACACGCCGTGGCGCTAAACCGGCTTACGACTTAGACCGCCGCGACCGCCCACGCTCTGCTCACCTTCCAGGGAAACACTCTGTTTGCCTACAGTCCCAGCGGCCTCTCCCTCCCACTTCTCTCTCTCTCTCTCTCTCTCTCTCTCTCTCTCTCTCTCTCTCTCTTCTTTCTCTTTGTCTCTCTCTCCCTTCACATCCCTCAGTCCTCCCGTGACCCCTGTTCGTCGCAGCCCAATCCACCTCTACTCTACATACATACTCCGCAATTCACGGTAAGGTGCTAGGCGGAGGGTAGACTGTACCACTACTGGGCATTTCCTTTCCTATTACACTCCCAAATTGAACGAGGAAAAAAAAGAATGCCTATATGCCTCCGTACGAGCCCTAATTTCTCTTATCTTGTCTTTGTGATCTTTACGCGAAATGTAAGTAGGCGGCAGCAACAGCGTACTACACTCAGCTTCAAATTCCGGCCCTCTAAATTTACTTAACAGAAATTCACGAAAAGAACGTCGTCTTTCTTCCAGCGATCCCCAATTGAGTTGCCGGAGCATTTCCGTGACACTCGCGCATTGGTCAAACCTACCGGTAACAAATCTAGCTGCTCGTGTCTGAACCGCCTATATGTTTTCCTTTAAACTGATCTGCTGCGGGTCCCAAACAGTTGAGCAATACTCAAGACGTAGTCGTACAAGCGTTCTATACGAGGTCTCCTTTACAGGTGAAGTACATCTTCCCAAAATTCTCCCAATAAACCGAAGTCGGCTGTCCGCCTTACTCACAACTGTCCTTACATGCTCGTTCAAATGTTTGTATAGTTTATGGGAATTAACTACGGCGTCATCAGTCCCTAAACTTACAAACTACTTATGAACTACTTACGAACTAGGACGGCACAAATATCCATGCCCGAGAGGGGGCACCGCGGCCGGCCATGCTCGTTCCATTTCATATCGCTCTGCAATGTTACGCTTAGATATTTGAAAGACGCGACAGCATCTAGAAGCTCACTACTAATGCTGTATTCGAACTATGGGATTGTTTTTTCTACTCATCCGCATCACCTTACATTATTCTACATTGAGAGCTAGCTGCCAATCGTCACACCAACTAAAAATTTTGTCTAAGTCATCCTGTATGTTATTACAGTCAGTTACAGACAACACCCTCCCATACACCACAGCAACATCAGCAAACAGCCGCAAATTTCAACTTACTCTGTCCATCATATCATTTATATAGATAGAAAATAATAGCGTTCCTATCACACTCCCTTTCTTTCTCCTCGCCATCTTCTACGCCGCACTCATCTGCACTTCGAGTTTTACCGAAACCGTGTCACGTTTCCCTAACCCTCTATTCTGCCTATCCTAAGGTTTTAAATTCGAGGTATATGCAGTGAAAGACAGTACAAACACAGTCTAACATATACAATCGCGACACTAACTGTTGTGAAAGTTGTTACCAACTGACAGTTGCAACGACACTAGCACTCCTAGTGGCGGGAAATCTGCCGTAGGAGTGATGTTTGTTTACAATTATTTGTGTGCGTTTTTGTGTCCCAGGCTCGTCGCCGCTTTTGTGTCTCGTTTCCGTCGGTGTCGGTGGCCGAGTGGAATGAGACCGACACAGGAATAAAGATAGCACGCTGGTGCAGGTACGGAGGGGAGCAGCCAGAAACTAGAAACACTAGAGTAAATTAGAACGAGATATATATTGAACAGAATTTATACAATACTTAACTTTTACAGAGATCAGTACTGCAGAATGCTGATACATAGTTGTTAGAGGTCTGCCTAGTGCCTGTACGATAGCCAAGTCTTCACTGGTGCCTATCTGATTCCGAGGGTCCTAACTGGTTCCTATCTCAGTCCCAAGTGAACGATGTCGTTCAGTGGTGGCCACCAGCGGAGTTGCAGCAGAGGGCGCTCGTGGCTGTCGTCGTAAGTACGCCGCGCCGTGCGTGCATGGCGGCGCGCGGCGAAAGTAGGTGGCGCGCACTTTGTACTTGTGCGACACCACATGCGTAATTAACGAAATTGTCGGTATAGTTTCTGCGTTACAAGCATTAGTAAAAACAGCCGAATTTAACCGATTCAGAGGTGTAATGAACAACTTCGTCATGAACAAATACTTACGATTATGTGTTACTGAAATGCCCATGCTCGTTCAAATGTTCAAATGTTTGTATAGTTTATGGGACTTAACTACGGTGTCATCAGTCCCTAAACTTACAAACTACTCACGTACTAGCTAATACTAAGGACGGCACAAATATCCGTGCCCGAGGGGGGATTCGAACCCCTGACCGTAGTGGCCGTGCAGATTGTGACTGGCGCGCCGCAGCCAGCTCTGCCACCGAGGCCGGCGAATATGTGTTATTTTGCAGCTTATTCCGCTGAAAGTAAGTACAATATAAACATAAGACAAACATAAATTTCTGTTATCATGTGTTCTTACTATGACAAAAGTTTTTGACGCGTATCAATTCGGTGTGAGGCCTAATGACTCGCACATTTTTAGGCTTCACTCGTCTTTCTGATACGCGCATATTCGTTTGAGTGTCATTACTTCAGCTTAAGAAGACAATGTCTTGAAGATTCTTGGCCGGCCGCGGTGGCCGAGGAGACTGAGGCGCTCCAGTCACGGTCTGCACGGCCACGACGGTCGGGGGTTCGAATCCCCCCTCGGGCATGGATATTTGTGCCGTCCTTAGTTGTAAGTAGTTCATAAGTAGTTTGTAAGTTTAGGGACTGATGACCCAGTAGTTAAGTCCCATAGACTCTACAAACATTTGAACATTTTTTGAAGATTCTTGCCGTTTGTTGTTCAGTTGTAGCAACAACTGTGGAATTGGGTTCTTCTTTGTTGAAAACAATTTTATTGCTTTTTGCGTTTTCTTGCCAGATTTGTGACGTTCGTCCTTCAACTACATACCGAGCGAGGTGGCGCAGTGGTAACACACTGGACTCGCATACGGGAGGATGGAGGTTCAAATCCACCCCCGACCATCCAGATTTAGGTTTTCCGTGATTTCTCTAAATCGCTCCAGGCAAATGCCGGGATGGTTCCTTTCAAAGGGCACGGACGATTTCCTCCCTCATCCTTCCCCGATAATCCGAGCATAAGCTCCGTCTCAAATGACTGCGCTGTCGACGGGACGTTAAACCGTAAGCTTCCTTCCTTCCTTCCTTCTTCAGCTATAGCTGAGGTGGTTGTTTTGGTACGTTAAATACTGTAGTAATTGCATTCTATATGCGTTTCTTACGTTCCACGCTCACTGATTTTACTGGAATTGTAGTGAAGAAGCCATAATGTTCCTGAGTAGAAAAGCGACGACTTTTTGCCAAATGTAGGTCATCTGGTGTTTCTTAGCCATTTATTATTTCTAATAGAAAATTATATTATTCAGCAAAAGCCTGTACGTTACAATATAATTGTAAATAAACTGTCATGCAGTGTACCTTTTAGTATATCATCAGGGATCTCAGTAAACATAATATAGACAAAGTGAAGGGGAGACCGGGGCACATTTTCCATAGGGGCAAGTTTTCCAAATCCGTTTATTTTCGAAACAAACCGCTAGATGTTTCCACCGGCGATACTGTAGGAAGTAGCAACAAATCACGCATTATTTACGAAAGTCTCAGTGTCGTACCAGCAGTCACAACGTCGGCAGGGCTGTTTTCGTCATTTTTGCAAATGTGAGTAAACTTTCACGATTTTATTGAAACTTAAAATAAACATTCTAGCGTTAAACTTATTATTTTGACATTGCACACACTAAAAGTGGGTATCTTTCTTCACGTAACTGTGCATTTGTTTTGTACATAGCTTACACTGTTACTCATGGACGTCGTGTTATAGTTCCGAATATGGCGACGGGGCACGTTTTCCGAGTGCATATGGGGCACATATTCCTTATTGCTTTGAGTCATACGCCAAGTCTGAAGCAAATGAAAAGTGTGTACAGTGCACGAAATGGGCGCATGGAGACTCTACGAAAGGGAATGTTCCATTTTTTGTTTGCTTACATTGTGATTCAGACAATCAGTATAAGTATTGTTAAAAATGTCTGTATTTGTAAAATATTTGAGTCACATATTTTGTACAACCATTAAATAGCATTTGTTTTTTATTTAATGTGGCTATTTTTACTATCCTCTTTAGTAATGTATTGTAAATTCATGATAAAAAATACGTATTCAGTGAAATCAAGTTAATTATCTCTGTTTTAACATTGAAAGTATAATTGAAATATTTGCCCCTATACATTTTAAATGAGCTGGAAAACATGCCCCGCATACGGGGCAAATTTTCCAACGCAACATGGTCAGACAAATCGATTTGCTACCAAGAATGATATTTACTATTTTCAAAAATATCTGTCCAAGTCTGTAAATAAAGGTGTAGGAAATATAATTATCCGTTGTTTACCGCAAATTCGGTAAAAATAAGAAGTATAAAAAAAATGTAAAATGGTGGAAAACGTGCCCCGGTCTCCCCTACTATTTTTATGGCACTACTTACGTTCCCTAGTGTGAAAAGTCTGTAAAAATCAATAGGAACGATACTATTCGCACTCATCCAATACCGTATTCAGAAGTGTAGCTTGCCGGCCGCTTGGGGAGCTGCAGTCGTAGTGCATAACAGAAATCTGTGCGCGTGTCGTGACAGCATGTGTTAGACTGTGGTACAACTCCCAACTCTGTGTTGAGCAGGACACACAGATTCGAGCCAGATCTTGGAACAACTTTTCACACTATTCCTAACAACGCGAGGCATTACATCAAATTTTTGCCACTAATGGGATTCGAACCCGGATTCTCCTATTAGGATAAGGGAAATGTACGAAACAAACTAAGACGTCTCGCTTCAAAACTTCAGTTAAGCCTCGATGTCACCTATGTAGCTCGTATCACAATTGCTGATGCTCTTCAGTAGCGGAATATAAGTCAACGTTTGAAAGTAAATGGAAACGAACCTGTTTTGCACTTCATCCGTAAGCAAGAGACCCTGGCTCCGAATCTCGAGCGTCGCAAAAATTTCAAATGATTGCATCTTCTCATTATGAATATAGTATGTCGAGGCAACATCTGAATCGAATATTTTTGGTATTTCACAAGATGCTTAAGTTTTGATGTACACATCACTTTTATTTGTGTCTTTAATAGACAATATGTTTGTACTGTAGCTATTTATAAGGAAAAGTGAAGGATTACATTCACAAAATTACTGTATTTATTCCCTTTGAATCAATACACAGTTGGAATTGTTCTACAGTTTTACAATTAATTTGAAACATTCGCTGTAGTCCTTATTAGGAATTAAATTTAATACTGCATTACAATAGTTTTGTATGTCTTTTACTACGCCACAACTTCATCCTTTCTTTGCTAGCTTCAATTTCGGGGACAACTAGATGTGATTGAGGCGATATCCGGTGAATATAGCGAGTGAGCCATGGCTTTGATCCTTTGTTGGCCAAACCCTCGTTCATGATCTTTTTATTGTGGCCTGAATCGATACCATTGAGGGGAGACCTGCAAATCGCGTCTTGTTATTCTTCTTGGTTTCGACGAATTTTTCCGACAAAAGACGGAGAATACCAAGATACGTATGAACTGTTTGGTTTTCTGGTACAACTGGTACAAACTGCTTGTGAAGATTTCCTTTAGAATCTAAGAAAACTGTCAGTAGTTTCTCTTGTAAGCACACTTTTTTTGTTGTTATTTTGTTTCGGCTTTTGTGAGCTCATCCAAGGATTTTGTAAACACCATGTCTCATCACCAATTGAATCGATTTCCTGAAAGCCTTGGTCCGCCTTTAATGAATCTTTCAAGTATCAGTCTTGGGGTATGTGGGACGAACTACGCACAAATCTTCCTTTTGCCAAAATTATCTTCAAATTCTACATAAAATAGATTTTGGTATTCTTGATAGCTCCACGATGAGTCGTCCAGAAACACTACGAAATAGAGCATACCACGGGTAACCATTCGAACGACTTACGTTAAACAATTATTAACACTGTATCAAACGTTTCACTCCCAGATTCACAGTAATAAGTGATGCTGCCTCTCTGCCCCCATTCTCGTTCTTCGATGATTGTTGGACACAGGCTGCTACATTCATTGCAACGATTCCTTCTGCAGTGATTCTATCGAGTTGATGTTGTGCGTTTTCTATTGAGTTATTACATCTAGCCGTCACTAAATGGCAACACTGATCTTCCATTATCGGTAGCGCTCTAGCAGCAATCGTTCGCGAGAAAGATGATAAAAGTATGTAGAAGTGCCCTACGCCTACACGTGTTCTTGTGTCTCCTATATTAATACTAGAATGACAGAATGCTGGCCACCGTAAGACAACGTTTGACTTCACCCATGTCGAATTACGGTAACAATTCTGAGCATACGTTCTCTTTTTCCCATACACGACGCGCAGATGTCTTATGTTGACTCATTTGCGCTTCTGTGAACACGTAGTCGGCCACGTTTGGGAGTCAATAATATACTTTTAAGTGGGTGGAAGACAATAACTGCTCCGCGTAATTATAACACACTTTTCAATTAGGGACAGCTCCCAATTAGCTGTAAGCTCCCGTCGAATTTTGTAATCAAAACACGCAAATACCCTTTTACATGTGGCAGTATTGGCATTTTTAATATAAAAACATAAATACTGAGCTTAATTAGAGAAACAAACGTGTGGTTTGAACATAATACCCGACCTCTCATAGCAGAAACAATACGTTATCGTTAAGGCCTTTTGTCTCGCTATAAGCAAGGAAAAATGAAAATTAAGCCGATAATTTCATTTGTATGGACAGGAGATTGTATAAAATAATTAATGCTTGTGTACGAAAAGTTTTATTTTGTTATTCTACACGTCCATTTCACATACTTTCTTTCATTTTTTTCCCACTTTCACAATTAAAACGCTTTTGACAGTGCTAGTATTACACCTTAGCTTTAGGAAATTGTACTGTAAAACTATACATTTCCAGTGTCGCAAATGGATAGTGAATCTATCTGTAAGGCTGGCTCGATCGCTATAATAGCATTACGTTTCCCATTAACATTTACGGTAAACTGTTGACAAATTATACTACTACTTTACACAGAGTTTTTGAAATGAGGTTTGTGCCGCGGCTGTTTACTAGTCAGGCACTTAATCCACATTATACATTTAATTATAATTATTGTTATTAGTATTTTCTGTCTGAAAAAAATGGAACTTGCCACCACCACTTTTTCGCACTTTTACCTAAAAAAAAAAAAAAAAAAAAAAAAAAAAAAAAAAAAAAAAAAAAGACACTGGACCACATGATGCATTGCCTCCTTTGTTATCCTACGCCCAATCCAACTTAACTTGTTCTTATAGGGGTCAAGAAGGGCTACGGGGGAATAAAACCAAAGAAATAAAATTCAGGGGAGCCGAGAAGAATGACTTTAAGGACTTTTTTTCTTTATTTTATTTCAAATCTTTTTAATATTATTTTTGTTACAATTTTTAATGAAAGTGAAATGAGCGTATGGCTTTCTTGGCCGGGAGAACCCTTGCAGGTTTGTTCGGCCGCCTTAGTATAAGTCTTTTTATTTGACGCCGCGTGGGCGACTTACGTTCCAATGATGATGAGATGATGATGATTAGGACAACACACAACACCCAGTCCCCCACCGGAAATCGAACCCGTGCCTCCTTCGTGTTAGTCAGCGACGCTACCGCTGAGCTACGGAGGCGGACACAATTTTTAATAATAATTGGAGTGCAGGTTTGGTGCCGCCGGCATAGGTATGAACGTTCAAACTTGTATTGAGTGAGTGTTATTTACGTTGTCAGTTGTGTTCAGTTCAGGACGGTTCTTTTCTTTTGTCGTATCATGGCTACACGCCCCATCAGCGCTGCGCGCTACGGAAAGCACTCCATAAAGAAGCTGGAAAAATATTGCTGATACCGTCGTTAAGGCTTAGTAAATATGTTGTTCATTGAGATAGTTTCAATATCCTAGTAAATATGTTGTTCATTGAGATAGTTTCAATATCCTAGTACTGATTACTCGCCATACTCAAATGATATCGGATTGTGTAGCCACGAATCCAGTTCACAGAGTGTTTTGGAGGTGTGCTATAAATGGAATTAGAGTCCAGTATGAAGGAATAAAATCTTTTAATTCTATCAGAGGCGCCAGAGGACCGAGAAGGGAAAGTACAGAATGGACAATGTATTAAAAGGAGCGTACGATAAATATTAACAAGAGCAAAACAAGTATAATGGAATGCTGTCTAAGAAAATCAGACTATGCTGAAAGAATTAAATTGCATAATGAGACAATAAAGATAGTATATGAGTTTTGTTACTCAGGCAGTAAAATAAGTCCCAATGGTCGCAGTACAGGCGGTTTAAAATGTAGAGTGGTAATGGGAAGAAACGTGTTTCTGAAAAAGAGAAATGTAATAACTGAAGTGTTAGTAATTCTTTTATGAATGTTTTGTGACTAGTGTTGCCTTGTACGAAAGTGAAATATGGACGATAAATAGTTTAGAGAAGAGGAGACTAAATGATTTTAAATGTGGTGCTATAGACGAATGTTGAAGACAAAATCGCAAGCCTAATTATGAGGTAATGATAAAATCCGGGAGAAAATATATTTCTTCCGTACCTTGACTAAAAGAAGGGCTCGATTTGTAGGATACATTTTGAGACATCAATGGATTATCAATTTAACATTGAAGGCAAGTGTGTGGATTATTTATAAAACCAAGACACACTATCTTACGTAGCGCCTGATATTGTTCAATTTATTGTGAATTTTCAGCACTTCTGGAAATCTGACATGTATTATTAGAAACGCAGTATTTTATCATTTGTTATCGTAACTGGAACTGTGGGAATGCATTATTTGTGATTCATATAGAAGTACGTGATGCAGTGGTAACGTTAGTTCTGTTAAAAGCAGTACAAATAATTGTTTTCTGTCTGTTATCTTTTTGATTGCCTCGGTAGTTAAGTAGCATAATTAACAAAGAATTAAGAATTTACATTCTTACCTGCAACAGAGCAGTGATATAAATCAATGACGACAGCTGAAAAATTGTGCTCGACCGGGACTCGAACCTGTCGTACACTTGTACGGTAGAAGTGCGTTGCTGTTCAAACACACTTCCCATTCGCGCCAAACTCCCAAGTTCCACCATTTCTTTTACTATTCCACTTAGTCTCTCCTTAAGCCTGGATTCAGCAAGGTTCTTTGTGCGTATGCGTCAGAATGGTCTTATTGCTGTCCAAGCATGTAATTATAGAATTGTACAGTTACATGGTTTCAAAATGAAAGACATAACCAGGGGCCTTAATAATCATCAACTGTAGACAAAAAAGGTAGGAAAATAAGGAGATAGAACCAGGATAAATTAAAAGAACTGTGGGTTCTTGAGAGCTTCAGAGGGAGCTTTAGGCGACAATTGACGTAGATGAAATGAATACAGAAGACAACGAATGAGTGGCTTTGAGAGATGAAATAGTGGAGTCAGCAGAGGACCAAATAGGTAGAAAGGTAAGACTTATAAGAATCTATGGATATCACACCAAATACTGAATTGAACTGATGAAAGGAGAAAACATATGACTGCAGTAAGTGAAGCGGGTTACATGAAATAAAAGCGACTAAAAATTTTATTGACCGTAAGTGCAAAATGGCTACGAAGGGGTGGCTAGAGGGCAACTGCATGCCTGTAGAAAATAAATTACTAGGGGAAAGGTAGATTTACAGAAAAAATGAAACACATTTACAGACAAGAAAACCAGCTTCATGAATAACAAGAACTCAGATGGTCAACCAGTTCTGAGCAAAGAAGGGAAATCTGAAAAAAAAAATGTTCAAATGTTTGTAAATCTTATGGGACTTAACTACGGGGTCATCAGTCCCTAAACTTATAAACTACTTATGAACTAACTAATGGACGGCACAAATATCCATGCCCGAGGGGGGGATTCGAACCCCCGACCGTAGTGGCCGTGCAGACCGTGACTGGAGCGCCTCAGTCCCCTCGGCCACCGCGGCCGGCAGGGAAATCTGAAAGGTGAATGTTTGTATAGGGGTGCTCTACAAACCAAATGAACTTCAAAACAATATTGTAGGAAGGGAAGAGGAAGTAGATAAAGATGATATAGTAAATAATACAGTAAGAGAATAATTTTATAGACCACTAAAAGACCTCACTCGAAAGAAGGCCCCTGGAGTAGCCAACATTCCGCGAGAGTTACTGAAATCTGGGAGACCCTACCATGACAAAAGTATTCCACCTGGTGTACAAGATGTATGAATTCTCTGATGTCTGTTATTAGTTGGTTAACTTTTTTTTAACTTATTGAATTTTCTAGCAATCATTACATGGCGTTATTTTTAGACTTTGGCAGATCGCGTTCCTTGGGTCTGAGACGCAGAGATCATGTTCGCTCGTGAAGTCCTTGTAACAAAAACTACATTCTCTTGGATCCACTGTCAATTATATATATCCTCTTGACATATATTGTTGGTGTGCTCTTCAGTCCGGAGCCTAGTTTGATGCAGCTCTCCACCCTACTCGTCCTGAGCAAGCCTCTTCGTCTCCTCATAACAACAGAAAACCACATCTATTTTAATCGGTTTACCGTATTCGTCTCTTGGCCTCCGTATGCGATTTTTACCTCACACACTTCCCTCCTATACCGTCTAAGCATTTGTCCTATCAACGGATCCCTTCTTTTAGTCAAAGTATACCATGATGTCTTCTTATCGATTGTTCTATTCAGAACCTTCTCAACTGTAACGCGATCCACCCATCTTTGACCATTCGTCTGTAGCACCACGTTTCGAAAGCTTCTATACGATTCCTGTCTGAAGTGTACATCGCCCATATTTCATTAACGTACAAGGCAACACTCCACACAAAAGCCTTCAGAAAATTCTTCCTAACACTCTAACGTTGGATGTTAACAAATGTCACTTTTACAAAAAATCTCTTCTTCCCATTACCATTAGGCATTTATATCTTCTGCTTTTGAACATCATACTTCACTGGCCAAGTAGCAAAACACATATCACACCTTTATTACTTCGTTACCAAATCTAATTCCTTCAGCAAAGTCTTTTTTTCTTAAACTATATTCCATTGCCCCTGTTTCTCTCTTGTTAATGTTCATCTTATACGCTCCTTTCAAGACGCTGTCCATTTCGTTCAATTGCGATTCCAGGTCCTGTGATGTCTCTGACAGAATAACTATGTCATCCCCAAACCACGAAGTTTTGGTGTCTTCGTCCTGAGCTCTAATACCTACTCCACAATTCCCCTTGCTTTCCTTCACAGATTGCTCGTAGTACAGATTAAATAACACTTAGGAAAGGAAACAAACCTTATTCCCTTCCCCACCGTTGTTCCCCTTCCCTGTCTAGCTTCTGTATAAGTTGTAAACTACCTCCAGTTCCCTACATTTACCCCTACTGACTTCATAATTTGAAAGTTTGTATTATAGTCAACATTGTCAAACGTTTCTCCAAATCTACAGAATGTAGAATGTAGGTTTAGTTTTCCTTAATCTATCTTCTATGATAAGAGGTAAAGTTATAATTGTCTCGAGTGTTCATACATTTGTTCTAAATCCAAACTGATCATCCCCGGGGGCGACTTCTACCAACTTTTCCATTATTATGTAAATAATGTTTGTTGAAACTTATTAAAGTCATAGTCCAGTAATTGTCACTGCATCCCGAGCCAACCGCTTAATGTCCTCATAAGAAAGGCTACGCGAAGCCATCACAAACTACTTAAAAGTATGCATTTCTTGGTCTTTCTCAGCGTTTACTAATCCACACTTCCCCCAATGCTAAAGGGATGATCCATTGATGTCTCAGAATGTATTATAATAATAATTTCTTGTGGCTCATTGGCCTGGTGCAAGTCTTTCAATTGGACGCCACTTCGGCAACTTTCGTGTTCCTAGCCTACCCTAGTTATCCAACCGGGGAAAGGGGACCTACAGCTTAACGTGGAATCCGAACCACATGTCATTTCTGGTGATTGCTCACATCGTTGAGAGGTGAAGGATGGGCTAAACCACAGACTGAAAAAATACGAGTTCCGACCGGGTTTCTAACCCGCGATCCTTCGGTTTCCTCGAGCGGTTTCCTCAAAGACCACCGGGCCCGACATCTGATCTATTTATCGTCTATCTTTCACTCCCATACAAAGCTAGTCACAAAGCATTTAGAAAAGATTTCCTAACACTTCAGTTAATAAATTTCTCTTTTACAGAAACACTTGTCTTCCCATTGCAAGCCGGGCGCGGTGGTCGAGGTGACTGAGGCGCTCCAGTCACGGTCAGAACGGCCACTACGGTCGGGGGTTCGAATCCCCCCTCGGGCATGGATATTTGTGCCGTCCTAGTTCGTAAGTAGTTCATAAGTAGTTTGTAAGTTTAGGGACTGATGACCCCGTAGTTAAGTCCCATAAGCTATACAAAATTTGAATCCCATTGCAATTCTACATTTTCTATCGCCTGTAGTGCGAAGACTGCAAATTATTTTACTGTCCGAGTAACAAAACTCATCTACTGCCTTTATTGTCTCATTAGCTAATCAAATTCTTTCAGCATAGTATGATTTTCTCAGACAGCAGTCCATTACAGTTGATTTGCTCTTGTTAATATTTATCGTACACGCTCCTTTCAATACATTGCCCATTCTGTAATATTTCTGTTCCTGGTCCTTTGCTTCCTCTGATAGAATTAATGTTCGGCAAACTGCAAAGATTTTATTCCTTCTTTCTGGACTCTAATTTCTCCTTAATTTCGTTCGCAGCTTGCTCAATGTACAGGCCACTCTTATTCAGGGGGATTAGTTTCCACCCCACCTGCAAAACACGCCGTGAACTGGATTCGTGGCTACACAATGATTAACAAGAATATTAACAAAAAAAACCTTAAGAAATTTTCCAAAAACAAATTAATATACGCTATAGAGTGAAAAGAAATAATTGCGCATTCTTCTACAACTTAATAATCGACGTTTTCTACTCATCAATATGTAGGTACGATCCATGTGTTTACCAAGAAAGAAGTTAGGTAGTTACCTACCCACTTTAAATCTACCTTAAAACATACCTCTGAATAAAAAACAATGATCAAAATATTTTTACGAGTTTTCTAAGTAAAATGAAATGAAAGAGACTACTTAAAAGTCAATCAAGTTATTAGGATAATATACTGCAGTTACAATTATTGTTAATTTTGGAGCCGGTGTCAGCCAAGGAAACATCCAGCCCGACTTCGGACTCAATATTCTCGTATTGCTTTTGCTAGGTATATTGATCATATTAGACAGCGACGTTTATGTGAAGAAAAAAAAAACGATGTCAGAGAGAAACGCCTATCTCAACAGAGGAAATTTACCTCGATTACAAATTCAAGAGAGACTTACGAAGTATGCAAAGATATACATTCAAAAATGCGGATTTACATGAAGAGTTTTTAACTGGGAACTACTTGACCATAACCACTTTACGGAAGGTGACTCAAATATCCGGATAGCCTATAATAAAATCGGCCGAGTATAATTAGTCTGCTCCTAAGAATTAACGAGTTCCGTTACTTTTTCATGGATCCCACAATCAGAACCTAACCAAACTCTCATCAAGCAATCCTTGTCACCTGACTTAACTTTGCTTAGTTGGGCTTCTCATAACCCTTTGCCCGCCGCTCGCAGAAGTTTTCGCATTGCCATCTGTGTTTCTGCAGAGCTCGATGAAGGTATCGCGGACGTTCCTGATCTCACGAAACGACCGAATCTGCAGTTGCCTTGAAGTACATCCTTTCCAATAAAAAAGAACCATCGTAATCGGTTGGCGTGATATTGAGTTATTCGTCTATTTTTCGCGTACATAATGTAGATTTAAGACTTATATGGTTTTCTTGTGGATGCCATTGTCAGAACTGGACCAAACTGAAGTTGGACAACACGGAAAGCACCACCTTTAAAATAATAATAATAAAAAAAGCATCATCTAGATCTGTTCGAAGGTTCTGAGATAACAAACTAAAAGAAAAAAATACAGTCGACTTGAGAACATCCTCCTCTTTTTGAAGTCTCGATTCTCAATTACTATTAAATTCTATTATGTGTTCTGTGACATTTGCAATTTTTAGATGCTATGTGAGCTGATTAAAATAGTCCTTTGTGAAGTGATCGCCTTGCGAGGCCATCTTCAATGCTGAAAATGGCATTGTGAACCGAACACCGATTGTGTGTGTCTGTTATGGTCTTCAGTCCGGAGACTGGTTTGATGCAGCTCTCCACCCTACTCTATCCTGAGCAAGCCGTTTCATCTCCTCATAAGAACGGCAACCCACATCTACTTGAATCTGCTTACTATACGCTTCTCTTGGTCTCCCTCTGCGATTTTTACCCCACACAATTCCCTCCAATGCTAAATTTACGATTCTTCGATGTCTAAGAATGTGTCCTACCAAGCGATCCCGTCTTATAGTCAGGGTATGCCAAAACTTCTTTTCTCGCCAATTCTATTCAGTACCTCGTCATCAGTTATGCGAACTACCCACCTAATCTTCAGCATTCTTCTGTAGCACCACATTCCAAAGGTCTCTATTCTCTTTCTGTCCGCACTGCTTATCGTCCATGTTTCACTTCCGTACAAGGCAACACTCCGCACAAATGCCTTCAGAAAAGACTTCCTTACACTTAAATTAATATTTCAAAAATGCTTTCCTTCCCATTGCCATTTTATATCCTCTGTACTGCGACCATCGCATGTTATTTTACTACCCAAGTAACAAAACTCATCTACCACCTTCATTGTTTCGTTATCTAATCTAATTCCTTCAGCATCGCTTGATTTTCTAAGACCCATTCCATTATTTTTATTTTGCTCTTGTTAATGTTCATTTTATACGCTCTCTTCAACACACTGTCCATTCCATTCAACTGCTCTTCCAGGTCCTTTGCTGTCGCTGACAGAATTACAAAGTCATCACCAAAAGGCAATTATGAAAATAAAAATAAACATCAAGAACGTACATACAATTCTGCTTTTAATTCAGTATGGCGAAGTTCTACCAATAACTGATGGAAGAATCAGTGGTAACATCCTCCACTGCCTTTCACCTAAGTTTGATTGGGTCGCACACTGAAAGCTGTGTACTCTCTGTGGAGGGAACACAAGTCAACACCAATCCACTCTGCAGGAACTTTCTGTTATTACCACTATGTCGGTTGCCGCAATGTTCTCTCCACTACGTAGAGATTACAGACAGACGTCGAACAATTTTAGTTCATTCTGCCGATGAAAAGTTCTTCAGAACCTGGATACCTCAACGAATCACTTAATTGTCTGGACTAGTGTATTTACTATTAATTTCGAAACGCGCTGTTCATATGTTAACAGTTCCGGCACTAGTATTTTTCGTATAAGGGAGCCACGTAAAGATTAAAGTGAGTGTTGATAATGGACGCAGCCTTTACTGTTCTCCAAACGGTGCATATTGTTTGTAAAAATATCGGAGCAAACTGCTATTGTTACCAGTCCCTAGACGTAGAAACTACTTAAACCAACGTATACTAAATACAGACACACACACACACACACACACACACACACACACACACACACACACACACATGTCCGACGAAGGACTCGAACCTCCGATGGCGAGCAACCGAACGCTCCTCAACAAAGCGCCTTAGAGCACTCGGCTAGTCTACCGCGATTGCACCAAGAACATCTGGGTATATTGCTACGTACCACTGTTGTCCGATGTTACTTCATTGACCATACATAAACCGTCAAAATAAGCGACTGCCAGTTATCAATCACGTAGGTGAATGATAACTTTTCCATTTGAACATGAGTGGGTAATATCTCAAATCGTGTTTGGTAGTGACATCTGCACATTGATGGCTAGCTACGGAACACGTTTCATCTGCCTGTCAAGCAGATTATTTACAGCAAATGTCCAGTGAGAATTTATAACGTTTCGCTGCCGTCGTTCGCTGCTAGGATGTATTAGTTTCATAGCGCACATTTTTTGCACATCTGTGTCCGATAACTCACTGAAATATGTTTTTGGGCGCAGCGACCAACAGGTCACCACAGCTCGTCGGCCTATGAAAAAAGCTGCTTTCATAAGCCCTACAAAACCCACCCAAGACGACACATAAAGCACAGAAGCCAACCGTCTTGCGTGATTTGACTAGGCTTTTGGAAATGCGTAAGATTCAAAATTTGGATTCAGCATGGCCGTTCTTTTGACTTACACAAATGATCATTAGCTGAAGGTCTATCTCAACCACTTTTCGCATTATATTCTTCAACTTATTAAATATCTTATTAGATCGCTATAAAACCCTGCCTAAAGCCTTCCTCAGGTATACATTAGTTGTTGTTGTTATGGTCTTCAGTCCGGAGACTGGTTTGATGCAGCTCTCCACCCTACTCTATCCTGAGCAAGCCTTTTCATCTCCTCATAAGAACGGCAACCCACATCTATTTTAATCTGCTTACTATACGCGTATCTTGGTCTCCCTCTGCGATTTTGACCCCACACACTTCCCTCCAATGCTAAATTTACGATTCCCCGATGTCTAAGAATGTGTCCTAACAAGCGATCCCTTCTTTTAGTCAGGGTATGCCAAAAATTCCTTTTCTCACCAATTCTGTTCAGTACCTCTTCATTAGTTATGCGATCTACCCCCTAATCTTCAGCATTCTTCTGTAGCACCACATTTCAAAAGCCTCTATTCTCTTCCTGTCCGCACTGCTTATCGTCCATGTTTCACTCCCATACAAGGCAACACTCCACACAAATGCCTTCAGAAAAGACTTCCTTACCCTTAAATTAATATTCTATGTTAGCAAATTTCTCTTTTTCAAAAATGCTTTTCTTCCCATTGCCATTCTGCATTTTGTATCGCCGGCCGCGGTGGCCGAGGGGACTGAGGCGCTCCAGTCACGGTCCGCACGGCCACTACGGTCGGGGGTTCGAATCCCCCCTCGAGCATGGATATTTGTGCCGTCCTAGTTCGCAAGTAGTTCATAAGTAGTTTGTAAATTTAGGGACTGATGACCTCGTAGGTAAGTCCCATAGACTCGACAAACATTTGAACATTTGCATTTTGTATCCTCTGTACTACGACCATCGCATGTTATTTACTACCCAAGTAAAACTCATCTACCACCTTCATTGTTTCGTTACCTAATCTAATTCCTTCAGCATCGCCTGATTTTCTAAGACCGCATTCCATTATTTTTGTTTTGCTCTTGTTATTGTTCATTTTATACGCTCTCTTCAACACACTGTCCATTCCATTCAACTGCTCTTCCAGGTCCTTTGCTATCTCTGATAGAATTACAATGCCATCAGCAAAACGCAATGTTTTTATTTCGTCCCCCTGAACTTTAATCCCTATACCAAATTTTTCCTTGCTTTCCTTCACCGCTTGCTCGATGTACAAATTGAATAACATCTGAGAAAGGCTGAAACCCTGTCTTACTCCCTTCCCAACTGATGCTTGCCTTTCATGCCCTTCGAGTCTAATAACTGCGGTCTGGCTTTTGTACAAGTTGTAAATAACTCTCCTTTCCCTATATTTTACCTCTGCTGACTTCAGAATTTGAAAGAGTGTATTTCAGTCAACATTGTCAAAAGCTTTCTCCAAATCTACAAAAGCTAAAAATGTAGGTTTGCCTTTCCTTCTACATCTACATCTACATGGGATACTCTGCAAATCACATTTAAGTACCTGGCAGAGGGTTCATCGAACCACAATTATACTATTTATCTCCCATTCCATTCTCGAATAGCGCGCGGGAAGAAAGAACACCTGAATCTCTCTGTTCGAGCTCTGATTTCTCTTATTTTATTCTGATGATCATTTCTACCTATGTAAGTGGGAGTCAACAATATATTTTCGCTTTCGGAGGAGAATGTTGGCGATTGGAGTTTCGCAAGTAACCCACGCCACAGCGATAAGCGCCGTTGTTATAATGATTCCCATCCCAGATCCTGTATCATTTCCGTAACGCTGTCTCCCCTGTATCGCGACAATACGAAACGAGCTGCCCTTCTTTGGACTCTTTCGATGTCCTCCGTCAAACCCAGCTGATAAGGATCCCACACTGGGCTGCAATACTCCAAAAATGGACGGACAAGCGCAGTGTATGCAGTTACTTTAGTTTGCGGACTCAAAACTGACGTCAAGTGCTTCGCGAGTTGGTATGTTGGCGCTCCTATTGTGCTCACAATCGGTCTCAGAGGTATACCCATCTTGTGTACCTTTGGAAGCCCGTATAGTCTTGGTGGTGCGGCCGCACGAGGACGGAGTTTCTTAGCTGTTTCGTCTGTGAAAGTACTCCGAAGAAGTTCAATTGTCTTGCGCTGTATTCGGCTGGCTGGATCCGTCGTGATCTTCCTGTAAGCAGGGTCATCTAGGAGCTTATACATTTTCTCCTTATATTCCGCAGCTGTTAGCAGAACGGTTATGTTCCCCTTATCCGCCGGCAGTTCGTTAGAACGCGGATGTGAATCCAATACGCACGACAGCTCAGTATAACTTTACAAACTGAGACGAAAAAGTGTAGACGAAAATCAAAATACTATATGTCGCTTCTAATCAGAAAATAAAGACAGACGACTGTCGCGACGCGGTTCACACGGAGGAATAATACACTAACCAGATATTTAACGTGAATATGAATCAAATAAAAACGCGAGCACACAATAAATTTAATCCACTCAAGGGAAAACGCACTGAAAAGTAAAAATAGGTAGCTTCTAGAGAGAAGCCGGTTACACTTACAACTGATAAATTACTGCTACGCCACTGGAGAGGTGTGCTCTGGACGACGTCCGCTGGGCGACTGACTTATCTTCTAAGATAAGACGTAAAGTGAGTATTGCCTCCCGGGTTCCTACGTTCCTCCTGAATCCAAACTGATCTTCTACCAGCTTTTCCATTCTCCTGTAGATAATCCGTGTTAAAATTTTGCAACCATGACTTATCAAACTGATGGTTCTGTAATTTTCGCACCTGTCAGCGACATTTCTTTGGAATGGGGATTATTACATTTTTCTTAAAGTCTGAGGGTATTTCGCCTGTCTCATACATCCTACACACCAGTTCAAGTAGTCTTGTCATGGCTGGCTTTCCCAGAGACTTTAATAGCTCTGCGGGTATGTCATCTACTCCTGGGGCCTTGTTCCGACGTAGGTCTTTCAAGGCTCTGTCAAATTCATCTCTCAGTATAGTATCTCCTATTTCATCTTCATCTACTTCCTCTTCCCTTCCTACAACATCGTCTCTAAGTTCATTTCCTTTGTAGAGCTGATCTATGTACTCTTTCCACCTTTCAGCTTTCCCTTCTTTGCTGAGAACTAGTTTCCCATCCGAGTTCTTGATATTCGTAGAGGTGCCCTTCCTGTCCCCAAACGTCTCCTTTATTTCCCTGTAGGCGGTATCTACTTTTCCCCTTCTTATACATTCTTCTACAGATTTGCATTTGGCTTCTAGCCACTCCTGCTTAGCCAATTTGCACTTTCTGTCAATCTCATTGTTTAGTCGTCTGTACTCCATTTTGCCTGCTTCATTTACTGCATTTTTATATTTTCTCCTTTCATCTATTAAATTTAGTATTTCCTGTGATATCCAAGGATTTTTTGGTGGTCTTGCCTTCCTACCTATTTTGTCCTCTGCTGCCTTCACTATTTCGTCTCTCAATGCTACCCATTCCTCTTCTACTGTTTTGTTTCCCCCTGTTTCTGTCAATTGTTGCCTAAATCTCCCTCTGAAATTCTCCAGAACTTCACGTTCCTTCAATTTATCTAAGTCCCATCTCCTTATTTTCCTACCTTTCTGCAGTTTTTTTCAGTTTCAGCCTACAGTTCATGACTAACAAGTTATGGTCAGAGTCTATATCTGCCCCTGGGTATGTCTTGCAGTTTAGGACCTGGTTCCGGAATCTATGTCTTACCATTATAAAATCTATCTGATACCTTCCACGTATACAACATTCTTTTGTGATTCTTAAACCACGTGTTTGTTACGATTAAATCATGTTCCGTGCAAAATTCTACCAGGCGACTTCCTCTTTCATTCCTCCTGCCCACTCCATATTAACCTACTATTTTTCCTTCTCTTCCTTTTCCTACTACCGAATTCCAGTCTCCCATCACAATTAAGTTTTCCTCTCCCTTAACTGTCTGAATAATTTCCTCTAGCTCCTCAAATATTTCTTCGATCTCCTCATCATCGGCAGAGCTAGTTGGCATATAAACCTGTACTACTGTTGTCAGTGTTGGCTTCGTATCTATCTTGACAATGATAACGCGATCACTGTGCTGCTCATAGTAGTTTACCCGCATTCCTATTTTCTTATTCATTATCAGTCCTACTCCTGTGATACCCCCAACTGATTTTGTATTTATAATCCTGTACTCACCTGACCAGAAATCCTGTTCATCCTGTCACCGAACTTCACTAATCCCCACTAAATCTAACTTCAACCTATCCATTTCCCTTTTTAAATTTTCTAATTTTCCTACCCGATTAAGGGATCTAACATTCCACGCTCCGATCCGTAGAATGCCAGTATTGTCTTTCCTGATGACAACATCCTCCTGAGTAGTCTCCGCCCGGAGATCCGAATGGGGACTATTTTACCTCCGGAATATTTTACCCGAGAGGATGCCATCATCATATGTTCATACAGTAGAGCTGCATGTCCTCGGGAAAAGTAACGGCTGTAGATTCCCCTTGCTTTCAGCCGTTCGCAGTAGCTGTGTGGCAAAGCCACATTAGCTGATGTTACAAGGCCAGCTCAGTCAATCATCCAGACTGTTGCCCCTGTAACTACTGAAAAGGCTGCTGCCCCTCTTCAAGAACCACACGTTTGTCTGGCCTCTCCGCTCTGGTTGCACCTACGGTACGGCTATCTGCATTGTTGAGGCATGCAAGCCACCCCACCTCGGCAATGTCTGTGGTTCATGGGGGTGGATACATTAGTAACTGTTCAAATATTTAAGTCTCTGCGTCTGTCGTTCGGACGTGATAAGCGTACACCGAACGGACATTCAAATTAATTATATAGCTATACGATCGCCATAAAACCGTGCCTAAAGCCTTCCCCGGGTAGACATCAGGAACTGTACAAATGTGGTTCAGACGTGATAAACGTACACCGAACAGACATTCACATTTATAGATATAGAATATAATAACAGGAATAACATGTTGATCAGAAATCAGAAATGAGTGTTGCTCGTTGAATGGAAGCAACGTGGTAAGTGGGTTGATCTGCTCAGTATGACTGGTGTTCGTTAATCATCTCATTGAGCTTTGACTGGTTACGTTACTACGTGACATACTATATTTTATCCCTGCTACCTTCAAAATGTAAAAAAGTGTATTCCAGTCAACATTGCCAAAACTTTTCTCCACTTCCACAAATGCTAAAAACGTAGGTTTCCCTTTCCTTAATCCATCTTCAAAGCCGAGTCTTCATGTGAGTATTGCTTAGCGTGTTCCTACATTTCTCCTAAATCGAAACTGATCTCCCCCAAGGTCGTATTTCATAAGTTTTGTTTCCATTCCCCTGTAAAAAATTCGTTTCATTATTTTGCAACCATGACTTATTATACTTATAGTATTGTAATTTTCCCATTTGTCTGCATTTGATTTCTTAGGTATTGGAATCAATATATTCTTCTTGAAGTCTGAGTGTATTTTCCCTGTCTCATACATCTTGCACACTAGGTGGAACAATTTCTTCGTGACTGACTCTCCTACAGATGATGGCAGTTCAGACAGAAGAGCATCCACTGCAAGGGCCTTGTTTCTACTGAAATCTTTTATGCTTTGTCAAATTCTTCTCACAGTATCGTATCTCCTAACTCATCTCCCTCTACTTTGTCTTGCATTTTCTAGAATACTGTCATCAAGTTTATTCACCTTGTACAGGTCCTCCATATATTCCTTCCATCTATCAGCTTTCCCTTCTTTGCTTAGTACTGGTTTTCCATCTGAGTTCTTGATATTCATATCACTGCATTTCTTTTTTCCAAATGTCTCTTATTTTCCTGTAGACGGTATCACTTTTTCACTTGTTATACATTCTTCTATGATCTTGCATTTCTCCACAAGCCACTCTTCGTTTACCAGTCTGCACTTCCTGTCAATGCTTTGACCTTCTGCCTATATGATCCTCTGCGGTCTTCACTACTCTTCACTACGACTCCACCCAGCAACAATAAACCAACGTCATATTCTGGTCCGCGTTGTCCCATGCGACTATTAACTTACACACTTTTCAACTTCTGTCATACTTGCGGAGTTATAATTGGAGGGTATAATTAATGAGTCACCCTGTATATTTGTTGCCTACAGCAGCGCCGTCTCTTGAGTGTTTAAAAATCTCTATGTTTTCATACACAGTCCCATACCATCTTCTTTTGCTCTTCAGTGAATAAACTGGGCCGCTGTTATCACGACACTTCCAAGTCTGTCAAGAAACGCAGTATGGTTGTTAAAAAGAGAGTGAGACCCTGCGTATTCTGAACCTTTTAGTTCAAGAACTATAGTGCCTCGAGTTCCTCTGCTGTTTATCAGTCATAATGACTATTTTTAAGTGACATGTTTTAGTGGCCCGGGTACTACTATCGTTGCCCGTTTACTTTTTAGTATAATAAACAAAAGATGGGATTGTTCATTATCATAAGAAAAGTGTAAAATAAATCTGCATAGAAAATTGTTAAACAACGAAATACGTTTGTTCTTAAGGAACCTGTATTGCAGTAGCAAAATGCAGCACTTAAATTGTATAATGGCGACTGTGGAGAAAGAAAAGGCACAGAGATAAAGAATGCATATAATATGGAGGGAAATGTCGTGAACTGACATGAGTAGAAGCAACTTACGAAAGGGCTTGTAGGAAAGGAACGTTGGTGGGTTGTACTACGTATGAATGCTTGTGGAGAACAGGTGTGAAGAGTGGGTGTGGAGGGACCAGACACATGTGCGGTTTATCGTTACGAGCGGCGCGGGTCTTCGGTTACGCCGCCCATTACATTAAAGCTGATAGCAGGCATTCAGAGACCCGCTGCCGCATGTGAAACTGACTCCTTCCGACACTACGGCAGTGGTAAGAAAATGCTTCTGGCACAGCTTCTGGAAACAGAATATATATTTTTCCAAAACTATAATAATAAATTGTGGATGCCAGTTGAAAAATGACTGTGGAATGACTATTTGAACGAAGTACGATAGGTTATGGGGAGTAAACCAGAATATAAGCATATGTACATCTACATAGATACTCTGCAAATCACATTTAAGTGCCTGGCAGAGAGTTCATTAACCACTTTCATAACTTTTCTCTGCCGTTCCGTTCTCTAATAGCGCGCGGGAAGAAATAACACCTAAACCGTTCCGTTTTCGACCTCTCTTATTTTATCGCGATGGTCATGTCTCCCTATGTAGATGGGTGCTAGCAAAATATTTTCACATTCAGAAGTAAAAGTCGGTGATCGAAATTTCGCAAACAGATCACGCCGCATTAAATAAAGTCTTTCTTTTAATTATTTCCACCCCAATTCGTGCAACATTTCCGTGACGCTTTCCCCCGGTAACGTGATAAAACAGAACGAGCTGCCCTTCTCTGAAGCTTCTCAATGTCTTCCGTCAGTCGCACCTGGTGAGGGTCCCACAATGGGCAACATACTCCAGGAGAGGACGCACAAGTGTGATGTAGCCAGTCTCTTTGGTGGAGCTGGTACATCTTCGAAGCGTTCTGCCAATGAAACGTAACCTTTGGTTCGCCTTCCCCACAGTATTTTCTATGTTTTCTGTCCATTCTAAGTTGTTCGTAATTGTAGCTCCTAGGTATTCGGTAGAATTTACGACCTTAAGGTTCGACTGATTTATCGCGTAATTGAAGTTCAGCGGATTTATTTTAGTGGTTATGTGTATTACTTCACACTTTTCTTTATTTAGTGTCAAATGCCAATTTTCTCACCAAATTTCATCTAATTCTCTTTGCAGCTGCTTTTGATCCTCTGTTGACTTCACTAACCGATAAACGACAGCATCATCCGCGAACAGTCAAAGGGAGCTATTCAGATTTCCTCCCAAATCGTTTACAAACACAAGGAAGAGTAGGGGACCTTCCCTGGGGAACGCCAGATATCACTTCTCTTTTACTCGATGACTTACAGTAAATTACAACGAACAGTGTCCTTTCTGATAGGAAATCGCGAATTGCGGAGATATTCCACAAGCACGCAATTTCATTAAAGGCCGCTTGTGGGGTACAGTGTCAAAACCCTTCCGGAAATCCAAAAATATGGAATCGATTTGATATCGATCCCTTGTCGATGGAACTTATCACTTTATGTGAATAAAGGGCAAGCTGTGTTTCGCAATATATATGTTTAAATAAAATAAAATAAATAATGATTATAATTATGATCGGGAACTAGAGTGAGTGTGTGTGTGGATAGACTGCTGTTTGTGTTCTGATACAACAGTGCCTTTCTATACTGGTATAGCGCGTTGAATATAAAAACTGATCGGTGAGTGTGTAATTCAAGTAAGAGCAAATATTACAATTAATCAGCCTGGCATCGACTGACAGCAATGTGTGTGGCCCTGTTAGTACACGTAACTATCCAGGAGTCTCGTTAAATAATGAATGACCAATCAAAGTTGTAGCTCAAGGTAAGATTCGTTAGACAAATAGTTCACTAATTAAACAAAATGCAGACCAATTCTTAACACGAATGTATTGCAAAAAAATAATGTGATGATGGGGGGGGGGGGGGGGGGCACAATTTATAACAGCGAGTGATATGAGCTGAATAACATATAAGGGTTATGGTAAAGTGAAAACGCTGAAGTTGACGATTATGTATACGTTAATTAAAGATCAAATTTTAGATTACTAATATAACACAGACTGTGCATGGCTTCTATTGCGACCTTAGTAATGATTATTATTTGTAACGACACGTGCTGTGGATAAGATTTACCTCAATAAACAAGAGGTCGTGTTGTCAAACTACTTCATTAAGTAAGATGCAAACTAAGTAGTACCGAATTTAAATGTGTGCATGCGTAGAATGACAGACAATCTATAACAGTAACTGATAGCAACAACAAAAAACTTGTACAATGTAGCATAGTGGACTAAGGCGGAAGTCGGCAATTGTGTAATTGACTAATTATTTAAGGTAAAGATCAAACTTTACTAAATACAAAGACAATATGAATTCTGTTAGGATCTTAGCAGTAATTAATGTGCTGTAAGCAAGTGATATAATTAATATTTGTGTGAGAAAAGCGCTTCACACGATAGATAAGAACTGCTGGTAGCTACTTGATAAACTAGTTGGTTACGACTCTTACGACTGAATGAGAATGACATAACACGTGAACAATATGCAAGTGGCGTAATGAATTTTGAACATTTTGTACTTTCCACGATTGGCAAGAAATGTTGGTAGCTACCTGATAAAATAGTTGATTACGATTTCTGTATTGAAATTAGAAGAGTATAACAAACTGGGGTCCGAAGTACGTGCAAAATGTTTAACAGAGACAGAACAATCTGCTTCCCTTACACGCAATACGAATCATAAATTTAAGTTCACTTGTCTCTTTTACGTAGACAGCATCTTGACCACATACACTACATTAATGATGAAATATACTCAATAAAGTTGAAACTTGTTTCTGTCCTACAGTTAATGTTAAAGCTCACAGCTTCTTAATAATGCTGTGTTTAAACAGGAAAAAGCTTGAAAGTGAAATGAAACTATCATCTAACTTGACGTGAACAAAAATTATAAATTATTATTATTAATAATACTTTTCAAACACCATCACAATTACAATGAAAAAGAAAATACACAGCAAAATCGAGGTTACCAACAGTCCCTTTCTGTTAACTGCTCCGTACACTCACCAACCTCTCTGATTAGAGAATGGCAATTACAAAGCATAGCGTTGCCGCCTTTCACAGTATTTCGTCCACTGCCCATTCGAACAATGGTGTATAATTACGTTTCTGCCATTTATTTGGACGTCACATATTCATACCTCTTGTATCACTTCGTAATTTACACTCACGGAAGAGACCATCTATGTTTTTTTCTGTAGTGTGTGTCCCGTGACGATCTGTAACGTATTCAGGATTCAGGTGAATGGTTATCTGCCACAAAATGCACAATACCCTAAAAACTTTCTGTGAGCAATATGTAGGCTCTGCAGAATGATATCTTTGTATACCCAAGCACCTCTCTAACCGATTTCAGCTTTAACCTCCCACTTTCCTTCTTGTTAAACATGGCTCCGCGTTCGATGAACACCGTTCTGGTGAACTTTCACCACGCAGCCAAAAACTGTGACTCTTAGCAGTCGAGTACAATGGCTATAAAGTCTTCGCATCCTGTTAGTGAATTTCAAATAGTGAACTGATATTTAATCACTGGGAAGAATATGACCAGATGACGGTATTGAAACCACTGGGCGATTATATTCGTAGCCTCGTGGATGACAGGAGTTGGCCTGGAATCATCGTCTAGCAGAAAAACTTTGTTAATATATGTTCATGCGTTGCTGCGGAACTAATCTACAATTAGAAAAGTTGTTCCAATTGTGGGTAGCAGATGCAAATTTGGCGCCTTACACATTATGGCGGCATGAAATTCGTGCTGTCATTTGACAATCAAGAACATGGGTGAACAGCTTGGCTAAGGAAAATACACCATTCGTTAATACTGAAACAGTTTTCTGTGAATAGCTAAAATTACAGTGCGGCACTGAAATAGATGTGAGGCGATAAAGAAGATAATAAATTCTAAAACACGGAAGAGCTTGGTGTGCCACCTGGATGAGGAAAGCGTCCTATTCCGGCTGACGTTTCGGTGGACTGCTTATTCAGACACACTTGTCTGACTATCTCCGCAATAGTTCTGCCCCTATCCTTTTTACCAGTCTGTCCACCCTCCAATGTCCGACATCTGCAGTGGTTAGTGAATAACGACTTACGTTACACGGTCTAGCTGATTGGCAGTACCAACTAGGATTGGGGGGGTTTGTTAATTTTTGAAATTCTGGAAATTTATTTTTTGGTTTGGTTGGTTGGTTGGTTGGTTTGATGTTTTAGGGGGGACAAAACTGCGGAGGTCATCAGTCCCCCTATTTTTTTTTTTTTTTTTTTTTTTTTTTGGTTTAATTAAGTCTTCCAGCACATATATTTTATTTTCAATTTTGAGTTACACTTAACACTAAACTCTAAGTTTCAGTTTTGAAGCGATATTTAGTAAATTTCATAATTTCAGAACCGTATTTACGCTTTATTCTCTTTATACAATGTGCATTATGAGTAGAAGTCGATAATAAAATGTCAGTCCCAATTTAGTAAGACAGTTTATTGAAAGTGTTGATAGTGGTACCAGTTTGTTGACAGTATTTCCAGGTCCTAAACACTACTTCCACGTGAGTGCATCGGTAATAGGTTTTGCGATGAATATGGTACAATTACTGTATTTTTTAGAATTTCGTAGAGTGGTCACAAACTACACCCCATTTCCCATCCCTCCCACTCCCTCCGTTAACTCACGCTACTCTCTAATCCCTCAAGGTCCTGCACATAGTACGTAAGAACAAATAACTCACCTTCTTAGAGGAATCTGAAATAACAAAATTTTTAAAGCGTTCAAACATCATAAGTTTAAATTATGAGCTCATCACAAGAAACCAGTTATTTAAAGACACTATGGTAGCAGCCTTAACATTTGATCTATCTTATGAAATTGGCTGTTTTCCGTCATCTCCAACCACCAAGGCCTTCGAACCCTGTTTTAATTTATTATTTTGTTGTCTTTCAATTTCCTAGCAGCCTCATCCCTACCCCCTTTCCACCACCATTTTCATTTCTCTCAGGTTGCTGTTTTCTTCGCACGTCAAACCCCCTCCGTTCTCTCTCCATTTCCATTCTCTCACTACTTCCATTCTACAGTACGCCAACACTGGATTCTATACGCTTATATTAATCTTTTCTGTTTTATAAATAGTGAAACTATGGCCACTACTGCTGCACATACTTTTTGATTATATACAGGGTGAATCACCTAACACTTGCACCGCAAATAATGCGGAAACGGAAAGTGCGATCGATGTGAGGTTTTCACAGAATGGGTTGGTAGTCAGTGGCTCGTATTTTTATCCAACAAACAGACTGTAATATTACTTAGAAACTTAATTTTTATACAAATATGCAGTTTTTAAAATAGAGCAATGGTTGTTTCTATCATGCACTGAAATTTTTGACGTTAGCTGTGTACAAAGAAATTTGAATGACACTTTTATCACGTTTAGTTTGGCAGCTACAATCGTTCAAAGTTTAGGGGGCTGAGGCTGCGACAGCGTAGCTCACTAGCCGAGTGGCTATCCCGGGGTATGGCCCACTGTCTCGTGACCATCAGCCAGTGAGCTACGCTGTCGTAACCTCCGCCCCCAAAACTTTTAATGGTTGTAGCTGCCAAATTAAACGTGAAAAAAACGTCATACAAAATTCTTTGTACACAGCTGGTGTCTAAAATTCCAGTTCATGATAGAAACAACCATTATCACACTTGAAAAATTGTATGTTTACAAAAAAATAAAAAAATACACTTTATAGGTATTTTTACAATATATTTATTGGCTAACAATACGAGTCCTTGACTGCCAATCCATTCTGTGAAAACCGCACATCAGTCGCACTTTCGCAAAAGTTAGGTGATTGTCCCTGTATATCATATTGTAAATTCATTGCTTTTATTTTAAATTATTGTATATAATATCTGATGTTATTCGATAGTTCTTACTACCAGTGCCATCCCTTGGCTCATTTTGAAGTTATGCTTGTTAAGGTGGACATGTACGCAGATTGCTTTGTGGTGTAAGTGTGAGTGCTGTTAAATTTTACTTTAAAATATACCCTCTTTTGTTAAGAGCCATGTATCCACCCTGTTTTAATTTAATTATGTCCCATCCTACCTTAATAATTATATATATATATATATATATATATATACACATGTGGCGTCTGTTCCGAAAGAACAGACGTCACTTATGATCCTGCAGTTGTTATTATTTAATATTCATAGAATATATGACATCAACTGACATTGGGCAAACCTGAAAATGTGTACCCAGGCGGGATTCGAACCCGGGTCTCCTGCTTTCTAGGCAGTTGCGCTGACCCCTACACCACTGGGGACACAGTGATCACCGCACCTACAAGACTACCTAAGCACGCCTCCCGTCAGATACAAATTCCCAGCTTCGCCCTGCCCACAGTACTCAAACTCGTAGTTATGAACCTAATTCCCGTAAGAGTAAGGGCTTCAAACTTGCCCACCCCTCCCAACTAACGATAGGATCATTGCCCGTCACCGGCGTCTGTTCCGAAAGAACAGACGTCACTTATGATCCTGCAGTTGTTATTATTTAATATTCATAGAATATATGACATCAACTGCGATTGGGCAAAGCTGAAAATGTGTACCCAGCCGGGATTCGAACCCGGGTCTCCTGCTTTCTAGGCAGTTGCGCTGACCGCTACACCACTGGGGAATTAGTTTCATAACTACGAGTTTGAGTACTGTGGGCAGGGCGAAGCTGGGAATTTGTATCTGACGGGAGGCGTGCTTACATAGTCCTTGCAGGTGATCACTGTGTCCCCAGTGGTGTAGGGGTCAGCTCAACTGCCTAGAAAGCAGGAGACCTGGGTTCGAATCCCAGCTGGGTACACATTTTCAGCTTTGCCCAATCGCAGTTGATGTCATATATTCTATGAATATTAATTAATAATTAATTTACTTTGAGATTTTCAGCTCCACCATATTGCGTCGTAATATGTTGTTCAGACGCCCCCACTTTCGCTTCGTGTATTGCCTTGATTAAATACCTATTAGTTCGCCTCGGTTGCACAGTGGTAGAGTGCCGGAATACAAATCCAAAGGTCGCGGGTTCGATCCCCACCAGGTCCTAGCACTTATATCTGTCACTTTTCCACTTCTTTCACCTCTGGCAGTATTGCTCCTATGAAAAATACCGAGTACCACCGTGGTTCGGAACCCACGTTAAACTGTAGATCCCCCTATAACTGGTTGGATAAGTCAGTTCAAAGGTCGGAGGAAGGCAACGGCATACCACTTCCAAACAGGACTATGCCTAGTAAAGCACTGTGGTGTTCAAACTAATCTTAGGATTGTTGACTGCTTTACCAGTTACGTTAAATCATTACCTTTCGGCCTTTTAGAACCTGCATTCGTATAAACAGTTTCGTGAAGTCCTATTGATGCCTTTTCTGTTTGTTGTTTGCGTAATCAAACTTTAGTACACGGTCCGACAACAATGACTCACGAGGCCAACAGTCTGAACATTATTTTACTACAGAAAGTATCATAAAGCTCATCTGAACCATTCAACGGCTTCACAGTTTCAGCTGCTGTGATCAACATTTTCAGAAAGAAGCTACAATTGGTACTTTCCGTAAGTTTTCTCTGTAACGTTATTTTTCTGTGTTGCCTCAACCCCAATCTGTATTCCGCCATTTCATCTATCCAATCATTTTATGTATTAATTTCATCCACCCTTGTCAAAAGTATTTAATCCGATTTCTTATCCGATTTTTCTATGATAGAAATTTCTAACAAAAATCCTTAAACTATTAATCGCGGAGTTTAACATTAATGCGTACAGGCAGCAACACAAAAGTAATCTTACAGAACGTTTACGAAAGAGGATTCAAATACTGCTAATTTACACTGAGTGACTTTCCTGAGCTCTACATGACCTCAGCGGTACCGATTGAATGAAAAAAAAAAATTGCAGTGACGTGTTTTACGGCTCACTTTAAATTTTTAATTTTATAAGTTCTTGCAAACATTTTGGACCAGAATAATAATCTAAATAATAAAAAATTAATTAATAAGACTGTCTGAAACACTTTTACGAAAAAATAGGTAGTGACAGGTTCCGAACCATCTACTTTTGGCATCATAGTCTCACGCCTTGCCCACTACGCTATCAATCAGAAGCTGAGTCCTATAATCTCATACTATGACGGCCGTTGTTAACTGATGTTAATTTGGCATTTGTAGACACTAGATTATCATTTATCGTACGAAGAACGATGTGTTTTTGTTAATTCTTCAGTGCGCCATTGCTTTGAAATGACAAGGTGTTACTTACAATAAGAAAATGATCAAATACGCACAAGATGTCGTATGCCACAGAGAGTTCTGCGCGAGGAATGTCACGTGACATCTCCTAACGGCTGGTTATCGTTAATTCAATGGAGGGTGTCAAATCTCCGTTATTTTTGCAAATATGTCTCCAACGATAAGAGATTGGAAAAAAAAATAAGTGAGCTATGTTGTAGAGAATTTTCTCCTCTACCAATTAGGTTATTCAATTATCGTGTCAGATGAACGGTTCATTTGCAATTACAATTATATTACAAACGGGTTTTTTAGGCATTATACCGTATTTTTGTCCGAAAAATTTGAAAAAGGGAGGGTGTGGTCTCTGGCGGCGTACAATCATGTCTGTAAAATTTGGTGCTGATCGGTTGAACGGTTCGTCTTAAAAACAGGGAACACGTTACGGAACACAGACAGACGGACGGACAGACAGACAGACAGACATCCCAAAACCGCTGTTATTTTTGCAAATATCTTTGAAACGCTACGAGATATGAAAAAACATAAGAGAGCAAAGTTGTAGAGAATTTTTCTCCTCTACAAATTCGATTATTCAAATTTCGTGTCAGATAAATAGTTAAGCCGTTATTTTCATTTAAATTTCGAGCTGTCAAAAGACGATCGCAAAGGTCCACTTTTAGTGTTACTACCGTAAGCTAATGTGGGCCAAAATGTGATTCTACGATACGAAAGGGGTTTAATATTAAGAGTGTCGTGTGATGAATATGTTTATTGTAAAAAAAAAAAATATGTTCAAATGTTTGTTAAGCTTATGGGACTTAACTACGGGGTCATCAGTCCCTAAACGTACAAACTACTTATCAACTACCTTATACTAAAGACGGCACAAATATCCATGCTCACCGGCCGCGGTGACCGAGGGGACTGAGGCGCTACAGTCACGGTCTGCACGGCCACTACGGCCGGGGGTTCGAATCCCCCCTCGGGCATGAATATTTGTGCCATCCTTAGTTGTAGGTAGTTCATAAGTAGTTTGTAAGTTTAGGGACTGATGGCCCCGTAGTTAAGTCCCTTAAGCTTAACAAACAATTGAACATTTTTATCCATGCCCGATGGGGGATTCGAACCCGCGACCGTAGTGGCCGTGCAGACCATGACTGGAGCGCCTCAGTCTCCTCGGCCACCGCGGCCAGCATGTTTATTGTCATGAAATCAAAGAGTGTTATTGGTCAGTAACGTCGGCAACCATCAGCTGCTTTATAATTTATCACCTACGTTCAGTACTGCCAAATCTTCCAGGGAGAGGCGCCTTATTATTGGATGCAGTTAGTACGGTAACTGCAACGGAGTGAGTTGAATAATATTGAGGCCGGAGCAATTTGTCTTGTGGGAGCGGCAGAAAGCCGGTTGACAGATGAAGCTCTCCGCCCACCTGGCGGTTATTGGGCTGCGGGGGTCACGCGACGGCGGCACGCGATCACAGCAGGCCTGTGATGCCGTGCAGTGTGGGCTGGGCTACTGCCTGTGCCAGACGGACCGACACAGAAGCACACAACGCGCGGCACACGGCGCAGCCGCTTCCGGGAGGCTGACGCCATCACACCACGCGGCGTTCCGGCTTGTGGCTGTGCCTCTGACGTGTCAGTCTAAAGGCTAGTCTACACGAAGACACTACGTTGCAAAACTCGTTGCACAAAATGAATTGCGCGCAACTAGTTTCGTGTATGTCTGTAGACACGGCGCCAATACTATACACTTCAGTTTCGTTGCTTTGTGAGTGCCGTACTCGACGTAGAATGAAAGTTCTGATAGCTGTACGAGTTGTGGCGAATCTATTGCTTGTCTGTGTGAAGTCGCTGCATAAGACTAAACATAAAAAAAAGTAAGAAACGTGTTTGGCTTCGTGACTGGATTTAAAAAAAGACGTCAGCTCTGTTGGTCTGCGACCTTCCTGAAGGAAATTGTGATTGAAGACCCTAGAAGTTATTTTAATCAACTTAGAATGTCACCAGAGCAGTTCAAGTTCCTTTTAAACAGAGTTAGTAATGCAATAAAGAATCAAGTTACCGTTATGCGTGAAGCTTAGTTACCAGAACTGAAATTACAAATTGCATTACATTTCTTGTCAAGTAGATATTCCTCTCTGAGTACTTGTACCGTGTTCCGAAACGCACAATTGCCATACTTCGTTTGTATAGGTATTTCAAATTGGATGTATTTTAGTCTGAAATTCACTAATCGTCAACCCATTCATATTTAATTTCACAAATAATTGTCAGAAGAGCACTAAAACGGCGTTAAAATCGCACAAACACCTACTCAACGCATATATCTTCAAAAACCGAATCATTTCTCCCGATCCCCTCTTTATGTTGTATTTTGTTCTGTATTGGTCAAGACCTAACCTAAAAACACGCGCAATCAGTTTCGCCAAACTTGGAACGTGCCGAAACTATTTAGTTTCGTCAACGAGTTGCGCGAAGGTCTGCTGCGCATGCGCATTGGCCAGTAGCTCAGTTTCATGAAACGTAGTGTCGTAGTGTAAACTAGCCTTACGGCAGAGCCGCTCAAGGTGCATGCACCGGCGCATCGCACAGTGCAGAGTGCAGAAGACGGCTGCGCTGTGTTGACGACGGTGAAAACCCCCCAATCCTCGGATTTGCGCCGCTTCTCTCTTTCCTTACGCTGTCTGTCTCAACCTTTTCAAAACTTTTACCCTGTTTTCTTCTTCATTGCCAAATACTTATGTACACTAGGCGGACAGCTTATGTTGGTTGAACACGATTACCGGTATAAAATAGATTTAAATAATATTAATAACTGTAATGATAACAATTTTAAATTTGGTTGCAACACTAATTTATCTCTTCTATCTTCTCTTTTTTTTTTTTAAGTTTCAACTATGCTACTAAGATCTGGAACAAGAGATCGGCTGACAGCATTTTTGAAATTACTATTAGAAATACTTGCACGCAATCTAGTTTTCGTACAAGACAAAACAGAAAAAGAAACTTTTCACATACACATGTGGAGCCAAACATAGAAATAATCTTCGCTGCTTCTCTGAGTAACTGGGGAAATTCTTCCTTCGACAAATTCTGGTAGAACTGGAGCAAACCTGTTGTAAAACAAATCCTTTCGGTGAACATCGGTTTGAAAATCAATCAGTCCGAAATGTAAATCTCGTTTGTAGATACAGAATTCTCTTCTGCAAGAGTTTTCACCTTCCGCAATTCTTGCTCTCTGGCATTCTCTGTGATACCACTCTACTTTTCTGAATGCAATTTGCTGTAGTGTCTTTCAATAGACGATTTTCTGACACACGTAATTAGTGTACCGCAGATTAGACATTTGGCTTTATTGTCACAACGAACAAAAAAGTAAGAGAGTTCACATTCCGGTTTAAATTGACTTTCTGGAAAATTTACTTTTTTTTGAGCAGGTCTTGCGCTTGCGATTACTTAATCCAATGTTGACTAAGCCGTCTGCCAGCGCATTCGGCAGCGTACAGCGATGGCCTTACCCAGCAAGCCGAGTTGGGGCGAAGTATGCCGAGTTGAACCGATGCACCTCGCTTTGCACGCGTGCGGTTTTCCGTGTGTGTGCGGCCCTGGTCTAAGGGAAACAACCAACCGAGGGATCAACAAGTACACTAGCGGCAAAACACAAACATACCTTCACTACGCGATATCAATTGTAATACTACCGATGACAGTACTTCTAAAGCAGAATTCGTTCACTAAAGAAGACGAAGTGAACACTCCAGAATTCAATCCAAGAACAGCTGCCAGCATGCGAAACTTAGATGTTCCTGGAGTAGTAAAACAACTTAAGGCACTAAACAAAAACAAATCTTCCGGACCAGATTGTATACCAACTAGATTCCTCTGAGTATGCTGATACAATAGCTCCGTACTTAGCTAAAATTTAGAACCGATCACTCAGCGAAACATCCGTACCCAAAGATTGGAAATTTGTCCAAGTTACTCCAAGGCAATAGGAGTGATCCCCAAAATTACAAACCCACCTCATTGACGTCGATTTGCAGTAGGATTTTGGAACATATACGTTGTTCGAACATTATGAACTACCTCGAAGAGAACGACCTATTAACCAATAGTCAACAAGGAGACAGAAAGCCGAGGGGACTGAGGCGCTTCAGTCACGGTCTGCACGGCCACTACGGTCGGGGATTCGAATCCCCCCTCGGGCATGGATATTTGTGCCGTCCTAGTTCGTAAGTAGTTCATAAGTAGTTTGTAAGTTTAGGGACTGATGACCCCGTTAAGTCCCATAAGCTTTACAAACATTTGATCATTTGATTTTTTGGATTCAGAAAGTATCGCTCTTGCGAAACACAGCTTGCCCGTTATTCACATGAAGTGATAAGTGCCATCGACAAGGGATCTCAAATCTATTCCATATTTTTGGATTTCCGGAAGGCTTTTGACACTGTACCCCACAAGCGGCTACTAATGAAATTACTTGCTTATGGAATATCTCCCCAATTGTGCAATTGGATTCACTATTTCCTACCAGAAAGGACACATTTCGTTGTAATTGACGGTAAGTCATCGAGTAAAACAGAAGTGATATCTGGCGTTCCCCAGGAAAGCGTTATAGGTCCCCTACTCTTCCTTGTGTTTATAGACGATCTGGGAGACAATCTGAATAGCTCCCATAGACTGTTCGTGGATGATGCTGTCGTTCATCGGTTAGTGAAGTCAACAGAGGGTCAAAAGCAAATGCAAAGCGATTTGGACAAAATTTCTACATGGTGCGCAAATTGGCAATTGGTACTAAATAAAAAAAAGTGCGAAGTAATACACATGGCCACTAAAAGAAATCCACGGAACTTCAGTTACGCGATAAATCAGTCAAACCTAAATGTCACAAATTCTACCAAATACCTAGGAGTTACAATTACGAACAACTTAGAGAGAACACATATAAAATATTTTGGGGAAGGCGAACCAAAGGTTACGTTTCATTGGCCGAACGGTTCCAAGACGCACCAGCTCCACCAAAGAGACTGCCTACATCACACTTGTGCGTCCTCTCCTAGAGTACTGTTGCCCCTTGTGGGACCCTCACCAGGTGGGACTGACGGAAGATATTGAGAAGGTTCCGAGAAGGGTAGCTCGTTTGGTTTTATCTCGTTGCAGGGGGGAAAGCGTCACGGGCATGTTGCACGAATTGCGGTGGAAATCATTAAAAGAAAGGCGTTATTCATTGCGGCGTGATCTGTTTGCGAAGTTTCAATCACTGACTTTTACTTCTGAATGTGAAAATATTTTGCTAGCACCATCTACTTAGGGAGACATGACCATCCCAATAAAATAAGACAAATCAGATCGAAAACGGAACGATTTAGGTGTTTTTTCTTCCCGCGCGCTATTCCAATATGAGGTGGGGACATACGGCAGTTCATCTGTACATGTCAAGATTCTGCCCTCAAATTACTCACTGGCTTGGACCTGTGCCTGTATTGTGACCTGCAGCATTGTCGGAGTCGGCGCATCCTGCTCTTCAACAACGAGGACGCAATGTAAGAAAAGTTATGAAAGTGGTTAATGAACCCTCTGCCAGGCAGTTAAATCTGATTTGCAGAGTGTATATGTAGATGTAGATGTAGATCAACAATTCGACCGCTGCACTGTCAGTCGCGATGAAGGAACTATAACGTCTACATCTATACTACACGTTTCAAAAATTAACATTTTTTGAAAAATTAACCCTCGGGCGGCAGCGCCAGTTATTATCACTTCAGCAGCTGCGCGGTTCAGATTGGCTACCACTGTGTATTCCGTGTTAAAAAGCCTAGTATATAGTTATTAAGTGATCATAATGACAAAAACAGTTTAATGTACAGGAATAAATATCATATTTGTTAATATCTGAGTTATTATATCAGTTACCTTCGGTGTATAAATATAACAAATGTAACATTATTCCGAAAGTGCACAATAATCATGTATAATACACCCAGCAGTACTATCATTTCCTCTTCCCTGTAGTTCCTGTCTCTTGAGTCATTAGTGTCAGGTTTTTCTGTGTTATGTGGAACTTACCACATATAATTACCTCATCAATCATATTATCATCTATCATTAATGAGATAGCTTGCGTCTCTGACCTCAAGCCCCTTGCGTTCCCTTTTGAAGCAGGGAAGATTTTTATTATATTCTTTTTTAGTGTTTGGAGTACTGAGTGTATATCGTTTTACTCTACAGAGTGGTACCGTTTTCAATATCAGATTCATTGCGTCTGAAATGTTGTTCGAGATCGGAACAAGGATTTACATTTGAATAACAGTATCCTATTCATGATCTGATGAGAAATCTAGACAAAAATCACTAAGATCTTCATTACTTGTCGAATGAAGTTTATTTCCTTATCTGCATAAGACTTAAAATGGTTAAAAAAGGAGATTGACGGAAACTACAGCATGGCTAATCAGGAGAAACTAAAGGACAATTTATTTAGAATTTAACTTCTATTTACGAAATAAATTTAAATTTTTGAGCATTCTATGTAGGGTAAAAATAAACAAAAAAATTCTCTAGTAACTGCCACAAATCTATTTGCAATGAAAACTAGATGTAACACAAAACAATTCAAATCTACTAACATGAAAGGCAGCGCTGTTCAAATCTGCTACTAGTGATGCACTCCCTAAGAAAACGTTTTTTGGATAGACACTTCCGTGCACTAGGAGCTCAGAACCTTCACTGATATCATTGTTGAGGCTTAACCGAGAAAATACGGCGTCTGCATTATTGGGACAACAGTGAGCATTTAAAGGAAAGTGCTAGCAGATCGGCAACAGCGTTGCCGCTCGAGGGATAAACTGTGTCATCAGGATACTGGGTGTTACTGTTGCAACACTCCTACTCCCGTTAGTACTGGATAAGTGAGAGCCAATAATGCAAGCAAAAAAAGAAACACACAATAAAGGTAACGAAAAATTAAGCCTCCCGTACAGCCTGATTACACCAAAACACTATTCACAGCACTAACACAGTTGTAGTGTGCGCCTTCGTGAGGAATTAAAATAACCGTGTGTATACCTAAAGGATGTTCCCCTTCATTATCCAGTAAATAAACGCCATAAAGTCACAGGAACTGGATATCACTGTTTAAACTAAAAACTAACTTTACTACTATGCATTTTTTTATGGTCGCCAGCCCAAAAGGTCATAAAAGAAGCCGTTGTTAGTTACACTGATTGTAACAACAAACTGAGCAAGTACACTGCAGGTTTACTAAATAAATAGTAAAATCTTAATCTCAGTCCAAACATAAGCAGCTGTCACAACACTCACTAATGATCATGAAACTGAGCAACAAAGATATGATACATAACTGGCCTCTAACTATTAACAGACTATGCAACAAATGGAAGTCAGTTTACTTTAATCTGGAGGTAATCACAGTGACTAAGCTATTATTGAGGTAAATTGATTGATAAGCCTTAGTAATAACTTTACTTGCAGTGTCTCTGCTTTCTTAAAGATTGTTACACTAAAATAACTAAACTGATACAAAACCACTACTCACTAAATAATTCAGTTAAGTTCATGAATCATTAGACCTACACTGTCTTCCTTTGTAATTACAAAAATGACTGACTCAACACATCAGTGTACGTGGTCTATTGCCAAGATCTACTAACTTTTTCTTTAAACAGAGGAAATTTAATTGAGCACTGAATGTGTTCAATCTGCAAGTTTTGAAAATGATTCTACTGTCCTTAACGGTTTCCCTATCTATTTAAAGATATTTGCACAAAATATTTACTGAATGATAAATGCTGTACTTACATAAGTACTTATCTATTTTCATCAGTTTCTCAGTTTATTGCACTCAGAATGTTTAGTGCGGTTTTTTCTTCTTTTATTTTCTTCGTTTTTTTCTTTTTTAATCAAAGCTCTGAATCTTATTTTATTGTAGCTAATCTTCAAGCTACTATTCATGAAAATTATCTAACTACTCTGAATTTTGCAACCCTGTTTTTTAATTAATGATAAAGCATATTGCAATCGAAGTACGTTTCCATTTTCTTTGAATCCAAACTTCTAAGAACTAACTTGTAAGAACTAATTTACCGAAACGCATTAACACTTCACTTGTAAATGAAATGCACTTAAGATTTGCTTACGTAATCCACAGCGTTTAATTATTACGCAAAATTCCATCACTGAACAATAAAATTGCAATAACTTCTAACACTGTAAAATTTATTAAACCACACTATAAGAAATGCTGTCACTTTGACTAAGTGCTCAGGTTATTCCCGGAAACTTTACTGTTTAAGGAGGAGGAACCTAATCTGGGTTGTGATCTTGGAAAGTGACCAGGTTAACATCATGTAAAATTTTATTCTGGTTATTACTGAAAATTTCAGTAACAGTTACGAGGTTACAATATTCTTGGCGTCGCTATAACCAACCAGTTGCCATAAAATTACAACCTAATCTGGGTTGTGATCTTGGAAAGTGACCAGGTTAACATCATGTAAAATTTTATTCTGGTTATTACTGAAAATTTCAGTAACAGTTACGAGGTTACAATATTCTTGGCGTCGCTATAACCAACCAGTTGCCATAAAATTACAACCCATGGAGCGACTGTAACATACACTTCTTCCAAGGCATTTTTAAACTCTTCTTGGAGATGAAAATTGCCTTTTTAGTCGGTTATGGAAGCTCCAAGCCAACCTCAGCTCAATATGTCCTCTCACATTGGTTGACAAACTAGCACTCTCTCCTCCCTCCAGTCTTTGTACGACAACAACGAACCAGTTGGCGCATTTTCCCACCTTTCACATCTCACCATTGCTTTCGTTTTCTACTACTTATACACAGTTGTTACATACTGACATTTCTGGAATATTTCTCAATCCAGAACTTCATTACATTCCACAATTACAAAATTTAGTACAAAATATTAAAATTTTTCATGAAATTAAATACAAAATTCATACGAAAATGTGGATTGATATATCATTACAATACAAAGAAGTTCAGCATAGTCACATACCGATAGATCGAAGCCTGAAAAAAATTACAGAATTACGTTATTATTATTATTATTATTGGCAAGAAAGGTTTTGTATTATGGTGTTACACTGTTCATTTACACAGAATAGAGATATACAAAAACATGTCTGTTCTCTTCATTGCTCACGACAACGGAAATTATAGAGTTTTATTACAATAAACTATACATTCTGAATTTGTGTTTTAGATTGGAGCATACCCTAAAACCTGGTAACAAGGCCTATTGCACCGATGCTTGCCTGTATTCATCGTGGCATACTGTGCAGTAGATGATCAAGGGCTGTTGCTCCAGATTGTCCTACTCAGCAGCGATTCGGTGTAGGTCGCCTCGTAGTAAATATATTGCGGAATTTTTTTCAGTGCCGGCCGCGGTGGCCGAGGGGACTAAGGCGCTCCAGTCACGGTCTGCACGGCCACTTCGGTCGGGGGTTCGAATCCCCCCTCGGGCATGGATATTTGTGCCGTCCTAGTTCGTAAGTAGTTCATAAGTAGTTTGTAAGTTTAGGGACTGATGACCCCGTAGTTAAGTCCCATAGACTATACAATCATTTGAACATTTTTTTTTCAGTGAGCATATCTGGAGAACATCCTGGTCATTGAAATCTTGCGATGTCAAGGTGCGCATTCACAAAATGTTTAGTTTGACTGCGAGAATAATAATTATTATTATATATTGCTTATTTAGCCTGACCAGAATGCGGCCTTGAGGTCCTGAGCAAGAAAAAACACAATTTGTGATATAGCGTCAAGGAAACCGCAGCCATGCTCTCCGAGCTGATAGTCCATGCTGCTGTTCGTGCAAATGGTTGTTGTCTTGCAAGCGTCCCCATCTGTTGACTCAGGGATCGAGACGTGGCTGAACGATCCGTTACAGCCATGCGGCTAAGATGCCTGTCATCTCGACTGCTAGTGATACGAGGCCGTTGGGATCCAGCACGGCATTCCGAATTGCCCTCCTGAACCCCCCGAATCCATATTCCGCTAACAGTCATTGGATCAAGACCAACGCGAGCAGCAATGTCGTGATACGATAAGCCGCAATTGCGACAGGCGACAATCCGACCTTTATCAAAGTCGGAAACGTGATGGTACGCATTGCTCCTCCTTACAAGAGGCCTCACAACAACGTTGCAACCAGGCAACGCCGGACAAATCCTGTTTGTGTATGAGAAATCGGTTGAAAACTTTCCTCATGTCAGCACCTAGTAGGTGTCGCTACCGGCGCCAACCTCGTGTGAATGCTATGAAAAGCTTATCATTTGCATATCACACATCTACTTTCTGCCGGTTACATTTCGCGTCTATAGCACGTCATCTTCGTGGTGTAGCAATTTTAATGGCCAGGAGTGTATAAAAAAATTATAAAACTCTCTACCCATGTGGTCTCCTTCTTAGTACCATCTGCCACGTACCGTTGGGTGGATTGCGGATTATGTATGTAGATGTAGATGTAGTACCGTAAGAAACTCAACAATGCCCTATCAAATGGACCATACTGGCATTTAAATGTAGCGACATAGGTAAATCACCTAAAATTTAAATCAGCGTCTTGCAGAATGCAAATCTTGTGTACTAACCGGCGCGCCCCGTCGCTCGGTTGCCGAAGTTCGTCAAGGAAGGCAAGTTTCTCTTTACGTCCATCGGAGCGTGTCGGTTAGAGCTCGGTACTGCACGGCGACCTGAGCCTGGGGTCCCGGCATTGGCGACACACAGGGCGCGAGGTGCGCATTCCGCGGCTGCAGGTGTGGGGACGCGCAGCCTTGTCTCCGCGTAATCAGCGCGCGTTATTACCGCCCTACTGTGCGCTCTGGCGCCTGACAGGCGGTTCCGGGCGTTCTGTGCCGCAGCACCGAGTCTGTGTGTCACAGGCGCACGTGTCAGACGTGGTGGAGAGATGCACTCGGCGGACTACTGACTGAGGAAACGGTAAGGAAAGGGGAGAGATTGTAACATGTTACGGTGACGATGTTACCGAAATACTTTTACAAGGTACATTCGCAAAGTGTCACATCGATACTGAAATACGAACAATGTTAACACTCGAGTGGCAGCGCGGGTGCAAATATAACAGGTTTTTAAACATTATTACACATCTCTCAATATTGGAGATGCTGCATTGCCACTTTAGGTATTCCTCCATTAAGGGGAGACGGAAGGCAATTTTTATCACTATTCTGCCACTGCTATTTTACCCTTTGAATAGGTACACTTTTCAAAGGAACTATAAGTGATAAAACAACGAAATCTTTACTGCATAAATGTAACATATATGTCTCAATTTAAAAGTAAAATGAACATAATAACTCAAATGGTTATGAAAAAAAAAAATTTCTTTCATCAGTAAAATTTAAGCTTTTTAGTACATTAGTTATTATAAAACAGTTGATGATTGTTTTGTGGTTCTCAATTTACTTTCAATGATTTATTACCATCATCAGTACAAAAAGACCAAATTTCATCTTTCTAACCCATTAGTTGAAATGTTCAAATGTCTGTAAATCTATCGGACCAAACTGCGTGGTCATCAGGAGATGTTTGAAAGCTGTGAAATAGTGACTAGTCTGGGTTACAATAAATCCTTGTTTTCATACACCACTAAAAATTTGAAGAATCTTTATTTAATTATTTAGTGCTAATTTCTAATTTTCGCACCATGTAGAAATTTTGTCTAAATCATTTTGTAGTTTCTTTTCATCCTCTGTTGACTTCACTAGCCGATAAACGAGAGCATCATCCGCGAACTTTCTGAGCGAGGAATTCAGATTGTTTCCTAAATCGTTTATAAACACGAGGAAGAGTAGGGGACCTACAACGCTTACCTGGGGAAAGCCAGATATCACTTCAGTTTTAGTCGATGACTTACCGCCAATTACTACGAGCTGTATCGTTTCTGATAGGAAATCGTGAATCTAATCGCTCAATTGTGGCGATATTCCATAAGCACGCAATTTCATTAGAAGGAGCGTGTGAGGTACAGTGCCGAAAACATTCCTGAAATCCAGAAATATGGAATCAATTTGATATCCTTTGTCGATGGCACTAATCCCTTCATGTAAATAAACGGCAATCTGTGTTTCACAAAACCGATACTTTCTTAATCCGTGTTGTCTATTGGTAAATAGGTCGTTCTAGGTAGTTCATAATGTTGGAACGAAGTATAGATTCCAAAATCCTACTGCAAATCGACGTCAATGAGATGGGTCTGTAATTTTGGGGATCACTCCTATTGCCTTTCTTGAATATTTGAGTTACTTGGGCAACTTTCCAGTCTTTGGAAAGACTGTAAATAGTACATGAGTTGCAACCCAACAGCTGCCCACACTCGGAGCAGAGATACCAAGAGGCCGATACGCCTTAGTATTAACAGCGCTTGCACATCCACGCGGCCGCCCGCCTGCCGAGGGAAACCGCCACTTGTAAACAGCCCGCGTGACTGCAACAGCTCGCTGTCCTTCGTCCTGCACAGCCCGCTTTCGATCGACCTACACGACGCAACTGCCGTCAATATCACGTGTCTCTTCCAGCGTACAAAGATCACATACACCGTCTCCGAGCAAAGATAATCAACCGATCGCCGACCGTCGACCAGCGATATGGCTTCATCTGCTAGACGCAATGATCTCTGTATTACCTGTATGTTGAACTTCAGTTGTCTGAGCGTGTAAGCCATAGATCATCATATTTAGTTTCTTTCCAAATTCAAATATGTCTCCTGTAAAGTATTAAAAAACTAGAAGAAAATACGTTTCTATTACGCTTCCATGTTAGCCTGTTACATCGCGTGATGCCATAAATTTCATATCAAGAGGTAAGCAAGTAATTCTTTGTCACGTAATAAGTAATGGAAATTCCTATACCACATTTAAACATGGCGGACATTGCGAAAACATGTGGAAAACATCTGAATATGGAGGCATGTTTTAGTTATGTGGTCGGACATAAGAGTCATACATCCAGTTTTTATACATATCGATGGCTAGACGTTAGGGACAACGACGTGCAGCTCCCCTATAGAGCACAACGTAGACTTTCCCTTGAAAATATTTAGATTGAAAGTAGGTGTTCATTAGCCTTTCTGACTGCTTCAAGATGTTAACTGCGCAACAAAGTCCAATATTTATAATATTTAAACAAGAGAATATTTTAATACAAGATAAGTGACCGTATTTCTCACATTCGATGCTTTCAGTAACCCTCTGTAAGTTGTAGAGGTGTAGCTCTTCTTTACAGTGTTATTTGCCACTAAACGCACATTAGTAAATTTCATTGATGCCAAAATCTGTCTGCTCGTCAGAGCTTCCGCTGGTATGCGTGAATTCAGGATCAGAACCGACAAGCAGATACGCACACAGTTAGCAGAAATTTGTCACTAACTTTCTGTAATGAGAAAATTTAGTTCCAGGACTGACTCTACGGTTGGGAATCCGGCTTCAGCAAAATATGCACCGCAGTGTTTGCACAGCCTGCGCTCGCCAGTTCTGCCTCAGATTAGATTCCAAAGGGTCTGCCGTTCGCCAGGCGCAAAATGAAAGTTTCCGCGGCTCACTGCATATTGAGATTCAGGTAGCATTCATTCTCCTTACTTACCTGAAAGTTATAATGTGAAAAGAGACAACGATTTGAGATAACTTTTAAACGCGTGAGTGTCAGCGCATAAAAATGCAGCATATGCAAAATACACATGCAAAGAACGCGTCCAATCTAATTTGTAAATGGAATTTACTGAGACGAAATTCTCAATTTACAGGCACTCTCAACGTTTCTTTCCTTGTTTGTCGTAGATGCTTCAGGAGAATTAGTCTTGTTACAGTATTTAAATGTGGTTATTTATGTTCTGAAAGATAACTGGTGTCTTTCTATTTATTCATTAAATTAAGATTTTGCTACTAAGTAAAGTACAAAATATTGTATTTACTGTGGGCGCAGATCATTGTCGAAATGTTAGGAAAAGTGCACCTTTGACCTGCCCAGATATGAGATATTCATTGTAATGCCAAGTGTATGTTTCATCGTCAACGTTTGTCATGTTCATTAGAACTTCATCCACTGACAGTTATTATGTAAGGGTGTGACAATGTACACAATAATTCAGTGCGGCTTGTTTGTAATCGTAGCGATAGTGGTTATACGATAAATGTAAAACACATATACGCAATGGATGTAAGCTTTCTGAATTCCAGTGATAGATGTAGAAAAAAGTACTAAAATCCTTATCCAAATATTATGGTTTTAAGGTACACATATGTATTAAGTTGTGTCTTGCCGTAACACTCTAAAAATTAAAAAGGAAAAGTGAATAACTTCAATGTTTGAAACTTTCTGGCAGGTTAAAATTGTGTGCCGGAACCGGGATTAGAACCGGGGACCTCTGCCTTCGAGGACAAGCGCTCTACTTGTCTAAGTCATCCCGGTACGCCTCACTGTCCGTTCTGACAGTACCTCGTCCGTGAAAGGCAAGAGACCCAGGTTCGAGTCCCGGTTTCGGCACATAATCTTCCAGGAAGTTCCATATGAGCGTTGATTCCGCAGTAGAGTGAAAATTTCATTGTGGTAACTTCAAATAATTTCGAGATAATTTTAAGCATCACCTGTTTTCGTCATTTTATAAAATTATTCGTCAAGCGAAACATTGGGGATTCAGTGCTGGCCAGATGCTTCTTTATTCTCTGCAGACTTCTTCAGGAGTCTTCCCTTACCCTGGACTCTTCAGTGATGGCTTCCGCAGCCCGTTCAGCTTCAACTAGTCGCTGACGATCTAAGGCAGTGAGAGAAGCTATCGTATTGTATCCTGGTTGGATGTCTAATTTGTCCATTACTTTTCTCATGATAATTACACTAACACTGAAACAAGTAACATCATCCATCACAGGTATTATGGGTACTGTCCATCCAAAAGACACTGTTTGCGGTAATCGTTGCCACACGCATCTGTTGAAACTCTCTTTAGGATTTTGTGGAATGGTATGTAGACATGCAATTTTTTATCTGCTACGTCGCAGTGTATTGGCTTTATTGCTTCCACGAGTGTGGCAGCATGGAATGTTTATGGTGATATTCCTTGCCTGAAGCATCAACGTGGTCAGTGTACATACATTTTATCAAAGATCATTTAAGACTATCAAATTATTTTGTATATTATTTTTCGCCTGTTCTCAATTTGATGATTTCTTTATTGGTTTGAGTTATTTTTTTCTTGTTTAACTTATATATGTTCTTTTCCTTATGGTTTTTTTTATTGTACTAGATTGAGAGTTTAAAAATTAATAATTTCTGGTTGATCTTCTAATTCAAATTATTCATTGTTAGGTTCTTTACTATTTAAAAGTAAATAAACCATATTTTTTTGTAAACGGGAGAAATTTGCTTTTCAGGTCAAAGCAAAACTTTTTTTTTTTTTTTCGATTTTTCATGTTCACCTCTAGGCCCCCTTAACATTTACTGTAACTGACAATAGTTCAATTAAAACGGCGTGATAAGTAATTATAAGCAATTTAAGCACTGAAACATCCTGGCAGATTAAAATTGTGTGCCGGAACCAGGACTCGAACCTGGGACCTTTGCCTTTCGCAGGCAAGCGCTCTACCCACTTTTTTGTTTTTTATTTTATTTTTTTAATAATTTTTTGTTTGTTTGTTTGTTTGCTTCATGTATACTCTTTATTAGTATAAACAGTTCTGCATTTTATATAGAAAATAACGCCGTTCCATATCTGGCGTAAAAACAAAATAAATATGTCGTCGCATTATGACAAGGTGCGTTCCAAGGAAGGTCTAGCTGCGGATTATCAATGAACGTCTTCTCGATGTTCTTTCAGTACTTCTGTTGTTCTTGGGTCAACTACTACTTTCATCGATATTCCAGCTGCGAGGCGGGTTATGGAACGCTCTCCAAAGAAAATTGGAAAAATATTTGCGGTACTTGGCGTCCCTAACTATTGCACAGTGTCGCTCGTTTATATAGTTCCAAAAATCAAGCACAGTCTTCTCTCCATCGCCGAACAAATAGTGTACAGCGTGGCCAGATAGCCATTTAAACAGAATTCGTTTTCGGTCCCGGGTAATACGAGTCTTCTGGAAAGAGAAGCGATTTGGTAGTTATCATTTCGGGTGTTGTACGTGTGAAGAAAGCCAGCACCTGGCGCATTAAGTGCCAAACATCCTCCAAACATCCTTCGCCGATCCACATTCAAGGCTGTATCCATCACTCCGCAGGTGCTACACAAAGGTGAGTCCGACCTACTGAGCTATCCCGACACGACTCACGGTCCGTCCTCGCAACTTTACTTCCGTCAGTACCTCGCCACCTACTTTCCAAACTTCACAGAAATTATCCTGCGAAACTTGCATGACTAACACTCCTGGAAGAAAGGATGTGGTGGAGATATGGCTTACCCACAGCCTAAGGCTTGTTTCCAGAATGTTTAATTCTGGAATTTGAGCATTTTTCTCCGTATATATATGCGACTAACACTCCGTACCTGCTGTGTAGTACATCAACAACATTTTCATTTTTCTCACTAGTAGTGATATTAGTTTAATTGAGTCCACCTGGTCGTTATTCCGCTCGTTCAGATTCATTCAGTATTTCATCTGCGTTTTCACGCAATAACGTACCTCCATCGAAATGACAATTTTCTGTTTGCCGTATTTCTTTATGGCTCCATTCATGCAATGTGTCAATGCAGCGGAACGTGTTTGATATTTGCGTAACTATGTCACACCACTACTGCAGGTTCCAATGAATGCAGCTTTGTGTTATAAATTACATTCAATTACATTCCGATTGTATCAACTCCGATATTAATTAAAAATGCTTTTCATAGAGGTGATAACGTTAGAATTTCATATTGATATTTTCAATTTTTTAGATTTCTGTTGGTATCTTGTGCTACGCTAAAAAGTGATGATAATCATTAAAAAATGCTCAGTCTCTGTTGCAATATTTTATTCTCCAATAACGCGTTTCGCGCTGTTAGCGCATCGTTAGATGGGCAAAGATGGAATGCTCCGCCCAATCTGACGATGCGCTAACAGCGCGAAACGCGTTATTGGAGAATAAAATATTGCAACAGAGACTGAGCATTTTTTAATTATTCAACACTGTTGCTGCATCAGCCGCGACCACCACCATCATGGAATGGAATGAAATGATGATAATGATGTTTGGCCGTTAGACCGCAGCTGGGATCGTATTCGGCCTGCTTGGTGTAAGTCTCTTTAGGTGATGCCACTTGAGCGACTTGAGTGTCGATGATGATGATATGGTTGATTGTGGCCATGGTGGCTAAGTAACCGTGACTGTGTCAAATAATAAATATTTGTGATTACTGCTACTATTCACTTTATTTCTTTATGCTTAATCTAACATAAAGCTACGTGTTACGAGCATGTTCTGCTCATCATCAGGCGTTATTTACATACAGAAATCATTAGAATACTTCATATAATCTAAAGTAGTAGTTGGGTGGCAGGGGGGAGGGCACTGAATGGCCAGAAGCTCAAGTGCAGAGATGTCTTCTGCTGGTCTTGATGTCTCGTTGTCAGCACCTATGAGTGGTGCAGACTGTGTTGCATCAAATGTTAGCCGCGGTGGAGTAGCCGAGCGGTCTAAAGCGTCTCGCTGCCGAAAGCGCGGTTGCTCGCCGTGGAGATTCGAGTCCTCCCTGGGGTGTGTGTGTTGTCCTTAGGTTAGGTTAGTTTAAGTAGTTAGTTCAAATGTTCAAATGTTTGTACAGCTTATGGGACTTAACTACGGGGTCATCAGTCCCTAAACTTACAAACTACTTAAGAACTAGCTAATCCTAAGGACGGCACAAATATCCATGCCCGAGGGGGGATTCGAACCCCCGACCATAGTGGCCGTGCAGACCGTGGCTGGAGCGTCTCAGTCCCCTCGGCCATCGCGGCCTGCTAAGTAGTTTGTAAGCTACGGACTGATGATCCGATAGAATTACAAACATTTGAACATTTTTTGCATCAGATGTTATATGAAACGGGCGAGAGGTTCACTTGCATTACATGGCAGTTTTACACTTACATTTTCGTGTTCCCCAATATTGTTTGCGTCACTCTTACGTTGGTGAAGCTGCTGCTGCATGGCGTTTCACTTGTACACTGTTGGATTTTACTGTTTTTGTCGCAGCACACACAGACACACACGGGTCACAGACATGTAAACCCTGAATCTAAAACAAGATGGCTGGTTTGTTTTGGAAGAAGTATCGATTATCACATTTTCAGCGATAGTTAGATATTCAAATGTTCAAATGTTTGTAGAGCTTATGGGACTTAACGACTTATGATCTACCTAATACTAAGGACGGCACAAATATCCATGCCCGAGAGGGGATTCGAACCTTCGATCGTAGTGGCCGTGCAGTCGTGACTGACGCGCCTCAGTCCCCTCGGCCACCACGGCCGGCAGTTCGATATTGAGTGATTGGTGGCTTACTTCTTGGCACTCACAAATCTTAAATGTATTACATAATTAGCTTACTAGAACGAAACGACACACAGTCACCGATCCGTGAAGATCCCCTAGCCAAGAACCTGGCCCCCCAGCGCGGCAACACACCATTCTGTCCACTGCACTACGGAGGCGGACTTCCGTCGAGCTATAGAATAAGGCAATTTTAATATGTCATTGTTCCTTTAAATGCGATGAAAGATTTTTCAGACGTAGTAAATTATCGCTGCTTCTGTGTCATCTAGAAACTACAAAGAAGCGTTTCTAAATGAAAAAATCCGGCAAGAAAGTTCAAAGCCACAGTTCCGTGCTTTGAAGGTAAAGTGATATTAATGTTTGACCAAACCTTAAATCACGTAAATATCAAATTATAGATGACTAGCTTGAAACCCGGCGTTGCCCGGGTATTTATTTATCCTGTGCTCTTTGCACTTCATCCTCTCTGTCCCTGCACCTCTTTCCTGCCATTTCTCTCTTCATCTCCAGCTCCCCCCACTCTCGGTTCATTTCTTCCACTCCTCCACCTCCCACCTCCTCCCTTCGCGCGAAATGGCCACGTGGTCTAAGGCTGCCCATACTGTCAGTTAGTTTAAATAGTTTGTAAGTCTAGGACTGATGACCATATCAGTTTGGTCCAACATGTTTGAACATTTTGTTCACACCCGTACCTCCGCCCCCTCCCTAATCTAAGAAATCTACATTTTCGTGTTGATCAGTGAAACAGGGACTTTTTTTTCACGGTACCCATTCCCAACGACCATAAAAAAATTATATTGACAGTAACCTTACTCTTAGTTTTCAGGTCAAGCAGCCAAAAACAAAAATTCATCAAGATCGGAGAAATACAATCTTCTTGTCAAATTTCGTACATAAAGTACCTTTCACCAAGCACCCTACGAAATTTTATGTACACAGTGAGATTTCTGTTGTTTTTAACTCGAAGTGTACAAAATTGCATCAAAATAGGAACTATCGATCTGTATGCAAAAGAAACACGCGGACTCATTGCAAAACGCACTTCCAGATTTTATCAAATTTTCCAATATTCTGGTGGATTTACCAAACCTTTTAATGCATAAAAACATTATCTTGAGAATTGCGAACACAACAAAAAATGATCAGCCAAATTGGTCTATACTTCCTCAAGGAGTGCAAAGGAAAATAGCGATTCATTTTTAAATATAAAGATTTGATACTACGATGGTAGCGCAGGCTGCCGGATCCAATGTAAAACATTTCAAAATCAACAACTACTTACAAATAAAAAAATACCTGAAAAATTATTATCGAGTTGACCAAATTGTGAATCTAAACCATTCTCGAATCCCCTTAAACACAAACAAAAATTTTCATGAAAATCGGTTCAGCCGTTTAGGGGGAGTTTCGTGACAAACACACGGAAGCAATATATATTATATATATATATATATATATATATTATATATAAGAAATATATATAATTTGTTTCTATGGTATGCTTTCTTTTGAATTATGAGATATAATGTATATATTTTAAACAATATTGTGTAAAACTTACATTTTTACAATAAGATGGTACGTTGTTTGTCTCAATGTTTAATAAAAAGAAACATGTATTATACAAATACAGTTATTAACATTATAAATGCTTGCCAACAAACTTTAATTTACTTTCTGTGTTAAGAGACAATTGCGACCTTCTATTGGTACTCACCAATAAGAATTGGGCAATACATAACTCAGGGTAGTGAAATGTTTATGGCTCGTTGTCTCTGTTCATAGGGGATGACTTATGTATGTCAGCTTCTATGCCCTAAACAGCTACCCAAACTGTTTATAAAAGATCAATAATTAATGTGTAGCTTAGTCAGTCTGTCAATATGCAGATGATGACGCGAAAAATATATTTAAACATATGAAACATATGAAAATACAGAGGCTAAAGACTAAGCCAAATCTCTACTGTAGTAAACTTTTCAGTAATCTCCCTAGCTATCCGATTAATTTTCATAGTGCTTTCGATAGTAAATTGAGTGTGGCTTGAAGCAACGTACAAATATTACGTCAAAAGAATCGAACTGTGGAAATTAGCATGTACCGTTATTTAAAGTTCTACCTGTAACCGCCGTATCTTCCTGTATCTCAGAACGTGATAATTCGCGAACCTATTAGACAAATATCTACTGAGTTTTCGTAGATAACTTGCGGTGACATAGAGGCTTTATTTAGATGCCATAGGATCAGGAGAAGACGTACGTAGTTACTAAAAGATTTAGAAGACACAGTTTTAATATCTTCATCATCATCATCATTAGAGACCGATTATGCCTTTCAGCGTTCAGTCTGGAGCAAAGTACCTCAAAATTCCTCCATGATCTCCTATTCAATGCTAACATTGATGCCTCGTCTGATGTTATGCCTTTTACTTCAAAATCATTCTACACCGAATCTAAGTATTTTCTTCTTGGTCTATCTCGACTCCTCTTACCCTCCGCTGCCGAGCTCATGAGTCTCTTAGGTAACCTTGCTTCTCCCATGCGTGCAACATGACCCAACCTTCTCAGTCTGTTCGCTCTAACTGCTTCATCTACGGTGTTCATTCCCAGTTTTTCTTTGATTTTCTTATTGTGGACACCCTCCTGCCATTGTCCCCATCTATTAGTACCTGCAATCATTCTTGCTACTTTCATAGCTGTAACCTGTACCTTATGAATAAGGTAACCTGTATCCACCCAACTTTCACTCCCATACAACAAAGTCGTTCGAAAGATAGAGCGGTGCATTGCTATCTTAGTCTTGGTACTTACTTCCTTCTTGCAAAAGAGAGTAGATCTTAGCTGAGCACTCACTGCATTAGCTTTGCTGCACCTCGATTCCAGTTATTTCGCTATGTTGCCATCTTGTGAGAAAATACATCCCAGGAACTTGAAATTGTCTACCTGTTTTAACTTTGTTCCTCCTATCTGGCACTCAATCTGTTTGAATCTCTTTCCCACAGACATTACTTTCGTTTTGGAGATGCTGATCTTGTGTTTTAATATGATATGAGAAAAATGCAAGCATTTACTTTCACTTGAAACGATACTGCTTATTCAATTAACCGGATTTCGAAACTTTTCAGGTTCATCTTCAGATGGTACATGTGTTGCAGAATCATGTTAAGCGACTCTACGGCCGGCTTTTTATCATTAATTTCCATTTCACGTGTTTAGATAATACCACATTACTTTTTCACTATTGGGCTCTATAACACACTGTCAACACCACTTCATCAGTCCAACATGTACTTTGTTTCTTTTTCAACGTAAGTTTCTCTGTGTGCCTGATTTCTAGTATGGAGCCATTTTTGAAATGGCTTCTTTTTCTTCACTGTGTCATTCCACCAAGTTGTCTGCTTCCTCCTGTCTTTACACACTACTGTTCCAAGACATTCTCTAGCCACTTCTAGCAGTGTGTCCCTGTACCTTTTCCATTCCTCTTCTGATGACTGTAAATTACTACTTTCAACTAACTGATATCTTTTGAAGACATTGTTATGTATTTGTGCCTAATTTCCTTGTCCTGAAGCCTCTTCACTCTTATCCTTCTACGAGGTATGTCCACAAAGTAAGTTCCGTTTGGTTATATAAACCAAACGTGAACAGATACAGAAAAAATAATTATTGTATAAAACTCTGCAACTGTTAAACTACTTTTTACATAATTTCCGAAATTTTGTAGGCACTTGTCATAGCGTGGGACAAGTTTTTGTATACTGCTGTGGATGATACTGACAGGTTTTGCATAATCCCTTGGCCAGACTGAGATATGTTCCTTCGTTTCAATCTCTGCAGCAACATCAAGTAGTAGTATTTAGCAGTTGTTCTTATCAATGACAAAATTGTTGGCTGCATAGTAATGCGAACATGTGTTATTTGTTGCGGACACAACATTTTCACACTCATATCTGTAAATCCTTGGATGAACGTTTGTTCTGAACATTGACCATATGTGTAAACAAAGGCTTCCGCGGCCGTTGTCAATACAACTCTTCTGGGTATTAGATCGCATCGTCAATACATCAAATATTTCACCGACATAACACCCAGAAGATGGCCGCTTGCAATAGCGGCCGAAACGTCGGTGAAATATTTGATATATTGACGATGCGGTCTAATACCCAGAAGAGTTTTGTTAACATTGACCATATGTGTCTATAAAAAAAAAAAAAGAAACAAAAGAACGTGGTGAAACAGTTCAGTGACTAACACTAAATAATTATTTAGTAATGGAGCTCGCTGCTTAATATCAAGTTCAGTTATGTGTACAATAGATCATTCAAATGATTATTACTTTTGTTTTGGTCTGTAGAGCTCATATGGAACTTGTGAGTTTAGAAATTAGCCAGTACTGAATAAAGCTGTCGTTACAAATCTTTCACGAGATGCTGGTTATCAGTGCCTAAGAGAGCTTGCGAAACGTTTTAGGCGCTTACACTAGAATTTCCTCATAAAAGAGATGTGTTTTCTCACCATTTGAATCTTCGTGGGCATAGGTAACGGCATTATCAACGCGCAAGAACATGTAACATTCGATAGCCGTTCTAGATGTAGGTAAACCAGACTTTTATTTGTATAGGAATCCGACATAATTATCGCTCGAGTCGTACGCAGCCTTTGTAAGCAGTTCTCTGTAAACTGGCAAAAATTCACACACGATAACCCATCTTCCTGCTTTGTGGTCTTTTGCATAAAACAATGACAAGCGTTTTAGTTGGATGTCGAACATACGCGAAAACAGTAAAGCATTTATCGTCTAATTATGGGACTGTAAAATCTCGCAACCTGTTGTGACGTACAGAATTAAAATTATATACGTAGATGTGGGTTGGTTCTACATGTTTGACGCAAAATAATTTTATAAAAAGTGAATCTCATGTTCTTTTATTCACTCATCCTACATAATGTTTAACTGAAATTTTTTTTACATTAGTAGCCAACGTCAGTTTAATGCCTTTACTCAATTCTTCAAATGCAATCAAACTGAAATAACCCATTTTCAGATGCCGTTGTTATGATTTTAGGTGATTGACTCCAAAGTAATCTGAAACAACAAGGTGGTACAGCGGTAAATGTTCATGTAAAGAACTGTACTGGAAGAACTTTACCTCAGAGCCACGTTCAGATTCTTAGGTTTATGTTTGCCCTGTATTCCGTTAATTGCTTAAGAATATTAACGATATTCTAAACGCAGATTTTCGCGTACTATACATAGCAGAGATTGAATAATGAAAGAGGAGACACGTTTATGATAGTCATAATGTGATAGTATAGTTAGTAGTATGGATCTTGGACATAAAATAATTTGTGTGAAGATCAGATTTAAAAGTAGATTCAAAATGGTCATTGGATGTTTTATAGACCTTTGGCGCAGCAGCAGTCAGCAGTAGTGGCAGGATATCTGAGCGAAAACTTCTAAAATAGTTAGTGTAAAATTCATAGTTATTCTGTTTGGTGGACATCTTAACCTTCCAGATACAGACTGGACGATTCAAATGCTTAAGACGGCCACTAGGGACTGGCGCCATTAGGTTCACAAACATTAGCTGTTCGTTCCATCCGTATTGAAGAGATTCTTGTGGATGTGGAACATCTCGTTATATTATTATTATCGTTTTTTAAAAGCTTAAATAATAGTACTAATAGTACGAATACATACGTTATTTGGATCTATTGAAAAATTCGTCAATGGAGTAGGAGGATTTGGCCACTAGTACTTTTTATAAGGCTCCTCTTAAACTGAACCTTATTTGTAGCTAATTTTTTATGGTTGCTGGCAAATAATTGAAAACTGTGTGTTCCTGAGTAATGAGCCCATTCTTGATCTAAAGTAAGTACATGCAAGCCACTGTGTAGATCGTTTCTGTTTTAGCATTTTATGTATAAACTAAACTGATTGGAGGAGAAAGGTTTACGTTATTTATGAGAAATTTTATTAACGAATAAATATACTGAGAGACAGTTGTTACTATACCCATTTCTTGGTAGAGGCTTCTACAGTATGTCATTGAATTGTACCGTCTGAAATTATTGAATGAAAGTAATCAAAGTATTCAAGCTTTTTTGTTATTACTATATCGCCTACGTCTGTAACACTAGAATTGCAAATACCGATTTTTAATGTGTTTCTGTAGTTGTGTGGAGTGCTCCTACCAACTGAATTTATAATCAACCCATGAATTTAATACTTCTATCTGCTCTTTTCATACTATACGCACATGCTGGAAACTTCGTTCATCTTGTACTGCATGTAGTGAGCCGTTTCAGAGTTTGTTGTCAATGCGTTAGCTTTAAACATTTTATTAATGTCCATGATGATATCATTAGCAGGCCTTTCTAGAACTATGTTCGACATACTATTTATTCCAATCCTTGTATCATTTGCAAACAAAAAGAACTGCTTCTGCAAGTGTAACGTTTGAGAGGTCATTAACGTTCACCAGAACAATTGATTTACTTTGGATTTGAAATGGCCATATGAAGTTAATTGTTGGTAAAACAAATTGCAGAGTGATATTCATTGAGTCAACTCTCAATAACTCTTTTATCGAAGGAAGTAACTTACAAAACACAAGTTCAACCAATACTTGAAAACTGCTTGTTAATGCAGAACACGTAGCAGAATTGCTGCAAAACACAAGTTCAACCAATACTTGAAAACTGTTGGTAAAACAAATTGCAGAGTGATATTCATTGAGTCAACTCTCAATAACTCTTTTATCGAAGGAAGTAACTTACAAAACACAAGTTCAACCAATACTTGAAAACTGCTTGTTACTGCAGAACACGTAGCAGAATTGCTGCAAAACACAAGTTCAACCAATACTTGAAAACTGCTTGTTAATGCAGAACACGTAGCAGAATTGCTGGAGGAGATAGAGAATATATAAAAAAAAATAAAAGAACAACAAGCATCGTTAAAAGTTATGTCAGTGAGCGAAAAGGCGTTACGGAAATGATCCAGAAACAACTGGGCAGTTGCTGAAGGATGGACGTTCCACATTATAGTAAGGGCTTTTGTCAAATTTCCGGAAGCATACGTTTCTTCAAGAGTCATCCGATATTTTACTTTCTCCTACGTGTTTCTGACGAAAAGACAGCGATAAAATTAGAGAAATTAGAGCCAGCCTGGAAACATGTGTCTTTTCTTCTGCGAATTATACACGAACTGTGTACGAAAAGGAGGAAGTGAAAATGGTGCATAAAGCATACATAGTAAGGTGGGTTGTAGAGTATGTAGAACGTTTTAATTCCAAATTCTAACCTCTTCCCAATGACGCACGACCTCTTCATCAGCGTAACGTTTAACGCTTTTGTTTTTCCTTAAGATGAGAAGGTAGGCCGTATACCGACAATGTTAAATTAAGTAAATTCATACCCCATTTTCTCATAAACTACTCAACAGATTTCTCTGAAATTTTCACTGAAAATTAAATGACCGTTGGCAACTCACTGAACTGAAATCGTTGTGGTATTGTAATTTATAATATACTTATTAATTTAATTGTCGTAAATTAATTTTTTGTGAAAAAAGTCATAAATATTTTTCTTACAGCAGAATTACTGATGCAATCAACATGACTGGGGTTCCACAGGTCTAATGCAGTGTTGTTTAAAATATGTGAAATTTTCATTAAAGTTTCTCTGTTTCTGAGAAAACAGAGCAAATGTTTCAGAATTTATAGTTTTGAGAAAATGAGACAAAGACTTACAACATGTTTATTCTATAAAAAACTTTCAGATCTGTCCCCAAGAAGTGGTTAGAAGCAGCTTGCACCATAATCAGGGTCCTCATTACTTTTGGTTTCATTTGACTGTTTCCTTTTCCTGTTTCTTGACTCTTTAGACATTAGAGAAGCAGCAAAATCTGACTTCGCAATACGCAAACTGTCAAATTCTCCTAAATAGATACAGTGTTCTGTCCGGGTGGTATGCATAAATGTTCTACAACTTTTAGTCTGGCAATGTTTTCATTGTTCCACGTTATTACAGTATCTGACACTCCTGGTTGTAAAGTCCTGTAACCAACACACATTTTTAGCGATGCGGGTTCACACGATGTTGTTGAAGGCGTAATTTACGTTTTGAGTTTTTCCATGCCCCCAGTAGATCAGGGTGGGCAAGGTCTCTGTAGATTGGTTTGATTTGATATATAATTTATTTAGGGGTAGAGTGCTTGTGTGTGAATGTGTTAAGGTTGCCTGCTGCCTATGCCTTCCTAAACTTGCACCACTTATCAGGGGATGGCGGACATAGAAAATATGTTGGGTTCTAGTCAATGGATATACGGCGGAAGAAATTGGCCCACAATGCTTTCTTCATAGCCTCCAGATCTCCAGAATTCTTCCTAACGTTCAAGTAACTTCGTATTCACAAACAATAGCAACCAACGAGACACGTTTCTACAAGATACATTTTGTTTACAAGCGCGTCTGCAGACATTTGACTGTCGAAATGCGCTCTAGCAGGTTAACCAACATATGAACAGTACATATCTATGCAAAACACAAAAAACCAACGAGCTTAAATTTCATAGAGTGGCTAACACGCGAGTTACAGCGCTCTTTGCGGCAACTTCTGTAAACTGTATTTTTGGTGATCAGTACACTTGAGAGTATATCGTATGTTGTTGAGCTTGAAGTTCTGTTTTTAATTCATATTGTATTTAATATGTATTGTTTATACAATTTTCGCTGATGAAATATGCCTAATGTGTGTTCAGCATTTATATGCACAATTCGAAGTGATAAAAAGACAATTACTTCGTACAAGAACACCAAATGTTTTGCTTTGTTTGAGATCTGTCGATAATCAATAAAAATTGATGACTGATGGCACTTAGCTGCCCCAAGAGTAAAGCTTCAGATGACCTGTCCTACAATATCCTTGAAGTACACGCCATAAAAAAATGCTCAGTTTTCCATGTACTGTGGTTTGAGATATTTCGTCTACTGTCGCCTCTGTGGTTGACGAAACCAATCTTTTGAGTATCTACACCTTCTTTAGAAGTATTTTATTTGTTGTTGACAATACGTGATCGAGCATGGATGATATGCAAGCAGTGCAAAGTGTTAAAGCAGTAGTGACATCCAGAATTTTTTCACTTGTCTATGTCTGCGTTCTTTGCAACAAATATGTACTTTTTTTTTTCATTTCATTTGGGCCTGCAGCATTGTGTATGTCTTTTAAGGACATATTGTTAATCTATGAAATGCCAAAATGCTGCTTCACTTTATAGATGTTAAAAACTGTTTATTATTATGGTAATGGGCCTATTTCGGCACTGTGGCCATCATCAGGCTATCTGCGGACAAATATTTATGATTAAAATGAGTGAAATAAAGATACTTACAATTTTAATGCATTTTCCGTGACATATTATTTCAGACTCACTTCCATATAGCATCGAGGAGGTATAATTGATTATAATGACTGCAATGATTGCAGTATACGTGTTCTTTAGATGGTATATATATTACGTTAATCAGGTCTAAATTCTTTACAGCTAATCTGTCAGTTTGACATATCCTCCAGCGATGCTCTATGGTTACAGTTTGTTTATGACTGCATATAGTGGGATCTTTGGTAGTGTGGTGTGATCTTTATTATTTTATGGTATTACGATGTATATCTTTGTTTTAGCTCGACTCGAAAATTTTAATAAGGTTGTCTAGATAATGTTTGTGTTGTAGTTCGGTTTGTTCATTTAAAATTTCATCAGTGCTTTCCTTTAAATGTGTATAAATTTCTATCTCTTCCAGGATGTTCATATGATAACCTTTTGGTGTTATATGTAATATTTTCATTGCGTCTGTAATTCGATCGGTTTCGTGATTTTCTGTTTTCAAATGATTAAAGAAAACTGAAATATTTTTTTCGGAATTTCTTGTATGTTCTTGGTATCAAATTTCGAAAGTTCTGCCAGTTTGTCCTATATAAAATTTCTGAAAATCCTTACAGTTAATTACCAGGCATATATAAAATAGATTAAAAATATGTACTTATTTCAGCGTAGCAACAACGAAAGTTATTAATGATGCTTATTTCGATATGTAATGGTTTTGTGGCAGCTGATCCAGGCGCATTTTTATTGCAATATCCTATTGTCACTTTCGTCTTTGTACTCAAATTTCACGTACATTACTTGTTCCAGCATGGCATTAGGGAAACTTATTAATGACATTTTATTTCGACGTGGAATGCTTTTGTGGCACATGACCTAGACTCCTTTTTAACTGCAGTATTTTGTTGTCCCTTTGTATGTGTACGCAAATTTCGTCCATCAAAGTTCACAACTATATCCTTTAACAGCAATTGTACAAGTTTGTAGACTTAGTAGGTTTAGTAGACAAGTGACAAATGTATACTATAGTTTATGAAAGTAGTTGTTACAACACATTAACAACAGATGCAAATCCATGGTCATGATTGTTCGTCAGAACAAGTACTACTCACTGTATGTTTCGCAGCTCGTTTAGACCATGTACTTGCATTAAAACCTACACAAATATTTTTACAGTGGCACTTTAGTTGTTATACCAAACCGCATTTAACTTTTATACTTCGAAATGAAACTGTAATACCGACAGGTCCATGATATTTCATTACCGCATTTTTAGGAAATATAGAACCAGGCTTATGTTTTGGCAGCTTTGAAAAAAGTCTGACGGAACTTGATGCACATCCGTATTTAATAGTCGATCTTTATTTAAAACGTGGAACCGTAATAGATACAATTCTCGAGTGGGTGTGGCATACGAGCTGTCAGCCAATTCCCCAAATTGCCCCAATTGCCTCAAAAATGGCGGACCTATCGCCACCCTATGAAATTGATGCTCGTTGCAAAAAATCTAACTATAAAAGTGCCGGAGCTATAATCCCGTTTACGAAATGAGGTGTGAGTGACAGATGTAATGAAATTTTAAAAAATGCAGTGCTAACTGTGAATAGGAAATTTTTAAAATCGCACTGACGTGTTTTACCGTCCACTTTAGATTTGTAGGTTTATAAGTTTTTGCAAACATTTTGGACCAAAATAATAATCTAAAAATTAATTAATAAGAGTGTCCGGAACCCTTTTAGGAAAAAAACAAAATTTGTGTAGTGGCGAGTTCCAAACCACAGACTTTTAGCGTCATAGTCCAACGCCTTGCCGACTACGCTATGCCTATCGGTCAAAAGATGAGTCCTTTAATCGTGTACTATTGATGGCCGTTGTTAACTGATGGTAATATGGCATTTTTTAGACACTAGATTATTATTTATCGTACGAACAAGGATGTGTTTTTGCTAATTCTTCAGTGCGCCATTGCTTTGAAATGACAATGTGTAAGTTACAATAAGAAAATCATCAAATACGAAACGCAAGATGGCGTATGCCAGAGAGAGTTCTAGGCAAAGAAAGTCACTAACATCTCCGAACGGCTGGTTTGTTAATTCAATGGAGGGTATCAAATCTCCGTTATTTTTGCAAATATGTCTCTAACGATAAGAGATATGAAAACAATAGAAGGGAGCTAAGTTGTAGAGAATTTTCTCCTTTACCAATTAGGTTATTCAATTATCGTGTCAGATGAACGGTTCGTTTGCAATTACAATTATATTACAAACGGCTTTTTTTTTTGTATTACTACCGTATTTCTTTGTCCGAAAAATTTGAAAAAGAGAGGTTCTGGTCTCTGGCGGCCTACAATCATGTCTGTAAAATTTGGTGCTGATCGGTTGAACGGTTCGTCTTAAAAACAGGGAACACGTTACGGACAGACAGACGGACAGACAGACAGAGAAACAGATATACATCCCAAAATCGCCGTTATTTTTGCAAATATTTTTTAAACGCTACGAGATATGAAAAAAAACATAAGAGAGCAAAGTTGTAGAGAATTTTCTCCTCTAAATTTCAGTTATTCAATTTTTCGTTTCAGACGAATAGTTAAGCCGTTATTTTCATTTAAATTTTCGAGCTGTCAAAAGACTATCGCAAAGGCCCACTTTTAGTGTTACTACCGTAACCTAAAGTGGACCAATACATATAAATGTTCACTAAAGTGCCTAATATCTAACTATGCAAAAAACTGAGAATTGATTTTTTGAAAATTTTCAGCCTACCGTCTTACTTTAATGTTTTTGTCTGAAATAAATTTCCCTCGGACAACCATATGGATGTCTGCCTTACCTACGCCGAAGCTCTCACTTGGGAGATGATACACGGTAGCATGACAAGCAGGTCGTTAGTACGACAACAGCGTGCGGCGCCGCGCGTGCTGCTTTGTGGCGGTAATGTCAAGGCTGGCGCCATTTGTGCGTTAGCGGGCGCGTGCCACCAGCGCAGGCGTCCCCGTTGCGTGACAGCGGCGCTGGGTTGTTGTGCTGCTCTGTATGTACAGGGGACGCGACTCATCATTAGCGACTGTCAGCTCCTCAACTGGCAGGGCCGTCAATTAGCAGTGGCGTTCGTACGATTCTGAAACCTCTAAACCAATTAAATTTTATCGTTGATTGGCTTACGTCACACTACATTATCAACATGCGATTCCAATGGAGGAAGGAAGCTTGGAGTTTAACGTGCCATCGACAGCGTGGTCATTAGAGACGGAGCTTACGCTCGGAGTGTTTGGGTAAGGAAGTGGAAGGAAATCGGCCGTGCCCTTTCGAAGGAACCATCCCGGCATTTGCCTGGAATGATTTAGGGAAATCACGGAAAACCTAAATCTGGATGGCCAGAGGTAGATTTGGATCACCATCCTTCCGAATGCGAGTCCAGTGTGTTACAATTGCGTCACCTCGCTCGGTTGGGATTCCAATAACTGGAACGTTGTGCTCCAGCACCACATATTGGTTTGTAACTCCTGTGAATTTGGCACCATTGGTCGTCAATTCTTGTTTTTTATTTATAGCAAATCGATTTCATGGTCCCATTTATGAACAATGATGCTTCTGTACTAAATGAAAAGAATTGCCGATGGTCCGCAGCTATAAATGTTAATTGTACAAATATTAATCGCAATTAGCGACAGTGTCTGACTTTAGCTGTTATTCTTTAGTTGGTCTATGATTTTGCAACACGTGAAAATTTGTGCCGGACAGGGAGTCCAGTGTGTTACCACTGCGCCACCTCGCTCGGTTGGGATTCCAATAAATGGAACGTTGTGCTCCATGACCACAGATTGATTTTTAAAACCTGTTAATTTGTCACCATTGGTCGTCAAATCTTGTTTTTTATTTATAGCAAATCGATTTCATGGTCCCATTTATGAACAATGATGCTTCCGTACTAAATGAACAGAATTGCCGATGGTCCGCAGCTATAAATGTTAATTGTACAAATATTAATCGCAATTAGCGAGACTGTCTGACTATAGCTGTTATTCTTTAGTTGGTCTATGATTTTGCAAAACATGAAAATTTGTGCCGAACCGGGACTCGAAACCGGGTCTCCCGCTTATCGTGAGCGGTCGGCTTAACCACTTGGCCACCCGAACGTTCATAGCTGCGGACCATCGGCAATTCTGTTCATTTAGTACAGAAGCATCATTGTACATATGAGAGCCCAAACTGACTTAAGATGGTGGAAGTATGTCTCTCCCCGTCGCGGGAATCACGATAAATACTTGCGAACACCAGGGGAAGTAGGCAACATATGAAAGTTTGGGTCTGGTCGTGAAGCGAGATCGGGTAGCCAAGTGGTTGAGGCGACCGACCGCGATACGCGGGAGACCCGGGTTCGAATCCCGGTCCGACACACATTTTCATGTGTTGCAAAATCATAGACCAACTAAAGAATAACAGCTAATGTCAGAAATTCTCGCTAATTGCCATTTAATGTTTTTATACTCCCATTTATGAGTTTCAGTTACTAAATAATGCTATTAAGAGGACCTGGACGTGTAAATGACTGAAAAGTCTAAAAATCTCCAACTGAAAGACAAATTTCTCCTTTTTCCAAATACTTCTAAATATTATCGTCTTAAACGTCCTTTGAACAAATATCTGCGCATTGGCAACGCTGATGCTTCAGGCAAGGAATATCAAAATAAATATTCCATGCCTGCCACAGTAATAAGAAACAAGAAAGCTAATATACAGGCACCTTTCAGATACAATAATTACTTAGCAAATGTCTACATGACAGAACACAAAATCGTAATGTTTCAACAGCTGCGTATGGAAACGAGTGTTTGTTGGATAGACAGTACTGAAAATCGTTGTGATGACTGTTGTTATGTTTCAATGATGGTGTTGTTAAAAAATTCAAATGTTTGTAGAACTTATGGGACTTAAGTACGGGGTCATCAGTCCCTAAGCTTACAAACTACTTACGAACTAGCTAAGACTAAGGATGGCACAAATATCCATGCCTGAGGGGGGATTCGAACCCCCGACCGTAGCGGCCGTGCAGACCGTGACTGGAGCGCCTCAGTCCCCTCGGCCACCGCGGCCGGCTAAGTAATGGACAAATAGGTATCCAACCAGGAAATAATACCATAGCTACTGTGACTGCCATAGATTGTCAGCGACTAGTTGAAGTTGAAAGGTCTGTAGAATCCAACTCTAAAGAGTCCAGGGTAAGGAAAATACTCCTGAACAAATCTGCAGAGGATAAACAAGCTGCCGTCCAGAAAGATTGTGCCACTGGAATGATCTGAAAAAGGCATACGCCTAGTCAAAGACATTGTGAACATTCTTTCCTCATTTGCTCGAAACTACATTTTCAGAACATTAGGTACAAATATCTCCATTTCCTATTTCCTCAGATATACGCCAAACCACAAAACAAGAGGCATGATGTATTCTTATGAATTTTGACAGCAGCCTGCCACAGTCTAAATGCTATTATACTGATGATGCACCAGATATTGGTTCCAGAATGCGAACATGTATTATAAAAACATCTATCAGGCAATATATTATCATTCTTAAACTATAAATGATATTTCAATAAATTTCCTACTACAGCTTGAGCTAATGTCGTTCGGTGTTTGTACAAAATCGCAAGTTCCTCAGCATTGTAGCTCAAGAGTAGTGTGCACCGAAAGCAAGGTACGGAAATGTAGGCAGTTCACGTCCAGATCTCCTTAAGCACGCTGTAGAAGGCCACAGATGGTGATGCGGCTATTGATTGATTAACGCGTTTCGAAACAATTATCTTAATAATCTGCAAGAATACAAAAATCTGTTAGAATGATGTTACAAAAGAAAGAAATAGACATAATACAGTAAAATATCAAGAAGTTCATACCTAACTAAGGATAGAGGGCCCCAAACAGGAAACCGATCGGAACCTGCTCAATCATAAAGGCGCATTCAAATCATCCGTACGCTCACAAGCGGGTACACTTTCTTTCAGTTTTCAACAGACGAGGTTTCGAAGCTGAACAAAGATAAATAAACACTACTATTCAGGTCCAACTCGCAAATGGATGTAATGAGAAAACTATTCGAGCAATGGTAGAGAAAATCGTAAACGTGAACATTGACAATGCTCACACCATCGGGGCTATTCTGCCACAAGAAAAACGATCTAAGTTTACATCCTTATGGTCCGTTTTCGCATAAAGTAGGCAGCATGTTCGGAGTGGCTAATGTCAATTTCGGTTTCCAAACACGCAGCAAACTACGATCGTTGCATCGCCATTAAACGAATAGCAGAAAAAGTACATTTAAAATGCCAGGAGTTTATTAATTGTGTTTCTTCTCTACTACTTAGGGAAAACAGGCAGGGATTTTGCAACAGAGTTCAGGGAGAATTCGTAGAACAACAACAGTGTCATTGGCATCTAATATTGAAGAGAACAATATCATCTCGGGCATGGCAGCTAATAGGAAATTTTTACAGAGTGAACGTAAGGGACGAACTCTTGACTTTTTGAAAGAGGTTGAAATTCGCTCCCACGAAAAAAAAGGATCCAGAGAAAATAGTTAAAGCGCAAACGCAGCCAACCCGCCAGTGGTATTTTAACAGGCTACGAGGCGACGTGGCGAGGAATGACGCATGCGATCAGCATTTCAATGCAAACGCACACCAGGAGCCCTGGTGTCAGCACCTGCGAGCACTGTATAATGTGGCAACAGGCGGCGCTGTGCACGGACTGCAGTCATTCTCTGGTACCGTGATTTTGCGTAAGCTGCTTCATTGTGCCTTTTTTATTTATAGAATCAGGCTTCCAAAAGAAAAACCTCAGTGCCATTTATTGACCTCAAAGCAGGTTATGACGCAGTATGGCTGGATGGATTACTGTAAAAGTTACATCAAACTGTTCCAAGCTCAAAGATCACTGCACTAATGGGAAAAATGCTTAAAAACCGCTCTTTTAAAGTTAGATAAAGTGAGATAACACAAGTAAATCCTATACTAATATAAAAATATGGGCTTCCACAGGGCTCGCTTCTGGCCCCGCTTTTATTCAAATTATGCATCAGCGACATTGTTACCACTTACTCTGTAAAGTTTAGTTACGTTGACGACTTAGCAATTGCAACTCCAAGCATCACATTCGAAGAAGGTTAGAAAATATTAACGACGTAGAAAAACTCGATCAGTATTACAAAAAGTGGAGACTTTGCCCGAACCATAATAAAACCATATTTCCAACTGTGCAACAGCATGGCAAATAGAGAATTAAATGTAATCTTCCGCAACAAAAAATGACGACATTCTCGACACCCCAAATATTTGAGTGTGACTCTCGACAATCCCTGACATTTAGGAAACAACTAGAACTAACAGGACAGAAGCTGAAGTTAACCAATAATTTACTTAGGAAACTGGGTGGTGTTGGCTGGGTATGTAACGCAAACACCTTGAGAACCATAGCGCAAACACTTGTGTATCCTGTCGCAGAATACTGTTCCCCGTTTGGAACAGATGTACCCATGTCAACAAAATATATGCCCATCTGAATGATGCTAAGAGGATAGTTACAGGAACTCTTAAAACCACACCAATACATTGGCTGTCAGTAGTCGCCAACATTGCTCCTCCAAATTTACGTCGACAATCAGCAGTAACACATGAATAGATGAAACTAAAACGATCCAGAGAGTTACCTACTCACGAAACATTGAACAACGTACCACACTCCCGACTAAAATCCAGAGAACCAATATGGGTAAGCACTCGACAACTTACCCCAGACTGGTAAAATCTAAAAGACGAATGGAAAACCAGTGGGCGTCCTTCCATAGCCACAAGAATTTAATATTTACCCCACCAATATAGACCCCACCATCCAACTTCCGCGAGCAAGCCTACCAAGAAAAATATAGAGCTCCCATATTCGGATTGGAACTGGCCACGCCGTGACCAAACAACGCTACACAATTGTAGAATTACTGACGATGACCAATGCTACGGCGGAACACCGGCACAAACGCTGGAACACATTCTACGCGACTGCACAGAAAGAAAATTCATGGATACCTTGTAAGACTTGGTAGACGAAACACCTGCGGCAATGAACTGGTTGTACTCTCTCGATATGCAACTATGACGAGAAAAGGAGCTTCATCTGCTACCGCTCCACGGCACTTTTTATTTATTTTACATACTTGTGAATTCATTCATATATCCTTGTTTTGTTGTTATCTCCTCGTATCTCCACATATTGTATATACATGAATTATTGTATCTACTCAATATACAATTTGTAAGCCGCTCACTAAATAAAAAGTAAATTCATTATGCTTCATAGAAGACAGTGAACATTTCTATATCACATAACAAATCAATGAGTTGGTTTACGTTCTAGGAGGTGATCCAATTATGATATTGTAAAATGATATAAAAAAGCCAAGATCGCTGATCATCAATTTTTATTTACGACGACCGGTTTCGCTGAACTATGTCAGCATCATCTGGTCAAATAAAATATTTTACAAGGCCATAATCTTGTAATGTCAATCAGTTGTTATATAACAATTTACAGTGCATAGGTGCACTGTGATAATTATGTTTTATTATAAAGACAGTGCACCTATGCACTGTAAATTGTTATATAACAACTGATTGACATTACAAGATTTTGGCCTTGTAAAATATTTTATTTGACCAGATGATGCTGACATAGTTCAGCGAAACCGGTCGTCGTAAATAAAAATTGATGATCAGCGTTCTTGGCTTTTTTATATCTTTTTACAATATAATAAATCAATGTCCATACACAATTTGTCTGATATATATTAAATTGAAGTAGAGAAAGTTGGGCTGCTGGGGGGGAATACAACGCGGGACCTCCACATTTCTACTCAAGTACTATAAGCACCTTATTTTTTTACCACTAAGCCACCGCGACCTATTAGATTGATTGCATTGGCTGTCTTCAAGTATGTCTTCCTCCAGAACACAAACTTCAATTTGCCTCTGAGACAAAATATTTCTCTAATTTACTCGTTGTCATTAACGTTCAAAAAACGTTCAAATGTTTGTAAACCTATGGGACCAAACTACTGTGGTAATCAGTCTCCCAGGCTTACAAACTACTTAAACTAACCTAAGAACAAATCGCACACATCCATGCCCGAAGGTGGACTCGAACCTCCGACGAAGAAGCCTGCGCGATCCGTAACGCGGCTACTCCCGCGCGGCCCATTAACGTTCATTGCTGGGGTGCTACTCCGCTATTGGAGAGCCTCAGCAAAATTGATACGTACAGCACTAGCCATTAAAATTGTTACACCAAGAAGAAAGGGATATGACGAACGGGTATTCATTGGATAAATATATTGTACTAGAACGTGTGATTACATTTTCACGCAATTTTGGTGCATAGATCCCGAGAAATCAGTACCCAGAACAAACACCTCTGGTCGTGATAACGGCCTTCATGTGCCTGGGCATTGCGTCAAACAGAGCTTGGATGGTGTGTACAAGCACAGATGCCCATGCAGCTTCAACACGATACCACAGTTCATCAAGAACTGTGCGTAATGTGACGAGCCAGTTGCTCGGCCACCATTGACCAGACGTTTTCAATTGGTGAGAGATCTGGAGAATGTGCTGGCCAGTCGAACATTTTCCGTATCCAGAAAGGCCCGTACAGAACCTACAATATGCGGTCGTGCATTATCCTGCTGAAATGTTGCGTTTCGCAGGGATCGAATGAAGGGCAGAGCCACGGGTCGCAACACATCTGAAATGTAACGGCCATTGTTCAAACTGCCGTCGATGCGAACAAGAGGTGACCGAGACCAATGGCACCTCATATCATCACGCCCGGTGATACGCCAGTATGGCGATGACGAATGCACGCTTCCAATATGCGTCCACCGCGATGTCGCCAAACACGGATGCGACCGTCATGATGCTGTAAACAGAACCTGGATTCATCCGAAAAAATTACGTTTTGCCAATCGTGCACCCAGGTTCGTCGCTGCGTACACCATCGCAGGCGCTCCTGTCTGTGATGCAGCGTCAAGGGTAACCGCAGCCATGGTCTCCGAGCTGATAGTTCATCCTGCTGTAAACATCTACGAACTGTTCGTGCAGATGGTTGTTGTCTTCCTAACGTCCCCATCTGTTGACTAAGGGATCTAGACGTGGTTGCACGATCCACTACAGCCATGCGGATAAGATGCCTGTCATCTCGACTGCTCGTGATACGAGGACGTTCCGTATTGCCCTCCTGAACCCACCGATACCATATTCTGCTGTCATTGGATCGCGACCAACGCGAGCAGTAATGTCGTGATACGATAAGCCTCAATCGCGATAGGCTACGATCCGACCTTTATCAAAATCGGGAACGAGATGTTACGCATTTCTCCTCCTTACACGAGGCATCACAACAACGTTTCACCAGGCAACGCCGGTCAACAGCTCTTTGTGTATGAGAAATCGGTTGGAAACTTTCCTCATGTCAGCACGTTGTAGGCACTGGCACCAACCTTTTGTGAATGCTCTGAAAAGCCAATCATTGGAACATTACAGCATTGTCTTCCTGGCGGTTAAATTTCGCTTCTGCAGCACGTTATTTTAGTGATGTAGCAATTTTAATGACCAGGAGCATATTTATACATTGGAACATGCTGCAGATTTGATGTTTGTGTTGTGAATGGAGACGTGCTTCAAGACAGTCCGTGTCCACCAGGTCGCAGGAAGCCCCAGGTTGGAATCCAGGCCGAGGCACAAATTCAGATGCCTCTTCAATATCTCTGTATCACATTTAGGAGTTCGACTGAGGAGGAATAGTTGCCTGTAGTCGTTGTTGTGCATAGAGAGTGATCGTGTCGCTGAACGTATAAATGGACGATGAATCGACGGATCGGATTGCACCCACCCCGTTGCAGAAGTTGTCAAATGCTGAGCGTCACATTATGCGCATTTCATCGGTGGTTCCGTCTACCACGTCGAGGATTGTATCGACAGATTCGCCCTCTTTCTCAACAAGTAGTGTCCGCAAGTGAGATTCGACGCTGATTTTAGCAAAGTGAAGGTGCGAAGCAGAACCACCATTTTAAGCAACTGATGCCAGAGCTGTGTGGCGGAGCTACTAGCTAATTACGTCGGCCAAACCAAGTACGAGCCAGTGTAGAGAATGGCTCTCAGAGTCGTCTCCAGAGATTTCTGTCGCCTTGTGCGAAATTTTCAAGCGTCGACATCCCCCGCCTTTTTCGACAAAGTCAACTGTTGTCACAATATAAATCGTAAAAGATGTCTTATTTTTCCATATCACACTCATGCATCTCTTTCTCTTTAAGATCAAAGCAGCGTAAGTGTTTGCAGTGCAATTCATTTAAAGCAATAACTCCAAAATAAATATGTCAACGAAGATTAATTTATATTTTCGACAGCGTATGAAACTAAAATCCCTTTTTCTAGTTCCTTGAGGAGAGAGGAGGCGTATTGCTTATTAGATGTAAAACTCTTTGTACAAAGACGTTCATCTTGGCATGTAGCACATAGTCGTCGCAGCACTTAATTAACGTAAAGAACCATAACCACGTCTGTCCATTACGCACTGAACTAGGGCCGGGACATCGAAAGATCAATATTGATATTCAATATAATCCACTGTTGCTATTGTCAACATCGATCTCAATGTGACGTCACGCGTAAGGGTCCGATCACTACCGATCACATTGATTCAATATACCGCGTAATAACCTCGCATCGTGCTTATCTTGACTGTGGGATGATGCCATGTGTTCATCAATAAGAATCTCCAATTTTTGTGGTAGTCAACGTTTATTTCGTTAACCAGAGCACCATGTTTATCTACCGTAGATAATTTTCATGTAGTACCGGTTATATGAATAATTTTTTGTCCAACTGATTTACATCTTTCTTCACTTGTGCGAGATACTTGCACATTTCATAGTCTTCTATAATATAAACTTTTGAAACTACGAGTTGGTTTCACTTTTACACAACGCGCCTATTGTTCCGTTTACCGTTGTATCAATAATATCGGCGTTTCCGCCGCGGCGGAGTCGCCGAGCGCATTGAGGCTCATGCTCCGATGTGCGAGGCCGTTCCCCGTCGGATGTTGGAATCCTCTCTCGGGTATGGATGTTTGTGTTGTCCTTAGTATAAGTTATAAGTAGTCTGTAAGTATAGGGACTGATGACCGCGCAGTTAAGTCCCATACGCTTAATTACCAACATTTGTATTTTTGAATCTGCGTTTCCGCCGGCAACGGCGCGATCAACGGGAGGCATCGACAACCGAATGGGACACTGTTTTTACCAACGGTTTCCGAATCTGCCTATACTACGACGATGGTCGCCTTCCTAGTCCCGGCGGTAGCTTTACCTACTAAAAAAATTAGAGGGAGTAAAATACCCACTCTTGATTTGAAGCAATATTTACTTACAGCCGCACGAGGATGGCAATTCCCGGTGGGTCCGGGATGGGAAAAAGGGGGAAATCTCTTTTCCGATTTTCCCGCTGTAAAAACTGTTGACGGGACATAGGACCTCCCAACATCGTTATATCAACTTACTTTTTCCTTACATGTTTTCCATTGGTTGCGAAAATCGAAAACGTCTAATTTTCATTCTACGTGAGTCTTTAGTTTCATTACGTTTCTCTCTTTGAGGAAAGCGTACAGATTAAAGATATGATTTTTTGACACATGGTAGTACAGTCTCATAGCTTTCTACTAAAACATTAACCTTTTCTTAATTCGTAACAGTCGTTTTAAAATGACACTCATTGTCAAGTATAGAGGGTAGCTGACTGTTAGATGTAGTTTAGACCATACATTACTGCGACTGAAGTAGAACTGAAAGTACAGAAAAGTTTTTCAAATGGTTGTCGCATTCAATCTTTCTCGTTTAACGAGTATTTCCTCTTAATATCCATCTCATCATCACCCTCTACCTGTTCGTCCTCTTCCCCCTCCCCTCTCCCTCTACATCAGTTTCCTCCACCTCCTCTGTCTCCTCTTAGAACTGTATCTAGCCTAGAGCCGGGTTTAGTGTTATGTTCAAAATGCCTCTGAAAGCTCTAGACCGAATGTTTTAAAACTTTAACACAACGTTATAATGGAAGATGCGAATGTTTTAATACATAATTTTTCATTACATGTCATATACGAATTTAAATAAATTTTATAATGGGGAAACGTTGATACGAAAAATCGTTAATATACACATTATCTCTGTTTGAATCCGTAATTGGATTGTTGTGCGTAGCGACCGTCGATATAATTATTGGGAATAACGCAGCGTTCAGTCTCAACAAATCTGTTTATTAATCACAGATCGATTTCGTGTAGTTAAGTACCCATCATCACTGTCATATCGTAGTATGTTTGAATTTAAACGGCGGCCTGCGAAAAATACCCACGATATTACACAGATGATGGCTAGTTTAAACTTCGGCCTTCATTTTGCTGTCTTCTGTCACTACTCCCAGAATAATCAACGAGTTTTTGGATATAGGCCTTGTATTTTTTGGGGGTCTCGGCAAGATCTTTTGCTAAGGTATGACGGTGGTATGTATCGTATGCTGCGCGCATCGTTTTGTAGACGCGCGAACCTCTGTTAACTTTTGCCTGATTATTGATTTGTTTACCTTCTTTGTACCGAGAATGAAACTGCCTTTCTCAGTATCTTTCTAATAAGGTAAAGCAGTCAACAATCCGAAGATTGGTTTGAAAACCACAATGCTTAACTACGCATGGTCCTGTTTGGAGGTGGTATGCCGTTGCCTTTCTCCAACCTTACTTACCCAGCCAGTTACAGGGTGCCCAACAGTTTAACGTGGGTTCCGAACCACGATGCTACTCAGTACTTTTCACATGAGCATTACTGCCAGAGGTGAAAGTAGTCTCGCACTCTATCACTGTTTAACCGAGGCGCACATCTTTCGAATAGTATTATTGAATCACGATGGATCCTTCTGATCCTTAAATCACCTTGTTAACACACATGTCTCCAACGCTTTATTTACAATACATATAAATATTTCCCATAATTCTTGTTCATTCACCGTAACCGGAACTAATGTATGTCGTTGATTCCTTAATGGGGACGCTAACAATTCCTTATTTGATCCTTCTATTACAAACACCCTCTTAGCCTTCTTGACCCATTTATTGTCGTCATGACGACATCATGATCACCAACTCCTGTCTCTAAAAAAAATTTTAAATTTTGTTTCTTGACATGTTCCACATCCACGAGAATCCCCTCAACATGGATCTACGGAACGAAAACGAATCTAATCTACGGTGACGTCAGTTGCAAGGTCTGGTTTGTCTACTACCTATTCCAATAAAAAAAAAAAAAAAAAAAAAAAAAAAAAAAAATTCCAAGAATGGACCCTACATCAGGAACTGATTATACGACATCTCCATTCAAAGAATTTAATGGCTTCAGTCACGAGGACGGCTATTTTTATGATAGCTGTTTTACGTAGCTTTCCGTAACACGCAAATAATTTATTTTTGAAATCCGTACGATACGCTTTATAGAAGGGAAAAATAAGGATACACGAAAACTTCGAAAAACAGCGCCGCTACTTCCGTTATCGAACAGGAAATCACCGAGTCAGTTCGGCAGGCGAATTACCGTGCAATGGGAAACCTTTAGTGCCGTCGGGAGAGTTAAAGGCGGTATTCGCCTGTAGTAGGGCACCTTTTACGGTTAACGAGGGCGGGAGCGCTTTTCGGAGGAAACAGCCGTACACGGGGGTGCGAGTCTTTTGAGGAAGCAGCCCTGTGTGCGGCCGTTGCTACTGGCCGAGATGGACGAGGGAGCGAGTACGTACGCAAAAGCACGCGCAAAACGACCGCCCCCGGTCGGCAGATACGTATAATGCGCCCAAGGTTGCCCATTCACTTGCTTTACGTACGGTTGTAGTAGGTTCTGAATTAACGAGACGTGCAGGAGGAGAGGCAAAATGAAAACACTAGAGCGATGTTTCTTAGCTGAATAAGATAAGTCAAACAATACCATTTCTTGTGGTGACTGTTTCTCCACTAATAATAAAATAAATATCTTAATTATTAATTAAATATTTTGGAGAAACATAGTGAAAAATCGAAAAATGCTGGATTTATTTTTATAGATCTAGAAAAAGCATATGTTACTGTTCCGAGGAGACTACTCTGGAGAGCACTACATATGGCAAACATAAACACCTCTTTAATTTAAATAATACAACAGATGTATAAAGATAACATTTGCCAATTACAAATTGGTAATACACTTTCACAGAAATTTAGAACAAGCAAAGGTCTGTTGCAAGGCTGTCCCATGTCACCAACCTTATTGAAAATCTATATAGATATTTGTCTTAGAACGCGGTCACAGAAATCTAATAGTATGGGATTAGAAATAAGAGATGGAGTTTATCTACATCATCTGTTATTTGCTGATGATCAAGTTGTCATAGCACAAAACGAGAAAGATGCAAACTACATGTGTAATAAAATATCAATAGCATACAAAAATTGGGATCTGAAGATTACTAATAAAAAAAAACAACAGAATACTTGACTATTTCTCCACATGAACTATACATAGAGGGAAAGAAAAAAAAAATTAACACTTTCTGTTATTTGTGGTCCATTTTAGAAACTGAGGGAAAATCCGACTCAGAAATTAATAAAAGAATTAGCAGTGGACGAAAAGTTATTGGTATGCTCAAGTCAGTCCTATTGAGCAGAAATGTAATGAACAGAACAAAAAAAAATCATTTATAAATCTGTATTTGAGAGTGTAGTTCTGTACTGAGCGGAAACCTGGACCATTAACCAGAAGCACACTAAGAAACTACAAGCTATAGAGATGGATTTCTGGAGACGATCGGCCAGAATTTCCAGGACGAAAAAAGAAGAAACGCCGAAGTAATAAAGAGGATGGAAATAAAAAAAGAATAGATGAGGTGATAGAAAGAAATTACGGTGGTACGGACATGTACGAAGAATGGAGGACACCACAATACTGAAACTGATACTGGAGTGGCAACCTGAGGGAAGAAAAAGAAGAGGACGACCTGTGACCACCTGGATCCAAAATGTACAGCTCACAATGAATAGACTGGGAGCAGAAGAAGAGGACACACAAGATAGAGAAAAGATGGAGAAATGTAATGAATAATTAGTGTAAAACCTTATGTACTAGGTGTACTTATTTCTGGACAAATAATTATTTTGGAGGTAAACCTCTGTAATGAGAAAAATCTTAATAATAATAATTATTATTATTATTCTAGGCTCTCATCACCACCACCACGACGCCACCATCCTCATCATCATCATTTAAGACTAATAATGCCTTTCAGCTTTGGTCCTGGAGAATGATGCCCGTTATGCCCGTCCCATGCAGGCGTTGCTGAAGGCATTAGGTAACGAAATAAAGGTGATACAAGTGTTTTGTAACTTGAGCAGTAAAATAAACATATGACAGCCTCAGTCCAAAGGATATAAAATGCAGAATAGTAATTGCAAGAAAAGTATTTTTTCATAAGAGATATTAGCTAACATCAAATGTCAATTTAAGTGTAAGGAAATCTTTTCTGAAAGCATGTGTGTGAAGTGTTTCCTTATACGGGAATGAAACAAGGACGATAAATATTCCAGGCCGGTAGAGGACAGAAGCCTTTGAAATGTGGTGCTACGGAAGAATGCTGAAGATTAGATGTGTATAGTGCGTAACCAATGAGGAAGTATTGAACAGAATTGGAGAGAAAACGAATTTCTGGTATGTTGTTGTTGTGGGCTTCAGTCCGAAGACTGGTTTGATGCAGCTCTCCACAATACCCTATCCTGAGCAAGACTCTTCATCTCCACATAAGAACGGCAACCTACATCTGTCTGAATCTGCTTACTGTATCCATCTCTTGGTCTTCCTCTGCGGTTTTTACCCCACACACTTCCCTACAACACTAAATTCACAATTCCTTAATGTCTAAGAATGTGCCCTACCACTCTATCCCTTCTTTTAGTCAAGGTATGCCAGAAATTTCTTTTCTCCCCAATTCTGTTCAGTACCTCCTCATTAGTTACGCGATCAACCCACCTAATCTTCAGCATTATTCTGTAGCACCACATTTCAAAAGCCTCAATCCTCTTCCTGTCCGCACTGTTTATCGTCCATGTTTCACTCCTATACAAGGCAACACTTCATACAAATGCCTTCAGAAAGGACTTCCTTAGGCTTAAATCAATATTCGACGTTAACAGATTTCTCTTTTTCAAGAACGCTTTTCTACCAATTGCCATTCTGCATTTTATACCGTGAATAAAAGAAGGGATCGATTGGTGGCACATATTCGTAGACGTCAAGGAATCGTGAATTTAGTATTGAAGGGAACAGCGTGGAGTTAAAATCGCAGAGGAAGAGCGGCAAATGAATACAGTAAGCAGATTCAAACTGATGAGGGTTGACCTTCTTCTGAAGAGGTGTAGAGGCTTGCCAGGATATAGGAAGGAGTGCTCCATCATACCAGTCTGAGGACCACATCTTTACTAACTCAAAGTGTGAACCGAAAAGTGGGATAAGTTTTATGTTTACAGTACAATATCTGAAGGAGAGGGCGTGTTTAGAAATGTTAGTTTTACAGTCAGTACACAGGTTGTGTCGCGAGAATTTGACCCCGGTTTCTGAGGGTGTTCCGTACGTTATATGGAACAAAAAATGTCAGTAAATTAGTGGGATCAGATTCCTAATTAAGGAGCTACAGTAATAGAAAAACTCTGGAAAATTGTAGAAAAAAACTTTTATTATAGGACCTCACTATCAAAAGTGCTCATTATAATTAAAACCATATTGTACAGTCTCCTGCACTCTGGATTTAAAGCAAGTGTTGAAAATTTCCTCCGTGCATTTGAAGGCAACGATTCGCACGGGAGAGAATCACGGCAGCATTTCGTAATTTGCGGCATCGAAAATACGTTGTAACAATTCTTCTCATGTTTCCACATTAACTTCGTAATAAACGTCTTTCATCCACCCAAAGATGTAGTAATCTAGGGGTGTTAAGCCTGGGGATCTTTCAGACCAGTTGAGAGGGCCCCCGACCCATCCATCGACGTGGGAACTGCTGATTAAGATAAGCTGGTAAACATGCTGGAAATGTGCTGGTGCTCCGTCATGTTGGACGTACAGATGACGTCTTGTTTTCAAAGGAAAGTCTTCAAGTAGCTACTATAAGTCTTTTCCTAAACTTTTACCGTACATCTGACGATTTAAATTTTCCGGGAGAGTAAACGGCCCCAATAACAGGTTACACACAAACGACACTGATACTGAATGTGCGTTGAAAAGAGATAGTATCGTGGCAAGGAGGTTTTAGTCTGCCCAGACATACATGTTGCCGATGCCATTTCTTATAAAGGTTGCCTCATCACTGAACATCATGGGGCGATAGAGTTGCCGATTTTCATTTAACAAGTAACAAAAGTGCAAATAGTTACCAAACTCATGTTGTTCCAAATAGTGAAGTTTCTGCAAATGAAAAGGATACAGTCCGACTTCATGAAGAATCCTACATACATGAACTGTGAAACGTTTATTTGTCTTGTAATTCAACGACGACTGCGGTCTATGACATTAAGAATGTTTCCCTCCTCCTCGTATTCACGAAGTCTTTCTGAGTGAATACAAATGGTGGGAAGAGTACCAGTTTCTACCAATCGATATGTTCCACTAAATGTTTTGCCACTCGCAATCCGACGATTGGGATATCGACGGTGATATTCTGCCTCAGCAGCTTTCATGTTACCATCACAGAAGTCCAAAATGTACGCTATCTCGGCGTACTCCTGCGATGAAAATTTGTAAGGCATCGCAAAGTGCTGGTCGCATGAGTCAATAACAGGAAACAGTGACTGCAGTATCAAGAACTAGGTTGTTATGCCAACGTACGACTCTCTTCACTTGTCTGCCTACAACTGATCGTGTGTCCTGTGAACACAAAGATATTGAATTTCATAGTTGCGATAGATCCGCCATGTTTGAGGCAACTTGAAGTGGCGTTCGCTATGTTATTTGAGGTATCAGCTGACAGCTACTATGTCACACCCACTCTAGACTTTTAACCATTTACAGTTCCACGTTTTAAATAAAGACTGACTACCGAATAAGGATGTGCATCACGTTCCATCTGACATCATCAAAGCTGCGAATTGACTATCATGGAAGTGTATTTCGCAAAAATGCAATAATGAAATATCACGAACCTGTCAGTAATACATTTTCAGCTCGAAGCATAACAGCTGGAGTTTGCAGTAAAAATGAAAGGGCTGCTGAGAAAATATTATGTATTGATTTTGATGCAAGTACTTGGTCTAAATAAACTGCTACGCATACAGTGAACAGTAATTGTTATGACGAACAATCATGACGATCGATCTGCATTAAGTTTTGTCAACAACAAATGAAAATATTTTTAAGGAAGGTGTAGACGCCCAAAAGTTTGGTTTCATGAACCACAGGAGCAACGGAAGGAGAAATATCTCAAAAATGTACCAACACTAGGTAGAAAAGTAGCATTTTTTATGGTGTGTTCTTCAAGGGAATTGCAGGTCATCTGAACCTTCACTATTGAAGCAGCTAAGTGGCATTAGTCAGACGTTTTGTTTCAGTATAGACAAACTGAGATCATACAAGCAAAACATTTGGTGTTCTTGCACGGAGTACTTGTCTTTTTGTCACTTATTTGTGCATTTAAATGCTGAACACACTTTAGGCACACTTCAGCAGCCAAAATTGTATAGACAGTACACACTAAATACTATATACACTAAATACAACCCTTCAAGATCAACAATAACATTCGATAGATAGATGGCTGTTAAGTTTATTGACCACCAAAAAATATAGCTCCGTGTTTACACATGTTGACGCAAAGAGCGCTTTAACTAGTGTGTTCACCACTATGAACTTTAAGCTCGTTGTGTGAACACGTGTAGTGCTCAATACACCGTGGCATGTTTCGGAACTCTATTGTAGCTCCTTAATTATGGATATGGTAACTGTACTGTACTAACATTTTTTATTCCAAATTAACTGAAGAATAATCTCCGGTAACCGAGGAAACCGTTGTGACTCACCACATACAAAACTTTGTGGAGCATATAATGCTGGAATCGCTATATTTAATGATTAATAAATGTCGTATTAAATGTACTTAAATTTTAGTTTTTAATCCAGCATACTATTGTAATTAGTCATCGAAAAATGTATATCAACGATTAAATCGAAACTAACATTATGTTTTTCAAACGTCGTACATCTTATTTTATTCCTCTACAAGAAACAGAAGTTTTACTTATGTATTTTTAAAATGTATCATTGTGCAAGTCATGGTACTGTTGTAACTGACTTTGTTCAAATGTTTGTACAGCTTATGGGACTTAACTACTGGGTCATCAGTCCCGAAACGTACAAACTACTTATGAACTGCTTACGAACTAGGACGGCACAAATATCCATGCCCGAGGGGGGATTCGAACCCCCCGACCGTAGTAGCCGTGCAGACCGTGATAACCGACTTTCACAGTTCTACAGATAAAATAGGACACAGAGTCACGTAGTCCTCTGAAAACTAGAATAAATTTGCACTTAGACACATTCGTCATCAAATGGCTTTGTCATAATTAAAATCAACGTGAATGACACTGTCTTTTGTTCATAAAAACCTTGTCTTCGTTGATGTATCTACTTATTCAAATGTTCAAATGTTTGTTAAGCTTAAGGGACTTAACTACGGGGTCATCAGTCCCTAAACTTACAGACTACTTATGAACTACCTACAACTAAGGACAGCACAAATATCCATGCCTGAGTGGGGATTCGAACCCCCGACCGTAGTGGCCGTGCAGACCGTGACTGAAGCGCCTCAGTCCCCTCGGCCACCGCGGCCGGCTATCTACTTATTATTTTTTTTAAATAAATGTTCTTTCCAAAAGGAAGAAGAAAAAAAAAATAGGACGAGAACTGCTATTTTCCCATCAACTACTGGGAGTTAAAGAGCAGTATATTATTTTAACATATCTGTCCGAAAAAAGAGACACCATATCCATAATTGCAAGTATGCCTAAAAGAGGCAAGTGACAACCTCAATGCGGATGCACAGTTAAATGTGCTCACTTGCGGAAATACATATAAATAAATAAAAAGTGGAATAATGGCGCTACAACAATAATGTGCCATAAATTGAGAAATCTTATAGTACGAGAAATGTGTCCTGATTGCCTAATGGCTCTGGTGACAGTTGGCCTAAAGCTTGAAATTAAAGTTTTAAATCCCTGTCAGCCACCAATTTTAAACACCTCCTTTGATTTTAATTCAGTGACATGTACGAAAGAAAACACAACATACAAATTTTTTCTGTCTTCAGACAGAATTGGATTAGTTGGGAGTTTTGTCATTACTACCGGTGCGACAGTAAACGTTCCCTTTTAATCATTTTACGATTAATACACAATGCTGTCGCGTTTAATACAAAAGCAGAATGCAGGAAGCCGTAACATTCTAATGCGTCAATGTGGATCGAGCTACACGTTTGTAAATTCCACGGCGTATGAATTCCACTGTACATTCCGGTCATTTGTGCCTGGATGCCTGCGTACAACCACGTTCCACGTAACATCGCGCAGCGGCGTATTCGTGGTCACGCTTTGCGCCTCTCCTACCGGGGGACGCGGCACAATCTGGAAATCTATAAATGGCTCGCATGGACATTTACGGTATTACTTTAAACGGGAGTCAAACAGAGCGAGAAGTACGGAGATAGAGATTAATGGAGTATGTAATCGGCGGAAATATCGCTTTTGGGGTAGCTACAGCGGCACCCAAAAACGACATGTTGTTGTATCAGTGGGAATTCGAGTGTCACAAGTCAAGCCTAAAGTCAAGCGTTTAATTTCCGTACTAGTAACTTAAATAAATTCATTATCCTTGGGTTGAATAGGTAAAAACTGGCACAATTGCGTCTGTAAAGCATGTCGCAAAAATGCAAAAAGTTTTGTGCTTGTGAACGATGTGATCATCATTTTTGTTCGACGCTATAATATTTCAGCCAATAGAAGTTATCAGGAGTAATGGTAATTTGTGGTAGAGGGATAGTATCACAGCAGTTATCATGACTATGCCATTATGTAAGAAAAGAGTAATGACAGTGTTGAAATGCCTAGAAAAATATGTATCTTCCCATTACTGAACGTCCCCCCTCGCCTCCCTCCATCCTCCCTACCCCTTCACCGCAATTATGTTGCATGACAAAAATCTCACCCGTATCAACGAGTATCGATGCCATTTTTCTGCCTCTTCTTCACTGATCGAAAAGGCAGTGGTATGCCAGTTACGGGTGAATGGTGGGTGTCATGCTCAACGGGCTATCGTCTGACATCTGATTACTAAGTAAACTTCCTTTCGTTTCCAGAATTCAGAAACGTACGACGAGAGGTACTGCTGGAGCTAAAGCTGTCATGACGGGTAGCTCACCAGCAAAGGCGAGGTGGCTCACTGCGTTGGGTGAGAAGGCAGCAATAATGAAAATAATTATAATAATAAAATGTTGGGACCACAACTCAAGAACAAACAAGAACAAGAACCCTAGACCGCAAAGGACCGATCTTCCTAGAAAAGAGTTAGCACAAATCTTCTAATTTTGTGACATGAAGTCTTACTTAGACGATTCCGAGGCGCCTTAATTGTTAGTTGTGCGGTGGTCTAACGGTAAGACGTCTGCCTAATAAGCATGGAGGTCCATTACTTCACCTTCATCTTCAATGTTTTCTTCTAAAGTTGGCTCGTGGAAACTACTGAAATCGGAAGTCTCTTCATTACACGACAGTAAACAATAGTAAACACTGACCGTGTCTCGAAATGTAAACAGTACCATGACGCTGTCTTCTTGGAAGTGAGTAGGATCGCCGCGGTGGAGTGGCCGAGCGGTCTAAAGCGTCTCGCTGTGGAGCGCGCGTTTGCTCGCCGTGGAGGTTCGAGTCCTCCCTGGGGCATGGGTGTGTGTGTTGTCCTTAGGTTAGTTTACCTAGGTTTAAGTAGTTTGTAACCTACGGAGTGATGACCACGCAGTTTGGCCCGATAGTTTTACAAACATTTGAATTTTTGAAGTGAGTAGGATCCGACTTGTGACAAAACAGCCTGCCCGGCCTGTGGCACCAGCATTTCACAGCAGAAGAGTCTTGGTGGTGCCTTGGAACTACGGGAGTCATGGTTTCTTCCTACTATCTCACTGACCCTATGTTCAAATGTTTTTAGACCTTTTGGACGAAATTGCTACGATCATTAGTTCCTAGGCTACTTTAAGTAACCTAATTACAAGACACACACCCATACCCCTGGGAGGCCTCGAACCTCCGAGTGTGAGCAAACCGAACTCCGCAGGAAGGCGTCTTGGAGCGCTCGGCCACTCCACCACAAGTGTCAGTTGTTGGAGAAATTGTCTGGTGCCGGCCGCGGTGGCCGAGGGGACTGAGGCGCTTGTCACGGTCTGCACGGCCACTACGGTCGGGGGTTCGAATCCCCCCTCGGGCATGGATATTTGTGCCGTCCTTAGTCTTAGTTAGTTCATAAGTAGTTTGTAAGTTTAGGGACTGATGACCCCGTAGTCAAGTCCCATAGACTATACAAACATTTGAACATTTTTGAATTGTCTGGTAATTCTGTCGATGCCTGCTTCTGGGAACGTCAGTAATACTATCTACCTGTCCTTTCCTTTTATTAAGGTAGCACGAAAATAATACTAATTCCTATATATGGTGTAACTAAATAGACGAGAAACATAGTTAGCTAGCTAGCTCTTTAATCGCATGATGAGTGCTATCGACAAGAGACGTCAAATAGATTATATATTTCTAGATTTCCTACCTCATCTTCCGACACTTCGTCTTCCATTTCTAGAATACTGCCTTCAAGTTTATTTCCTTTGTATAGGCCCTCTATATATTCCTTCCACAGTTCAGCTTTCCCCTCTTTGCTTAGTACTGGTTTTCCGTCTATGTTCTTGATATTCATACAGCTGCTTTTCTTGTCTCCAATATCTCTTTTATTTTTCTGTAGGCGGTATCTTTCCCCTAGTTGTGCATTCTTCTACGGTTCTGCATTTGTCCTGTAGCCACTCCTGCTTAACCAGTCTGCACTTCCTGTCAATCTCATTTTTCAGATGTTTGTACTCTCTTTTTCCTGTTTCACTTGCTAAATTTTTATGTTTTCCTCTCTCATCAATTAATTTCAGTATATTCTTTGTTATCCAGGGATTTCTATTAGGCCTTGTTCTTCTGCCTATATGGTCCTCTGCAACCTTGAGTACCTTATCTCTCAGAGCTACCCATTCTTCTTCCACTATTTTACTTTCCCCCGCTTCAGTCAATCCTTGCCTAATGCTCCACGACAGTAATATCTCTATAATGGACTGTCCTGCACAGCGTCCTGACTGGAATCCTGTAGAAAAACTTTCTGGTGTTTTGGAACGCCGATTTCATGACAGACCTCAGCGACCTACATCGCTACCTTTCCTCAGTGCAGCACTCCGTAAAAAAATGGTCTGCCATTCCTCAGGAAGCTTTCCCATCATTACCGATGGAGAGCGTCACGAACCTGTAAGTCCTTTAAAAAAAAAAAAAAAAAAAAAAAAAAAAAAAAAAAAAAAAAAAAAAGTACAAATGTTTGTACAGCTTAACTACGGGGTCAGTCATCAGTCCCTAAACTTACAAACTACTTATGAACTAGCTACAACTAAGGACGGCACAAATATCCATGCCAGAGGGGGGATTCGAACTCCCGACCATAGTGGCCGTGCAGACCGTGACTGAAACGACGCAGTGCCGGCTACTTTTCAACCCGGATACTTTTGATCACATAGTGTTGTGGCACTTTCAGCAGAAATCTAAAAGAAAAATAAAACGAAATAACCGATATTGACTTTTTACTGTGTTGAATGGCATTCTATTCCGGGGGTTGCAGCAGAATCAGACCTGGTACTTAGATGGGCCAGTGGTGTGATGCGTGTCCTCCGCGTGTATGTCACAGGTGAGTTAGTAGGGCGCACTCGGGCCGCGGTTCACGCGCGGCGGGCTGAGCCCCTTTAAGAGTCGTGTTCCTCCTTTGATATCAAAGTGAACGGGGCCACAAATCAAGCGACACGGTAATATCGAGACGCGGGGAGCAGCGGCGCGGAACGCACCCGGCCTGTGTGTTCGCGGGTGTTCGCCGCCGCGGTGTACGGTGCGCCGGCACGCCACCATCATCCCCCTCCCCCTCCCACCCTCCTACTCTCTGCGGTGAGCCGCGCGTCGCCACCGTGTCGTCGCCTGAGTTAGGAGCCACCCCCGCACCACCCTTATTTATGGCTCACCAGTCGCCGCCGCGGCGGCGAACCAAAGGAGTGATTATAAAACCGCCCCCACCCTAGTACCAGCCAGCTTCCGCGTAGCAGCGCACCGGTACGAGGAAAAAGAGCAGGCGAGCTGCTTCCGATCCATTCCACCCGCCTGGCACTTTTCTTTCATATATCTTGGACTGCTGGGATGTTCCATTTTACGAGAACTCTGGAGGTTTCCTAATGAAAAGAAAAATATTCGCCACATTTCCACTTAACAGATTATTTTTCGGTTACGTTAGTTCCAACTGATATGGATGAAAGTTACCAAATGCCATATAGTCCAACCATTCAGTGACAGCGTAATTTAAATTACCAAAAATTATTGCTTAAAAGAAATAAAAAAATTAAAGTATAGAAAATTAATTTTTAAACAGACGTTCTGTTTCATGAAACTCGAGCCGAGATGAAATTGGTCAGAAACTTCTTAAAATGGCATAAAACGTTTCTTCCTACATTAATAAAAGTGGAATAAAGTTTTAGATTAGAAAGTTGTAGGTCTTAAAATTAGCCATCGATTGCTTGTTTGTACTTATCGATTGCTTTGTTACGTTTCGAGATATATTAAACTCCTTGGAAGCACATCACTGTCATACGTTAGTTATGGCCCCTACAGTTATTCTGAGACAGATACTTATCTCGGTGTAGAAAGTCGTAGAACTGCATTATTTGTTTTAATATCTGTGAAAAAAAATGTCAGCAATATATTTAACAGTTCCTTTCGCAACAGAAAAATAGAAATAGTGGGAAAAAAAGCCCAAAAACGTATAAGGTTTTCAAATTCATACTTTTATTCACCTGTAATTAACGAAATCTAAAAGTTATTTGATAGCGTGTTATTACAACACTTCATGATGAAAACAGATTGAAAACCTTACATCTATGTCGATCACATGAGTAACTCTAGCCAATTTTCGAGTATGCTATTTATTAAAAAAAATTGATGAATCTCGAAAAATACTTAATATTTTTAAATTTTGCGAACAAGTACATTATGACTTTTATCGTGACATACATACGGCAAATAGTAAGTTTAGAAACGTGAATGTTGATGAATTACAAAGATTTTAGTTTTTAAAGGTTTTTAAGTGTTTTTTCGATATATTTAGAAAAGTAACAAAGAAATCTATACCTACGAAAAAGAATTCGATGGATGTTCTTATGGCGTATTCCTTGCTATTTTAAAATTATTCCATTGGAGTTATCATTATTTATTTATTTAATAAAAACAGTTTTTGCAACTTTGTGAATTTTTTGGGCAAATTTCACCATCTTGGCTCGGGTTTCATGAAACAGAAACTCTATTTAAAATTTAATTTTCCATACGCTCATATTTTTTGTTTTCAGGTAATAATTTTTACTAATTAAAATAAGACAGCCTGGATCGCAGGTTGTTGCGTTTATTACAGGCAACCGGTTACGGTTCTACAGAACCATCTTCAGGCCCTTGGCACCTTGTTGGTGGACGGTTGTGGTTTCCGGAGCAGGCGTCAACTGACTCCTGTCCGGCCACCGCCACCGTCCACCAACAAGTTGCCACAGGCCCGATGATGGTCCTGTACAACCGTAACCGGTTGCCTGTAATAAACGCAACAACCTGCGATCCAGGCTGTCTTATTTTAATTAGTAAAAAATATTAAGATCGCTGTTCCAAAGATAATGCCTTCAAATTTAATTCTTTTTGCACCCTCTTCTCCCTAATGCTTGAACTAATTATGTGGAAGCACTAACCTATCGCATCTCACACTTGGGTCTTGAGAGTAGCAACAACCCTCCCCAGGCTTCACACGGATGGAATTTATATTCTACTAGTATTAGTGCTCGACGTTGCACGGGTATTTATTAATTCTAATGTTCTGTAATTCCATCTCCCCTCCCCTCTATATATATATATATATATATATATATATATATATATATATATATATATATATATATGTCTCTCCCCTCATCTCTCATGACCCATCCGCTCCACCCCTCTCCCTCCTTTTTCTGCCCGTTTCATCCTCTCTGACCATATCGCCCTTTACCCCATCTCTTTTTCCATATCCTCCTCCCCCTCTACTTATCTCCACTTAATACAGCTCTTCCTCCAACATCTAATCCGCCTCCCACTCTATACAACCCCCTTCCCAAGTACATCTAATCCTGTCCTCCGTTATAAGCGATGATCTATGTAATTTACAATACCAGTTATCACGTACTAGTTTCCCTCCCCTTTTTCACCAGCTCTTTCTGAGCACGGCTCCTGTCACATGTCCACCATTCCTTCTCTTCCTTTTCTATCAGTCTCCTCCCCCATCCTCTTTTCGGCCCACCCCCTCCCTTTCTCCCGACCCGTCTCCACCCCTTTCGGCCTACCTTTTCATCTTGTCTTTCTCATGCCTATGATGAAATATATTAGGCTCGATTCCATGGTGGAACTTGTGCTCAACGACTATTTTACGTACAGAACTTTTTTCAGCAATCAGTCGTAAGTATTAATTTATTTACAGACCTAGATTTCGACAACTGTGACTCTTTACCAATGCTTAAAATAAAACGATTAACATTTCGAAATGTTTTACATGTTTTAATATTTTTATTTTAAACACTGATAATGGCCACACAGTAGTCTAAATCAAAATCTAAGAGTAAATTAATACTGACGACTGACTGCTGAGAACTTCATGTAAGTAAAATACAGATACGTGACACTACCCAAGATTATCGGTGATTGCAATTTACCCTCTGCCAAGCACTGTGCGGTATGTTGTGTAATATAAATAACTTATCCACGAATAAGTTATTAAATAGTATTATAATGAAAATATCAAAATGAATGTTGACCCTTGGAATGAGTTATACCTGTTAACTCAAAGGATGTAGATGTCTATTGTAAGGTTCCCTTCGCCATGCAGAGTATGAAATATACGTACATTGTGGTCTTCCTCTTGGTTTAAATGTAAAGTGTGAAAAATTTTAAATCAGATATGGAAATGAAACTTTCTGGCAGATTAAAATTGTGTGCCGGAACCGGGACTCGAACCTGGGACCTTTGCCTTTCGCGGGCAAGCGCTCTACCTCGACTCCTACTTTCCAAACTTCACAGAAGCTCACCTGCGAAACTCGCAAACTATAATTCCTGGAAGAAAGGATACGGTGGAGACATGACTTAGCCACAGCGTAATGGATGTTTCCAGAATGAAACTTTCACTCTGCAGCGGAGTGTGCGCTGATATGAAACTTGGATATTCTATGGATATCAGTCCCTAAACTTTAAAACTACTTAAACTAACTTGCGCTAAAGACAACACACACACACACACACACACACACACACACACACACACAAACATGCCTAAGGGAGGAATCGAAACTCCGCCGGGAACTGTCGCCCAGTCCGTAGCATGAAGCCTCATATCACGCAACCATTCCGTGGAGCTGCAAAATTTCATCAAAATAGGAATAAAATTATGGATTTGTATCAGTCAAAAACAAAGAGGAACAACACATGTAGTGTACATACATCTTATAAAATAGGCTGTATGTGTCTACGTGGTATATGTGTGCGTATGTATGTTCCACATCACCTTCTATACTACAGGACCGATTTGAACCAAACGTTGAACACATGCTCCTTACTATCAGGAAAAAATCGCTGTTAGGGTAAGAACCACCTACGACATACGTAAGGAGATATGACGTCATAGACAATGATAGTCGAGAAAAACGGCTGACTCGTGCGATAATATTCTACATCTGCTACTAAACTAATGAACCGAGTAAAAACAAATTTGGCAATGAATCATTTTCTATGGTTTCAAAAACCATATAGTTCATACGATATCACATCATAAACAATGAAAACTGCCCCACCTTGCGGCGCTTGATAGAATGTTTTTCTTCATCAACTATGTGACAATGAGAGCACGTAGCGACTTGCAGTAAACTTTGAGCATAATTTCAAATCTTTGCGAAATATTTTCTCACTGACAACCCCAACAAAATGATGAAAGGAAAAAAAGTTTATCGCTTATTTCTTTTCCGATCTTCATGAAGTATATTCACGGCATTTGGCATGACGTTACAGACAGTACACATACGTACAGTGAATGTACCTTGAAATTTACATCATAATACGACAGATATTTAATGAGATATGAAGTCATGAACAAAGACATTTCAAAATAACTGCTACATCATTCGCTATTTTTCCACGCCTCCTCCTAAAGTATTGGACTTAAAATATTGGAACACATATTGCTTACAATCTGACAAAAATCGCTGTGGGATTAAAAACTACTTACGAGACATAGTTCAGGAGACATGACGTCATAAACAATGAGTCACGGAAACTTTTCCGTCAGCCGACGAGAATTATTTTCGTTTCTAAGACTGGAAAAATGCATATACCCCGGCAATACCGAGTGTAGGAGCCAGTGGGAAATAAATTGTAGCTTCAACGAATGTTTGAAATCGGTTGAAATAATAATATCGTTATGACTTCTAGTTGTTCAACCGAGATAAAAACATATATTTTCCATTATAATTAATATTTAGGTTATTATTTGAGATAAACTGTCCTGTCTTTTATGTTGGCCCAAATTAAACACACTGCGAAGAATTACATTAAGAACAGTTTAGTAGTTTGGAGTTCATCACAGACAAACATCGACACTATATATGAGAGAGAGAGAGACAATGTATAAATATCTATGTGTGTGTATTGTATTGGTTGCTGTGTTCTACTTAATATGATGAAACACAATGATTACCATGTTTATCCCATCTCCAGGCTGCTTCATCCATACTTATTTACTAATCCCAAAGTCTAACAAATAAGTAAAAACTTATGTTTCCTCTTGGAATGACAGTATCGCCTCTCCACTTGACTATGGTGGCTCTATCGATGTACAGTACAACACGAACAGTTACCAAAGTTACAACTCTGCAGTGACAGAAGAACGACATGATACGAACTGTTGGCACTAACTCCGCTAGGACGCGTAATTTTCCCCCAAATGCCAGAAGTAAACCTTTGTGCTCCGAACGCTACCGAACTTCAAGAATCACCCACTTGGCTAATCTGAAGTTTTCCTGAAGATTTCGGCAAAATTCCTCCAGCCGTCTTGGGGGGCGCATCCATTATTATCGGATAGTGATAGAATATTTCGAAAAGTGTGATGGCTAGAATGTATTGAAACTCTTTATATGTGGATGATAGCGTCTAAATGTAATTTCTGTGAACTCAAACAAAGGCATTGTCCTTGCAGTAAAATCTGTGTTGCCTGTAAAATAACTATGTGTACTGAACGTAGAGTACAAATTTGTACTGAGTGTGTTAACTGAAAATAGAAATAATAAATGATATTATTACAGTTATAATTTTATTCTAATGCCGCGGTGCGCGCTGCTGTTCACCGTCAGTGGTTAGATTTGCCCCTCTGGCATGGGTGTTTTTGTTGTCCTTAGCATAAGTTAGTCTAAGTTAGTGTAAGTTAGTTTAATTAGTTTGTAAGCCTTAGGGACTGTTGACCCCGCAGTTAAGTCTCTCCAGATTTACAAATATTTGAACATTTGATTTTACTATTTGTAACCCCATATGGCACCCCTTAATAGTTGAATTTGAAAAAAATAGCCCAACATGTTTATTTTAAATTTCAACTAAGTATGCAAATATCATTTTTTTAAAATTCTGGGTTCAAAATTAGCTGAGCAGCAACGTATTATCAAAAAATGTTACATCCCCTATTTCACCCCCTAAATGATTCATTTTCTGAAAATACCGAAATACGTTTCTTTTAATTTCGAACCCCGAATCCAAATTTGAAAATTTCTAGTTCTAACTTCAAAATTGCATAAATAGAAACAGATTTTCGAAAAACATCCCCTCTCCAATTAACCCACTTTATGGATGAATTACCAAAAATACGGAAACACCAATTCTCTTTTTTATTTCTAACCAACAATACAAATATCAATTTTGACACCTATAGCTTCAAAATTGTCTCAATAGCAAAATATCAATTTTGGCACTTATAGCTTCAAAATTGTCTCAATAGCAACATGTTTTCAAACAGAATTTTTCATCCCTTATTTTACCCTCTTACTGTTGAATTTCCAAAGCCACTGAAACTGGTATTTTATTAATCCTGACTAAGATTCCATATCCGAAGTTTCGTAGTTGTAGCTTAAAATTTAAGTGAACAGCAACATATTTCTGAAACTCAATCTTTTGCGTCCCCCTTATTGGTTGAATTTCAAAAAATGCCGAAACATGTGTCTTTTTAATTCTAACACTGAATTAAAATCCGAAATTTTGTATTTCTAGCTTCAAAATTGTCTAAACAGCAATGTATTTTCAAAAAAACCTTTCATCCCCTATTTAACCCCCTTACGAATGGAATATCGAAAAATATCGCTTCTTAAATGTACGATCAACACCCTCTAAAAATTTCAATTTTCTATCTTCTGTGGTTTGGGCTGGGCGATAATGAGTCAGTCAATCAGTCAGTCAGTCAGTCAATCGAGACATTGTCTTTTATATATAGAGATAATAGCCATTGCGTGTTAATGAAGATAAATATCTTTGGTGGCATCTCTTTTTTAACCAAGTGGCACATTTGAAATTGTCTTTTATTACATACACAATTTTATTATCACAAAGTAATCAAGACGGAAGGACATTACACTCTGAACACTAACGTACAAAAGTAATTGCTTTCTCAGAAAACGCAGAAAATATCTGAGTGCTGTAACGTAGTAAATATTATTTATGTTTGAGTCTATAATTTGATTGTTGTGCACAGCGACCTTTTATATAATTACTGAGTATAACACAGCCTTCGGTCGCCATGAATCTATTAATTACAGATCGATTTCGGCTAAGTAACTAGCAATCATCAGTGTCATATCGTAGGTATGTTTCACATGTTGCTGTTTAACTTCAAGTCGAACGGCAGCTTGCGAAACATACCTACGATATGACACTGGTGATGGCAAGTTACCTAGCCGAAATAGATCTCTAATTAATAAACAGATTTATTGCGACCGAACGCTGTGTTATTCCCAGTAAATAAAGAATTTGTTTTGGGATTGTGTTGTTTTAGATTGGTCGATGTTAAGAGATTTCTCTATTTCTACCATTTATTGATTTATCTGAGCCTCTTAAAACATAAATGTAAAAAACGTCAAGTATCACACATTTTATACAGGGAAAGTAAATATCCTATTAAGATACAGTTGGTTATACAATTGCAATAAAAAGTGGAGTATTGTGAGAATAAGACGGTTTCACGTTTGGTATGAAGCTAGTATGGCATCCACTCATCACTGGCATCTATTTTCCGCCTCGTCGGTCGAAGCATGGAGGGGGTCAGCCTATGGAAATAAGTCTCGTCGTCTGTGAGACTGTCACAAGTATCCAACACTCAAGGCGTCAGTGTAAGTTGAAATGGCTCTATATTTTGGAGCACAAATTTTCATTGGCATTGAAGTCAGATGACCAAATGGGTCAGTCTTTCTGGTAATCGCCGGCCTGAAGCATAAATTAGTACAGGATGGGCCCCATCGTATGAAACGTTGAGAAGTCCTGCACGAACTGCTTGAATTCACTGAGAGAGAGCTGAAACCATCGTAATGGTTAATAAATTGGGTGTTCAATCTTTCATACCGTTGCCTAACCATCCTCGCAGTAAACAACGCTTTGCCATATTACTGACTGTGGAGGAGTGTGTTTTCAGGTTCGGCGTGGGTCGCCATCTCCGCATTACACTTACAGCACATTAAAAAACAATATTTTGAAAGAATTACTTCATCGGAAATTCAGATACTCAAATGCTCAAATATGGCGATCATATAGCTATACATCTCTGTTTATGTATATTCAAATCAGAATCTGATAGTCATTTGAGGCAGAAATAAGTAAGTATTATGGTGTAAAATAGGAAACAATGTACAGTAATTATACATAGTAACAGAACAGAAAAAGGGTTTTAGGTAAAATAATTACAATCAGAATGGAACAGATACGTGTCAAAAGTATTACATGTATTTCTGCCACCGATGCATGTACAATACTGTGTCGCCATTGGATAAATCAGCCTGTATAGACAATAGCAAAGTTATTCAAACAACGGAATGAAGTGTAATGTGCAAGTTGAATTTAAGTACGTTATATTCAAGGTACAACTATTTCCTCTCAGTACTGATTGCATCACATGAACTTTTTAGAGAAACGTTTGATCGCTTTATAGTTTTTCCATAATCTTACCTTCACTTAGTGATTATAACAAAAAAAGCCACGATATTTCTGAGCATACCGCAGGAATACATTGCTGTAACGACCTACTGTATTCCTGTAAATATTAATTCGCAGAGTTTTTGTAATACGTGTTACTCGATGTTCTCAGTGAACTGTTACTCCTAGATTTTATATCTGAAATCGCTGCAGACGACTGTATTTATTTTTAAGGAGGCTCAGCAAGCATTTACATACTAATTGTTTCTTTCTGCATTAGATTTGCGTTTATAATGGTGTGGCCAAAAGCGGACTTTAACATGCATTCCTGTAGCTTTCAGGTCTTCCTTGATGACTGTAAAATAAATTCAAATGGGTTTCACAATTAAGAACAGAAGCAGTTAAAAGGATAATTAAAGTTTTATACAAGCAAATTTAAATATTCTTCGGTCGCAGTGAAGTGCTTGCTATAATGAAAGTGCTCCGGATATCTCACTGTTAAGACTTTAATCTAAAACTGCATTTACTCGGTTAGAATTTCGCCTACGGTCAGCAGAAAATTTGCATACTATTTCATAAACATTGCATATTAAAATATCATAAAATTTGAGGAACCTCCTCTTTTATTGTATATTGCTACATACTCCCCTGGATTAGATGAAATTCCCTCACTGTTACTGAAGTCTCTGTAAGAACCACCGATGACAAACTAATTCACCTGGTGAGTCTCTATTACCCTCAGACTTTAAGAAAAATGTAATAGTCCCTATTACAAACAAAGCAGGTGCATATAGGGAACGGAAAGTTATTTACAACTTGTACCGCAATCGAACTGCCGTTATTAGAGTTAAAGTGCATTAGGGACGCAGTGGTTGTGAAGGAAGTAACACAGGGTTGTGGCCTTTCTTCAACGTTATTCAATTTCTACCTTGAGCAAGCTGTGAAGGAAAGCAAAGAGAAATTTGGAGAAGGAATAAGAGTGCAGAGTGAAGAAATAAATACATTGCGTCTTGCTGATGACATTGTAATTTTGCTAGAGACAGCAAAGGACCTAGAAGAGTAATTTAACGAAATGGTCAATATATTGAAAGGAACGTATAAGATGAACATTAACAAGAGCAAGACAAGGGTAATGGAAAGCAGGCATAGAAAATCAGGCGAGGCTGAAGGAATTATATTAGGTAACGAAACAATAAAAGTGATAGTTTTGTTACTTGGTCTGTAACATGGTGGTCGCAGTACAGAGGATATAAAATACAAAATGGTAATGGGAAGAAAAGCGTTTTTGAAAAAGAAATCTGTTAACATCCAATATTAATTTAAGTGTAAGAAAGTCTTTTCTAAAGGCATTTGTGTGGAGTGTTGCCTTGTACGCGAGTGAAACATGGACATCAACGGATCGGGCAAGAAGAGGGTAAAGGCTTTTGAAACGAAGTGCTACAGAGGAATGCTGAAGAATACATGTGTAGATCGCGTAAGCAATGTAGAGGTACTGAACAAAATTGGGGAGGAAAAGGAATTTTTTGCATACCTTGAATAGAAAAAGGGATCGATTGGTAGTACACATTCTTAGACATCAAGGAATCGTAAATTTAGCATTGGAGGTAAGTTTGTGGGGGTAAATCGCAGACGGAGATGAAGAAACGAATATAGTAAGCAAATGGATGTGGCTTGCCGTTCTTATCAGGAGATGAAGAGACTTTCTAATAATACAGTAGCGTGGTGAGCTGCATCACAGCAGCGGACTGAAGACCACAGCAACAACAATCTTCATTCAACAGTTTTACATAAGCTATTGAGTACTACATTCATACATTTTCGTTTACATTTTTTGTCACTAAAACAAAATCACAGTAATCATGTCGTTGTTTATTTTCCTTCCTCTGATGTTATTCCTGTCGCCTCGGATATATTTACAAATATTTTGTTGGGCCATCCCTTTTAACTTGGTACTTCCTATTACTACATGCTTTCTGGTTGTTTTTATTATCGGATTCACGTCGTTGCATGTGTCATTTTTCTCAAGAGAATCTGTTTTTCGCTGCCGTGAAAAATCCTGTTTTAAATCAATCTTTAAATTTCTAAAGAAGCGTAGTGGAATTGTAGAAACTAAATCTGTCGTCATTCCGCAATATGTTTTTTAAACAGAAAGATCACAACTGTCGGGTTCAAGGAATAATGCTATGATACGTGTTATACGCTTAAGACTTTCAAGTACGGGAATGGCTCGGTAGTCTAAGGCGCCATTTCAGGTATTGTGCTGCCACTCCCGTTGGAGGTTCGCGTCCTCCTCAGGGGATGAGAATGTGTGTTTCCCTTAGCATAACTTAGTTTACGTTCGTTTAAATATTTTGAAAGTCTAAGAACAGATGACCTTAACAGTTTGGTCCCTTAGTTTTGTAAACATTTGATTTTTTTTTTTTCTAAATTTCTACATGATACATCACTTGAAAACTTATTGAATTTAATCGTAACTCTGCTGTTGGCAGCAATGTCAACCACTGAAGCCGTTACGTCTGCAACAGAGTAACCAACTGCTAGATTATGAATAGTGCAACGAAACTAATACGCAGTGTCACTTGCTGACGTGGTGATAGGTGCAGAAGTATGACGTAGTTGCTATTATCAGAGCACGGCAGCTTCAAGTGATCCACGAAGGATGGAATAGGTACATTTAATATCCTATCGACAAACAGTGTATGTAGACAGTCATACAGTAGAAGTCTACGTAGTCATAATATTGAAAGATGTCCAGTTATAATTTTGAAATTACGAACCATTGTTAATAATGCAAAGAATAAAACTGTATTGCAGTCGTACCCGAAAATTCACTCATTAAGCTAGGTAAGTGGTTATAAATTAATGACTTAACATTGGGATGTCTACATCAGTTAAAAACCTGGTTTCGAAACAGATGTCTTACCATTATAAAATTTATCTGGTACCTTCCGGTGTCTCCTGGTTTCTTCCACGTGAACAATCTTCTTTCGTGGTTCGTAAACCAGGTGATTGTAATGATTGAATTATGTTCCGTGCAAAACTCTATCAGACGGCTTCCTCTTTCATTCCTTTTGCCCAGTCCATATTTACCTACTATTTTTCCTTCCATTCCTTTTCCTACTACCGAATTCCAGTCTCCCATAACAATTTTTCCTCTCCCTTAACTGTCTGAATAATTTCCTTTAAATCCTCATACATTTCTTCGATCTCATCATCAACGGCAGAACTAGTGGGCATATAAACTTGTACTACTGTGGTCGGTGTTGACTTGACTACGATAATGCGATCTGTGCGCTGCTGATGGTAGTTTATCCGCATTTATATTTTCTTTTTCATTATCAGACCTACGCCTGTAATACTCCCAACTGATATCGTATTTATAATCCTGTACTCACCTGACCACAAATCCTGTTCCTATTTCCACCGAACTTCACTAATCATCACTATTTCTAACTTCAGTCTATCCATTTCCCTTTTTAAATTTTCTAACTTCCCTACCCTATTAAAGAATCTAACATTCCACGCTCCGATCCGTAGAACGCCAATTTGGTCTTTCCTGATGGTGACATCCTCCTGAGTAGTCCCCCCCTCCCCCAGGAGATCCGAATGGGAGACTATCTTATCTCCGGAATATTTTACCCAGGAAGACGCCATCATCATATATTCATACAGTAGAGTTGCATGTTCTCGGGAAAAGTAACGGCTGTAGTTTCCCCTTGCTTTCAGCCGTTCGCAGTAGCTGTGTGGTAAAGCAACATTAACTGATGTTTGAAGGCCAGCTCAGTCAATCATCCAGACTGTTGTCCCAGTAACTACTGAAAAGTTGCTGCTCCTCTTCAGGACACACACGTTTGTCTGGTCTCTCCACAGATACCCTTCCGCTCTGTTTGCACCTACGGTGGCTATTTGTATCGCTGAGGCTCGCAAGCCACCCCATCTCGGCAATGTCTGTGATTCATGGGGGTGGAGGTATATAGATGGTGTAGTTACATAAAAAGGAGTTTAATATTGAAGATTGATTTTTCCAGGAACCATATAGTCCGACACTTATGTACCTTTTCTTCAGTACATCAGCGACTTAATGCCTTCACATTTGATTCATAAATATCTCATAGTGCAACAAACAAACGTAAAGAGCTAAATATTCAAATGTTTCGTTTAAGATGAAATGTGTAGATAATTATTTGAAAATATTACACCGATTTCCACCAAAAGTATGTGAAACGTTGAAAATACATTTCTCCCAAGATATTCAAATTTCCTTACGTATAATTGTTTGTGTGGATGTAGACATAACACAGTTAAATTTTGGCAGAGATTGGTTAAATAGGTAAAGAGGAAAAGGAACATAAATAATTGCAGATTTATTAAAATTTTTAATTTTGTGATAATTTTAAAATCAGAATAATATTTTTGAAAACTGAATTTAAAGTAACTAATAATATTGCTAATCGTCACACAAAATTTTAATTTTTCATTTTCAATATCTTAGGCACGCAATTTGACAAAACGCGAGTATTTCACAGAAGCCGCGCCCTGACAGATTAAGTGTATTATTAACTGACATCAGCGTAATAAATCTGTATTTTATTTTAACTTTAATTCTTAAAGTCAAGATCGCAAATTTATTTCGATTACCTGTTACTGCTTTTTAACAAGCCACCTTCAGATCTGCAAATATATAATAAACAACAGCTTATCATTATTACAATCTGACACGCAAATATGCGCAAGAGGATTTTTAACTGATTGAAAAAAAAATTATATTTTAAAATGCTGTGCTGTAGGACAGTTTCACTACCCAGCCATATTTGATGCTTCGCAACTGCTAAATATGCATTGGCGTTAGATATATGTAGTATACTACGTCCCTTAATTTGTCTGCCCATCAATTTTCGCCATCTCTATGCGTATTCCATAATTTCCAATTAGTCCCCTTCGGCAACTGCCTGTATTGGATGGCTGAAAATCTGGCTTAATCCGGTGCTTATATGTTCCAATATTCAGTTATTTCACCTACACCTGCCTATTCTCTCTTTCTATCTCCTCCTTTCTTCTCACTTCTCACACCTGCCTCCTCCTCCGCGTCCTCTGCCATCACTTCCTCTTTCTCCTACAGCACCGCCTACTCTTGCTTTTCCTCTTCATCCTGTCCCCATCCATCCACCCACCCATCCACAGCCTTGCCACTCACATTAACTTCTCCGATCTCTGCCAAATCTCCGCCTTTCTGTTTTCTGTATATGAAAAATTACGTAAATCCATAAAATGTCTTTGTGATCTGTCGTATTATATCAATGTCTATAGCAAGCGACACTCCGTCGTACACTATAAAGTGCTGCTCCTCTCCTTCTGACGTTATCTTGTGTAGTTCGCGAACTAGTTCGAAAGAGCGCTCCCGCAGGCTAACTACACGAACTAGTTCCCAGATCCCTCGCCTCTTAGTTCGTTCGCTCCTTTTCCGACGACTGGCGGGGAACAGCGAGAGGCCGCGAGAGTGCGCAGAATCACGTGATTTCCTTCTCCCAGTTAGCGTCATTTCGAGCTGATTCAGTTATGTATTTAAAAAAAAAAAGTATTTTACTCACCAAAATAAACGCATTGATCATATTTTGTAGGTAATGATTCTTCAATGACCTAATAAATACATAAATAACCATTTTAAAAATAATAAACTACGAGTACTTTATATAAAGTAGTTGAATACCATTATATCACCCATTTGTGTAAATAATTGGTTTATTTGCCTATTTGATGTGTAATTGTCCAAAAATACGCGTTACAGCACAGACTTGGGCAACACTGATCATTATAAAAGAAGCTACCGTAACAAAAGAAAAAGCGTTTACAGCAGCAGTAGCAAAAGCGAAAAGGAGCTAAGGAGTAACGATCTGCCTCAGGAATAGGACCTGACGAACTGAAAAGAGCGACCTACTTCGCGACGGAGCGTTAACTAAAATATGCGCTACCGATCGCGAACTAAACTATGCCCTACCGATCGCGAACTATTATGCCAAACGTACCTCGCTCCTCAGTTCATTGCATTCTTTTCCGAAGACCGACGGGCAATAACGAGTGAGCGAGCACCAGACTTAATATAATCACGAGCATGCTTTCTGCCGATGAGAGCAATTTCGTGGTTAGTGTCTGCCAGATACAGTTATAGAGTTCAGTGCTACAATAATTCTCCTTTAAAGTACTCTACACACTGCAGTATTTGACTAGCAAATTCCATAATGCCAAGATATAAAGATAACTCTAAACTTAAACGCGATAAATTATTCACAAACTGCTTATTTGGGTCTGCGTGATATCGTTAGCGGCTCACGCAGCAAGCGCATGAAGCAGCTAGGTGGGGGAACTTCTCCCTCCACCTGCATGCGCAGACAACACCGCTCAGCCGTCAGTGGGAGCGAAAGAACTAAAAGAGCGAACGTTCGCGATAGAGCTGCGAACTGAAGTGAGCGCTCCAGGCCGCGAACTATTCTGCGCAAGACTATTCTGGAGGTCGAGTGCGCAAAATTTTGCCGTCATAGATGAAAGGCATGGAAGCATACAAAATACAAATATAATCCGAAATGACAATGCCCTAAGAAAATTACCAGTTTAGATTTTTTTAAATTTGTTGCTGTTCCTTTTGGTTTTCCCTTTTTTTTTCATTTCTTAAACCACGCATGTATTAAAGTGAAGACTAAGAAGAAAAGAAAATAGGAAAACGGCCAACCACTTCTGAGCTTTAGTGCGACTTAAGTATAGCAATTGACTTGGCCTGCTTGACGGCCATGATTAAAACATTTTTCTATCACCATGTATATTACAAAATGATTTTAAAAGTGTGACGGCAGTAATGTTTGAATTGTATAATACGGTTTTATTAGTATGACGACGATTACGTTTGTCCAACACATTTGCTAGTATACACCTTATAAATGTCTTTTCGTATATATATATATATATATTAATACTCTAACCTTTCTGTGCATATTTTCGTGTGAGATTGTTTTTACCATAAACTGTTATCAAATGTTCAAATGGACGAAACTATTATGGTCATCAGTCCCTGGACTTATAACCTACACTTAGGACAACATACACACAGCCATGCCCGAGGGAGGAAACGAAATTCCGACGGCGAGCAACAACGCGCTCCGCAATCTGGAGAAAAAAAAGCTGTTGTACCTGTAGCTCTGAAGATTGCCTGTTGAAGAGTTGAAAATGGTTATCGAGTTAAAATAAATTTTCCATCTTGACTACGAGAGATCATCTCTCCAATCGTTATCAATGTGAACAAATATGATTATAATTTAAACACTTTTCGATTGATTAACGCCTCGTGAAGTTATGGAGTTATTAGAGCACTGTTACTGACCTTACCGTTCTGTGAAGAATGCTGGGGCTATAGTAATTCAGGTCAACTTTTCAACCTCTGAAGATAATTTAAAATAATAAAACCACCTTCGTTAAAAAGGGATATGTTGCAATTTCTTGCGGTAACAAGTTCGTTCTCAGATTTAAAGTGTAGTATAAGCTGTATTGCCAGTCGAATATCGTCGTCTACCAAAGTCATACGCTGCTTACAGCTCTCGTTAAAGCACACTGACTTGCTACGGCTGTATTACCATCAAAGGTGTATAAATAGAAGTCAAAGCTAGTACATTCTGATATTCAAGAATCTACACATCTTATAATATGGGCTGTATGTGTGTGTGTATGTTCCACATCTCCTAAGCTACGCAACCGATTTTAACCGAACTTTAGACACACTTTCCTCACTATCAGGCAACAATCGCTGACGGGGTAAGAACCACCAACGACACATACCTAAGAAGATCTCATAAACACTTAAAGTCGTGAAAAACGGCCGAATCATGCGATAATGTTCTACATCTAAACTAATGGACCGATTTCAACCAAATTTGGTACAAATATTATGGTCAGGAATCATTTGCTATGGTTGGAAAAACCTACGATACATATTACATAATATATCAAACAATGAAAACTGCCCCAACTAACGGCGAATTTCTTCGTCAACTATTTGACAATGGGACCACTTAGTGACTTTTAATAAACTTCAAATATAATTTCATATTTACGAAACTTTTTCTCTCTGACAACCCCAAAGAAATGATGAGAGGAAGAAAGTGTATCGCTTTTTACTTTACCGATATTCATAAAGTATATGTACGGCATTTGGATAACGTTACAAGTTATTACTTCTACAGTGTAAATTGCATTCGCAAGACAATTCACAGACAGTACACATACATATCACTGAATCTTCCTTCGTTACTACATCACAGTTAGACATATAGTTCATGATATATGAAGTAGTAAGGAATTTGGTTCATGAGAAACCGCATAATCACGCTTGATGTTTCGATTTATTACGTCTTTACTGCTAACACCATTCACGACATATTTTGCAGACATTACGCACATATACCACTGAATGTACCTTCGAATTTATATCATAGTACGACACATATATCAGGAGATGTGATTTCCGAATAACCTCTACATCATGCAATATTTTTCCACACTCCTCCTAGAATAATGGACCGGTTACAACTAATCTTGGTAAACTTATTGCTTACTATCAGTCAACAATCTCTGTGGGGTTAAAAAAGACGCACGATACATAATTCAGGAGATGTGCCGTCGTAAACAACCAGTCACAAAACTTTCCCATCACAAGTATCAATAAATAATGTTTATCGTCAGGTTTTGAATTAAATTAATGTTCAAATGTTTGTATAGCTTATGGGACTTAACTACGGGGTCATCAGTCCCTAAACTTACAATCTACTTATGAACTAACTAGGACTACGGACGGCACAAATATCCATGCCCGAGGGGGGGGGGGATTCGAACCCCCGACCGTAGTGGCCGTGCAGACCGTGACTGGAGCGCCTCAGTCCCCTCGGCCACCGCGGCCGGCTTAAGTTAATGTTATAGATTATTTAGTACTATTTATTACTATTTTTCTTTCTTTGGATACTGCACTTAAAATTTTGTACACTATGCACATTTGTTTCACTTTTTCACAATTTGTAAGCTGTTTTCTTTGATACATGAAGATGAAATTTTTTTTTTCGAGTTTTCGTTTCTAATATAAGACTGGAAAAATGCATATAATGCATATATCGCCGGGAATGTCAAGTTTAGCAACTAGTGTGTTTATAAAGGAACGTAGAATTGCCAAGAATATGGATGAACAGCAGCAGGGATACCAACAGAGATTCCAGCGCTCGGGCTGGCAGAACAGGCGGTCGTATCAGGGGCATAACTGGGCGCCAATTTCGAGCTCAAATTGCGCGCGTAAATGGATCAGAGAGCATGCATCATGTATAACTGTTTTGGGCAGACACTCCAATAACTACGTTGCGCAGTTCCATAGTCGGTCGAATCGTTGTGTAATATCTTCCGCCAGATATATTCTTATAATAAAATGTTTATTTACCATGACAAAAATAAAAACCAGTATGACAAAGCAAAGAAAAAGATCACGTATTCGTAGCTCCGCAAAAGTATTTCAGTTGACTACTCGTATACAAAGTGATGTGAAACATCGAAAACCTGAAATGTGTACGGTGAAAAGCAGGAAGGAAATTGTTTTGTCTCCATAAGGAATTTTGAGTGTCCACTTCTGACAAACATTATATCACATCTTCTGACGATTCACATTTTCGCACACGGCTTTCTCGGACATATTTGTACTGTACGATGTCGTGTGCAGACCGATATTGGATGATCTGTTAGCGTTTCTGTTTCCATACCTAACACGAAAAGACAATGATTTCATATATTAAATAAATATGAAAACTATAGCCAGTCTGCCAGGCCATACTGTTTGGTCGATTTTCATCGTTTTTGTTTTAAACTAAAGGTGTGTGTATCAACAGATTTATCAGTATGAGTATTCACTTCTCTCTTCCTTGATTTATACCCAAATACGATCTCCTTCTTTACATTTATTGACTGTCCTTTCTGTCAACTATAGTTAGTCTCTGAGGCCGTTCTCTCCGTCGATTTCCTTCATTTTCGTTCTAAACCAAAAGTATTCATGCACTGATTTGTCATCAAAGTTAAGAATTCATTTAATTCTGGCCTTCATCTTTTACACGATAACGTTCTGTCCTGGCTGGAATATTTTAATCGTTTTGTTTCACGAGATCTTCTGTACACATTAAGGTACGCAGTTATTTTTGGCCTAAGAGCACTCAGTCGGGACATGTTCTTTCATCTTGAGCTTTCAAACACTTACATTTCTTGATATAGAATAATGATGTGATTGCACATTCAACTCAACATTATTTTTTCTGACCTTTTTTTCATTCCGGCAACCGTATTAATTAAGGTACAGTATTAGTGTTAAAACAACTTGCCGAAGTGCTACCGCTCGACGTCATCCACAAGCGCCGATATTTTAACAGATACACGGCCTGTCATTGCAAAGGTGCAAGTACTACGATAAAGCGTTGTACAAGGCAATTTAATGTAGTGCTAAACCAACTATTAAAGAAAGACTTTTATTAGGCTTCATTCCATAGTGAAACTTGACTCAACGACTGTTTATTTGATTCTTAGCAAAAATTTTTCGGCAGTCAGTCGTAAATATTAATTTATTGAGACCTAGATTTGAATTTTTTACGTGTTTTAACCGTTTCGTTTTAAACATTGATAATGATAACACAATGGTCGAAATGTAGGTCTGAAAAAAATAATATTTACGACTGGATTTGAGTCGAAACAAGGTCCCTGGAGTGGATAATATTCCGTCTGAACTGTTGATATCGTTAGAAGAGGCAGTCATAAAAAAAAAAAAAAAAAAAAAAAAAAATGTTCCACCTGGTACGCAAGATGTATGAGACAGGGGAAATACCCTCCGACTTCAAGAAGAATATCGAATTCCAAACAAAGCAAGTGCAGACAAATGTGAAAATTACAGAATCTACTAACACGAATTATTTGGAGAAGATTGGAAAAACTTATGGAATCCCGCCACGAGGAAGATCAATTTGCATTTAGGAAAAATGTAGGAACACGCGAGGCAATACACACATTACGACTAATCTTAGAAGATAGGCTAAGGGAAGGCAAACCTACTTTTTTAGTGTTTGTAGCTTTGGAGAAAGCTTTTGACAATGTCGACTGCAATACACTCTTTCACATTCTGAAGGTAGCTGGGGTAAAATATAGGGAGCGAAGACATATATTCAACCTATAAAAAAACCTGACAGCAGTTGTTAGAGTCCAAGGGCAAGAAAAGGACGCAGAGGTTGGAAAGGGAGTAAGCAGGGTTGTAGCCTTTCCTTTCCCCAATGTTGTTCAATCTGTATATTGCCGGCCGCGGTGGCCGAGGGCACTGAGGCGCGTCAGTCACGGTCTGCACGGTCACTACGGTCGGGGGTTCGAATCCTCCCTCGGGCATGGATATTTGTGCCGTCCTTAGTCTTAGCTCGTTAATAAATAGTTTGTAAGTTTAGGGACTGATGACCCCGTAGTTGAGTCCCATAGACTATACAAAAATTTGAATTTTGAAAATCTGTATATTGAGCAAGCTGTGAAGGAATGCAAGGAGAAATTTGGAGAGAGAATTAAACTTCAGGGAGAAGAAATAAAAACTTTGCGCTCTGCCGATGACATATTTTGTCAGAGACTACAAAGAATCTGGAATTGCAATTGAATGGAATGGACAGTGTCTTGAAAAGATGGTATAAGATGAACATCAACAAGAGTAAAAAAAGGATAATGGAATGTAGCGTCAGAAAAATCAGGCGATGCTGAAGGAATTAGATTAGACAATGAGACAAAAGTCGTAGATGAATTTTGTTATTTGTGTAGCAAAATAATTTTTGATGGCCGAAGTAAAAAAAAGATATAAAATGCAGATAGGCTATGGGAAGAAAAGCATTTCTAGAGAAGCGAAACTTGTTATCATCCAATATTAATTTAAATATTAGGAAGTCCTTCCTGAAAGCATTTGGAGTGTAGCATTGTATGGGAGTGAATCGTGGACGATACGGAGTTCAGACGAAAAGATCTACATCTACATCTACATCTACATGGGATACTCTGCAAATCACATTTAAGTGCCTGGCAGAGGGTTCATCGAACCACAATTATACTATTTATCTCCCATTCCATTCTCGAATAGCGCGCGCGAAGAAAGAACACCTGAATCTCTCTGTTCGAGCTCTGATTTCGCGTATTTTATTCTGATGATCATTTCTACCTACGTAAGTGGGAGTCAACAATATATTTTCGCATTCGGAGGAGAATGTTGGCGATTGGAGTTTCGCAAGCAGCCCACGCCGCAGCGATAAGCGCCGTTGTTGTAATGATTCCCATCCCAGATCCTGTATCATTTCCGTAACGCTGTCTCACCTGTATCGTGACAATACGAAACGAGCTGCCCTTCTTTGGACTCTTTCGATGTCCTCCGTCAAACCCACCTGATAAGGATCCCACACTGGGCTGCAATACTCCAAAAATGGACGGACAAGCGCAGTGTAAGCAGTTTCTTTAGTAGTTCTGTTGCATCTTTTAAGGGTCCTGCCAATAAAACGCAGTCTCTCGTTCGCCTTTCCCACGATATTATCTACGTGTTCTTTCCAGGTTAGGTCTGAAGTAATAGTAATTCCTAGGTATATTGTGGAGTTTACGGCCTTCACATTTGATTGATTTATGTTGTAACAAAGTTTAACGGATTTCTTTTCGTACTCATGTGGACGACTTCACACTTCTCATTATTTAGAGTCAATTGCCAATTTTTGCACAATACTGATATCTTATTCAGATCGTTCTGCAGTTGGTTTTGATCTTCAGATGATTTTACTAGACGGTAAACGACGGCGTCATCTGCAAACAACCTAAGAGAGCTACTTAGATTTTCCCCTAAATCGTTTATGTAAATAAGAAATAGCAGAGGACCAATAACACTACCCTTTGGAACGCCCGATATCACCTCTGTTTTAGTCGATGCCTTACCATCGATTACTACGGTGTCCTCTCTGACAATAAATCCCCTATCCACTCGCAAATTTGGGGCGATATACCATAACCACGCAATTTGATTAAAAGCCGTTTGTGAGGTACGGTGTCAAAAGCTTTCTGGAAATCAAGAAATACGGAATCGATTTGCGAACCTTTGTCGATAGCACCCATCACTTCGTGTGAATAAAGAGCTAGTTGTGTTTCGCATGAACGATATTTTCTAAATCCGTGTTGACCTTGGGTCAATAGATCTTTCTGTTCGAGATAATTCATAATATTTGAATACACGATATGTTCCAAAACCCTGCTGCAAATTTTAGTCAATGAAATAGGCCTGTAGTTTAGTGGGTTACTCCTACTGCCTTTCTTGAATATAGGTGTGGCCTGTGCAACTTTCCAATCTTTTGGCACAGATCCTTCTATGAGAGAGCGGTTGTATATGACTGTTAAGTAAGGAGCTATCGCTTCAGCATAATCAGATAGAAATCTAATGGGTATACAATCCGGACCAGAAGACTTGTTCTTGTTAAGTGATTTTAGTTGCTGCACTACTCCGATGATATCCACTTCTACATTATTCATTACGGCATCTGTTCGTAATTCGAAATCTGGAATATTGGTTTCGTCTTCTTTGGTGTATGAGTTTCTAAAAGCTAAGTTTAGTAACTCTGCTTTAGTAGCGCTGTCATTGGCAGGAACGCCATTACTATCACGTAGTGAAGGTATTGTTTCTGATTTGCCCCGAGTATATTTAACATATGACCAAAATCTCTTTGGGTTTTCAGTCAAATTACGAGAAAGGGTTTCGATGTTATAAATATTGTAGGCATCTCGCATTGAAATCCTCGCTAAATTTCGAGCTTCTGAGTACGATCGCAAATCCTGGGGATTTCGTGTTCGTTTCCTTTGCTTTTGCAACAGTGTCCTGACCTGTTTTGTGTACCAAGGGGGATCGCCTCCTTCTTTTATTAATTTATTTGGTATAAAACTGCCAATTGCTGTCGATACCACTTCTTTGAATTTGAGCCACATCTGGTCTACAACTACGTTTAGTGTTAGAAACGAGTGGAAGCTGTCTTTCAGGAAGCAATGTATTTTGTTTCCATCTGCTTTCCTGAATAAATATACTTTGCGTTTATTTTTGGTAACTTTGGGACTTTCGATATTCAATTTCGCTACGACAGCTCTGTGTTCACTAATACCTGTATCTGTATGATACTAGGTTTTTCGAAATGTGGTGTTACATACGAATGATGAAAATTAGGTGGGTAGATAACGTAACTAATGAGGAGGTGCTCAATCGAATTGGGGAGAAAACGAGTTTCTGGCATATCCTGACTAAGAGAAAGGATATGTTGGTGGGACACATTATGAGACATCAAGGAATCGTCAACTTGGAAATAGACTGACAAATATCAAATTTGAGCGTGTTAGCGTTGAAGAACCGAAGCTTTTGATTAAACATATAATTCAAATTGTAAATGTGTTATTAAGGTTCGTAAGTTTGGCATTTTATGTTAAAACATTTATGAGTGCCGCCAAAGTGACTGTACAGTACAATTATATCGGTGGACGTTGACATTTTAAGGTTCTGAAGTGGTAAAATTAGTTACCTGTTTCCTAATTGTTGATTTTTGTACATTTACAAACCAGCAGAATATTAGCGGTCGCCCTCGACCGACACTGACCTGGGGAACGATGTCGCTAGTTGGAAGATGGAGCCTTCTTCCTTGTGGGGCTGAACATGTGGTTGTAACATGGTAGTTCTCCGTCACATTACTCCTCAATGCACGAAATTACGATTTCAGATGCCGTTGATGGGTAAAGAAAAGTGTCCCATCGATATTAAGCACTTCACTTGAAATATAAAACTATTACATCCTTGTCGTTGTGCTTGGATCACGCCAAATATAGCATCTAACAAGATACTGAAGGGGCGAACCATATTGTACCGAAGATTTCTAACATGAATATCAACCTTGAGAACTGAAGGGCTTACATTTAGATCGCAAATGACAGGTCAAATGAAATGCGTCGGTTAACTGAAACACATGCTAGGTCAAATGAAATGCTTCGGTTAACTGAAACACATGCTCACTGATTGTAGATTACAGCAACAATTAATAATAGTAGGATAAAGTATTCGTATTATTATTTGAGCGGAATCAGAATATGCAACAGGAAAGGAGTTGTGCGATTTCACATTTTAAAATACAGAGACTCTGCACACGCACGAGGGGCCATTTACTAATATGAACTTTAAACCAAGAATTTTTTATTTCGTACGATGCGTAAAGCAAAACACCTGTATACAGTTTACGAAATGTTCAAATGTTTGTTAAGCTTAAGGGACTTAACTGCGAGGTTATCAGTCCCTAAACTTACAAACTACTTATGAACTATCTTATAATAAAGACGACACAAACATGCATGCCCGAGGAGGGATTCGAACCCCCGATCGTAGTGGCCGTGCAGACTGTGACTGGCGCGCCGCAGACCGCTCGGCCACTGCAGCCGGGTACTGTTTACGAGCAAATACATCTTAACGGGATAATTTATAACAGTAAAAGAACAATTAAATTTGTAATTAGGAAGTTTTATTTTTAATTTACAATACGTTTAATGTGGTTCATTACCCATCTACGAAACCATATCTCACTGTACACAAAAAGAAGTAAGTGAAGCAATGTCTTCCAAATCAAGGCACAAAATTTATTGCTTAGCAGTGAATATAGAAAGACATATCTGTAACAGAGATGTAAATCGTCGCCTGCAACGATAAATTTATGGCTTCGCTTTGAGTGATATCCTACTGTTATCGAACAGTGAGTGATGTATTGACAAATCTGTCCACGTTCGCGACGAGTAGGTGGAAAGTGTATGAGAGCAGAGATTGTACAGAAACAAATGAAGAATAACTATGATCTCTGGATACGACTCAAAATTTACCTTTTGTTTGACAGTTATGGAGCTATAAGTGTTACTTTTATGGAGATTCATAGACAGTGAGTTTCCTGGAACAATGTAGTGCTGGCTGAAACATAAATATACAGCGATATAAAATTGTATCTAGCATATAAAGTGAAATTTACGTAATATGTCAACGATCACTGTGGGCAATGAGCAACTTGGCTTTGGTTTCCCGGGAAAGGAGCTAAATGGCCTAATTTACGGTCCACCTACTGCTGTTAGAAGTGTCTCGTGTACCTCGTAAGAATTACTGTGATGATTTCTTGTGCAAATGGTCGCAAAGTGTTGCATAGTATCCAGAAGAACGAATCACTGTTAGGAAGTGTTAAACGTGTTTTATTAATTTGAAATATAGTAGCCACCTGTCAGACGAGAGAATTCTAAACAAGCGGTATCTCAAACAGAAGCCATATTGTTTCATTACACATAACATTGCTGACAAACACTTGGGACGACGGAGGTGGTTGTACTTTGTATTCGTTGTCTGTTTCAGCAATAGAGGGGTGTGCATAAGCATTGCAGTTGTCTTAGTGTCGTAGTTAGCCAGTACCGCATGGGAAAACTACATAACTCCTATTAAATATATACATGAATATGAACATGAATATTTAAGGTAATCGATTCAGGAATGCCAGTTGGACAACACTCGAGTTCTGGTCTCTCGTAAATCGGATTGCCTGAAACTTTATATTGTATCAGGAATAATATGTGACTAAACCTTTCTTCCGTTCGTACGGAATCCAGTCTAGTGCTACTTTTCGTTAGCTCAGTCAACACTTTCCCCGTGGCATGACGAAAGGAGAACGGAAGACAGCTCGCGCATATCCCACTCGAAAAGGGTTGTCCCCATTATTCGTAACTGTCATCCATTTTGCTTTAACAAGTAAATTGGCCAATACATCTCCATTTATCTTCATCTGGAAAATAAAACATCGAATCTCACTAGAAGAAATGGTTTTTCTGCCATAACTTTCCATTATTACTATTACAGTCCACAAATATGCGGCTGTTTGACCTATACAGCCACTATCAGCCTGTTTTGTTTAGAGTCATCGTTTATTAAAGTAGTACTGCGGTGTCATCAAAAGAAATACTAAGCATACTGAAAACATAAATAAATAATAACCCCATGATAAATGTGATTACGTTGAAAAACAATTCTGTAATTTTATTTTTCAGTCCTGTCGCCTTAGTATTGGCAAACGTTGGTCATTAACTTCAAAATTGGATTCTTTTCTCCTCGCTGCGACATTTTCTACCTAAAAGGAGCTAGACAATAAGTGAACTAAACTTGATATTATGAAATATCGACATTTCGAGTCACAGAAGTACGAGTTTCACATAAATACGAACGTCATAAAACAACAACTGCGGGTACATTCTATCTGTACCGAAAAATGCACTCCACCAATATAACGCGAAGTAGTTATGGGAGACTTTCAAACCTTTAGGCTGCCAATGTAAATGCCTATTTAAAAACTGTTTTAAAAAGGCTCATATTTTTTACGCGTCTATTTTCTTCTTTTTCACACCTAAATTTCGATAGTTCGACGTGATCCCTTTTCCGTTCAACTCGAAATAACGAGACTACTGTGTAGCTACTACAAATTCCACAGTTCTGCATATCTTCTCGTAGGAAGATAATCTTTAGTGTTTCGGTACACAACAAACATGCCAAATAGATACTTCTAAATGCCGGAGCCTCTACCTGACTACCATATTACAAAATACGCAGAAAGCAGTCATTTGTTTGCTTCAGTAAGTAGCCTTTACGATTCTGTTCTAGAGAGCGCTAGCTTTATATTGCCATCTTCACTTTAGTTTTATTGCAGTCGACAAATAACTTTACATAGCTTTTCTTGCCATTGCTGAATACGTAGCAGTTTCAACCAGTGCTGCAGAAAGTATTTCGAAAAGTAAACAGTACGACTGTTGTCAGTGTACATGTAAGCAATCGGAATTGGAAAAGGTTTGTACCATATGATCAATGTTTCCTAAACCCATATTAGTTATTAAATAAAGCTTTTCACTTTCAAGGAATCTCGTTAATAAAACTTTATAGCATTTTTACGCGGGCTGATAGACTCCTAGCAGTTAAACGGCGCACCGTCAACTAAGGTACAGCGTTAAGGTTCACTGAACCTATCCAGAACGCGACCAAACTTCATCACTAAGTTCAAGAAAGCTAATTTCGGCCAAGCTGAAGATTCGGTTGATTTCTGGACGAAACCGAAACTGCGGCCGAAAAAGTATTTTTTGCCGAAACTGGCCGTAACCGAAACCGAAACAGAATATTCGGCCGGTCGTTAATTAACACAGGCATTCTACGGATCGGAGCGTGGAATGTTCTAACCATTAATCGCTTAGACAAGTTAGAAAATTTTGAAAAGAGAAATGGATAGGTTGAAGTTAGATATAGTGGGAATTAGTGACGTTAGGTGGCAGGATCAACAGGATTTCTGGTCCAGTGAGTACAGGGTTATAAATACAAAAACAGTTAGTTATAAAGCAGCAGTAGGTCTCATAATGAATAAGAAAATAGGAATGCGGGTAAGTTACTATGAACAGAATAGTGAACGCATTATCGTAGCAAAGATAGACACGAAGCCAACACTGACCACAGTGGTGCAAGTTTATATGCCTACTAGCATGGCCTATGAAGAGGGAATCAAAGAAATGCATGAGGAGATAACAGAAATCCTTCAGAAAGGTAAGGGAGACGAAAACTTGGATTGTGATGGGGGACTGGAACTCGGTAGTAGGACAGGGAAGACAAGGAAATGTAGTAGGTGAATATGGTCTGGGAAAAAGAAATGAAAGAGGAGATCGCTTGGTGGAATTTTGCAAAGAGGACTATGTAATGATCCCCAACACTTGGTTCAAACTCATGAAAGAAGGCTGTATACGTGGAAGAGACCAGGAGACACTGGAAGGTACCAGATTGACTTTATAATGTTAAGGAATAGATTTAGAAACCAGGTTTTAAAGTGTAAGACGTACCCAGGAGCAGATATAGACTCTGACCATTACTTATTGGTTATGAACTGCAGATTAAAACTGAAGAGACTGCAGAAAGGTAGAAAAGTTAGGAGATGGAACCTGGACAAATTGAAGGAACCAGAGGTGGTTCACAGTTTCAGAGGAAGCATTAGGCAAGGATTGGCTGAAACGGAGGAAAGTAAAACAGTAGAAGAAGAATGGGTAGCTCTGAGAGGCAGGTTAGTGAGGGCAGCAGAGGATCATATAGGCAGAAGGACAAGGCCTAATATAAATCCCTGGATAACACAGGATATACTGAACTAACTTGATGAGAGGAGAAAATATAAAAAGCAGCAAGTGAAGCAGGAAAAAGGGAGTACAGACGTCTGAAAAATGAGATTGAGAGGAAGTGCAAACAGGCTAGCAGGAGTGTCTACAGAACAAATGCAGAACCGCAGAGGAATGCAGAACTATGGGAAAGATAGATACCGCCTACAGGAAAATATTTGGAGACAAGAAAAGCAGCTGTATGAATATCAAGAACTCAGACGGAAAACCAATACTAAGCAAAGACGGGAAAGCTGCACGGTGGAAGGAATGTATAGAGGGACTATACAAAGGAAATAAACTTGGAGGCAGTATTCTAGCAAGGCAAGACGGAGGAAGATGAGATAGGAGATATGATACTGCGAGAAGGACAGAGCGCTGAAAGACTTGAGTCGAAACAAGGCCCCTGGAGTAGATGATATTCCGTCTGAACTACTGATTTCGTTAGGAAAGCCAGTCATGAAAAAAATGTTCAACCTTGTATGCAAGATGTATGAGACAGGGGAAATACCCTCCGACTTAAGAAGAATGTCGTCATTCCAATTCCAAAGATATCAAGTGTGAAAATTACAGAGCTATCAGTTTAATAAGTCATAGTTGCAAAATACTAACACGAATTGTTCATAGAGGAATGTAAAAACTTGTGGAATCTGACCTCGGGGAAGATCAGTTTGGGTTTAGGAAAAATGTAGGAACACGGAAGGCAATACTCACATCACGACTTATCTTAGAAGATAGGCTAAGGAATGGCAAACCTACGTTTTTGGCGTTTGTAGATTTGGAAAAAGATTTTGACAATGTCGACTGGAATACACTCTCCCAAGCTCTGAAGGTAGCAGGGGTAAAATATAGGGAGCGAAGAGTTATATTCAACCTATACAAAAACCAGATAGCGGTCATTAGAGTCGAATGGTAAGAAAAGGACGCTGAAGTTGGGAAGGGAGTAAGACAGGGACAAGCCTTTCCCCAATGTTGTTCAATCTGTACACTGAGCAAGCAGTGAAGGAGAAATTTGGAGAGGGAATTGAAGTTCAGGGAGAAGAAATAAGAAGTTTGCGGTTTGCCGATGACATAGTAATTTTGTCTGACTGCAAAGGATCTGGAGGAGCAACTGAATGGAATGGACAGTGTTTTGAAAGGAAGATAAAAGATGAACATTAACAAGAATAAAACTAAGGTAATGGAATATAATGTTAGAAAATCAGGCGATGCTGAAGGAATTAGTTTAGGTAATGAGACAATAAAAGTAGTAGATGAATTTTATTATTTGGATAGCAAGATAAGTTCTGATGGCTGAAGTAAAGAAGATGTAAAATGCAGAATGGCTGTAGGGAGGAAAGCGTTTCTAAAGAAGCGAAACTTGTTAACATCCAATATTAATTTAAATGTTAGGAAGTCCTTTCTGAAACCATTTGTTTGGAGTGTAGCATTGTATGGCAGTGAAACGTGGACGATAAGGAGTTCAGACAAAAAGATTATACAAGCTTTTGAAATGTGGTGCTACAGACGAATGATGACGATTAGATGGGTAGGTCACGTGACTAATGAGGAGTTGGTTAACCGAATTGGGGAGAAAATGAGTTTCTGGCATATCCTGACTAAGGGATAGATTAGTAGGACAGATTCTGAGACATCAAGGAATTTTCAACTTAGCATTAGAAGGAAGTGTGTGGGGTAATAATCGTAGAGGGAGACCGAGGGACAAATACAGTAAGCAGATTCAAATGGATGTAGGTTGCCGAACATATTCTCAAAAAAAGAGACTTGAACAGGACAGGGTAGCGTGGAGAGCTGCATCAAACCAGTCTGCGGACTGAAGACCACAACAAACAACGTTAATTAACATAAACAAACACGTAGTTGAGCCTCCACTACTAACAATATGCTAGATAATCAGCAATGGAATCTTTGAATTTTGCGCCGACCACTACCTACGCCCCGCTACATTAGTAGTCTCCCAGCTCTGCGGTATCTGAAACTACTCATTCCGTATATTTTATAGGAATTTTTCGAACTATACCACTTGTTTTATATATTGAAATGTTTGTAAGCCTATTGGACAAAAAAACCAATGGTCATCGGTCCCTAGACTAATAGACTATTGAAAATAAACAGTGGACAACAGAAACACAATGGTCGTTTAAGGCCCTGCACGCAAAATTGTTTCTGGTGTTTCTTGTTCAAATGTTCTGATGTTTGAAAATCTTAAGGGATTTAACTACTGGTTCAAATGTTCAGATGTTTGAAAATCTTATTGGACTTAAGTACGGGGTCATCAGTCCCTAAACTTACCAACTACTTATGAACTACCTTACACTAAAGACGACACAAACATCCATGCCCAGGGGGGGATTCGAACCTCCGATGGGAACGGTCTTGAACATCGTAGCACTGCGCCTCAATGCGCTCGGACACTCCGCCGCGGCAAAGTAAATCTCGCCGAAGCGAATAACACCTTTCTTTTAATGAGTTCCACCCGAAATCGTGCATCATTTCCGTGACGGTCTTGCCCCAATATCGCATTAATACAAAACGAGCTGCCCTTCTCTGAACTTTCTCTGTAACCTCCGTCAGTCCCACCGGCTGGGAATCGCACACTAGGCAGCAGTAGTCCAAAATAGGACGCACAAGTGCACTGTGGACAGTTTCTTCAGTAGAACTGTTATGTCTTTTAAGTGAACTGCTATTGAAACGTAGCTTTCTCTTCGCCCTCCCAGCAATATTTTCTTTGTGTTCTTTCCTATTTACATTGTTCGTAATGCTTAGGTATCTAGTTGAATTTACAGCCCTCAGACTTGACTGATTTATGTTGTAAATGAAGTTTATCGGATTTCTTTTAGTGCTCATGTGGATAACTTCATACTTATCATTCTTTAGGGTGAATTGTCAATTTTTGCACCAGGCAGATATCTAAATGAACACCAAGAAGTTGGTCGTATTTTCAGAATTACACCTAGTACAAAACCGTCAACATACAATCTCCAAGTGAAGTGAGTGAGATAATGAAATCGATATTAAATGTTGCCGCCATAGCTGGCTACAGCCGCCATTGCGAGCGTGGGCAGTGAATCGAAGAGTCTCTGGGTGTGTTGTTGGGGTGTAGCAGTTCATGCTAACAGCTGTGGCTAACAGCTTGAGGGTATAACGAGATTTCGCCCTTTGATCTCAACTGTGGTATTAGATGAGCTGCGTCCCCTACACGGTTCCTCTCTTCAGGGAACACAGCGTGTTCTGGGATAATTATAACAGTGTACTACATTCAGTTGTCACCTGATGATGGCCTAAGAAGCCGAAAGCCGGTTTATGACCAATAAAAAAGTTTTGCAGAACATCAGGAAGTTGTTCCTTTTTGATATTATTATCATGTTATGTGAAGTACCGACGGAAAAATCAATTAATAACAGTTTGGTCTAGGCCACGCGTCTGTAGTTTGCTTCCAGTGAAGTAGCCACGGTAGTGAGTGACCTTTAGCAATGGTGTGATCAAAAAGTCAGTATGAATTTGAAAACTTAATAAGTCACGAAATAATGGAGATAGAGAGATAAAAATTTACACACATTCTTGGATTGACGTGGGGTTTTATTATAACCGAAAATTAAAAAAGGTCAAAAAATGTCCGACAGATGGCGCTTCATCTGATCAGAAAAGCAATAACTAGCATAACAAATTAAGACAAAGGAAAGATGATTTTCTTTACAGGAAATGCTCAATATGTTCACCATCATTCCTCAACAATTGCTGTAGTCGAGGAATAATGTTGTGAACAGCACTGTAAAGCATGTCCGGAGTTATGGTGAGGCATTGGCGTCGGATGTTGTCTTTCAGCATCCCTAGAGAAGTCAATCGATCACGGTACACTTGTGACTTCAGATAATCCCAAAGCCAATAATCGCACGGACTGAGGTCTGGGGATCTGGGATGCCAAGCATGACGAAAGTGGCAGCTGAGCACACGATCAAGCGCGTCTAGCAATAATTTTTTTTATTCTAATAAAACCTCATGTCATTCCAAGCATGTGTGTCAATTTTTACCTCTCTATATACATTATTCCCTGATTTATAAAGTTTTCAAATTTGTACTGACAGATTTTGATCACCCGGTATATCAGACTGACAGATGGAGCAGCTTCTTTTACAAAGTGACGATAATTTTATTTGTAGTTTTAAAGTTTATTATACTTGGATATTGACGCTAGTGAAGGTTACTTCATTTGTAGTTTTAAAGTTTATTAGACTTGGATGTTGACGCTAGTGAAGGTTACTTCGATGAACAAAAAACTGATGACGAGACACTAATGCAATAGACGGTAGCTAGTGCATTAGTGTGTGCAAGTCCACTTCGTAATCAACATTTGTTCAGTGGTAGTACTAGTAAAGTTATGTTTCTGAAACAATATGAGATGATGACATAATTAGAGTTTATTATGATGATGCTTTGTGCGTCATAATAGCTGAGTAGCCTAACTTTCAAGCTCAACAGCTCATAGCATCTCATCCAAATTTAGCACGATGCTCCAGGATTCGCAGTTCGCAGATGAGGTAACAACCCTTAATGGTATTCTCCTGCTTTTAAGAAATTTTCACAATCCAGAACACAAGATATATTTTTAAAAAGAGAAATTTGAAAACGAAAACAGGAAGGTAAACTTCTATGTGTGGCAAGTGTACGCAGCATCGAATCGGCAGAAGTCGCCAACACACATTTTTCGCTGAGGAAGGATCGCGCAAGCGCTAATCTCGAGATTATAGTGTGAAGCATGCATCACTTATAACTATTTACATTTCCGTCCTTAAATAATTTCCCCTGGAATAATTCGGGATAGTTTACTAAAAGTAATAAAAAAGGTTTGTTTACACGTATGTAGTAGGTAAGTTATCTCAGACCAAAGTTGACAATTTTATAGGTGAAATGCTCTGGAATTGTTGAGAGGTAGTAAAAATTATCGACATTTTCTATTGCGACCGACTAAACAGAAAAGGAAATAAATCAGAGAATAATAGAACTAATTCTTTCTCGGAAGTAACGTTCTTAACTAGTTTTGAGACTGATATTTTAAAGAGAGAATATTCGTTTTGTCTATGAGTTGGGTTAGTTGGTTGGTATATAGTAAGTTGAGTTCAAAATCAAATTTGGAATTGGTTTCAACAGATAGAACAGAATTGCCACATTTCATATCAGTTCGGTAATGCAAGCTTAGTTTATAAATAAGAGACAGTAACCTCACGACCAGTCTACATAAAGTATGGTAAATACTGATACGATGTAATCGACATAATTTCATACTTATTCAATATATAAAATAATTAATCTCCATAAATAAGGAAATATATTGGAAGCGAAAGTGGTGACTGGAGGGAAGTAACTTATTTTCTCAGACTTGAGACGTAAATATATCGCAGGTCTCCATTACAGCTCTTATTGAAATATACAAAAGAAAGAAATTCTACGCTGCACGCAGAAACTCTTAAAGAGTTTATTTAGCAATATTCTCTTTCAACTTAGATTCATTATCCTTGAGAAGAATTATTCAACCTTGTGATATTAATAATCAGTGTTACTTACTTTTGTAATAATTACCTATACGATGAATAGAAGAAATCCTGTACACTCAGAAATCTTTTTCGTCAAGTCACATCCACAACAGAAAGAGAACTAAGTATATCAATGTTTTTCTTTTACACAATATGTCGGGTGTGCTTGAGAATAGACGTAGAAGGAAACAATAGTGAGGACAGGGGGAGTTTACGTATAGTGACTCAGATTGTCGTAATATCGATTAGGATATTTCGCCGCACGGTACAAAATGCAACGGAGATACTTTGATGCTAGTAAAATGTTATGTACAACTTTAGTTGTAAGTAGACTGTTGTTATAAGAGTGGAAATGCATGTAAGAGGGAGAGGGATCTAGCGTAATGGAAGAGGAATTTGGAAACGGTATTGCGAGCAGAAGTTAAAATTATTAAGCATACAGTGTCACTGCGATTCTATTAGAGACAACAAAGGAATTGGAATAGCAACTAAATGAGTTTAGAGTGGCTTGAAAAGGTGTCAGTGTGTAATAGAAAGAAGCGAAATTGAATGAGTCGTTACTGAGGGATACTGATTTCTCGAATGGGATACTACAATCTGTAGCTGAATGTTATTCTGCATGCAAAGAAATCCGTGACAGTGCTGGAAGTAGCGAGAAACAAGTTTCTGGAAAACAGAAATTTCGTAATATTAATAACAAGTATAGCCCAAATATTTGGTTAAAATAAATCACAATTTGCGATCAGTTATGGCTTCACTGCACTATTTTTAAATGAAACACCAAAGTGCGACGAATGAAAGTTTGTGCCCAGCCGGGATTCGAACACGCGATTTCCTGCTTACCAGGCAGACGCGTTAACCAATCCGCCACCGAGGACACAGTGACAGTCCCGACTGCAGAGGACTCTTCCCTGTAAGTCTCCTGCCACACCTAAATCTCAATTCGCCACGCTGTCTCTTTCCTGTACCACAGCATATTTGCTCTGTAATGCTCGCATCCACAATACTGTATTCCCGCATCATGGAGAACAGACCATGAGGAATCGAGACACAATTAATTGTCGTTAGGAGCCCAGCCTCGGCTTGTATACAATTATATATTTTTGGCGATGTTACAGCGTTCAATGAATGAAATAAATCGCAATTTGCGATCAGTTGTGGCTTCACTGTACTAGGTTTAGATGGAACGCTGTAACATCGTCAGAAATATAATTGGAAATATTTTGTGGTTAGGGTAACTTTTTGGAGGGACACGACGACTCAACTACAATAGACGGCTTAAAGTGGAAGAAGATGATAGCTGCTATTTAGAGATGCAGGAACTTGCGAAGTACATATGCAAGAGTAGATTTATGAGGGGGGGGGGGGGGGCACACAGGGACACATGCCCCGCCCCGAGTCAGCATGACAAAAAAAAAAAAAAATAATAATAATAATAATAAAGAGAGAGAGAGAGAGAAGGGGGCAGAGAGAAGGCGGGCGGGACACAGAGAGGAGGGAGAGAGGGAGGGAGGGAGTGGGGGAAAAGGAAGGAAGAAGAGAGGGAGACAATCTCACCATAAGAATAATTTACTTTTACTTAGAGACAGCATGTAACTGTGAGTTTAAAATGACAGAATCCCTCTAATTAATATGACGTAAATTTGTTTTGTGTGTTATGCTTCCTTTTAATTGCTTCTTTCTCCTTTTTCGTCAGTAATTTACGATGAAACTAAATAAAAGTCGTTTATTATTTTCTGATTACTTGGGAGATAAATGAGATATAGTCCACGTTTTATTCATACGTAAATAAACTTAAAGGATTTAACTATGTGAAAATAATCGTAACTGTCTAGGCTGCGTTCAGGCTGGCGCATTCAGGTGTTTTCGGAAAACAGCTATTCACTCTGGATTTTTTTCCTAGACACTGAGAAATAGTACTGCCATGCATTGTAAACAGTTTTATTTGAAGCTACACGTTTCGATTTTCCAGTTATTACAGCAAATTAGAAATTTTAAAAGCATTTTTTCCGCACATCAGATACAAACCATTTTCGTGCTCGGAGAATTTCTTCGAGAAACACAATCAAGTGTAATTATGTTGATCGGGAAAGCTTTCTTGAAAACTTATCACGTTTTGCATTGTAACTTTACAAAGCACGAAGAAGGATTTGATTCAGTACAACGCGACACAGGATATCTGATATAAGGTTTTCAGGGGATATCAGACTTACTGCGACATATTTACTGGCTGTTTGATATCGTTCCGTGCATTGTTTGATAATGAAACAGCTGCGGCGGATACAGTATTGTTGGTCCACGGTAAGCTGACGATTCGTGTGCTGGCTGTTGGCAGCGGCAGGAGGCGTGTACCATGGCTGCCGGGAGGCGAGTAGCTGTGAGCGAAAGGCAGCGCAGCGTCGCAGTGTTGGAAATGTTACCCGTAACAATGTGTGCAGTAATATTTCGTGTCTAGGGGCAGCGTAAGGTTGACAGCGTTGCGAAATAAATGAATGTCCTGCAACTAGTGCAGATGTTTTCTGCTCCTGGAATCACCAGGTAAAATCGGCTTCACTTGTCGAATTAATATACTTCCCTCTAACTACCAATGCACTACTAGTTTCGGCGCACTGTGGCGTCCTTCTCAAGAGCCTGTGATTACAAAAAATATTACAATAATTCAGCCACAGTGAAAAGTTTGAAAATTTTCCACAAAATTGAAAAAAGAGTATCGGGCGTATAGAACTCTACATTTATCAAAATGACAATCAAAACATGTGCGCCGCGCGGGAATGGCCGTGTTATTTGGGGCGCAACGTCACGAAGTACGCTGCCGTTTCTACTAAGAGTTCGAGTCCTCCATCGGGAATGGGTGTGTGTGTGTTGTCCTTAGAATGAGTTAAATTAGTTTGTAAGTCTAGGGACCGAGATGTTAGCAATTTCGTTCCCTAGGATTACAAACATTTGAACTTTTTTTTTAATTATTTGTGAACCATTTGTCCTAGGTTTTTGTATAGTTACCATTAATTCGTTTGGCACATGTAATATCATAATTTATTCTTTGGGCATCATTGTACAAAACTTATTTTTCGACCGTATTGTGCAATTGTTAGAATTTTGAAGTGGTCAGTCTTATTCACTCTTTCAGTCCAATTATTTGAAAGTTGTAAATAAGAGGAGAAAAGATGCCAATTTCACATGGCTTCCTATGTATAGTGCTTCACATATACCCATCTGTCCAAGCTGAGAAACAGTACAAATCGAATTAAATTCAGAGCCTGAGTGCCCTGTGTTCAACTGTGGACTAGTATTTCATCCTTTATGATGATGAAGGATGAAACAAATTTGCCCACAGCTGAACACGGGGCATTGAGACTCAGAAATGTTTATTTAAAAAAAATGTTTAAATGTTTGTAGAGCCTATGGGACTTAACTACGGGGTCATCAGTCCCTAAACTTACAAACTACTTATGAACTACTTACAACTAAGGACGGCACAAATATCCATGCCCGAGGGGGGATTCGAACCCCCGACCGTAGTGGCCGTGCAGACCGTGACTGAAGCGCCTCAGTCCCCTCGGCCACCGCGGTCGGCGTTTGTTTATTTTTTAATTTTATTTCTTATTTATATATTTACTTTTATGGTACATTTTGAAACTTTTCACTATTGAATGTGGTGTAATCATTCAGTGTTTTTTGCAATTTGGGCAACTGCAAATGCCGCCATAAAAGCACAGAAACTAAAACTGCATTAACGGTACTAATAGTTAGATGGAAGTACATTAAAAAGTTTTTTTCTATGAATCGACTGAGGCTTTGGAGCGTACTTTGGGTGTTTCCTATAACAGTTATAGGTGATAATGACTATATACTCTGTCCTTATTATCCTACGACTGAGGATTTTTCTTCCTTTTTTTGTGTTTTAATTTTCTGTAACATCGTATAAAGTTTCATGAGACCTAATCATTATGTTCAATGAACCACTTTCTGAAAAAGACAATTAACTCACCTTTCTTTTCACTCGGAAGAATAAGTAAGGCAGTACGATGGCAGCTCCCTGATGCTGTTCACAAGAGTTATGTACAACTGAAATCCGACAAGGGATCGCCCGCAGCCGTGCTCATCTCGGTACCCGGGCACAGCAGCCGTGCCCCAAAGGAGGCATTGCCGCCGCTCGTAGCAGACGAGGGTCGCCCACAAAGCCCGTTTATACGGCACACGCGTCACGTGCGCGCACAACATGCTGCAAACACGGCCGAAGGCCCTGCCTGCGTGAAAATGGCTCACACTATACTGGCCTCTTTTCCGCATTTTACGCATCTTATAAGCATGTTGCACAATTTTTTTTTATCGCATGATGCTTCAAAATGTGATGCCAATATATATATATATATATATATATATATATATATATATATATATATATATATATATATATATATATTTAATATGTAATGAATTAGATTAGGTAAGGAAACAATAAAGGTGGTAGATCATTTTTGTTACTTGGGCAGTAAAATAACACATGATGGTCGGAGTACAGTGAATAAAATGCAGAATTGCAATGGGCGGAAAAGCGTTTTTGAAAAAGAGAAATTTGTTACCATCGAATATTAATTTACGCGTAATTAAGTCCTTTCTGAAGGCATTTATGTGGAGTGTTGCCTTGTATGGGGTTCAAACTTGGACGGTAAATACTTCGGACAGGAAGAGGATAGAGGCTTTTGACGTGTGGAGCTACAGAAGGATGCTGAACAGTAGGTGTATAGAGCGCGTAACTAACGAGGAGGTACTTAACAGAAATGGGAGAAAGGAATTTCTGGCAAAACTCGACTAAAAGAATGGTTCGAATGGTACATCTACATGGGATACTGTGCGAATCACATTCAAGTGTCTTGCAGAGGGGTTCATCGGACCACCATTATACTATTTATCTCCATTCTCGAATAGCGCGCGGAAAGAAAGAACACCTGAATCTCTCCGTTCGAACTCTGATTTCTCGTATTTTGTTGTGATGGGCATTTCTAGCAATGTAAGTGGGAGTCAACAATATATTTTTGGATTCGGAGGAGAATGTTGGCGATTCGAGTTTCGTAAGTAGCCCACGCCACAGCTATAATCGCCGTTGATGTAACGATTCCCATCCCAGATCCTGTCTCCCCTGTATCGTGACAATGCGAAACGAGCTGCCCTTCTCTGGACTCGTTCGATGTCCTCCAAACCCACCTTATAAGGATCCCAACCTGGGCAGCAATACTCGAAAAATTGAAGACAGTTTCTTTAGTAGCTCTCTTGCATCTTTTAAGGGTTCTGCCAATAGAACGCAGTTTCTGGTTCGCCTTTCCCACGACATTATCTATCTGTTCTTTCCAGTTTAAGACTGAAGTAATAGTAATTCCTAGGTATTTTGTGCAGTTTACGGCCTTCACTTTTGATTGATTTATCTTGTAAACCAATTTTAACGAATTTCTTTTCGTACTCATGTGGACAACCTCACACTTCTCATTATTTAAATTGCCAATTTTTACACCATAGTGATATCTTATTCAGATCGTCCTGCAGTTGGTTTTGATCTTCAGATGATTTTACTGGACGGTAAATGACGGCGGCATCTGCAAACAACCTAAGAGAGCTACTTAGATTTTCCCATAAATCGTTTATGTAGGGCATATCCTTGGACAACAAGGAATGAATTTAGCGTTGGAGGGAAGTATTTGGGGTAAAAAATCGCAGAGGGAGACCAAGAGATGAATACAATAAGCAGTTTCAAACGGATGTAGGTTGCCTTTCTTATGAGGAGATGAAGAGGCTTGCTCAGGATAGAGTAGGGCGGTGAGCTGCATCAAACCAGTCTTCGGACTGAAGACCGTAATAATACAAAATGTAAGGTAAAAAAAAGACCTTGAAAAATTTAATTACGAACTGAGCCCATCCACTTTAAGTTTATAATGCAATAGAAAGTGGCACCAAATTAACTAGCTGTGATGTGGGAGAGCTTCACCATAAGTTACAATTAAATAAGTTCTCAAACTGCATTAACAGTTGCGATTGATAATTCTCAAAGACTTATACAAAAATTGACATATTCATAAAAGAGGTGTACCACCTGGTATTATACGGGGGTGTTCAAATAGTCTCTTTACAGTGCCGTATGTTTGTTCGCCTTCCCTTGAAGTGGAATCTCCCAACATTCTACTCTTTTTATTTATCTTAACCAGTGTAAGTAGTTGGTGTGTGTCATTACGTGTTGATATGAACGTTTTATTTCGTTTTCGTCATTGTTAAAATGGTAACCATTGAAGAACATGTGTTTTTAGTCGAGCAAGTGTTCAAAGCTGGCGATAAATACACCGTTTCAGCTCGTCATACATTTAATTCAGTTTTCCCGGAAACAACAATCGCACTTCGAGATATTGTGCGAGATTTCATTAACAATTTTGGAAGAACAGGTTCCGTTGCGCGGGAGATGCACCGAGAGGTTCTCGTCCTAGCGATTTACGAACCGAGTCGCTATTACCGGCTCACCCCAGAGGCCAAAACGGATGGCTCGAAGAAATCCAAACAGATTATAACAGACCAAATGCCAATATCATGTTCCATATAACGTAAGTATAATCTGGGAACTAGAAAGATTGCAGTTAATGTCTGACACCGTTATTTAATCTTCAAGACCACTAAACCAGGTACCGATATTGAAATATCGTTAATTTCAACGGAAAATTAATGTGTAATTAATAATTTCTACACCAATTGTAGCTACACATAGCGGTAATTATTGGCGTGCGTTATAAGATAGGAAAAACAGTTATCAGTGTATCATAATGATGATTGTTATTATTCACGCACGGGCCCAATATGACGACGCGATGTACAATCAACGCCGCGGTGGAGTAGCTGAGCGGTCTAAAGCGTCGCGCTGCGGAGCGCGTGGTTGCGCGCCGTGGAGGTTCGAGTCCTCCCTGGGGCATGGGTGTGTGTGTGTTTGTCCTTAGGTTAGTGTACCTAGGTTTAAGTAGTTTGTAAGCTACGGAATGATGACCACGCAGTTTGATCCGTTAGATTTACAAACATTTGAACATTTGCACAATCAACCAATGTGGATTTTGATGATTGGAGTTACTTTGTGCCCAAATTTGGTTCATCCCTCCAGAAAGAAGTTTCTTTCTCTTATGATACAATGGTGTTCCAGTCCACTTTTCAATTTCCATCTGACCAGGATTCTGAAAGGAAGCTTATGGTTTAACGTCCCGTCGACAGCTTGGTCATTAGAGACGGAGCTAACGCTCGGAGTTTTCGAAAGGAACCATCCCGGAATTTGCCTGGAGTGATTTAGGGAAATCACGGAAAACCTAAATCTGGATTGCTGGAGGTAGATTTGATCCACCATCCTCCCGAATGCGAGTCCAGTGCTTTACCACTGCGCCATCTCGCTCGGTCTCCAACTTTATGATCGTATATATTTTGTCTGAATGTTTCTCTAACTGAAACGTCTGTCTGATCTCTACCGGCTACTTTAAGATCCTCCTTAATCGAAAAGATCCATTTAATTGGTTCAATTTTCAGCTTACATTTGTATTTGTATACCTAGTGGGTTCCATTCTTTTAATGTAGTCATAAAATTTAAGTCTTCGTTTTCTCATATCACCTGATGTATCTGTTTATTCTTCTATTTCTTTATTATTTCTTATCAGTAATTTCGGGCCCTAACTATTTCATAATAATCTTTCTTTTCTTTTTCTTTTAAATTGCTTCATTATTCCAGTTTCTATTTAAAGTTCCTGTTCCACAAAGACATTCAGGTTTGATTACAGTGGTGTAATGCCTAACAAGGGGACCATTCGAAGTGTAAATAACTGATTTTGATGGGTCTCGGATATGTTTTAGAGGGACATGCCCTGGTTATGAGGCTATCCGCTTTTCTAACGACGAGTCTTGGTTTTCCAAAAATTTGATGTTGAAATTCACTGCTGTAAGTCACGTGACGTTTGTCAAGTTCCAAGCAAGTGTGCGTAGCAGATCGGTTAAGCTCTACAGCCACCACGCCAAATGTACCGTGTTCGGGTTCTTTGTGTTTTTAATTAGTTTTTATTATCAAGATCCATTATTTACACTTCTGATGGGGCCCTAGTAAGTTTACTAAATTTATAACGTGATTTGTTATTGTAAATATTTTGTTTTAACCTGACAGCCACCTTTTGATAACTAGCTTTGTTTGCAGATGTCTCCAGACCGTGTCCTAGTATGATTTCCCGCAAGTATTAAAATTGAGAACTGCTATTACTTTTTCCATATTTCGTGTTCAAACAATTGTTTATTGCATGACATATACTCCGCTTTCTTCGAATGATATCTGTATTCCTGCTTTTCCGCAACTTCTTTCAGAACTGCAACTTGTTTTTGAGCTGTGGTAACATCCCAGATTAAAATTGCAATCTCACCAAAGAAGCGAGACAGTCTACTCTAATATTACTTCCACCTAACTTCATTGATTGATATATATTTTGAATCGACTTTTGCATTCTGTAATTACCTGTTTCAGCAGAACAATAACTGGGAGATGTAACGAGCTTCTTCGGTATGATATGGATTTTATATTGATTATTGTTTTTGGTAGCCAATTTTGAAATTGTACCACTTCTTTGGTTTAATTTGGTATGAGTTTTAGAATGGCTTTTCTTCTTGCATTTCAAAAACCGTTCAAATGTTTGTAATCCTATCGGACCAAACTACGTCGGTCATCAGTCCCTAGTCTTACAAACTACGTAAACTAAGGACAACACACACATCCATGCCCGAGGGAAGATTCGAACCGTAACGAGGCGCTCCAGATCGCTCGGCCACTCCTGCGCGGCTTCTTGCGTTTATTTAGTAGTTATGGAAATTCAACATAAGTGAATTGGTTCTAACTTTTACTTGCCTTTCCTGTATGAAGTGTAGGTTTGTATGACTGATGCACATTTCGTAATAAAATACTGTTTTCTTTAGCTTGAATTTCTGCGTCGTAATTATTGTTTATGAGCCTATATGTTAACTAAAAAAAGAATTTTTTTTTTTTTTTTTTTTTTTTTTTTTGGTGCAGTGATCTAACAAGAAATTCTGACTTTCAGGGGCATCTAATTTCATAAAATAGTATTTTAAATCCCGGTAGATCATTTATGTCGAAGCCAGTTACAAAAAGATTTTGTCTATGCCTAATTTTTATTATTAATTGTCCTTTGATATGATTATTTAAAGTTCCTTTCAAACATATTTGTTAAATTATTTTCACATACACTCATTTTAGCGATCTATTAGAAGTCAGAGATATTGATATATGAGCACTTTTCACAATAATCATAGTTTAGATGAGGGGTCTAAATACTTTAATAATCGTTTAACAAACGTCTTAAGATTTCACTGATTCTATATTCTCAAACTGACCCAGTTACAAGAAATTTTCTTTCCCAAATAAACTCCGAAGAATACCGTAACTAGATTTCTCACAGCTGCTCAATAACAAAAAAGTCTGATCTTCATCACGGTTGAGAATAACTTTAATTCTTCAAAATAGAGTTCGTAAGCCGTGCGGGAGTAGCCTAGCGGTCTGGAGCGCCATGTTAGGAACGCGCGGCCTCCCGCATCGACGATTCGAATCCTCCCTTGGGCATGGATGTGTGTGTTGTCCTTAGGTTAGTTTAACTTAGTTTAAGTAGTTTGTAAGACTAGGGACTCATGACCAACTTAGTTTGGTCCCATAGGATTACAAACATTTGAACATTTGAAGAGTTCACAATGCAAATTAATTTGCATTTCAGATATGTTCTATTTCAGATATATCTAACATAAAGCAATCTATCAACGGGAGGCAGATATTTATTATTATTTTTCGAAGACTACCCCAATCTGAAGTCCAAAGATATTCATAACCTAATAGTGTATAACTTTGATATTAATCATTTACTGTAGATTTCAATATTTTACAAGAGATGATATCGAATTTCGAGCGAATTCGAACTAATCCTCCATCTAATCCCGTGGAGCTACACTCGGAGAGATTTAAACATATCGGAGACTAGACACAGGGAAAGCGAGTAACCCGACTGTGAGTACTATTTATACTCGTATTCGGACAAAAGTTTACTGAAATATGTGTTTTGACTATCTTACTCTATGGACATTTCTATTCTGAATTACATAGATGGTACTTTATTTCATTACAATTTTGAAGAATACTGACTTTCTGTTTCGTATTTTTTTTAAATACAAAATGAAAAAAAAGAAGTCGATTCTAATGCAATGATCGCGACGTAGTCTTACAGAGACTTCAAATTTTCAAATGTCTGTTAAGCTAATGAGACATTAATGTGGAGTCGTCAGTCCCTAAACTTACAAAGTACTAATGAACTAACTTATACTAAAGACAACCCAAACATCCATTAATATAATATTTATAGCAGAATTGTATGCCCTCGAGCCGTTCGAAGAGTCTATATGGCAACGACAGGTTGATTGCTTATACAAGACCTAATGAGAGAATCATCTAGACTGTACCTCCTGTACCAATGACAGGTTGAGTTCTGGAGGATAACCTTCGAAACCCGCCCCTGGCATCCATATTTAATTTTTTTCCTGATCTATTCCAGGCAATCACCTGGATAATTCCTTTTCAAAAAACGACCAGTTACCGACACCTGTGTCAACATTGTTGGCAACCACAGACTTTGCGGAGTAAAAAGAACTGTCGTGCTTTCTAACAGCGGCGAGGAAAGCGTTATGAACAATCTCATGCCAATCCGGATTAGCCATACGTATTGAGGCGCCATACTGCGGTGCGCGCGGCTGTTCGCCGTCGGGGGTTCGAGTCCCCTTGGGGATGGGTTAGTTTACCTTATTTTAAATAGTTTGTAAGCTACAGACTAATAACCCAGCAATTAAATCCGATAGATTTACAAACATTTGAACAATCTCATGTAAAAGATAAAACCATATGTAATCTAAATATGTTGTTTCAAATTTCTCTTCCATTTGCTTTCTGGCCTTGGCTTTGCTGTTTGTGCCGCGGCGGAGTGGCCGAGCGCATTGAGGCGCTATACTCCGATGCGCGAGGCCGTTCCCCTTCGGGAGTTCGAATCCTCCCTCTCGGTCATGGATGTTTGTGTTTAGTATAAATTAGTTTGTAAGTTTAGGGACTGATAACCCTGCCGTTAAGTCCCTTAAGCTAAACAAACATTTGAACATACTTAATGTTTGTTTCTTTGCTGTCTGCTTTAGAGATTTATGAGACGTGGCCATTCTGATGCACTTGAAATAAACTTTAGAGTCTTGACCACTAATTTAAATTTATTGAGGCTTTACGCGTTTCGACGTTCCGTCATTATCGAAGGCTCCAGCAAGACAATGGAATTAATATTCATCAAACATTTCGATAAAACATAAATGAGAACACAATCATCACACTCACCATAGTTTTTAGAACTTATTAAAAAGTGAAACTAAACATTCCTTTTAAAAAATGACTATCAAAGACATATGTCAAAAATAAAATAAATTTAAAATTCCCCCTAGAACATCCTTGTAGGATGGTCAAGTGCATACTAAATTCAGCGATGCGGTCAGTTATTAAGTGGAGAATCCGCCAGATGGCGATGTTGTCAGTTCGCATATGTGAGTGAGAGAGAAGTAGAATGACAACATCGCCATCTGCCGATTCTCCACTTAATAACTGACCGCATCGCTTAATCTAGTATGCACTTGACCATCCTACAAGGATATTCTGGGGGAATTTTAAATTTATTTTATTTTTGACATATGTCTTTGACAGTCATTTTTTTAAAAGGAATGTTTAGTTTCACTTTTTAATAAGTTTTAAAAGATATGTTGAGTGTGATGATTGTGTTCTCAATTATGTTTTATCGAAATGTTTGATGAATATTAATTCCAGTGTCTTGCTGGAGCCTTCAATAATGACGGAACGTCGAAACGCGTAAGGCCTCAATAAATTTAAATTAGTGATCAAGACTCTAAGGTTTATTTCAATTTAATGTTTGTTTGTTTGCTTTTGTCAACAAGCATTTGTAACTATACCAGTGTATTTTATTATGATTATTTATATGTATGGATTATGGGGACTACTCAAAGGTAAATAAAGAAAAGGACAAGGCAGATTACTTTTCTCATTCTTAATAAAAATCACTTCGGGAGTGTGCTGCAATGTTGAAAGGACATTAAACCTCTAATTATCGTTCCTTCTTCTTTTTGAACCTCTTCAGGAGACATTCGTTTGTCTTGCCGGCTAACAGATACGACTATCTGCGTCGTTGAGACAAGTAAGCCATCTCACTCACCGCCGGAAGCCCCTTGTTCGTGGGAAAGGAAATCGTAATTTGAAGTTTTTGTGTAAGCTATGCTTATAAGTATGGTGTAGTACAGCAAATCTCTAGGAGTCCTGTACGAACTTTCATGGGGTTTCATAGGACCAACTGAGAGTACCTTGGGGCAAAATATAAGCTTCATTTCATCAAAATCGGATCAGGGGAAGAAAAGGGGGTAGTGAGAGGGGGTAGTGGGGAAGTGTTTGCATTTCCCTACTCTTCGTTTACTTCAGCCATTGACCGACGTTTACGCGTGCTCGGCATGGTTACTAGTGGACTTGGAATAGCTAATGTAAGAAGTGGTCGGATGGTCTTCGTCGCCATACTTTTACACTCGAGGAACGGACTATGTGCACCGTAATTGTACATGCGAAATACTGAGAAATTTTTCTGTGTGTTTGCAATTCCTGTAACTGAGACGGAAGTTAGGTATCAGTCAGTTATTGGGTTAGTCTGGGGTGAGAAACCGTCTGGGGCACGTCGGAGCTGGTCGTTAATCAAATGGCGCACCTGCCCAGTTCCCGGAAGCCGTGAGCAGACAAGCGATGACAGGTTAGCAGTAATTCAGCCGCGCTGCACCGGAATCCCAGAACAGTTCTCAAATAGCACTCTGCGGGATCGCTCTCTTACTTAGCATCAATTTATTACCAATCTATCGCCTAAGGCAAAGTGACAAGCGACTACAAGATAAAAAGAAGTAAGTTTCAATAATTTCCGAAAATATCCATATTCAGTCTTGCATTTAACGCATTTTGAATGAGATGTGTCACTACACTATGTTGTTCTGTTACTCGACGATTTATTTACGAATTGCAGCAAATGTATCTTGCAAATGCAGCAATGCAACCTGATTTCCTGAAAATGACTCTTGGGTATCGATGAATCTGACATTCAGACAGAACCGGCCTTAACCATTCAGGCGCTCTGGGCGAGTCGACCACTTGAATCTCTATCTATATAAAAGCGAGTGGACACTCATTCATACAGACTCACACTGACTAAACACGAAATCTCAAAAACTACTTTACCTATGACGCTGATATTTGGCAGGTATGAAGTTTACAGGTAGTAGACATCAGCTAAGAAACGATTTTGCGATAGGACCGATAGTTCAAGTGATATGGTGTCATAAACAATGTAAGCTTCCACATCCTGCGGCACGTGATACTGTGACCTTGAAACACATCCACTGAATCGGTGGTCGTGTTTCATTTTGTTATTCATTACTCTTAATTGTTTCTCCGCCATTAATATTGTCTGTTTGTATGTCAGTTATTTTACTTCTTTATTAATGATCAATGCCCTAAGTTTGCATGTTTCCAGCCGTGTGATTGAACTTGTGTGTTCATGTGAAGGTGGAAGGGTGCTTTTAATACTGACTGACTGCCGCGCAATGGCTTTCAGACCCCGCCTCGCGCTTTAGGCCTCGTTTAGTTATGAACGCACGGCTTCATTTCTCGTCTGCGCCGGCCGCGGTGGCCGAGGAGACTGAGGCGCTTCAGTCACGGTCTGCACGGCCACTACGGTCGGGGGTTCGAATCCCCCCTCGGGCATGGATATTTGTGCCGTTCTAGTTCGTAAGTAGTTCATAGGTAGTTCGTAAGTTTAGGGACTTATGACCCCGTAGTTAAGTCCCATAAGCTTTACAAACATTTGAACATTTTTTTCTCGTCTGCACTGGCGTCAGGTGGGTGGTCAGACACAAGCTTACTTGGCAAGATGGCGAGGTCTGTTCTTAGCGTAGTACCAAAATGATCATGGTCGAAAGAGGTGACAAACGAGACCTCTCTAGAGGTATGTTCTTCAGGTAACAAGACGGTAGACACTATGCTCTGAATTCGCTCTGGTCGGCTTTTAGCGCGCTCTGCATCGGGTGTGTGATGGTGAAGGGCTTTGGCGTGGCCTTAGGTTTCACTCTTGCTGCGTACGTCGAAGTAAGTACATCTTCGAATCATGCTGAGGGGATGGCATGCTGTTAGAACTCTGCCTCCTTTGTGATCAGTCAGTCTTGGTTTATCAGTGATAGTTTTCTTGAGTAATTCTTTCGCCATGCAAGGCGAACTGTTTCTTCATTTACAGAACTCGTGTAATTCAGATTGAATTTAGTATTTGCAATGTCATTGCGGTGACGATTTTGTGTCTGGTTTTTATCAAGTTAGAATACACGTATGTGGCCTTCAGCCTTTGTGTAAACTTACTATGTTTGAATTTCCTTGCTTTTTTTTAACTAACGTTTTAGCATCATGTCCATATCTGCAAGTATGCTACATATTTCTCAGACTTACTGGTTTGATTCCGTCTTTCCTGTCTTGGTATGAACGATTGCACAACATGCTTTCGAAACGGTCTTTACTTCGACCTTCGGACATGCTTTCACTAATGGTTTCTTCTATATAAATTCTTGCTATGCTTAACTTGCTTATTCTAAATTAATTTATTTTTGTAAATTCTACGTAATTCACCATGGTCACATACCACATGGTACTTAAGGATAGTATGCCGGTGCCTCCCCGCACATGATTTCGTTTGGTGCATAGCAGATTTTTTAATTAGAGCTTCAAAACACCCACCATCTCGTCAAAACGCCGCTGACATTTCGTTTCACCGCTGCTATCAAGTGCTGCCGCATAAGTAACACGCCGCATGCATTATGCGTGTGTCCGTGAGTGAATAAATGTGCTTTCCTTTAGCCATTGCGTATTTGCAAATTTCCTTCCACATTACCTCTATATTCATAAAGGGCAGAAACAATCTTATTAAAGGCAATAACTTTACGATTTAAATCACTTTTGTACAAGGTGTGTGCTTTATTGTGCTTCATATGGTCTTCCCACATTTATTTGCTTGTTCATTTTATTTGAATAGATAATGATTTAAAGTATCAAAACTCTGCTTTATAATTTCATGATACCCATCCCATTTTTAATTATCTATTCCTTTTTTTAACTTTTATTTTGTGTTTGTTAAAACGTTGGCTGCTCCTTTAAGGAGTGAGGAGCAGTTATATAAATTTCCGTTGCGCAAGTACTGTGGCAACTCGTAAAGTAATTAGAAAACTTAACAAGCTACTGTCAACTTTATCAGTCCAATATTTGAGAAGGAGAACACTTAGCGACTTGCGACAAATTTCAACCCTTTAGGAAACTTTTTCTCGCTGACAACCACAGCAATATGTTGAAAGGAAAAATGTTTCTCGTTTACTACTTTTCCGCTGTTCACGGAGTAAAACTGCGGCATTCGGTACAGCGTTGAAATTTATAATTTGTGCACTAAATATTATACTTGCAGGTTATTTTACAAACAGTATACACACATATTGTTGAATGTACCTTCTAAATTATATCACAGTTTGACATGTAGATCATAAGAGACGAGCACATAAACAGTAACTTTCATGGAAAATCGCCCCATCACGCAACAAGTTTTAATCTATTACTTCTAATCCGTGCTAGCTCTGTATTTTGTATTTCAATGATTTTATGCCAGCACTTTCTTCGCTACATCCTGACATGTCATTTCTGTTGATCTGCATCTCATTCGTTTTTTAATTATCTATTGTCTGACTTGGTAGTACCTCGGTGCTATGATTTCTGGCGCTGCCCTCCATCGATATTATTTGCTTCCGGCAACTGCGGCGCCTGCATGTTCTATCGCACGTCATATGTTTGCTAGTTCGCAGTCTCTTTGTGAGAAGCGATGCCGTATCTAGCGGCGCGTGCACCGAGCGAAGGGAGTTCTAGTAGCAACAGAGAGGGCAGTTTCACACGGGAGTTGGGAGTTGGTTAGATGAGGTGCAAGGAGATTAACACGACATTTGGAGGAGAGCTTTCTGGGAACTAGGACAGCGTCGCTCGGTGGTACCGCGTGGTGCGTTTGCCTAGCTGGGCGGGCGCGCCCATGGCACTGGCGTGCCGCGTCGACGGGGCAGTTTAAGTTTGGCTGAGCCGGGGTCAGAGCAGTACGACTGCAACGGCGGATACCGGATGCCGAGCATACCTTCTTCGTGCTGTGCGGCGCCCGTTCCACTGGGTGTTTGTTGTGCTGGCCGCTATGTAATGTAATAACCTATCTCCACGGCGCCTGGTCCCTCCTGTTCACTCGCCTGCCGCTGTTCTTTCGTCGGTCTGCAACATCTATTCCAGACACATTTGGACATTGTGGGTAATTTATGTGAACACGACTTCATTCTGTGCCTGGTTGTAGCGATACATTTATATTTTTTTATATTGAAAATTGTATCTGCGACACTTGTAGCAACAATCCGTTCTCTCTGCCAATAAATCTCTGATTATCCTTCAACTATTTCAAACGATCTGGAGAGAAAACGGAATCACTTGTCGTCTTTCGTTTTTCTACCTTTATACTGAGGAAAATGTTCAAATGTTTGTACAGCTTATGGGACTTAACTACGGGATCATCAGTCCCTAAACTTACAAACTACTTATGAACTACTTACGAACTAGGACGGCACAAACACCCATGCCCGAGGGGGATTCGAACCCCCGACCGTAGTGGCCGTGCAGACCGTGACTGAAGCGCCTCAGTCCCCCCGGCCACCGCGGCCGGCTTTATACTGAGCGGACGTATTTTACTCGACCTCCCGAAATTTGTGTAAGTGTGAGCCTTGGTTAGCATCCTTTAACGTAATAAATTTTAAATTTCATTTGGAATTCCTATTTTATTTCAATAATGACTATTTCTCCCCATCTTTCATTTCATTTATGACTTGATTTTCAGCAATATTAGTACATTGATGCTTGGTCATTGTTGCCTATTGTCTCATGATGACATAAGAACATTCAAGATGCAAAATTTATATACTCTCATTTTATATTAAAAATTGAATTAAATGCCCGCAGGAAATCTTCATTCTGTTAAAAGCGAAGTCCGATAATTTCATTTACTTTCGATAACCATAGTGATCAAAATTGCAAACGGTCTTACAACTTTAATAATTAATAGTCATGAAACCAAGCATCAGTTTACGAGAACGAAGATATTAATCAATTCATACAGGTTCAACTGCAGTGTCACGGCTTCCACCAATTCAGGTAACTGATTCCGCGATTTTCTTATGAAATGGTGCTTTCTGGTGTTGTCATAATTTTTAACTTACATTGCTACTGGAGAACTGTCGGCGGAATCTTTTGTGGTCCTTTCAGTGTATTAACCAGTTCAAAAATTAATATTCATTGCCGATTTTACGGTTAGTTAAATTTCAACTCTGGTTTTCAACTTTGATCTTGTGACAACACCAGCGATAAAATCCAGAAAAGAAAGTATCATTACATGGTGTGAAGTGTGTTATTGTGGTTATCGCGAACTACTTTTACTATCTAAGCGATCTTGTGCTGCAGCTAGTTCATTTTCCGGCGTCTACTGTTACCTGTGTTAGAATACGACTCTATACATGAAGTGCAGTGCCTTAGTTCGTTTCTCTCCATTAATGTGCAATTGTAAGTGCTCGATGTTTGTTAAACTGAGTGAACCAGGCTTATCTTTGAACTGCCCTCCTGTTGATTCAGGTTTTTTTTGGGTGTTAGGGAGATCAAACACAACCAAGAGCTTTCTCGCTTTGATGCAAAAGGACGATTATCTGCCTACCCTTGCTATTAGCAGTTTGTGCCTTTTGGGCGGGTGTTAGTTGTGTCCAATCTGTGTACACTGTGTCCATTTTATTTTATTATTTTATGATCATTAGTCTTAGGGGCTATTTTGACTTCTTTCAAGTCGCTTTATCGCTTTGCCGTTTAATTCTAATCAATCAAAAATTGCTAAGTGTAGTGGGGGCTTTATTTTGATAGCGTGTAACAAATATTTCCGTCCGCTCTGTGTCTGCTTCACGTGCGGATGTACTTTGGGCAGTTTTCCTTTTATTCGAAAAATCCCTTACTTTCCGAGCTGGTGTTCTTGCGCAGGGATAAGGGCAAGCAACTTGTTTAGCCAAATTCCTCTCCTGACACTCTTCCTGGGTCGCAGTGGCCTGACTTGAGGGTATCTTGCCCCATACTTGACTCTGTATTCATTAATCTTATTTACTATTTCATGATCAATTCATTCTTATCAAACCAAACTTTGCTCGTTTCTCGGCCTTCAGCCGTTTCAATTTATGTAAGGGAATGTCTGTCATTATTGTGTTCCGTTTTATTTATTCTTTTTTTTAAGGGGGGGGGCTTACGATTGTAGTCATTTTTATTTCTTGTCTCATGTATCACTTTTTAAGTTCTTATTATGAACGATCTTTATTAATACTACGTATTTACTTTGATAACAAACTGTAATAAATTGTTATTTTAAGCTCTGCCCTTTATTTAAACCTCTACCAGATATACCACTGTATAACTTCTTAACTACTAATTACATTCGCAACAGATTTTTCAAACATACAGCACTTATACAAATGAATATATACCTGGAAAAGTATACAATTGTACAACATATAACTCAGTCAATAAGAGATTTTATATACTGCGATGGGTAAAACTTTTCACATCAGGCATCACGTTTTATTACATTTCTATTTACTGCTAAGACACTCCTGTATTCCAGTGAGCTTTAAGAAAATTCCTGAAAGATGACAGTGCAGTTGACAACGTTGAACTTTGAAGCGCATACCGCTGTAGGAAGAAGCAATAGATATCTATAGAGCTACAAGGAAAGGAAGAGAATAAAACAGAGTACATCCGACGAATACCCATTACTTCCGACAGATCTGGCTTTTAAGTGACTGCATTTTACATTGGGACTTAATAAATCACAGGACAATCTACTCAATACTGAAGAGTGTATTTGAAATCTCCATGTTTCTCACAGGGACAGCTTTATATCGCTTGCTCAGGCATGGGCTCTCCACCGAAAATATTCACAAGAAATATTGTATGTAGTCAGGACGAAAAATTAGCGTTTAACTCCCCGTCGACAAATTGGTCATTAGAGGCGAAGCTTACGCTTGGATTGTTTGAGTAAGGATGGGAAAGGAAACCGTAATTTGAAGTTTTTGTGTAAGCTATGCTTTTAAATATAGTGTAGTACAGCAAATTTTTAAGAGTACCGTACGAACTTTCATGGAGTTTCATAGGTCAACTGAGAGTACCTTGGGACAACATATAAGCATCATTTCATCAAAATCGGATCAGGGGAAGAAAAATCATCGTAATTTGTAGTTTCCAGTGTATACTACGCTTGAATTGCGGCGTAGAATAGCAAAGATCCGATAGAGGCGCTGTTACTTACATAGTACACCAAATAACTAATAAATGGCAATGCTGCGTTTTTTATTCACATAAAGTTTAATACAATGAAACAAGGACTAAGATTTTCCTACCGGTACTTTTTGAAAAATCAGTCACTTATAGTGATGGGAATACTTCTTTGTGTTGATAATGAAATAAATAATTAATTTGTTTCCGATCAGTAAATTAATGATCCTCCTAAAGCGAATATTTCGGTCGCCAACGTTAACATACTAAACCGCTGCCACTGCAAGTAAAATTTAACTCAGGTACGACACAAAAAATAATCTTTTTATTAGCTATATCTCGCATGCCTTTCAAAGCCATAGAAAGAAAAAATGTGTGGCTTTCCGCGGGTATAATTTTTATTTTAAACATAACGTCGTTCTTTCGCGTTTATCGATGTTTTCAGTTACTAAAAATTCTTTGCAAGGAAACTCGAATTTATGTAGTTTCCTTTCTGATTTCGGTGCGTACTTATTACATATTAAGTCCATTCTGTTTAGGAATGCATAGAAAACGGTGTAGCACAGTACAGAACAAATTGAGTCCCTGTTAGTTACGTAGTGCACTAAAGAATTAATAGTGGGCACTGCTGCAATTTTTAATTTTTAGTTTCTTTTCGATGGTTATGCCATAGAACAGCAACACACCATTAAAGGTGCTGTTGGTTTTGTAGTGCTGAAAAGAAACAATACATGATCGTGTTGTGTGTATTCCTTCAGTAACAAAAGAATTTTGATTTAAGAGCGGCAATGTTACCTTTGCAAATAAACATTGAACAACGAGTTGCTGATTACATTTCGTGAATTCGCAGCTTACCGACATTTCTTTGCTTCTTTTAATAGGGAACATTTGAATATAAAACATAACGACATTCCTTCGCGTCTATCGGTGTTCCAGTTTCCATAAGACTTCTTTGCAAGAAAAATCGAATTTACGTAGTTCCCTTTGTGATTTCGGTGTATCCTCATTACATTTTGAGTGCGTTCTATTTAGGAATGTCTGGTAAACGCCATAGTACAGGAAAGGACAAAGTGGGGCGACGTTAGTTACATAATACATGAAATAACTAATTATGGCGATGTTGCGTTTTTTCCATTCTCATAACTATGGCATAATAGACAACAAAGCTTTTTCAAAATTCAGTCACGTAGAATTAGAGGAATAATTCTTTATGTTCACGGTGAAATAAATGATTTGTGCTGTTTTGGTCAATACATCAATCATCCTCCTAAAGCAAATTGTTCGTTGGCAACGATAGCAAACTATACCGCTGCCACTGCAAGTAACATTGAATCCAGGTAAAACACAATTTTTTTCTTCCTAGCTGTATACCATATGATTTGCAATGTCATGGAAGGAAAAGAAGTGTATCTTTTGTTGGGTTTAACCAATAAATTATATATAGAGTAGAAATATCTGTGGAGTGAGCATTGTGTTCTGTGCATCATCTCAGCATTAAGCTGGAATTACCACGTGATATTGAGAAAAATCCACTCTTTCCAGACATTTATTTGCTATTACGATTAATTTGTACCGTATTGTCTTCATAGAAGCCCCACCTCCTTTTCGCAGAGCTACCACATAACATGAATGAATATGTAAATAAATGTGCCACAGAAGCAACAAGAAAATTGAGGAAGCGTCGCTAAAAAGGGCCATTTACACATAGCGTCTTAACCGAACAAAAAGTCAGCGATTAGAAGATTTTTTCCAATATCATGTTACATTTTCATCTTAATGTTGAGGAGACAAAATGTATTCTGCGCATCTGAATGCGCACACCAGAGAAATTTCTGCTCTCTGCTTGCCGCTAGAGATAAGATACACACGTGAACGACAAACTCATCAGAAACGTCTCTGCTTTCATAATTGTTCCGTACAATATTATGATTAAAATTTGCAAATGCTTACTTTTGGTGTGGACTACATTAAGATAGTGAAAGACTTCTTCTTTTGCAGAGAAAATTGCACTTGGTTATAATCCGACTTCTGATTATGTAGTTCTACTACACAAGGTCGATTTCAACTTCGTGCTTCACGATGTAATCACTGCAGGACGTGGGATATATTAGCTGAAACAGTGGCCGATGTTGTTAACTAATGTACTGAAGCGTTTCAGTGATTCAGGTGTCAGGGCACTGACCAACAAACCCTGTAATATGAAGAAAATCCCGAAGTAACGACCGCATCACTCCACGCAGGGAACTTAGGGCCCCCACACGAGGAAATAGGGACTGTGTATCAGGGTGCACGCCCTGCGATTTGCGAGAGTGGACTACAGTGTTTCGTCTCTTGTAGGCGAGACGTGCAGGGGAGGCTGGACTAGAGGACTAGAGGTCAGACTTACGGCCCGGGACTTAATTAGAGCTGTGGCACAATACGCGCCCGCAACAATACCCAGGGCGCCTCCGTCTGTCTTTCCGACTACGCGCCAACCCCCGTACCCACCCCCTCCCCCTCTGTCTCTCTCTCGCTCTCTCTCTCTCTCTCTCTCTCTCTCTCTCTTATTGTGGAAGGAGGCTGGTGGTGGGCTTTCTGCCGGCGACACATAAAGCGGAGGGAGCTCTCCAGGGAGATGTGCCCACGTCATACAGGGCTACGAGCATGTCCCCCTCCCCCCCACCCCTTGGTCGTGAATCGTGAGCTCTGACTGCTGTCGCCAGCAGCAGTAGGCCTCGCCTCAACCCCTGCTGTCTTACGGGGAGAGCACGTCGTTGGATTTATGCTGTCCCGCACGGTAACGTATATTACAACGGATGATGGAGATCCGTTAACTGCAATTTCACAAAAGTTTTCTTTTATACTATTGTAGGATGGCTGATTCATGACCATAGCCGGCCGCGGTGGCCGAGGAGACTGAGGCGCTCCAGTCACGGTCTGCACGGCCACTACGGTCGGGGGTTCGAATCCCCCCTCGGGCATGGATATATGTGCCGTCTTTAGTTGTAGGTAGTTCATAAGTAGTTTGTAAGTTTAGGGATTGATGACCCCGTAGTTAAGTCCCATAAGCTTAACAAACATTTGAACATTTGAACATGACCATAGTTACTACGAAATTTTAGCTTGTAGATGACGTCATAGGTGGAATGGGTGGAAAATGATAACATATGATTTCTAGTTAAATCCGCCTTCACAAGACACCTTGGTTTGTTTTTATACCCAAACGTATTTCGGCACCTATTGTGTCATCTTCCGTAGCTTTTTGCTTTTATTTTCTAGAATACAAGTTACAGAATTTGGTTATACAATGATATGGACGAGATATTTAATTTGGCAACCTCATCATATATATTAGGCCTAATTTATTTCCGATACTTACATTATGTCATTCGCAGTATTTGTATCTGTTTTAGTTGAGGAACGACAAATTTTACCAGCTTGTCATCTGTAAGCAATAGGACGTTATTATTTTCGAAACTTTTGTACATGCACCTGGAAGTCATGTGGAGAGATAGATCTTGGTGGCTGTTTAGTGGCTAGGCCTACTTACATTCGAGCTGTGGTGTTGGTTTTCTTGTTTGTGGCGTGTTCTTTAATCATAACAAACACTTAAGAATGCTGAAAGACAGTTGTATGCATGGTAGAGACCAGGAGACACCGGAAGGTGACAAATAGATTTTATTTTTATTTCGGTACCAGGTTTTATACTGTAAGACATATCAGTGGCATAAATTTACCATCTCTTACTATAGACAAACTGAACAATCTGCAGAGAGATAGAAAAATAAGGAGATGGGACATGGATGAATAACCTCAAGTTCTTAAAAGTTTCAGAAAGAGCTTTAAGCAACAATTGACAGAAACTGGTAAAATTAAGGAAATGCATTTTAAACTTAAGGCTTTCAAAAATCGCCACAAACAAATGGGATAATTGACAAAGTACAAGATGAATGGGTACCTTTGAGAAAAGATATAATGAAGGGAGCAGTGGACAATATAGGTAGAATGGTAAAAACGTACAATATATCCTTCGATATCACAGGAAATATTGAATTTAATCGAAATTTTTAATCATCTCGATCGCTTACACCTTTTTCAAGAAGTACGTCAGAATGACGTGGCAGTATCTCTTCTTCATTGTACACCCTTGCCAAGTATTCCAAAATCAAGGGTTTTCGAAAGAATCGAAATTCATTGCAGAGACAAGCACAGTATTGCTTCGAGATGGAAGGAAGACGTTTAGAACACCTCCTTTAACAGGTTACCCATCCGTGAAATGTGAAATAAATGAGATGTAAAACCTAACTAAAGTCTAAACATGAAATTAATGTTTACTAACTAGGAAGATGTTTACAATGACGTCAGTGGCGGCTTGGAACCGTACATTTGTAATTACCTGGCAAACTGCTCGTTTGTTGATCTGTGTTCACTCGGACATTTTTGCTGCTGTTATCATGTATTTTCAATCCAGTAAGTTTGTTCCATCCTTCTTGATACATCCTGTATAATGCTTGTCTGTTCCGTTTAAATCCGATGGCATTAAAAGTTAGAAAATCTCCAAATAAGGGCCGATGCAAGTTTTACCCCGATTGTACCCAATTTTCAATCAAGGTTGCCTGATAATCCATTATGACTCTTGAAACATAAAAAACACGATAATTTTACCCATTTGATACTGGAATTTTCATTTTCAATTACTGCACAACTTCAATTTGTCAATTTTTTTAATATCTTATGGGACTTAACTACGGGGTCATCAGTCGATAAACTTTACTTATGAACTAGCTTATCCTAAGGACGGCACAAATATCCATGCCCGAGGGGGGATTCGAACCCTCGACAGTAGTGGCCGTGTAGACCGTGACTGGAGCGCCTCAGTCCCCTCCGCCACCGCGGCCGGCACTGCACAACTATATACTCACAAAGGAAACTTCCCATCGCATCCTGTCATATTTAGAGGAATGATGGCGCATCGCAGAGCTCTTCAAAAACTGAATACATAACGATCATGACAAACAGGAAGAAAGAATAAGGAACTATGAACAAGAGAATGAAAATAAGAACTGAACACTCAAAGCATTTGATATGCCACATTAAGGTCTCAGCTGCAGCAAATGTGTTGTGGTTCTGTTTTCGTGGTGTTGGAAACAAAAGATTCCGGGTTGAAATCGTATCATTCTTACCAGTTATTTGGTATAAATATGTCGCAATTTCTTACACATGGAGAGGCAGACGTACACTGATGGGCTCAGGCATAATCGGACGACAGCGCCTGCATCTGCACGGTACATCTTCACTCCCTAGACATCTGACGTAGCAATGGCAATTGTAAAATGATCGTTTCATATCATCAAGACCCATAGTTGCGTGCGAGGGTCGCTGCAACGTGTGACAACTGTTTATGGCGCAATTTTTCGATATTCAACGACATTGGAGTGGTGGCAGCTCTGCGTTAAACTGTAAAACCGCAGAACACTGCTGTTTGGCGAGGACCGGCTTCGTGACGTTTAGGGGCCGTGACTCCTTACCTCCATCACCAGGAACGTAACAAGAAGACGAACCCAGACGCCGCTGTCGACGTCATGACCTAACAGCGGCAGAGACACCAACCGTGCACCATATTATGGCGGAGAAGCGCCGGCATCGCCAGCGGCTCATCACACGCCTTGTCACGCAAGACGGTCGCACCTGTACAACCCAAGCGACCATAGTGAAAGCCACTGAGGATCACTTCAGTTATCTTTACCAGGAAGGAACTGCATATGAAGAGGCCACTACGGAAGTTTTCCATGAAGTGACAAGCAAAATAGATATCACAACTATAAGAGCATTGACAGTGGATCTCTCATCTGAAGAAGTGGAGGAGGATCAACAAAGGTGCGACCCACATGTCTTCAGGGCCTGTTTCAATACCATTTGCTATCGGTCCTCCAGAAAAGTCATGATACATCGCTGGGCCACCATGTACCACGATCTCATGTCACCCAGCTCTACCGCACCCCCTTGGTTCATCGAAGGACATCTCATACACGAGACAACGGCAGGATGATCTATCACCGCCCACTTATGCTGCTGAACGCTGATTAGAACATATTTGCCAAGCTTCTGGAAGGCCACATTTAAACGATGTTGTCGATGGTCTGCCGGCCGCAGTGGCCGAGCGGCCTGCGGCGCGCCAGTCACGGTCTGCACGGCCGCCACGGTCAGGGGTTCGAATCCCCCCTCGGGCATGGATGTTTGTGCCATCATTAGTATAACCATGTTCATAAGTAGTTTGAAAATTTGGGGACTGATGAAAAAAGATGTTCAAATGTTTGTAGAACTTAGGGGACTTAACTACGGGGTCATTAGTCCCTAAGCTTACAAACTACTTATGAACTAGCTAAGACTGAGGACGGCACAAATATTCATGCCCGAGGGGGGATTCGAACCCCCGACCGTAGTGGCCTTGTATACCGTGACTGGAGCGCCTCAGTCCCCTCGGCCACCGCGGCCGGCTAGGGACTGATGACCCCGCATCTAAGTCCCATAAAACTTAGAAACATTTGAACATTTTGTCGATGGTCTTTGACCCAAAACAGAAATCTCATGGAAGAGAAGCCATCATACAGATGGCCACTGGAGACTGTAGGGACTTAATAGTAATGTAAATGTTATATCTTCTGGGTTGTAAGGCCGTGTTGTTGAAATCTTGCTGCTTCCTAACGTTTCGTCCGATGCTGTGTCGGACTTCTTCGGAGGTTGTCCGTCTGTTGAGTCTTGCCGAGTGACGGGTCGGGGGTCTGAGAGCTTCTTAAATACCGTCTAAAAGGGGCGTGGCTAAGATCCACGTGATACTCAAAGATAATCCTTGTCAAAGATAAAGCTATACTATCGAACCATATCAAGAATAAAAAATATCGATTCTGCAGAATCACAGTCCATATATTGTTGAGTTTGATAGTCTCTTCTTTTCGATTGAAATTATCATTATATTTATATATTTCAATCGCTTCTCTATACAACCTTGGGTAGTAATTCGTCATGGAAGATAAAATTTTCGTGTCAGAGAATTTTATTATATGATTTCCCGATTGTAAGCAGTATTCTGCCACAGCCGATTTTTAGTTTTTCCAAGTCGGCATAGACTTTTGTGCTCCTTTAGACGTGTGTTTACTCTTATCTTAGTTTTTCCGATGTAGACTGTACCACAGGAGCTTAGAATTTTATTAACCCCACTTGCTAATAAAGGAGAAAGTTTATCTGTTACAGATCTGAGAGCTTGGGATATCTTCTTTGTTGGTTTGAAAACCGGTCTGAGCTTACGTTTTCGTAGAATCTTCTTCCCAATCTGATCCATTACCTTATTAACAATGGGGAGAGAAACCGCATTGCTCCATCGTTGTGTTGTTTCCTTGTCCTTCGGCCTACTGTTATTTGGTCTTAAAATTATATTTATTTCTTTCCCGTCAGTCGGCAAGACAACAGACGGCTAACTTCCTAAGACGTCCGACGCAGCATCGGACGAAAGATTAGAAAGCAGCAAGATTTCGAGAACACGGCCTTACAACCCAGAAGATATAATGTAATATATATTAAGATATAATATAAAGACAACTTGAATTCAGAGCCCATTCACCGTATACGGACTAGTATCTGCAAAAAGAAGAAAACACCCTAATAACTCAGTTTAATAACTCTCAGGTGTGAAAATTTTACTATATGATCTCATGTCACGTTTTACTATATTAAGTAAATATATTTATATATTTATTTTATATTTATATATATATATATATAAATAATATATATTTATTTTACTATATTTTACTATATGATCCCGACCCGTCACTCGGGAAGACTCAACAGACGGACAACCTCCGAAGAAGTCCGACGCAGCATCGGACGAAACGTGAGGAAGCAGCAAGATTTCAACAACACGGCCTTACAACCCAGAAAATATAATATTTACATTACTATTAAGTTCCTACAGTCTCCAGTGGCCATCTGTTTTATGGCTTCTCTTCCATGAGATGTCTGTTTTGGGTCAAAGCTCATCGACAAAATGTTCAAATGTTTCTAAGTTTTATGGGACTTAACTGCGGGGTCATAAGATATAATATAAAAAGCATCGGACGAAACATTAGAAAGCAGCAAGATTTCAAGAACACGGCCTTACAACCCAGAAGATATAATACCTTCAATGTCAACCGATCGTGAAAACCTTCACTCTATCACTTAATAGTAATCTCAACGGCTTGTTTCCTGAGAGCGGCGATCGTCTCCATTCGTATCCAACGAACCTTCGCAAAACACTTCCTTCTACAGGCGATGCAACGAATGTGATTTCCTCCGAGCTTCTTGGAATGTCAGCGGCACTTTTTGGCCGACGCCAGCCACAAATTCCAGGTCAATGGCCCAATATCCGTTAAAATATCCGTAGGACAAGGTGGTCACCTTTCCACCTACCTTTACGTGATCGCTCTAGAGACCTTGGCGTTCTCAACCGAAGAGTATCTGGCGCCACACAGAGGGACGTCACCTTCCTATACGGACAGGCAGCCTTCTGAACATCAAGTCGGCGGCGTTGGACGCGGCTTCCAGCCAGACGCTGTCGTCTCACACCTGACAGTTATTAAACTGAGTTGTTGGGGTGTTTTCTTCTTTTTGCAGATACTAGTCCGTATACGGTGAATGGGCTCTGAATTTAAGTTGTCTGTTTGAATGGTAATTGGTACTCCTTCTTTATTGCGTAAAATGTCACCGTAGTCTCTAGCAGTCAGTTTTTCAATTTTATATTTTAAAACTATTCCTCGTACTTCTGTTTTGATAAATCAATGTTCCAGAGTTGGCAATATTCTGATTTATGAGCACTTGAGTTCGTTATCCCAGAGGCTTAAGTTGCTGATAACGTAACTTTTATCTAATGATTGATTGTTATTCCCGGTTAGTTCTAACCTGTGGCGAACCATGTTACAACAGATATTTTAAATCTTTTATCTCACTGTATATTAAATTGCGTCTGATGTTTCCTTTAAATTCGTCCTTGATGAAATATTTCGTAATTGAAATTTCACCGATTTTTGTTTCACAGATCTTCCTGACATTTCAATGATATGGGAAGCCAACAATTAGTCCCTACCCACTGATGTAAAATTATTCTGAAAAGTCAAAGATCATCTTTAGGTTCTATCTAGTAAATGACACTTTTACAAATTTTTCACTGCGAAAGTTATTGCATTTTCAAAGTTTTTCAGTTCACACTAATAACACGGTTTTTAATAAACTTAAAGTTCTCAAGATAAAATTTATTCACAGGTTGGCATATCTTAAAAGAATTTCTGACTCTTAACTGTCCTGTATTAATTTTACCTTCTGATTAATTCATCTGTTTACTGCTTAGGAAAACTGAGACGCACAAATGTATATAAAAAAGCTTGGCTAATTAGGAGAACTTTCTTCGATCACTGAGACTGAGAGATCGGGCGAACCCGTAGTCGAGAAAAACGCAATTTGACGTATTAAAAGAACGACAAGTAAATATGACTACTTGAGTTCGAGTAGCCCTTATGAAATACCATATTATTATGTTTTTCTATAATGAAAGAAAATTCATCCAAGGGCTTTTACATTTGTATGTTGTCTGCGTGTTGACAGAGTAACCTATTACGTCATTTCACTAAAACTAAAAAGTATTAACAGAGATTTTGTGTGTTATGTGACTGATGGCTATATGTTTATATATATACGAACAAATATAATACGATTTCTCGAAAGATTATTTCCATTTTCTCCCGTGAAAGAAGCGAAATTAGAGATTGACAATCGGTCGATACTGAAGTTGATAGAGACAGAACACAAGATCAGATTGTATAGAAGGAATGTGACAGTATTAATTAACAAAAATAACTTAATCAAAAACCTTTATGTAGGTCGTCTCATTCCGCGCCCTCTCATTCTGCTAGTCATGTGACAGGATAAGAAATATTTGGTTATAGCAACAACCTAAAAAGTAACAATTAGTACATTAATCACAGTTTCCCAGACTTTTTCGAAATATTTACTTGCCTGCTCCTTCACGATTGTTACCGGTTGGAATCGCTGTGAAGTGCATGTATTCATACGTGGTATGTTCATCTGAATTCAGACGACAATGGATGGAGATGATGCAGAGTTCACGATTGCCAAACCCTTTTCGTAGAGAAGGTTGTGTCTCGGAGATGACAGTGAGGTTTCCGTCGTAGTATTGGGCTGTAAGGGTAGTTGTATCATGCAGCATTTGTACTGATAGGCAGAATAAGGTAGACTACAGTTACCTCGGTAGCATGTTGGAGGAAGTCCGGTTAGAAACTATAAAAAGGCATTGCTAGAACTCTAAATCAAAATATTAATTAAAAATTAGTATAATTAGCAGGGAATTAGGAATGTATTCTTCACTCTAATCTTAGCTGACGTAATATAGTCTGTTGCATAGCTGACGTAACGTATAGTTGCGCAATGTCTTATGTTGGTCTAGATGCAGCCTTTATCAAGACATTCCCATGCAAATTGTTGTAGTGCCACTGTAATCGCCATCGTGTTACATCTACAGCTTCTGCGAGGCAATTAATCCATTTGCATCGCGACGGTTGCCCGCGGTTTGAACATTACCATTACAGCGCTCACGTGGTATACATTATGCAATACACTGTCTCTGTAACAGGTACTCGTTGTGCAGTGATATAGTGAAGAGCTCTTCATGATAACGTTCACATAGAAATACGCTGCTGTTCGTCTTCTGCTTATTTAACGGTATTTCCTACACTAATTGTTCCGGTAGTCTGTGGCAAATACATGGCATGGAAATGTGTGGCGCGCTTGAATTTGTGGAGTCACGTGTATGCAGATTGTTCAAAAGGGCAGTTAAACATAAGACGACCAACTTTTACAAAATTCAATGTGGGGCATTTCGAGGATATGAAAGAGGCTTATTGTCCCATTTATTCTGAAACTAGGAAAGATATTTAGGCGAGCAGAGTGGGTCTACTCATTTATTTTTAAAGTGACATATCTGACATGAGTCAATTTTATTCTTAATTTATGATCTTTATTCACAGTACATAGATATTTTTCATGCTATTGTTATGAATTTTAGAGTCTGACAATTTTTACATAATCTTTCTCCGTTTCCTTTTTTCTGATCACCTTCATTGCCTCTACTACTCTTATTTGTTCCAGCTCTTAGGAGAAACGTGCTCCTCATATTTTGATAAGAGAGCTTACTCCGGCTAAAGAATTATGTTTTTTAATAATCTCGAATTAAATTTGTTATAACTTACTTTTTAAAACCATTTGAAATATTCTATTACAGAAGTTCTTTCGATGAACTGCAGAGTTTAATTGTGCCTTGGTCACTGTGCCTTGATCAATTGTGCAATGATCACTCACAATTCGTTGTAGCATTTTCAGAATTTCGACACCTTTTTATTCCTGGGGAAGTAAAGCGAACACTGCTATTGTATGTGCTTGTCAGATTTAAAATACGTTATACATACTGTGATAATATTACATCATGTTATCAATCTTGAGCACTGAAAAAGATTCCATTACACTTATTGAAACGTACTTAAGAAGGCAGAAAAATACGACAAAAACAGAATTTTTTAATAAGTCATCCTACCCCATATGCAGTACCAGCTTAAAACAAAACCAACTTTTTTTTTTAGAATTTTATGTAAGAAGACTGTCATTTATTCGCAGAAGAGGCGTTGTGGACTTGCAAACAGTATGACATGGCGTGCTGTATACGCATAGTTTCGGTTTGTGTTCAGAGACCAACAATTTTAAAATTACTGAAATTCGGGGCACTTTTGGCATTTACCAGAACGTTTTCAATAATTATCCCATTGTGGGGCAACGACATGAAATTCGGGACTGTACCGCAGAATTCTGGACGGTTAGCCGCCTTAGTGCAACAACCCTTTGCAGATATCGACAGGTATCTTAAAAGGTAACGCCGTGTACACCGGATGTTAACGTTAATAGTGGCTTCCACTTTAAATATTTGTAACCGTAACCAGTGTTGGAAGGATAACTGCACTTTAGTGACTGCGTTGAAATGGGATTGGTTTCAAATGTAAAACTGTAATACGCCAAAGGACACTCAGCAGTTTCTGTTGATTTCTCGATATCCGGTATCATGACACTGGCACCCGAATTATCTGTTATAGGAAACGTATTTAACTATCACTTTTGCAAGTTCCATATATATGTTTAATTTATAATTATGTTCTTTTGCTTTTATTCTATGATCTGCAGCTGCTTCTTTTTCGCAATTATATGTATAATCACACGCAGACAAACACACACACACGCACACACACTTATAGCGTTACGGATATGTTGTTGCTGTACAGCTTTTTCCATGTGACCGGTGACCGGATAGGTACCTTACAATTTTGTGCCCACTAAATTTCAGAAATGTTTTTGATGAACGCGTCTTTATTCTTTCTCCGAAAGCGAAATTAAAAACCCCAGGGTGGGTGTTACGCTGTTATTTTACCCGGACAAGTACCTCAGACACATTTTCATTTTAATCCAGTAGTCTAAGTGATATGTTTATCTCTGCCTACAGATTCTCTTTTCTTTTGATATGTTTCAACTGTTCAAGTTACTACAGATCCCAAGAAAGGAGGGTAAACCTTTTGACACAGTAATTTCTCGTGACGCCAGAAGCGTACAGTAAATTGGAATTGCTACCGGAAAGCATTTCTCTCAGAAAACTTTCTGCTTTCTTTGCAAAGGTGAGGATTTCCAATGGTTTCCGACTTCTTTAAAATTCAATTTAAAAGTCTTGGCTAATGTGAAAAGATTTTGTAATTCCTTGCTTTCTTATGAAATCTCTCTGTTACGGCTTCTGCTACATTGATTTTCTCATGAAAAAAGGTAAGCTGTCGTTATTCTGATTAGAAAATTGAATAAATAGTTGCTCTTCAAATTCATACAGTAATAGTAATGCGGGTGATATAGGTTTCTAGGCAACAATTAATACACTTTTCTTTCATTTTATCCAACTCATGTGGATACATTACTTTGATACATTACAGTGCAACACATCACGTAATTTATCGTAATAATACACCTATTGTAGCTTTATCGCAGAAAATATTTTGTCGTTGCTCAGTGGAAAAATTTTAAGTGACAGGATAAGGGAGAAACAGAAACTGCGACAAACTGTGGAAGTTAATCAATCTAAGTCTATTCACATAGTGAATAGTACTCAAAAACTAAACTTTCTCTTTGATTGTGACCTAAATCGAAATCCAGTCTAACTGGTTTGGTCCATTATCAAACATATCGTACCACCAATTTATATCAACAATCAAAAATAATTTGTTTGACACAAATCTGTGTAAAATACCCTAACGTGGGAAAATTTTGTGACAGAGTAAAATCCGAACTACAAGAAAATAATCTTACGTAAGAATAGATTTCATAAATATTGACCAATGAGCGAAACTTCTCAGTATAGAGTTTAAAAAGAAGGGAACTTGTTTCGAAACGTATACTTTATTCAGAAATAAAGAGTCGTTGCCAAGGTGATCTGATCCATATGCAAACGAAGAAGATCATTGATATGTTTATAATGGCAGAGAATCGAGGAAGTGGCACCTCAGTTAAAAGAGAAATATTAGTTTCCGCTTTCGGTTATCTTAGCACTTTACATTCTCATTACGGTAGAGGAATTGTTAGTTCTGTCAGGAATGAACCAACATTATTTTGGCACCAGTGTAAAATAGATCACGGGAAACCAACGCAGAGCCATAACTGATGAAGGCGCTGATGAAGACTTTGGAAAAACGTTGGATTCATGGAAGCAAACTAACAATACCACTAATTGGTCAAACGAACTTAATTTTGTACAATTTATAAAAGCTTGAGGGCTGTATTGTGGTAATAGGCAATCAAGATATAAATACGTTGTCGGTACATTACTTTGGGTAGGGTATACGAGTTTGCCGCAAGATGTTACTAAGTAAATTTGGTTCTTCATATAATAAATGCTGTTGGTGAAGAAAATAAGGAACATTATAATGTGGAAATATCACAAAATTCAGAGGAGGTAACTACTGTAGGCAGCAGAAAAGACAGATTACAGTTGTAGCCAGAAAAGAAGACGCAGCAGCTTTACCTAAAGCTGGAGATCAGCAGAAATTTTTACCAAGGGGTAAATGGGGTTCAGAAAGGATACAAAGAATGAAAAACGGTGGTGGCGTATTTATTGCTGTCACAAGTGGTTTATTTTATAGCGTAGTTGAAGCAGATATTTCCTGTGAATTGGTATGGGTAGAGGTTATACTGAACAAGAATAAATTAATTGGCTCTTTTTAATGACCCCTTGTCTCAGATGATCCGATTGCAGAAATGTTCACAGAAAGCCTGGATCGAATTTCTAAAACATTCCCCAAGTATACAATTGTAATTGGTAGCGACTTTATCTTACCCTCGACACGATGGCAAAAATACTTGTCTAAAGCCGGAGGCAAGCGTAAAACTTTGTCCAAAACCGTACTGAAACGCATTCTTCGAATATTATCTCGAGCAGTTAGATCATAAACCCGCTATAATAGAAAATTGTGGTGAAAATAGTCTTGACCACTTAGCAACAAATAATCCGGAGCTAATGAAGAGCATAAAAAAACCCACAGGCATTACAGTTGTTGTAGCGAAAATGAATATCGGATTTCCCAAGGCTACCAAAAATAAACGACAAATACAGTTACTCAAAAAAGCAGATAATAATTCGATTACAGCTTTCGTGAGTGAGAATTACAGTCTTTCGAAACTAACGATTTTAATGTAGATCAGACGTGGCTTACGTTCGAAGTAATAATATCTACAACCATTGACAGATTTGTACCAAGCAAATTAACAACAGGGGTTTGACAAAACAGGTTAGAACACTCTTGAAAAAGCAAAGAAAAAAGCATGCCAAATTTAAACGGACACAAAATCCTCAAGACTGGGGACGTTCTTTTCGAGAAATGCCGATATTTTAGGCGGACTGTAGAACGATTCTAATGCCACCAACCTACATTTCGTGTAAGGACCACAAAGGTAAGGTCAGAGAGTTTAGTGCTGGTATGCATGCATGCATTCAAGCAAGCATTCATGTTTCCCTTGTTGTATATGGAAATGTAACAGGAAAGCAAGTAACTAATAATGGTTCAAAATGTTTGTAAATCTATCGGACTCAAGTGCTGGGTTATTAGTCCGTAGTTTACAAACTACTCAAACTAAGGTAAACTAACCTAAGGACAACACAAACACTCATGCCCGAGGGTGGACTCGAACCCCCGACGGCGAACGGCGGCGCGCACCACAGCACGGCGCCTCATGGCGTACGGCTAATCCTCCACGGCTAATAGTGGTACTGATTTCCCTCCGCAAAACACATTTGGGTGGATTACGGAGTACGTATATTGATGTATCAGCTTCCTACGTCTTTCAAGGTATACTGTTTTAATTTTTTATAAACTGTGAAAGCGAGAATTTTACAACGAATTATCACAACGTAATTTGACAGAAAACCCAAAGAGATTTTGGTCATATGTTAAATATACTACGGGCAAAACACAAACAATACCCTCACTTCGTGATAGTAACGGCGATCCTGCCGATGACAGCGCTAATAAAGCAGAGTTACCAAACATAGCATTTAGAAACTTATTCACCAAAGAAGACGAAACCATTATTCAGGTTTCGAATTACGAACAGAGGCCGTAATGAGTAACGTAGACATAAATATCATTGTAATAGTGAAGGAACTAAATTCCCTTAACAAGAACAAGTCTTCTGGTCCAGACGATATACCTATTAGATTTCTATCTGATTATGCTGAAGCGATAGCTCCGTACTTGGAGCCAAAAGATTGGAAAGTTGCACAGGTCATACTTCTATTCAAGAAAGACAATAGGAGTAACCCACTAAACTACATACCTATTTCATAGACGTCAATTTGCAGCAGGGTTTTGAAACATATCCTGTATTCATATGACATGAATGATGAATTATCTATTGACACGGCTTTAAAAATTATCGTCCATGCGAAACACAACTAGCTCTTTCCTTACACGAAGTGATCGATGACACCGACAAGGGTTCGCAAATCGATTCCGTATTTCTTGGTTTCCAGAAGGCTATTGACACCGTACCTCACGAACGGCTTTTAGTCAAATTGCGTGCTTATGGTATATCGCCTCAAATTTGCAACTGGATAGGGGATTTCCTGTCAGAGAGGACACAGGTCGTAGTATCGATGGTAAGGCGTCGACTAAAACAGAGGTGATAACGGGCGTTCCACAGGGTAGTCTTATTGGTCCTCTGCTGTTCCTTATTTACATAAACGATTTAGGAGAAAATGTAAGTAGCTCTCTTAGGTTGATTGCAGATGACGCCGACATTTACCGTCTAGTAAAATCATCTGAATATCAAAACCGAGTTCAGAACAATCTGAATATTACGGTAGTGTAAAAATTGCCCATTGAGTCTAAATAAAGAGAAGTGTGAAGTCGTCCACAAGAGTACGAAAATAAATCCGTTAAGCTTTGTTTACAAGATAAATCAATCAAAAGTGAAGGCCGTAAACTCAACAAAATACTATCACTTCAGACTTAAACAGGAAAGAACACGTATATAATGTCGTGGGAAAGACGAACCAAAGACTGCATTTTATTGGCAGAACCCGTAAAAGATGCAACAGAAGTACTAAAGAGGCTGCATACACTAACGCTTGTCCGTCCATTTTTGGAGTATTGCTGCCCAGTGTGGGATCCTTATCAGGTGGGGACATCCAAAGAGTCCAAAGAAGAGCAGCTCGTTTCGTCTTGTCACGATACAGGGAATACAGGATCTGGGATGGAAATCATTGCAACAACGGCGCTTATCGCTGCGGCGTGGGCTACTTACGAAACTACAATCGTCAGCATTCTCCTCCGAATGCGAAAATATATTGTTGACTCCCACTTACATAGCTAGAAATGATCACCAGAATAAAATACGAGAAATCAGAGCTCGAACAGAGAGGTGCAGGTGTTCGTTCTTCGCACGCGCTCTTCGAGAATGGAATGGGAGATTAATATAATGGTGGTTCCATGAACCCTCAGTCAGGCACTTAAATGTGATTTGCAGAGTATCCCATGTATATTTATATGTAGAATTATTTGTCGAGGTATTTTGTGATGCAAGGTATGTTCCCTTTTTCCGTATTAGTGCAACAGTCCAAAAAAAAATTTTTTTTTTTACTTTTTTTACGAAGCCGTTTTGCAAGGCAATACACACACCTTATTTTGCTTTTCTTTGTCCTGTCAAATTGGATTGAAGCTGATAGGGAAGCTGAAGATGTGCTACATTTCCTTTGAGCCGCGTATCGTTCGGCAGTGGGCCTGGCGGCACCGCCAGTGGGCCGTAACCTGGTTTGCAGCTTGCAGGGGAGCGGGCTGCTGGTGGGAAGTTGGCGGGCCGCGGTAACTGTGGCAATCAGCGGTTGCCATTAGCGGTGGCACGGGGCTCGCACACTGAGGGCCCCCCTCTGCCGGTCACGTGCCTGCCCCCGCCTCACGTGACGGCCGAAGCGCAGCTCGTGCCGCCGCACAAGACTAACGACGCGCTTGCTAAAACACTCACGTACTTTTCCGCCGCACTGTTCCCGTCTCGTTTCTTCGGCGAATTTCAGTCTTACATCTACTTGTGACGTCAGTTCGCGCTTCTTTTCTTCCTCTTCTTTTTTTTCGCACTGGAGAAGCCCCGCGGTCTAAAGCCGTCGGCACACGGAGCGTGTATCTGAACGAATGTGGCAAACGTCGCGAGTTTCTGACGTCACAAGGTGGGAACCGTGGCCGGCGAGAAATACAGGTCTGAGCGCGCACTTCATGCTACGTAAGCAAGGTAGTTCCTAGCCGGCACGGCACGTAGAAAATATCGTGGGAAAGGCGAACCAGAGACTACGTTTTATTGGCAGAACCCTTTAAAGATGCAACAGAACTACTAAAGAAACTGCATACACTGCGCTTGTCCGTCCATTTTTGGAGTATTGCAGCCCAGTGTGGGATCCTTATCAGGTGGGTTTGACGGAGGACATCGAAAGAGTCCAAAGAAGGGCAGCTCGTTTCGTATTGTCACGATATAGGGGAGACAGCGTTACTGAAATGATACAGGATCTGGGATGGGAATCACTACAACAACGGCGCTTATCGCTGCGGCGTGGGCTACTTGCGAAACTCCAATCACCAATATTCTCCTCCGAATGCGAAAATATATTGTTGACTCCCACTTACATAGGTAGAAATGATCATCAGAATAAAATACGAGAAATCAGAGCTCGAACAGAGAGATTCAGGTGTTCTTTCTTCCCGCGCGCTATTCGAGAATGGAATGGGAGATAAATAGTATAATTGTGGTTCGATGAACCCTGTGCCAGGCACTTAAATGATTTGCAGAGTATACAATGTAGATGTCTCGTGGTAGTACGCTTATGGCTGTTCGGACGTTTACCTGCCGGAAATTTACGTCACGTGACTGTCGCATATGTAAACAAAAGGCTGCAGTCAAGATGGTTAGAATATTCGGCTGCAGTCCTGCTCCTAGCGGAATTTGTTGTTGAAACTATTGAAGAATTCAGTTTAACGTTAGCTGTGCAATTTTCTTAGTTTATATTACATGTGCAGAGGATGCCAAAAATACTCAACGGAAACGTGTTTGTTTTCTTTTTCCCTGTGATTACCTGGAACTTTTAATTCTTATAATGAAATGTGATTAACATTTCAAAATAAATGTGGCGAAAACGTTGACTTTGTACTACACTGCAGATCAGCTTACCACCACGACTTATTTCGCATGCACATTTGTTGGCTTCGCCAACTCAAAATAGCTGTCACTGTTCAACTTAACCTGCCTTATGGATGACTGGCAATACATTCACGATTTCAGGTGTAAGCTGTGCATTGTCACATTTGGCCAAAACAGGCAATATCCTTAAATGATTAAGAAATACTCGATTAACGTTTTTAGATATGCCTAAAATGGGTAAATTCGTACGTGTAGTTATTGAACTTAATGAAGTATAGCAACTTATCTTTTGAATACACAACCGAGCATAACTGCGATACTATCCATCAACTTAGACCAATGACGTCATCAACATGTCGGGAAACCGGTATACAGGATATCTTAATACTTACGTATTGTAGGCTTGATAATAAATACTCTGTAGTTATCCTAGTAAATTACAGACGTCCGTAAATAATTTTGCTGTGCGTGTTTGTGTGAGCGTTAAGTATTTTGACATAACAAACGTTACAGTTAAACACTGAAAATATCAGACTACTTCGTTTTTACGCAGAAATTCCGTTGCATGACATAATCATCCAATTTTTCGTATTTGATTCTCAATGCACTGCAGTAAAAACATGACAAATTCCATTACTTTATTTGCCATTTTTTTGTTCATTCAAATACTATACCAAAGCTATCTACAATAATGGCAGTAGGCCTATTTCGTTGTCCAGTACAGTTTCATGTCAAGTAAATAGATGTCACAGAATTACAGGGTAGGACGTTACTCGAATGGAGCATAGTGGGTTAACGTTTTATTTTATGGCGTTTTAAGATACTGCATCTTGATAATGCAGTTCCACATCATGGAGACTTCTTTTTCCGTTTTTTGACACACTAATGTTCTCAGATAAATGAACTTTATAGTGAATGTAGTGGTTTTAACGCATATTGAACTGGGAACTGCATTCCTCACAGTTTTGGAACGTATTGTGTGAATCACTCATGTTCACCAAAAGACAGCAATAACGAAATAATAGAAAACACCAACAACGAAATAAATAAGCAGTAACGAAGTTAAAACGGAGCGCTCAGTGTGGCAGAAAAGAGCAGAATGAAATAGGAAGACATCTTGAAACAAACTCTCTGGTCACGTGACGTAAACTTCCGACAGCTAAACGTCCGAACAGCCAAGTGCGTACTGCCGCGAGACAGACCAGGCCGGCGCTATCGCTAGCCGACTGGCCGGCCGCTGGGGCACAGCCCACTGCGTCATAGCGGGAAGCCACTGAGCTACCAATCGCGCCGGCTCGGAACTACCTTGCTTACGTCACATGATGTACGCGCTCAGGCCTGTATTTCCCGATGGCTGCGGTGGGAAGCGCACATTGGCGAGACTTTCCCAGCGTGTGGGGCAGTATCAAGTATGGAGGTAAGAACGAACGGAGACGCTCTGACGCCACAGCTCTGAAGCCACGGTCAGCCGTCTTGATCCGACGAAAACACTGCTGTATTTAGCTTGTTTGCGTATAATTATCGCTCATTTTTGGAAGGATTTTGCACTGTTATGGTGACTTGTGTCGATGTTTAAGTGTACGAATCGTTCTGATTGTGACGCGAAATCGAAGAACATACCAGTTCAAGTGTAAATTGCCTTGCTAACATGTGTTTTTTACCACTTTTATTGTGAACGAACATCATTTTTACTTGTGATTTTCAATTTCCTAAACATGAAAGTTATTTCCCCCACTTAACATACTATTTACGAATGAATAAGGAATAAAATATAGCCGGCCGCGGTGGTCGAGGGGACTGAGGCGCTTCAGTCACGGTCTGGGCGGCCACTACGGTCGGGGGTTCGAATCCCTCGTCAGGCGTGAATAATTGTGCCGTCCTTAGTATTAGCTAGTTCGTAAGTAGTTATTAAGTTTAGGGACTGATGACCGCGTAGTTAAGCCCCATAAGCTATACAAACATTTGAAAATTTGAATTTTAAAATTACGAAGTTCTTTGTGAAACATTGATCATTAATTAAATAGCTCATAGGTTCCAGAATGAAACTTTCAATCTGTAGCGGAGTGTGTGCTGATATGAAACTTCCTGGCAGATTAAAATTGTCTGCCGGAACCGGCACTCGAACCCGGGACCTTCGACTTTCGCGGACATGCGCTCTATCGACAGAAATATCCCGACATGTCTCATGATTCGTTCTCATAACTTTACTTCTGTCAGTACCTTGCCTCCTAATTTCCAAACTTCACAGAAGTCGTGAGGACGGATCGTGAGTCGTGTCGGGATAGCTCAGTCGTTAGAGCGCTTGTTCGCGAAGGGCAAAGGTCCCAGGTTCAAGTCCCGGTCCCTGCACGCAATTTTAATCTGTCAGGAGATTTCAGATCATAGGTTGTTTTTATAATACAGTGAGTTAATGGTGAATAATCGCATAGCCTGAAAACTGTTTTCAGGAACTAATCGATAGGTAAAAGAACGTGATACAATAAGTAATTGGAAATAATCTGCCGCGGTGGAGTAGTCGAGCGTTTAGCGCCTCGCTGCGGAGCGCGCGGTTGCTCGCCGTGGAGGTTCGAGTCTTCCCTGGGACATGGGTGTGTGTGTTGTCCTTAGGGTAGTTTACCTAGGTTTAAGTAGTTTGTTACCTACGGACTGATGACCGCGCAGTTTGGTCCGGTAGATTTACAAACATTTGAAAAATGTCATTTTTGAGAAGCCGCGTGGTCTATCCTCGTCATTCCCCCAGGTATCTTATATGATACCTCTAGGTTTTATTTTTTTTTTTTTTTCCTGGACGTTTTCTGGTCTGTCGTATCATCTAATATATAAAGCAGAGTGTCCGTATGTTTGTACGTGTTGCATACAAATCTACAGTTTTGTTCCAATCTTTATGAAAGTTTGTACACGTAAGCTTCAATCCATGAGGACGGTCGCCCTGAGTGTAAGAATGACATACGATATATAGTTCACGAGATATGACGTCATAAAGAATGAGATTTGCGAAATACTGTTGCATTTTGGGACAATGCTGCTCATTTTCTCCTAAACCATTGCACCGATTTCAACCAAATTCGGTACACACATTTCGTACCGTGAGGTAACAATTTCTGCATGGTTAAGAATCACATACGGCACATGGTTCAAAAGATATTACGTCGTAACCAATAGAAATCGCAAAAAATGTCATATACGACACATAGTTCATGAGATATGGGCACATAAACAGTAATGTTCATGGAAAATCGCCCCATCACGCACCAAGTTTTAATCAATTACTTTTTTAGTACTAATTGGATTCCCAAGAGATTTTACAGGTACACAGTCCTTACACAAATGATTATATACATGAAAAATGGCAGAAATAAATAAACAAATACTCGGGCAGCGCCGGATTTTCAGCTAATGTACTATAGACTTCGCGCTTGCTGCAGTTCATTTTCTCGTTCTTCTCCTGAATGCTAATAGTTGGCAGCACCGTCTGAAAACTTCGGATTCCGCAGCTCCACAACATGTATCGACGAAATAAAAGTAAAAAAATGTTTTTTCCTAATTAAATGTGTTTTACATGCCTAAATATTTTCTCTAAGGTATACAGACGTCCCTCAATTAATATCTAACTGAAAATCGACGTAATAACAGGTTATAAAGCTTTAAACTTTTGGGTGTCATATACGATACCTCCGGATTCAATGCCGACTTTGTTTACGTCTGTGGAAGTGAGAAATTTCTTTCTCCCTTGATTCCCAGGGTTGACTGATGATGGCATCTTTCAGTTGGTGAATAGAATTAATGCAGATGATTCTGACATAGAAATTGATTAATCTGGTGTTGAAGATGATGTTTTGATGCAGTGAAATGAAACTGAAGACAGTTCATGTCCAAGTTCCTCGCCCATGTGTGGTAAAGGCATACAATATGGGAGGTGTATACCTCTTAGAAAGGATGTTGCGGAAATATGCCAAGAGAGCCAGGACCCACAAGTGGAATATTAGAGTGATTCATCACTTCGTGGATTTTGCAATTGCTACTGCATTGTTGTAATATAGGGAGAGTGCAATGCAAAATGCTAAATACATATTGCAATATTGCAAAGAAACATACAATGGCATGCTACCAGTTCAAGCTTGATATTGCTGAAAAGTTAATATATTTCCACAAAAGGTCAAGTTTGCAGATGGAACCTCTGGAGCAAGAACCAGACTCTGATCAAGATTGTTTCCAAGAAAGAAAGAGGCCAAGATGTCCTGTCCCATTACCACCAATGGAGATAAGGCAAGCAAGTATGCATCATTTGCCTGAAATAATGAACCATGTTCAGAAGAACATGTCAAAATGCAGTGCAGAAGCCTGAAAAGGCCTCACATTTGTACGGTGTGAGAAGTGTAAGGTCCTCCTTTGCTTTAATACTGACAGGAATTGTTTCAACAAATTCCACAAAACATAAATTTAATTTCTATTTCCAACACAAACTCTTTTCTGATACATAAGGTAAAGTGAAAAAGGCAACCAAAATTTGAAATTTTGTAATGGCAATTTTATTTGAAAATTTTGAATTGTTTACTTACCATTATGAAAAGTTTGTATTTTGAAATATTATCAAATGCTACAACAAATAAGAATTACAAGTATAATGTTTGTGACGATTTATTTTGTAATAAAGCAACATGAAACTAGAGAGCTGTGAGTATAACTGTCCGGGTCAAGTCCCGAGGTATCGTATATACTACCATATAAAAAAAAATCAGTATGCTTGCAAAATAGCACAAAAATAGTTCATTTACATTTCCAATATGTGCTCGGAACTGAAGAAGCTAAGGCAGTGTTTTTCAACCTGTGGTGTTGCTCGGGGGGTCACCGTTACAGGAGGAAGTACTTGCACCATAAAATAAGTACGGGTTCAGTAATGAATGGCTATTTATTTAATTTTAAAAGTTACGGAGTTTCTTGTGGAACATTGATCAATAATTAAATAGATCATAGGTTGTTTTATAATATAGTGAGTTAATTATTAATAAGCGCATAGCCTGAAAAATATTTTCAGGAACCAATCGATAGGTAAAAGCACATGATACAATAAGTAATTCTGAATATTTGAAAATAATCTACTTCCTCACACACTGTTGATGAAGTGAGACATTTCTTAATGAGCATAATTCGCGTCTGAGTCTTGCCTGATATGCGGAACACTGGTTAAGCAATTTTTTTCTGTCAGAAATGTTGTAAAATTAAGATAATGTGCTCCACTCCAAGAAATAGACGAGACGTACTTCGTCCAACAATAAATTAAAAGAGAGCTGTAGTAAAAGATGACAGTTGTTTCCTTCGAGATAACAGTTTCGTTACGGTTAGTGAGAAGAGGATCGCCAGACTTTTTTTTGGGAGGGGTCGCTAGAATTTTTATTACTTGGAAGGGGGTCGCGTATTCGAAAATGAAAAACACAGGTCTATGGACACATGTTATGGACAGGGCCACCTCTCCCGCCAGAGATTAGAGTCCTCCCTCAGACATAAGTGTGTCTAGGAAATGAAGACAATAGCAGTTTTGTCCAATAGGCTTACAAACATTTCACCATTTCAATATTCATCTTGATGAAATACCATTTTCAATATTACGTTCAAATCACGGAAGTAAGAGGTGAACGTTAATTTACACACTAAGAACGAAAAGTTAAGTCGCTGCTCCTATTTCTGCGTTAATTTATCTCCATGGATTTGTAAGTCTCTAATGCAAACTCTATTTCATTTAATTAATTGAAAATTCGAAGTAATTAATAATTACAATGTGGTAATACTCACAAAGGACTTAAGAGTTAGCACAGAAGGTACTACCATATTCTCGCGGCTATTCTGTTTACCTGTGGTCATGACGCAGTACCCATCGTCATATCTGCTAATCAGTCATTGCACTATTACACTAATAAGTTATACTGCTGCCGTAGGTCATACGATAAATAAAACATGAACTATTAAATAGTGAATTATTTCTTACACTGATATATTATGTTTCATTACACTCTCATTATAAATTCATTTAGGTCCTTGACCATATTTAGATGATTTTGTATTATCGTTCTTTATACTGCTGCCAGGTTGTGCTGTTTATTTTTGAAGATGTTCCTTATGTTCTTTATTATTAGCTGTATGTATACTGCTTTTTAAATATTGCTGTAAATTTCGATAACTTGCAGCAGCACTCCAAAGATATCACAGGTTTAATTAATGATTGTTAAGTCGTGAAAGAAGTGGTAGTACTAATTTTACCTGAAATTATTTTGTTCGTTAAGCCAGCGCCGTACTTCTCTTTTTACGTGAATAAATATTTTCATTTATTTTTGTGAGCGTGGAATGTACCCTTTTACATGCTTCTGCAATTATTATTATTTAGCATAAAACCTGTTTCATATTCATCGGTGTCCAGATGGTTACCAGAGCATGCTAGTTCTGATCATATTTTTGCGTTGAAATGGAAGCAGGCTTGACTTCAAAGGCAACTGAACACAGCACTAATACTGAAAGCAGGTTTATTACCAACATACACACAGCACTAACTGCCTCTCGGGCAGAGTCTTCTGCTATTTATACACAGACTGAATGTACACCGAGCGAAGTGGCGCAGTGGTAACGCACTGGACTCGCATTAGGGAGGATGGTGGTTCAAATCCACCTCCGGCCATCCAGATTTAGGGTTTCCGTGATTTCCCTAAATCACTCCAGGCATATGCCGGGATGGTTCCTTTCAAAGGGCACGGCCGATTTCCCTCCTCATCCTAACTCAAAAACTCCGAGCGTTAGCTCCGTCTCTAATGACCAAGCTGTCGACGGGACGTTAAACCCTAAGCATCCATCCATCCACAGAATGTACCAGACATTAGAAGAATAGTTAACATTAAGAAACAAGTAGAATTCACAAGTGAACATAAGAAACATGTTGAATATTCTGGAAATGATAATTACAAAGAACTTAATTTTTGCCGGGTGGCCGCCACTGAACCGGCGACCTTCAGCACCTCAGTCAGTGACGCTACAGCACGCCACGCCGGCAGTCGGTTCAAATAGTGTCTCGAGGCAATATGTATGATCTCTATATGTGGCCTTCTGGCCACCATGAGTATATTACAGTTCTGACAGTTTATGAACACCTGGATCAATGCAGATACAAAGATCCTCGTCGACATGCATGTTTTTTACCGACATGATAGTAGAAATGGCAAGAGTTAGAACGTGAGTGACATAAGCGATTAACACAAATATAATAATTTAAAAACATAAAATAACTGCTTTCGAGGAACAGCTATCTTTCTATCACATTTCTATGATAAGATGACCGATAAAGTTATCGAATTGGGAAGTTTCTTTGTGTAATTAGAAGGGTGTACGTAAACAATGGCACAAAATACTTGTAATAGAATAGGCAAGTTGTACTTCGTGAACGGAATGAGATTACTTGTGCCATATATACTCATTTCAATTTAAGTAAGCGACAAGTACAATGTATCACGCTACTGATATTCTGAGGCATGAAACTGAATTTGATTAAAATAATACGACCTTGTTTTCGAAAAATGATTTGACCCTGTATCTCACTCTAACGTCGTCTATAAGCTCCAAGCATAAGCCGTTGAAATAAATTATTTCCGCTTTATCGCATGTTTTCTCTTCAACCGTTTGTCTAATGTCATTATAAACAACATCGCTCGCCTTATACTTTCATTCGCCCCCGCAACTTCTATTCCCTCGTAGGTGTGCCCCAAGAGTCCCTCACGTATGTCACCTATATGAACTCTTGTGTTAAAGTTACCTGCTATTCATCTCCTACAGTATGCCGATGACTGCTTTCGTAGCTCTCCAGAAACCAATATGATTTCCCTTACACCCCTCCACCCCCCACCCCCTCCACCGGATCCAGCACAGTACTAGCTCCTCCTCAACTACTTCAACATCCGCTGATTTTTCAAACTGTTCAAATGTTTGTAGAACTTATGGAACTCCCACGAACCACAGACATTGCCGAGGTGGAGTGTCTTGCGTGCCTCAACGATACAGATAGCCGTACCGAACTGAAGAAACTACAAAAAGGTAGGAAAATAAGGAGATGGGACCTCGATAAATTGAAGGAACCTGAGGTTCTTAAGAATTTCCGAGGGAGCTTTGGGCAACAATTGACAGAATCGGGGGAAAATAAAACAGTAGAGGAGGGATGGGTAAAATTGAGAGATGAAACAGTGAAGGTAGCAGAGGACAAAATAGGTAGGAAGGCAAGACCTACAAAATATCCTTGGATATCACAGGAGATACTAAATTTAATCGATGAAAGGAGAAAATATAAAAATGCAGTAAATGAAACAGGCAAAATGGAGTACAGACGACTAAGAAATGAGATTGACAGGAAGTGCAAAATGGCTAAGCAGGAGTGGCTAGAAGGCAAATGCAAGGATGTAGAAGAATGTATAAATAGGGGGAAAATAGCTACAGCCTACAGGAAAATAAAATAAACATTTGGAGATAAGAAAAACAGCTCTATGAATATCAAGGACATTGATGGAAAACCAGTTCTCAGCAAAGAAGGGAAAACTGAAAGCTGGAAAGAGTATATACAGGGGCTCTACAAAGGAAATGAACTTCGAGACAATATTGTAGGAAGGGAAGAGGATGTAGATGAAGATGAAATAGGTGATACTGTACTGAGAGAAGAATTTGACAGAGCCCTGAAATACCAAAGTCGAAACAAGGCCCCTGGAGTAGATGATATTCCCTCAGAGCTACTGAAGTCTCTGGGAGAACCAGCCATGACAAATTTGTTTCACCTGGTTTGTAAGCGTATGAGACAGGTGTAGTACCCTCAGACTTTAAGAAAAATGTTATAATCCCCATTCCAAAGAAAGCAGGTGCAGACAGGTGTGAAAACTACAGAACCATCAGTTTAATAAGTCATGGTTGCAAAATATTAACACGAATTATATACAGAAGGATGGAAAAGCTGGTAGAAGCCGACCTCGGGGAAGTTCAGTTTGGGTTCAGGAGAAATGTAGGAACACGGGAGGCAACACTCACTTTACGGGTTATCCTAGAAGATAGATTAAGAAAAGGCAAACCTACATTTCTAGCTTTTGTAGATTTGGAGAAGGCTTTTGACAATGTTGATTGCAATAAACTCTTTCAAGTTCTGAAGCAAGCAGGAGTAAAATATAGGGAGCGTAAGGTTATTTACAACTTGTACAAAAATCAGACAGCGGTTGTCAGAGTTGAAGGGCATGAAAGGGATGCAGTGGTTTGGAAAGGGAGTAAGACAGGGTTGTAGTCTTTCTCCGTTGTTATTCAATTTATACATTGAGCAAGCCATAAAGGAGAACAAGGAGAAATTTGGTGAAGGAATTAAAGTTCAGGGGGAAGAATTAAAAACATTGCGTTTTGCCGACGACATAGTAGTTCTGTCAGATGCAGCAAAGGACCTGGAAGAGCAATTGAATGGAATGGACAGTGTGCTGAAAGGAGCATATAAGATGAACATTAACAAGAGCAAAACTACGGTAATGGAGTGTAGTGTAAGAAAATCTGGTGATGCTTAAGGAATTAGATTGGGAAACGAAGCAATAAAGGAGGTAGATGCGTTTTGTTACTTGGGCAGTAAAATAACAAATTATGGTCGCAGTACGGAGGATATAAAATGCAGAATGGAAATGGGTAGAAAAGCATTCTTGAAAAAGAGAAATCTGTTAACATCGAATATTGATTTAAGCCTAAGGAAGTCCTTTCTGAAGGCATTTGTATGGAGTGTTGCCTTATATGGGAGTGAGACATGGACGATAAACAGTGCTGACAGGAAGGGGATTGAGGCTTTTGAAATGTGGTGCTACAGAAGAATGCTGAAGATTAGGTGGGTGGATCGCGTAACTAATGAGGAGGTACTGAACAAAATTGGGGAGAAAAGAAATTTCTGGCATACCTTGACTAAAAGAAGGGATAGATTGGTATGACACATTCTTAGACATCAAGGAATTGTGAATTTAGCATTGGAGGGAAGTGTGTGGGGTAAAAATCGCAGAGGAAGACCAAGAGATGGATACAGTAAGCAGATTCAGACAGATGTAGGTTGCCGTTATTATGTGGAGATGAAGAGGCTTGCTCAGGATAGGGTATTGTGTAGAGGTGCATCAAACCAGTCTCAGGACTGAAGACCACAACACATGGAACTTAACTACGGGGTCATCAGTCCCTAAGCTTACAAACTACTTACGAACTAGCTAAGACTAAGGACGGCACAAATATCCATGCCCGAGGGGGATTTCAACCCCCGACCGTAGTGGCCGTGCAGACCGTGACTGAAGCGCCTCAGTCCCCTCGGCCACCGCGGCCGGCCGCTGATTTTTGTGACACCACACAGATCCTCGAACGCCACGCCCTCTGCCTTGATATACGTATCTGCTTAACTAGTTTTCCCTCTGTTCATTGATATTGCTGCTATGTCGCGCTATCAGTACATTCCCTCAAGGCTACATGTACGTACTATGTCGTCTTCCGGCGAGTCTTCAATCGCCTCCCCTTTCTCCGCAATGAGATCCGTGCTGATATTTACCGAACTTATCAGATCTACGTGAATCCACCTTTCCCCTCCTTGTCATTAAGCCTTCCGCAGCACATCAATCCTTTCACATTTTAAGACATTCTTCAGAACCAAATCTATCCCCAATGTTATAAATCCAACCACCAAACATCAGCCCATGCAAATCCCCTTCGTCATCATACGCTCTGGGCTCTCATAATTTCTGCTAGTCTACACAGTTTTTTGCGCTAATCGGTGTACATGTGTTACTTCACCAACTCCTGACTTTTATTTGGTAACTGATTGATCATCTGTCTTTTGTTTTTCGTTAAAAAATCAAATTTCATTCATCTTTAATATTTTAATTTAATACAGAATCATCTTTCATCTGTTCATGTAACTGACCTTCTGTCTTTTTACATTGTGTGAAACATTCATATCTCTTTCACCGATGTATGTATTTTAATCACATTTTAGTCAACAAGTCCACTTGTTTTTAATTATTGATGTGTTTTTTCTCATTGCGTAAATTTGCAATTTATTGTATCATCAAATCAAATTTTTAAATTTTTCTCATGTTGTAAAAATCCTTTGGCTGAAGAGGGACGAATTTTATCTGCTATCAGCATTATAAAGGGTGGAAACGACACAATAATGAAGGAAATATATATATTGAAGTAACCTGACTACAAAACTACTGAACATTAAAATATCGAGGCGGGATGCTAAACAATAGTTATAACAATATTTACTACACTGCGTAACAGTTTGTTGGTAGACCGAAAAATAGATGCGAAAAAAAACCATCGAATATAAAAACGAATAACAATGGAATTTCAGTATCCATGCGGTTACGTACATTATGTATGTTGTTAGAGATAAACAAGCCTACACATGTTAACTGTTGTTCGAAATAGTTAAAATTAAAATTAGATATTTCTTGTCACAAGTACAAGATTACACCTGGTGAATAATGATAGTACAGAAATGATAAAAACGTTTCTCTTGAATTCAAACCTGATAACATTTTATTTCCTGAAGAATAATGAATCTGTACCCGTATAAAAGAGAAAAGTTACAAATGTACACAGTATGTTAACTGAATGTTGAACAGAAAAGGACGTAATAGACGACTAGGTAAAACAGCAATGTCGAGTTTATTGTTGGAATTTGACTTTACTCTGATTACAGTGTTATAGTAACTCACAGGAAATTATCAAAAATACTAAACAATCGTTATGTGTTGTCATAGCGTGAAACACGACACAATGAAGTATGTACCCGTCTTGGATTCATACATAAGAACAAATTTTCTAGATGCACAGAGGTCTTAGATCTGTTTCTACATTAAGAATGCTAACGGTATTTTATACAATTGACTGTATATCTTAAATTCTCATTATTATTCCTGCAATAAAATTATAAAATCCTGAAGCGAATTGTCAGTGTCAAGTGAGATCTGATTTTTGCGATATATTTGAGTGCTCTAAACAAATGTGCTCACTTGCTTTCCCTGTACCTTAAAAGTCTTTCTTGTTTCTCGTAGGTAGTGTATATTAGAAAGGAAAAGTTCCATCACTCTCAAAAGAAATGATGAGCAAGTCCTGATATTATAGTGATACACGTAAGAAATAAAGGCTATGAAAAGACTTAAATCAAACACGAAATAACGCTTTTATATACTTGGCGCAACTTTTAATTGCGGCGGGGGGTGGAGACCACCGTACCTCAATAAAAAATACAGTACGTACATAAATACATTCATGAAAGCAACATGTGTCATTAGTTTGTCAATTCATACTGAAATGGAGCTGCCTCCACGAATGTGTATTCATCAGTTCACAATTAATTCAGTAATTAATAATTTGCATGACAGAATCGATTGAACACCCACATTTCTCGCACCGGTAAGTGAAATGAATATTAAACTGCGTTTGTATGCCACTACACGAAAGAGTCTGAAGTTAACCAAAATGAATCGAGTAGTACTACATTGTCAGATTAGTAAGAAAATAACCAACTACAATGCATAATATATTATGCCACATAATATGAATTGTGTCTACGCCTGTCTTATTGTACATTGTAGACTGTACATTGTAATCTGCCACTAGATTCGACCATAGCAGCCTGCTATGTTGCGTGAATCGCGAATAAATTATATTACTAGGAATAACATGTGTAATTACAAAGAGAATTGGTCGTCCTAAATGAAGACCAAGAAATTTCAGTATCAGTGGGAGAATTATAACCATTAATATCTGTAGAAACCGACGTTACAAATCTTGCATCAAGTGCAAATATCGTGGGTTGACGATCGCTCCAAGTGTAGGACAGTAAAAGGCACGTCTGTCGTAGAGAAACAACTGAATAAAATTTGGAAGCTAATGGTTGGCATGTCCCCATAGAGTCCCAATTCGCTTTTACAAGAAGTACTCGTCATTCCTTGCTTGAATTTATCGCGAAATTCTTGCCTAACTCAGAGTCATTAGAAACTTAAAGTGTGCTTCTTACTTCTGTATAAAAAGTATAACAAAAATGAAGAGCTCCTTAGCTTCGCTTTGTTGCAGAGTTCTAGAACATTCATTATCATTTCGAATACGATGAGCTACTTTGAGACGGGTAAGATCACAAATCAGCGCAGTATTGGAATGCGTATCTGGTGTGAGGCTCAGCTTGCCCATTTCTCGCATGAAGTAGTGTCGAACTTCGATAAAGGGTAAAAATCCTATACTTCTGAAACAACCTAGTCAAATTAGATGAAAGACCGCCCCAACACAAACACTTCCAAAATAATTTGTAAATCCAGGAAAACGCTCAGGATGGATGCTAAATCAGAATTCCAAATCTACTTAAATGTCCATTTTGGGAAAAATCCGCCATCCTCGAATTACCTGGTTTCAACCACACTAACGACATTTTGGCGCAATTTTACGACAGTTCGTTTAATTTGCCATCTACACTCCTGGACATTAAAATTGCTACACGACGAAGATGACATGCCACAGACGCGAAATGTAACCGACAAGAAGAAGATGCTGTGATGTGCAAATAATTAGCTTTTCAGAGCATTCACACAAGGTTAGCGTCGGTGGCGACACCTACAACGTGCTGACATGAGGAAAGTTTCCAACTGATTTCTCATACAGAAGCAGCAGTTGACCGGCGTTGCCTGGTGAAACGTTGTTCTTATGGGATTTAACTGCGGGGTCATCAGTCCATAAACTTACAAACTACTTATGAACTAACTAATACTCCCTGAGGGGGGATTCGAACGTCCGACGCAGGAGGCCACCCGATCCGCAAAATGGCGCTCCAGACCGCTCAGCTACTCCCGCGCGGTTCGGTCTAATCCTCTTGTCGACATTATAGGCATCTCCCCATTGTCTTCCCCCTCATTAGATTCAATTACATCGATCCCAAATCGTGTCAGGTGGTCCGATAACAGACTGATGGAGCACACTTTATTTCTGACAGTAGCCGTAATCGATGGGAAAGAATATTTTTGTAGTGTAGCACCATTAATTACATCTCGACGATGCTCTCCTGGAGTTTCTTCTGGTGTGCTGTCCACCTTGGACCTGGAGAGCTGCAGTCGTGGGGAGTCCACTGCGACGTCCTGGCCGAAGTCGTCATTGACGAAATTTACGAACAACAGATTTCGCCGTAATTTTCTGAATGTTGGCACATAAAATGATGCAGCTGCAACCTGTAGTCTGTTGTAAACATCGGTCAGGCACATTTGACAACGCCATCTCTCCAAAGCGCACTGAATGAAACCTCTTGTCATTTAGCATCAACAACCCATCAGATAGAACACGTGTCTTTGCTGCTCGTATGCAAAATATATTCAAATGTTTGTAAGCCCATTGGCTCTGTTGTGGTCATTAGTCCCTGAACTTACGAAATACTTAACCCTTTCAGACCTGGCGTCCAATTTTAGAACACTATATGATTGCGCTTTAATTGAGGTGCTCTGCTACGATGTGCAAGGCCGTTCCCTGTCGGAGGTTCGAATCCCCCCTCGGGCATGAATGTTTGTGTCTCCTTTATTATAAGCTAGTTCATAAGTAGTTTGTAAGTTTACGGACTGATAACCCCGCAGTTAAGTCCCATAAGCTTTACAAACATTTGAATTTTTTGATTGCGCTTTACTGTGAAACCCAATGGCCTGTTTACTGGACTTCTGTTGATTCTGTTGTGTTTTTTTTTTTTTTTTTTTTTTTTTTTTTTTTTTTTTTTTTTTTTTTTCCTGCTATCTGTCACCAGAATGGCGTGCTAAAATGAAAAACACTGAACAAAGCGGACCCGTTGCGGAGTGCGTTAGACATATCAGTCCTTGAAATTATATAACGTATTAATTTATGAATTTTTCATAAATTCCACTTTGGGATATAAGTTTCACAATAAATATGGAGTGAGGATTCGAGCCCCCGACGGGAAACGGCCTCGCGCACGGGAGCATAGCGCCTCAATGCGCTCGGCCACTCCGCAGCTGCGAACCAGGAATTTTCCTCCGCATGCTAATACAAGAATACACAATTGCCAAACTTCGGGATATGAAGAACGCGTTACGACCCAGAATAAGCTTGGGACATGTTATCTCTCGTTCACAGAAGGCAACAAAGGCTTATTCGAAGAGTTCAAAGAAAACACCTGTTTGAGGTAATTAATTAGTTTTATAGGAAATAAATGTTACGTTCCAGAAAATCGTTGCAGGTTAATAACTTTAAGCTTGATATGGTTATTAAGCTGTAAACTAAACAGCGCCAAGCATCAAATTTACTCAAGGACTGTTTCAAAGTAGTCGGTTAAAATGAAATTTGATTTCGTTGTGACTGCACCAAGTTTATCATCCAGTCAGGATGTCACCATCTTCATTCATTTTCTTCTAACATAAACACAAACCCACGGATCATTAACTGATTTGCACAGTTACTTTCTGGCTCAAGTATGGAAGAGAAATCATCTTATGGAAAAATAACGGAGATAGGAGTGTACATCAGGTCAGCTTAAGCCAATTCCTATCGAAGACGATTCAACATGGCAGCAAGTAGGCAACATTAAGCAAACGTGTAAGCAGGAGAAGCGACTGAACCCATACAAGTATGTACGACTACTGCGCTGGCCATTTAGCACGAATCGGTCTGACTTCGCAGACTGTGACATCGAAGTAATGTGAGTTTTCCTTTCATCTTCTTAAAAGTCATTGAGTTTTTTTCCCTTGAGTGTTCATAGCTTTCACTAACTTAATGCTCTTTCTAGAAACACAATGTATCATTGTTTCCGTTTCCAGACTCGAAGCCGTTATTAAATTCCAATTTTATTTTACAGCGCAATTCAACATTACTCTTAATTTACAAAACCAAAAATGTAGGTTCAAAAGCTGCAAACTTTTAGGTCAGTCCTCCGCAACACCATTTTAATTAAATGTTGCTCTTGTGTTATGTCGAAAATTGACATTTACAGGCCGTCGTTGTCTGCAAAAGAAATGTTAATTGCTGCAAAGAAGAAAACAGCAACCAGGTGGCAGTGGATGCACAGGCCGGAAAAACCACGTTTGTGCGACCTACTGCATATACCGTTACCGCCCGCTGTCATGGTGGTATAGTCTGAAGATAGTCTTTATAGACTGAAACCTATAACGTAACAGAACAGTGAAACTGCGACTTGAACTGTTATACATTTAATTTTAATATCTGTTATTACTTGCTTCTGGATTATCGACCCTTGGTACGAAATATTCATGAGGTGGTGGCGCCCAACAATACACAAAAGATTATTGAAATGCCCATTTGTACGTAATTGGCAGTAATAATGATGTAACACACTGTAAACAGATCTTTCAATTGAGCAGCTTTTATATTCACTTGCATCTGAAGTCCTGGGTCCCTTTCTCTGTATTTTTCTCTTTTTTGTGTTTTAAGTCTGCTCACGAAATAATGGGCGCTCTGTGGATCACCTAATTATATGTAACAACACAGCGTGAAAAAGCACAAATAATCCAAATAAGTTCTCCCACAGAAGGGTCCTCTCTCTCTCTCTCTCTCTATAAAGATTCCCGTCTTAGATGAGAGGCCTTCTTTGACTGTCGTTAAAAATATGTGTAGCTATTAGAGAAAAGGGACCTTCTAAAGAAGCAGTTCCATTGCAAAAATGGGTGACTTCATTTTACGCATTACAGCCACGACAGTCAGGGCGTAGATTGCCATCAAGGTTTGCGAATGGTTGAAAGCCAGCGTCTTCAAACGGTGCGGAGACTTTATTCAACTAACTTTGTCTTAGCTGATGACTTATTCCTGCCACCTTTGGCTCGTTACTCTCCGTACACGTATACATTTATTTGTGAAACTATCAGTTTCAAAATCAGAGATTTTTTTTTAACTAGGGTGGCATCTACTAAACAACTGACTACCACATGAGGGTTGCGTTTTTAATAAAATTGTTTATTGCCCGTTGCATGATAATGTTCGGCGAGAATTACTAAATTACTTCGTCAGATATGATTAGCTCGAGCCCCCAATATTGCTAACGGATAATGTTCCTCAAATGATTGTTATTAATGTTAACTGTTCTAGCCAAAAAAGAAACCAAGTCAGAAAGAAATGAATAATTCCTGACTTTCGAGTACCGTTCAAAATCAATGTCCACCCACGTCCGAAAATATTTCAGAGTCCAGCGCGGGTGACTCTGAGGCTATGTTGAACATCTATCGTATCACTGAATTTCACTGCACTCCCAACACATATCTGCCAACAAGATTCAACTGCTGACGACTACCTCTCGGCCCCAACAAGCCGTCGATTATGTACGATCCATGCATCATTCCAGTAATAAGTCACCTAACGACCGTTAGAGATTCTCGCAGTAGTGTACAAAACTTTTTAAATAATGATTGAAATGTTGATATGACGGAATAGCTAAGATTCTCGTGCAAATACATACTTTACTTTAATTTCCAACACTAATAGACCCCCAAAATCTTAAGTTTAAAAAATAGATATTTCTAACATGACCGATAAATAAGTCCTTCGGCCGCCGCACAATGAATATTTAAGGAATTACTTAGGTGAAATGTTTTTCATGTAGATTTTGCAGACCTCCTTGCAGTACACTGTCGCGTTGGAGTAGCCGAGCGGTATAAAGTGTCTCGCTGCGGAGCGCGCGGTTTCTCGCCGTGGAGGTTCGAGTCCTCTCTGGGGCATGGGTGTGTGTGTATTGTCCTTAGGTTAGTTTACCTAGGTTTAAGTAGTTTGTAAGCTACGGACTGATGACTACGCAGTTTGGTCCGATAGATTTACAAACGTTAGAAGGGTTTTTTTTTTTTTTTTTTTTTTTTTTTTTTTTTTTTTTTTTTACAGTACACTGTATCGAATTACTGTGATTATAAATTTAAGCAAATTACTGTTGATAACCAAATTAATTTAGTTTACATGAGGGCAAGATATTAAAATAAACAAAAATAATATATTCTAAACAGGTCATGGTGGACTTGCTTAAAGATATAGGAAATGACAGTTTGAAAGTTCTGACACAAGTCATTAACAAAATCTACGAAACTAGAGAATGGCCTAAGAATGGTTACTCTTGAGAAGAAAAAGCAAGCCAAGAAGTGTAGTGATTATAGAACAATTAGTCTGATTTCACACGTGGCAAAGATCATAGCAAGGTTACTAAATAGACGGTTAGAACACCGAAGAAGGGAGAAGACCAGTTTGGCTTTGGGAAAGGAAAAGGGACCAGAGACGCCATTGCCATGATGAGGATATTGTCGGAGAGAGTTTTGGCCGTCAACGAAGAAATTTGAGCGTGTTTTATAGACTGACAGAAGACCTTTGACAGAGTGAATTGGAATATATTAATGAACATCCTTAAGGGGAAACGTATCAACTGGAGAGATCGGAGACTAATTAGGTATGACTGAAATGTGGAGAAACTAACAGCGTGAAAATAGGAAGGGGAATAACACAAGGATGTATGTCGCCAAGTCTCTTCAACCTGTATGGAGAAATGATGGCGAGAGAAGCATTGAAAGGATGCGGAAACATCAAAGTAGATGGATGTCTCATCAACACCTAAAACCAGAGACAGCTGCAACACATGATGAACCTTTTGGTGGAAATGGGAAGAAAATACGGCATGGAAATCAATATCGAAAAATCAAAAGTGATGCGAATATCAAAACGTGAGAAACACATGAAGATAATTGTTGATAATCGGGAACTGGAAAATGTGAATCAGTTCAAGTACCTGGGATGTTTTATCACAAATGATACCCACTACACCAACGTAATCCGAGCAAGTATCGCCCTGGACAAGGCTGCTTTCAACAAGAAGAGGACTCTGTTGACCAGCAAGTTGAGCTTGGCATTAAAGAAGAAACTGGTAAAGTGCTAAATTTCGAGCATTGCACTGTATGGAGCAGAGACGTGGACCATAAGAAAGAAGGAGAAAAATACTTAGACAGCTTTGAAATGTGGTGCTGGAGGAGAATGGAAAAGATCAAATGAACAGATCGCATGAAAAATGATGATGTACTGAGAAGAGTAGGACAGACGTATTCTGCATACAATTCTACAGAGAAAGGCCAACTGGATTGGACACGTACTTAGACACGTTGGACTCCTACGCGATGTCATCGAAGGAAAAATAAGAGGAAACACAGGACGAGGTAGAAGGAGGATTCAGCATCTGGACGACATGAAAGATGGAAGGAGATACAACAGATTGAATGAAGAAGCTGAAGACAGGGAACAATGGAATCAGAAATTCTTCGTACGAAGACATGGACCTGCCACTAGGCAGAATACTACATAATAATATTAATAATTATTATTACTATTACAATTATTAACAGGTCATAACGTGTGTCTACGACAACTACAACATATCACTGCCTCGCTGTTTATGTATCTGCCTTATATTAATTTTTATTAACAAATCATTATTGTTTATCTTTAAAAGTAAATAATTATGCGCAATAAGAAAGTTGTAGCTGATATGGTTGTACCAAACTTTGCGTCTGGATAACACCTTTCATTTGAGCCCTCGCTCGTTGTTGTACAGCCTCTGCATTTTTCCAAGTGAATTAATAGTAATTTTCGTAATACTTACTGATATGCCGGCCGCGGTGGCCGAGGGACTGAGGCGCTCCAGTCACGGTCTGCACGACCACTACGGTCGGGGGTACTAATCCCCCCTCGGGCATGGATGTTTGTGCCGTCCTTAGTATAAGGTAGTTCATAAGTAGTTTGTAAGTTTAGGGACTGATGGCCCCGTAGTTGAGTCCCATAAGCTTAACAAACATTTGAACATTTTTTGACGTCACATGCGCCAGCGTGCTTTCCATGTTCTCTCCGCCCGCCGATGAGAAACTGTGCGTCTCGCCTCTTCGCAGCGACTTATTGCCTGTTCACTCGTCGAAACTTCCGACGCTCTCCGCTGACAAATTAGCGCGCTTTCCACTCGAAATGGATGTTGTACGTCATTGTGACGTCACAGTCTGACCAAGGGCAACATTCCAATGTAGTACTGGTACAAAGTATTTACAAAATTAACAGAACCGATAAACAGTGTAAAACATATCTTGATAGGTGAAAAGTATGACTATAAAATATAAGAGCCTACAAGTAATATAAAATAGATCAAAGCTTGTGGTGGGTTCTAGATTCCTTTACTATGAACTGCCTCAAACATGAATACACAAAAAGGAATAAATGTGGGAAAGGTGTTCCTGTTAACGGTCGGAGATGTACCAAAACCGTCGTTGACGCAGCTAAACCTAGATTTACAGAATGAAGTCTCAGCTAGCAGCAGGAATTTCTTGTGTCGTGACAGGGAAATTGCTTTAACCTCCCCATACGAATGTTAGGAAATAGCAGAGACAGTCTTTTGCTTCATGTTGACATATCACACGTGGAGGAGTTGCCACGGTGTCACGAGCCGCATTAAATATTCATCGAGAAATTCAGTGTGCGCCAAGCTCCCATCAGATTAGGGAAGAACTTTTGGGCCGAGGCGCGTATTTTTTTATGCATGTGTAAATTGCTCGCGCTTTTCTCGCCTCGCATATAGCTTCGATAAGCCACCAAACACGTTATCTCCTTGGGAAGGCTTAGGCGATTTATCTGAGGAGGAAAATAACGTTCTCAACTTGCTCGTCGGACGCCAACAGGCGGGGGATAGTAGCCGTCTCTCGAGGCCCATGGGCTCTCAAAGTGAGAGGCGTAGTCTGTAATCGCTTGTCCCAGTAGGTCAAACGTTTACGAAGTTCTTATTACTACCAGAACGTTAAATTTGGTGTGATACTTTCACTGAGAGGCGATCCTGGAAGTACACGTCGTTAAAAAAATAATAAATAAAATTTCAGTTTTACAAGCGTACTGAAAGAGCTGGTCATGGGTAATCTGCCTTTAATGTCAAGACCATTATTTTGTAAATGCGTAGATGGGACTTCGCAACAAATACGTTGCTGTGGACTCTAAGAGACTCTGGGGACAACAACACGGACATATGCTTGTTGAAGGTGTCTCCCAGTTTGAAAACATTAATAACTAGAGAAACCGGCAATGTATTGCAATTTATAGATATGAATGGAGGGTGGATATACTTCCTAATCTCTCTGACCATTATTTCCCTCGTCCCAGTGGCTATTCTTTGTTCTCATAGGCTTAACTCTGTAATGTCCAGCAGAAAGGCCGTAGACCGCATATAAATCGCTTGTACGACCCTGTCTTGAGTATTGCTCAAGTGTTTGGGATCCGTAGTTCATCGGTTTAAAGGAGGATATAGAGGCAGTTCAGAAGCGGATGGCTAGGTTTCTCACTGGTAGATTCGGTCAGTGCGCGAGTGTTACTGAAATGCTTCGGGAACTCAAACGGAAGTTGCTGGTCGGAAGGCTACATTCTTTCCGAGAAACTCTGTTGAAGAAATTTAGAGGGCCAGAATTTGAGGCGGACTGCAGAAGAATTCTACTGCCGGCAACCTACATTTCGCGTAAAGACCACAAAGGTAAAATCAAAGTTTTGAGCTCGTGCGGATGCATAGAAGCATTCATTTTTCTCTTGTTCTATATGGATGTGGAACAGGAAACCAAGTAACGAGTAGTGGCACTGAATACACTATGCCACGCATCTTTGTAGATGCACCTCACTTATTCCAATATTCAGTTCGTCTATGAATTCCTTGCTGGGCTCTCTCTATTACCTCTAGCTCTTCGTCCTCCTCTTCCGCCGCCGCCTCTTTCTCCCCTTACTCTTCTAGGGTGGAATGTCCGAGAGCTCCAAGGCGTCTTGCTGCGGAGCATCCCTTTGCTCCTCCTTCAAGGTTCGAAAAAATGTTCAAGTGATTGTAAATTTTTTGGACTTAACCACAGTGCTTATCAGTCCCTAGGCAAAAAACGTCTTCTTCTTCTTCTTCCTCTTGAGCCATGTTCAAAAATGTTTGTTAAGCTTATGGGACTTAACTAAGGGGTCATCAGTCCCTAAACTTAGAAACTACTTATCAACTACCTTATACTAAGGACGGCACAAATACCCATGCCCGAGGGGGGATTCGAATCCCCGACCGTAGTGGCCGTGCAGACCGTGACTGGAGCGCCTCAGTCCCCTCGGCCACCGTGGCCGGCTCTTGAGCCATGTTCCCGCATATGCAGGGTTGGCTTTGAATCATATTTGGCGTATTAATATATACAGGGTGGCCGGATGCCCTTCCTGTTGCCACCATATGGCTCCCAGGAAGAAATTTGTACCCCAAATGTCTGCGTGTAGTGTTATATGTGTGAAAGTGTAAAGGGTTACAAAATATTTGCGAATCGTGTAACTAAGGTGGGACTTGGGAACCAGCCCGGTATTAACTAGAGGGATGAAAACCGCCTAAAAACCACATCCAGGCTGGCCGGCACTCCGACCCCCTTCGTTAATCCGCCGGGCGGATTCGAACCGGGGCCGGTACGCCTTCCCGTCTCGAAAAGCGGTGCGTTAGACCACACGGCTAATAAAGCGGGTTCTAGGCGATGAAACTACTTCATTTATGCTAATGAGAACACACACACACCCTCACCCACCCACCCACCCACACACACACACACACAAACACACACACACACACACACATGCTCGAAGGAGGACTCGTACCTCCGACGGTGATCAACTGCGCGCTTCTCAGCAAGGCGCCTTATAGCGTTCTGCCTTACCACCGCGGATCGGAGGTTCGAGTGCTCCCTCGGAGATTGGTGTTTGTATGTTGTCCTTAGGTTAGTGTTAGAGGCGAAGGTGGTATTATGGGCTAGTGGTTGCAAGATGGGCTAGCTTAATATATGAGTAATAAGCCCGCGCATACTAGCGCCAACCTCAGTAAATAGTAGTAGCTAGTTCGTACAAACGCCACAGAATGCGCTGTCGCAGTCAGTTACGTGGAATGTTATTGGTGAGCTGTTTCGTGATTTTTCTCATTTCAAAACTTTGAAAGGTAAGAAACGACGTTTTACTTTCCAAGAGGGCTAGGGTGGTAATATGGACAATCGCTGTGGTGGTTATATGGGCTACCCACTACAGTAGCCCATATTACAACCCCTACAAATTATGTGTGGTTTTCTGTTTCGGCCTGATAACACAGAAGGCTTGCCCAAGTCCTCTACTGGTCCACACCATGTGCCAAAGATCTAGCAGAAGCTGGCCCAAGCAGTGCGTCCCACGTTACAATAGGAAACATTAAGACTTCACCAAAGGACATTCTGCCAGTGCCAAAAAATAAGAAATAGACAACAAATAAAGTACCTAAACCTGTAAAGGCAGCTGTAATTACAGCATCACCCTACAAAATATATTTGGAAGAAGCTCAAAAAAGCACGAAGAAAAGAAAGCTGTTAAAAAAAGGAAAATAAAAAGAAAGGTTGAAAAAGAAGTAGACAAAACAAAAAGGAAGATCGAAAGTGACGATGTAACAGGGAATACGAAGAATGTGAGATGTGAGCCAGGTGTTGACAAAAGAAAAAAAAACAAGGAACAAAAAGCAAAACTCCATCAGTGAAGCGAAAATTGACCATCGACCCACAATCATCCGAGAGTTCAGAGGAGAGATCGATAGATTCTGGGGAGCCAGTTCTAGAGCCCAGTGTTGGTGGAGATGATGCTACCTGCCTTTTTTGTGAGGAGTTATATTCCCAAGACACTAAAGGAGAGCTATGGATCCAGTGCCTAATGTGCGAGATGTGGGGGCACAATGAATGTGCTGGCTGTGAAACGGACCACTATATTTGTGATTTCTGCCAACCCTAAATGAACAACTTATGATAAACATGTCCCAGTATAAAGGGTTTGCTATTTTCCAATTACTCTAAAATCTACAGAAAATAATATAGACTTTTTTGTGTATATATAAAGTAGCCCATATTACCACCACATTTACATTTTTTCACAATATGTCAATTTTGTTAACATGTTTCCATATTAAAGTTGCATAATGATTTAAACTAAAACATATGTGTTTGGCTTTTTTATAACATCATAAAGATTATTTTTTGAGGTTTTCAGCAAATTTCTCTGACAATTTTGGAATTTATGGTTCAAAAATAAAGTGGTAGTCCATAATATCACCTTTTCCTCTAGTTGTTTCTAAACCTAGGGGCTGATAACTGCAGCACTTAAGTCCCATAGATTTACAAACTGTTGAACTCTCCCTTCTCCACCAAGCAATCCCGTTGCCTCTGCCATTACCTGCCTACCTACCTACCTCCTATCTCCGCGCTTTGTTCAGCTCCTCCCTCTCCTGTCTGTGAAAAATTACAAATATCTGCCGTACATCATGGTGATCGGTCTTTTGGCGTCAATACTGCAGTAAGTACCCTTCTTAACACACTATTGGAAATCTTATGTAGTCAGTGACATACCTGTTATTCCGAAGGTCAGGAATGCAATATTTCATCAAGACTGCAATAAAATTGTATGTTTCTGTCTGTTGATACTGCCCTCGTCATGTACGGAACGTTCTTCTTCGTTCTTGGATGTCGATTATACTTACACTTAAAGAAAAGAAGATAATAATAAAATAAATTCATATAATCTGTTATATACGCATGATCCACTTTGATTAGCAGCAGAAGGGTTTTCTACTTTTCTGAAAGTATTTTTTTTAAAATACAAGAAATGTATTCGCAATTGTGAATATTAATCAGCATCAGCTGTATGGTGTAACGGTGACAAATGAAAATTTGTGCCGGACCCGGACTCGAGCCCGGATTTCCCGCTTATCGTGAGCGGTCGCGTTACCATTACGCTACCCGCACACGCTTCCCGGAACGACCCAAACCTTCATATGCCACACATTGTCTACTGTCCATGAGTGCTCGTACATTCTATATGTAATCCCCGCAAAGGGAGAGACTTTTTTTTTAGTACATTTGTCGCAAGCCTTGCTCTGACTGATTTTAAATATGATGTGCAGTGTCCGTGTTTATTGATAGAACTAAGCAAATGTCCTTCAGACATACATGCATGCATGTCTGAAGGACATTCGCTTAGTTCTATCAATAAATACGGACACTGCACATCATTTTTTTTTCTTTTGAAGTTTATGCAAACTTCAGTGTTCAATTAAAATCCCAGCCAAAAAAGACCTTTTGTTAAGTACTATGGGACCTAAATCTAGAAACCAAATATCCAACACTTCCCCTTCAATGTTTGTTTGTAATTCTATCGGACCAAACTGCGAGGTGTTTTTTTTTTTTTCTTGAAAGTTCGGACTGCCGCAGCGTGAAATGTCTGCGGGTAAGTGAGTTTAATGTCTTGTGTCAAATCATGTGGCCCCTGGCTCGTGATCCTCAGGTTGAGAGTAACACTACGTTTTGGGTCAGGAGCTTACTAGAGGGTTGCGCATCAGGTGCGGGACTGATGACCTCGTTGTTTGGTCCCTCATTTCCATCAACACACACACACACACACACACACACACACACACACACGCATCAGGGGTTGTTCGACCGCTCCCGCCCCTCTCTCCCATTAAACGTCCGCATCGATGTCATCAATAGAGATCCGTTTTACTATAGGCACTTCCCTTCTTACTTTCACTGACAAAGCTAATTGGATTGAGCAATGATACCGCGAGCTTGACTCACTTTTATACTAGGGACGCTCGTCATGCACTACATGGGATCAGTGCTCACTGAGGAATTGTATTCTGCATTAAAAAAAATAAAAAATTCTTGGAATGTCTAGGTCGCACTGTATTTTATTTTATCATCATGCGATTCGATACATCATCATCAGATCTGTGGCAAAAATAATAGAAATAAATTTCATTTCGGATGTTTACAGTTCATAATCACAATATTCACAAGAAGCACAAACACATTATATGCAAATATACTTACAAACTTTTTTAAAAAATGATGAAAATTAAAATACATCTTAGTGTAGATGACTAACTAAAATATAAATCACCATCGCGGATGTCTAGAGAAGGTGTCCAACTACATTCTCATGGCAAACTGCGGTGAGGAGGGGGAAACACAGTAACAGGTAAGGTAGGTCCACCAGCCGCCAGATGGCACAGGGTTAAAATTAAATGTTATTTGACTAAATTTACTACGTAAAATAATGTTGTAATAGCAGTGAATTCATGTAAGATTACTACAGGTCTGAAGAAGGCCTCTAGCAGGCGGAAACCGGTAATGTAATTAAATGAAGAAAGCGACCTTGGCTGCAAACCTGTTATTACAATAACATCATCTTGCGACCTGTGCACATCTTACTGACATAGAAGCTATGCAAAATATGGCTACAAGATGTGTTAAGTCAAAAGAAAAATGTTAGATATCTTATTATAAGTACATTAAAACATACTCCTGGGATTGGGCGTACGAAAATGGAGGAGTGGGAGCCGGCCGCGGTGGCCGAGGGGACTGAGGCGCTCCAGTCACGGTCTGCACGCTCACTACGGTCGAGGGTTCGAATCCCCCCTCGGGCATGGATATTTGTGCCGTCCTTAGTGTTAGCTAGTTCATAAGTAGTTTGTAAGCTTAGGGACTGATGACCCCGTAGTCAAGTCCCATAAGTTCTCCAACCATTTGAACAGTTTGAGGAGAGTGAGCGCAGAAGGATGGGATTGGGCGTGGCCAAGTATAGCATAAATTCCAACTAAAATATTTAAGAAGCAAACATGCTAAAGCATTTTGACGTGACAGTCATATGGCTGCTCGTCTTACATTACAAGTCAACATTGTAACGGATTATTAGATCTGCTTAAGCAATGACAGCTAACTGAAGTTAGCGATTATATTCCGTATCAGTATACCGTGTGAAAGTGCGAGGCAAAATATTGTCCAGTATTTAAGTCTGGAATCAATCAGTTGAAGCCCTGCAATGTGGGACTCTATGAGAGCCGAGATGTTTGTCTGAAGAAACAAGCTAAACTAATGCTAATACGCTAAAAGACTACTTAAAAAGTTGCAACGGACCTTTATCTGGACTAAGGGCTCATCACTGCCTTACAGTACGCAAACTACAGTACACCTAGCTACTACTTTAAGAATCGAGTATATGCGGTCTTCCCAATCTACGTTTTCGTGGAATATTACTATAGACCCCAAGAGCCAGACAGTAAGGATGACTGTCTCCCTTCTGAATGCCTCCGCCTTACTTCTACAAGTTGTGCAAAGATTAAGCGGCGCATTTCCTCCAAGGCTTTACGGGCTTCCAAAGACCAATAACAAGGATGTTCCTATATCCCTGATAGTGCATAACATTGGCTCTCCAACTAACTATTTACCAAACGGCGTCGTTATAGGCCACTTCTGGAAAAACGAACTCATCACAAATGCAACTCTGCAGACTTAAATGCCGAACTAAAGTCACTGAAACCGTGTGTCCTTGTTAAGAAAGGGACAGCGGGCGTAGAGGAATTATAGGTACAGGTTGAAGACATTCTACACCTCGCTCTACAGATGTAGGTGTGCCGAATAACTGTATCAATGACAGAAAAGTTCCACAGTGGTATATAAAAAAATTGACTTATGATATAATATGCAAAACTTAACAATGGACGTAACTCACATAATCGACAACATATCAAAGCCACACATGAGAAATACCCGACTAGACAGCAAGCCTATTGGAACAACGAAACAGAGACCACAGCGTAGTTGAGGATAACTGGCCTTTATCAGAAAGCGGCGAGGAAAACAACAGCGCAAAAAATGAGGACAGAGAAAACAGTCTAAATTCAGAAGAATAATGGACGGTGAAACCCAGTACTGTCCTATGATACCATCAATTGAAATACAGTTTACACAACTCATTTATCAAAAAATTTTTAATGTAAATAGCCAGGTATAGGTTAGATATATAACACAGTTTGGTTAATTAGGAATTAATGTACCAGAATGAAATAACACTACAGTAGGTATAAGCCTTGGCTTTGAAATCACTGCTTGACCTTCAGAAGTCTTGCAGAAGCCGATATGAGAAATTTTTTCAGTATAATTTATTCCATATTGGGCAATACAGCTTTAAGATTTATCTATTTTAACATAATTATGAACAGTTTAATTCTCTCTAAAATATAAGTAGATTACAGGCAGTACTTATTTCCAGTCCTTTCGGTGTTAAATTTTAGATATTGATGATCTATTATCTCAGAACCTCCAACACAGGGAGATTTGACAACAAACATAAGTAGGAAATTCATATTACCTACCTAGGAATATACAATTAGCCATTTTTTTTCTAAAATTTCTCTTGTAAGCTTGCTATAATTTTACAGTTATAACCATTAAGAGTGTAGTACGTACTGTTCTTTTCATCCCTTGCAGATCAAGTGTATTGTTTCTTGTTGCCATTGCATGATTTGGAAGTATTTAGAACCTATAAAAGTAACCTTAAAATGCATGGGAAGCACAGCATTTCTTTTTAAACATTACATCCAACCTCTTGTCTCAAAAATTGACATTAATTCAAAGAATAACTAGTTGAAACCAGAGCCTTCTAGATTGAATTGCTTGGAGACAGAGATACTTAAGGAAGTCTATTGGCCGCGGCGGATTAGCAGCGCGTACTGGAGCGCCGTCTTGCGGTGCGCGCGGCCGTCCGCCGTCGGAGGTTCGAATACTCCCTCGCGCATGGATGTTTGTGTCGTCTTAAGTAGTTTGTAAGTTTAGGGACCGATGACCCCGAAGTTAACTCCCTTAAGCTTTACAAACGTTTGAACATTTGTAAGTCAATGGAGAATGCTTAAATTCTTTTTATAGTGGCACTATGAAATAATAAGAAACCAAGGTTTGAATTGAAATAAATGTGCAAATGATATATCATTAATTATTAACGGGGGATCAGATATTATTAAGAGACAATAATTGAAAATGTCACTTTTTGACTTATTTCTTCATATGTAGCCCCCTTGAATCAAATTCTAAGGGACATCTTATACAAAGCGTTAAAGAGTTAGACACCGAGTGACTGAGAGCTCTGATTTTCAGTCTTGCGAATTATGTGAATAATTACAAATAATGATCCCAAGTTTATACGACTTCTTTACAAATGTGAAACAGCTACTTCTGTGCATTAGACAAAAGAACTTATGGCAAATTTTGCCACACATTTACACTGACATTTGAATTTCGTTAAAGAACCAGTAAGTGCTGACTCTGCAGAGAGAAGCTATTGAAAATGAAAATTAATGAAAATTATTTTAAAAGAATAATGAGTTAACAAGGACTTTCAGCATGCAGCATTGAAGCAGATGTATCATCTAAAGTAGACTACAAAACCAATACAAAGGATTTCAGTAAGGCTAAGTGTAGGAATATTTTGTTTAATTAATGTTCAGCTATTTATTATTGCTTATATAAATGAAAAGCCCACACATGAAAATGAATCTTTCTATTTTTATAAATAAAAGTTTCACAGTTTAAAAAAGTAAACAAAAAAGAATTTCAGTATATAATATCCGTCCTCTTGTCCATATCAAATTTTTGTCTCGCTCCACTATTAATCTTCCACCTTCAATTTCAATTCTACACTGAAACCTTTCTTTAATTTCCGTCATTGCATCTTCGATGTTCATATTGAACAGTAGGGGCGAAAGACTTCATCATGAAACTAAACTAATAATGATATTTACCACAGTTCGCTTTCTTAATCTCGTCTTAATATATGAAATCCAATGAATTATTTCGGACACTCAACTAACCCCATAGTAATAGTTCTGAAAGTTTGGAGTTGAGAAATTATAATAAGTATGAAAACGTTTATAAGTTTATAACGAAATATAATACATATTAATGATTACAGTGGGAATCTGGATTTGGTTTCGAAAACCTTCTTGTTTTAAGAACTTTATGTATTTAAATAACTTGTTACGTTGTATCGTTTCTTTCAATCTTCTTCCATCTTCATGGTAATCGACCACTTCCTACACGTGACACCATTCATGATGCTTCACATGGTTCGATATTAAAAGAATAAATAACTATTATTATATTCTGACGCTCTTTAGATCTTTACCGTCTCATTAGTGGTGCCATCACACCGGGAACTTTCTTCTGGTTTTAGTTGCCTTTCATTTCTGTGCGGAAACAGGAACAATAAAAGAGCTTCACGGATGTGGATGACCGTAGGAAATACAAATCTAAAAAAGGAATTACAAATAAATAAATAAAAGCAATGTGTCATTTTAAGTGTATTAAAACAGTTGTGGTGGTCCTACGTCCTGCTATTTATATGTTACTTACATTGAGTTGTAGGATATTGGTTATGTAATTAGGCTTCAATTTTGTACCTATGTTTCATTACGTCCCAAAGAGGTATCAGCCCAGTAGTCACAATTACAACTAAATGACAAAAGTAATAAATTATTGAATTAGCCTTGTTACGCACTCGTTAAAATATTCAAACACAGCAGAATGTATAATTTTATCGGCTTATCTCACTCAATTTACGATCCGTGAGCGTCAAAGCGCTCTGCATAATTCCAGCAGATAATCAGTGTACCATCATTCTTCTAGCGCTTATCTGATAGATCCTCCATTGAGTTCGTTCCAGTCACTCATCCCGCTTAAATTGCCACTCGGAGCTTCTGCGCCGCTAAACCAGCAAAGTTTGAACATCGTGCGTAATTTGTTTGTCGGTTACGCAAATTATTCGTGTTTGTTGTCACAGCAATTTCGTCAGCGCATATGGCGTTTAACGAGATTTTAGATCCATAAATATGGAGCGGTGGTAAACATGGAATTATGCACGTCCGAAGGTCGCGTGAGAACGTCGAACTTATAAACCCTCCTCTCATTCAAAATTAAGATATTATACACCACTAGGAAAGGTTGATGAAAGTTTCACATATGAATACTGATTTGTTACGTTATCCATATTTTTTAATTCACTTAACTTCGATAACAACGAGAAGATACAATATTTGGCGAGTATGATTGATCAAATTAGAAGTTTTTACTCAGTTGCACATTTGGTATAATTATTCTTCCCATTAAAGCTTTGAACACTATCAATAAATATAAGTAATAATTTCATACGTTTGGGGCTTGATTTTGTAATTCTGTCAGTGTTTACAAATGTCATGAAAGAATAATTGAACGGAATAGTCTATTGAATGAAGGGTGTAAGATGTACATGAATAAGAGCAAAAGATGGATAATGTAATGTAGTCTAAAAATCAGGCGATGATCAAGTAATCCGATCCTATAACGTCACGATTAAATTATTAGATGAGATTTGCTGTTCGTATAACTAACTTCTGATGGTCGAAGTAAAGAAGATGAATGCCTATGGGAACAATTCTGAGGAAGATAAAGTTGTTGACATTCAATATTAATTTAAATGATTATTCTGAAACCATTAGTCTGGAATGTAGCATAGTACGTGATTGAAATGTTGACCATAAAACGTTCAGACAAAACCTGGACAGAAGCTTTAGGAATTTTGATGCTACAGGAAAATGCTGAAAATGAAATGGGTAGATCGCGTAACAAATGAGGAGGTATTGAACAGAATTTAGCAGAAAAGAAATTTCTGGCATTTCTTGACTAACAGTAGGGATCGATTGGTGGGGCGCATTCTAAAACATCAAGGAATCTTCAGTATAGCGTTGGAGGTGGGGAGACAGAAGTATGTACGGTAAAAATAGCATGGGAGTCGGTTACTTTAATCTATGAATGGTTTAAAAGTATGTAGGTTGCCGTTCTTATTTCGAGATCATGAGGATTGCATAAGATAGAGTAACGTAAAGAGCTTCATCAAACCTTTCTTTGCATTTTGTCATTGCAATGAAGACCACAATAACAGCAAAATAAAAGTTAGCTTTAAATTTTAACGTACTGTACATTAAATTGTTTTCATCAAATTTCACAGTTACAATATAGACATTGTGGCTTACTACTTTTCTCCGCGTTTCAACAAGACGTCATTAGTGGAGGTCTGTATATTGTGAATTTTTCCTGCTCTTACTCTTTCGAGTGAGTCGCTGACGGACACAACTTGCTAGCGTAGGAATACTCGCAGCAGGCAGGCTGCGCTCAGTAGAGTCACACTTGCCACTGTGCTGCTGTGGTCTCTGCGTGTCTGAGAGCTGCTTCTGCTTCTGAAGTATTCCATCACACTCACGTCGGTTTAGTTATGCTATAAACGAATATTCCTACATGGTAGCGATTGATGCCACGGATAACAAAATTCGCAAACAATTAAGTGTCAGTGCCACGAAAGTTTTTCTGTAAAACCCCCATTCATTTCATTGTCGCAACCGACTGTAGTTTACAGATTATCAACTTCTACTATCTTAAAACCTTTGCATAAATATAGTCATTATTTCTTCGTACAGTTTATGAATTTACGATTACATTTTTCTCGAGTATGACAGCTTTCAGAACATGCGTAAGTTTACACCACTGACATTTAAGATTGCTACACCAAGAAGAGATGCAGATGATAAACGGGTATTTATTGGACATATATATTATACTAGAACTGACATGTGATTATATATTTACATAATTTGGGTGCATAGATCGTGAGAAATCAGTACCCAGAACAACCACCTCTGGCCGTAATAAAGGCATTGTAAGGCAGAGCTTGTATGGCGTGTACAGGTACAGATGCCCAGCTTCAACACGATACCACAGTTCATCAACAGTAGTGACTATCGTATTGTGACGAGCCATTGGTCGGTCACCATTGACCAGACATTTACAATTAGTGAGAGATCTGGAGAATGTGCTGGCCAGGGCAGCAGTCGAACATTTTACATATCCAGAAAGGCCAGAACAGAACCTGCAAAATTCGGTCGTGCATTATCCTGCTGAAATGTAGGGTTTCGCAGGGATCGAATGAAGGGTAGAGCCAAGGGGCGTAACAGATATGAAATGTAACGGTCATTGTTCAAAGCGCCGCCAATGCCAACAAGAGGTGACCGAGACGTGTAACCAATGGCACCCTATACCATCATGCCGGGTGATACGCCAGTATGGCGATGGCGAATACACGCTTCCAATGTGCACCCAGGTTCGTCGTTGCGACACCATCGCAGGCTCTCCAGTCTGTGATGCAGCGTCAAGGGTAACAGCAGCCATGGTCTAAAAATATTCAAATGTTTGTTAAGCTTATGGGACTTAACTACGGGGTCATCAGTCCCTAAACTTACAAACTACTTATCTACTACCCTTATACTAAGTACGGCACAAATATCCATGCCAGAGGGGGGATTCGAACCCCCGACCGTAGTGGCCGTGCAGACCGTGACTGGTGCTCCTCATCCCCCTCGGCCACCGCGGCCGGCAGCTATGGTCTCCGAGCTGATAGTCCATGCTGCTGCAAACGTCGCTGAACTGTTCGTGCAGGTGGTTGTTGTCTTGCAAACGTCCACATCTGTTGACTCAGGGATCGAGAGTGGCTGCACGATCCGTTACAGCCATGCGGATAAGATGCCTGTCATCTCGACTGCTAGTGATACGAGGCCGATGGGATCCAGCACGGCTTTCCGTATTGCCCTCCTGACCCGCCGATTCCATATTCTGCTGTCATTGTATCGCGACAAACGCGAGCAGCAACGATAAACCGCAGTCGCTATAGGCTACAATCCGACCTTTATCAAAGTCGGAAACGTGATGGTATGCATTTCTCCTTCTTACACGAGGCATCACAACAATGTTTCACCAGACAACGCTGGTCAACTGCTGTTTGTGGATGAGAAATCGGTTGGAAACTTTCCTTATGTCAGAACGTTGTAGGTTTCGCCACCTGCGCCAACCTCGTGCAAATGCTTTGAACAGCTAATCATTTGCATATCACAGCATCTTCTTCCTGTCGGTTAAACTTCGCGTCTGCAGCACGTCATCTTCGTGGTGTAGCAATTTTAATGGCCAGGGGTGTAATAACTACAATTATCACTCACTTTGTGATTAACATTATATTGTATCAATACTCTAAAATCTAGCTAGTAGGTAGGTTTAATTGAGCTCAGTCACTTTTGCAGACAGCTTTATCGATAAAGTAACCACTGAAGTTTTCGTTTTAGACGGCCTAGAGTGAAGTCATATCCCGCGGCAGAAAAAAAAAGAATGGCGCGCACCAAATATGCCGAAGGCGATTTATGCAGTCAGTAATTTAAACTAAATGGAGAGTGAAGTCTATAAACCATCTGGGCGCGCTCGCCGCCTTAGCATGAGCGGACGCCTGAAGGTTTCGGCATCTTATTTCCCCCATTATTGGTCTAAAACTACCTAAGCTGGTATTATTTTCACTTTACAAGACACTGACATATGAAATAATTGCGATTAGATAAAAGAAAGAGACTTGAATATCAAAATTAAATTTGTTGTATCTGTAGCAAAATTTTTATTTCACATCGTACATTTCTAAATAACATAAAATTTCCTATTGGAATAAAGTTCACAAATTAGGTACATTAGAACAAAATAGACAAATAAGGAACACAAAATTTAAAAATTACAAACAATGAAAAAAAATCAATTTCACCTGTGTCAGTCACATTATGACAATTATTAAAGTAGAGACTCTGTCTTCTTGGCAAACGCTTGGCAATTGTTGCAAGAGTTACACGTTAGTTCTGTTATAAAGGCCTAGTTTTGTTTCTTGCACCACAGCCGGCCGCGGTGGCCGCGGGGACTGAGGCGCCCCAGTCACGGTCTGCACGGCCACTACGGTCGGCGGTTCGAATCCCCCCTGGGGCATGGATATTTGTGCCGTCCTTAGTATAAGGTAGTTCGTAAGTAGTTTGTAAGTTTAGGGACATGACCCCGTAGTTAAGTCCCATAAGCTTAACAAACATCTGAATTTCTTGTACCACAAATGTAGCAAAAGTGTCGTTTGCTTGGAGTCATCTCATGTTGATTTCCAATTCCTTCTTCTCCACGATAGCCACCATGAAAAATGCTCAAATCTTTACGGAGTGATAGGATTTTCGCTGCTTTTCTCAAATTTTCATCTACTAATTCCATGACCAGGTCAGAAAGATATTTCCTCCTCACAAAGAATTCCAATGTGTTATTCATCTGGAATATTGACATAGTGTTTACTCCGGCAATAACCAGATATCTGATGAAGATTGTCAACTTTCTCTTCCTGCTGGTGTCCAACTCTCTGTCTTTCACGCTCTTCTTCGAATTCATTCTCTAGTTCTTGGAGCATTCGGAGTATATCCTCTGGCTTCTGAAAGCGTTCCCTAAAACAATGAGAGAGGATTCTCTAAGAATTAGAAATCAGTAAGTACTGTAATAAATTAAAAGCTTGGATAAGGCTCATTATTGATTATCATAAGAAGCTACCTTGGTAAACGTCTATGTATCATTAATTATGTCAAATAAAGCTATATTCACATTATTTAGAAAAGATGTATTTCGCTCCGATGGAGCGTGAAAAAAATAGAAAACGTTCATGGGCGCACGGAGATAATATACCGGCAGCCGGCAACTGCGAAATGAGGACAATGACTGCGGAGGGATATCTGTGCGAACCTGCACATTTTTATCTCTCTCTAGTGCAATATGGTGTAAGTACTCTTCCTTCCGGCCAACTCGACCAGCCAAATGAAATTTACATGAGTTTCTTCTCTGACGGTAAACTACCGTTTGCTTTTCCGGATGAAGAATGAGAGTTAAAATATTTAACAAGCAATGAACAGCGGCACAGGAATTTATAGAGGCAACAGTTTCTCTTTCACAAAACAAGAAAATAATCATGACAAGCTAGGAGAAAAGTTTTATTATACTCAGTACTGGAAAGTTCGTAGTCTATAGCGTCACATGCAGTTAAGTACATCAAATGACTTACCGGTAAGCAGCAGCGTGTGGACTATAACGTATGGTTACGAAGAGAGAGGTAGGAAATGATTGGATGGATGTAACTTTGCAAATTCGTAATGGATAAGAGTTAACTGATTTAATAATATGACATGACGAAAACTGTAGGAATTCTCCTACGTACTACGCTGTCACCGATGGAAAACGTAATTTTTTTTCCTGCTTCGCATTTCTCTTTCGCAGAATGGCTAATTTGATGTAAGCGCGTTGGTCAACACCGGTTACTTCCATCTCACCCACCACTCACCAAATGACTGATTACGCAGACATAGCTGTCCGACTGCCAACTATCACAGAGCCTTCTTTTCTTCTGCATACACAATATACCTGCAAAACTTCCACAGGACACATATACGTTTGTGATCCGTTCACATATCTCCGAGGAGGAAAACGGGTGCTATGACTTTTGCCCACACTATAGTGGTAAAATAGAGCGTCTATGCTTCATATTCAAACATTTTTAAAACCCTCTTCACATAAGTCATTTATCTTCACATTTACGAAGTCGCATGCCAGCGATTGTGTCCAAACTGCTTAGCAGTACGATTCTCTGTCGTTGCGTAACATCGGCGAGCAGTACAGTTTGGGTAGTTGAGACGAGTGAATCTGTGCTACTGGAACCGTCGGTGTGTTTCTTACAGCTATGTCACCTACATCTACTTAGAATTCCCACTTCAATGGCTGGCTGAGGGTTCATGAAAGCTGTTTAAGAATATTGGTCTGGCGTTCCACCCTCTAATAGCTCTCGGGAGAAAATTCATTCAGTGCGAACTCTAATTTCTCATATTTTATTATAATACTCCATCCTTGTGTAGGAGGCCGGCATAAAAATATTCCCTCATTCTGAAAAGAAAATTGGTGATTTTAAATTTCGTAAAAAGGTCTTAATTATCTCCACCCGAACTTCAGTTTCATTTCTCTGCTCCATATCGCGATAATACACAACGAGTTGCTCTTCTTTGGACCTTTTTTTCCATGTCTTCCGTCAATCCTACATGAGAAGAATCCCATACCTCGAAGCTATGTTACAGTTAACGACGGAAACGATGGTGTAGCACACTCTTTTGCGGATTGGTTGCTTCTTCTAAATAATCATAGAATAAAATGCAATCTGTGATTCGTCTTTCCTACAATTTTATCAACGTGATCGTTACGAATAAAGTCGTTTTAACTGTTAACCCTGGATATGTTGTTGAATTAATAGCTTTCAGTTCTGTGTGATTTATCTCACAATTGAAATTTAAGGGATTCCCTTTCATAGCCGTGTGAATGACTTCGCACGTGTAAACGTACGTATAAGATCAAATGCCAATTTCTGCACCATAATGGTTAGTCTAAGCATTTTTCAATCGACTCTGATCTTTTGATTACTTTACAGTTCATTTGCAAACGTGAGAGATGCGCAGATAGTCTATTGAATCATTTATATATCAGATGGTCTATAATACTTCCCGATATGAGTTTTGTTCGTTGGCAGCTACTACAAACTTGTGACCTCTCTGGCACGAGAAGTCGAATCTAGTCACTCAACGGCGATTATGAGCTAAACACACGCAACTGGACTAGAAGCGGCTTATGAGTAACATAATCAAAAGAAATCTGAAAATCCAAAACTACACAATCAGATCACAATGGATTTTCTACCGAAATTATTTTATTACGGTGATCTTTTTAGATGCTCACGGGGCATCAATGTCTGTTTTCATAAGTGCAACAAAATACATGTCATGTAGTACAGCAAAACAACAGTTTTGTGATAGAAATTTTCATTGCCATTCTGCATGACATGTAATTTGTAGAACTTAGCCGGCCGTGGTGGCCGAGTGTTCTGCGGCTCGACAGTCACAGTCTGCACGGCCACTACGGTCGGGGGTTCGAATCCCCCCTGGGGCATGGATATTTGTGCCGTCCTTAGTGTTAGGTAGTTCATAAGTAGTTTGTAAGTTTAGGGACTGATGACCCCGTAGTTAAGTCCCATAAGCTATACAAACATTTGAACATTTGAATTTTTAGAACTTAATTATTAGATCAGATAATGATACCGTGTGAGCTTCTAAACGCCGGCAGTGGTGGCCGGGGGAACTGAGTCGCTCCAGTCACGGTCTGCACGGCCACTAAGGTCGGGGGTTCGAATCCTCCCTCGGGCATGGATATTTGTGTCGTCTTTAGTATAAGGTAGTTGATAAGTAGTTTGTAAGTTTAGGGACTGATGACCCCGTAGTTAAGTCCCATAAGCTTAACAAACATTTGAACATTTGAGCTTCTAAACCGCTCATCATAATAAAGCAGGCGATGTCGGCAGAAAATACACAGTTTTAATAACTATAACAGATCACCCCAACGCACGTAAAATGTGCTCCACAGAATTTGAGATTCCCTCTCTATAGCACAATAACAACTATTACATCATTAGAATAAAGAACTAAGTACGTTATTTTCTTAATCCTTGCTGTGAGTCATTAGATCGTAGGTAATTCATTATATCGAACGCAGTATACGTTCCATAATCCTACCGTATATAATTGTCAGATATTCAGGTACTGCGTCTGTCATTCAGTGCATTGCTCCAATTTGCTACACATAAGACAAAAACTAATTTTTGAATAGTGGCACGAAGTCTTTGTTTTTCAATAGTAAATAGAAAGTGGCCTAATGCCATGTATCCACAAGAAATGTTTGACATTTTAATGCTTTTTTTTTAAAATGCAACATCTAACGTCCCTGCTAAATTACTGCGCATCATTATTAAATGACTTTGATGTATTGCAAATCGTTTCAGGAAATTTAGCACCATATATGGTGTTGACTGTTGAACCATTCGCCAAATTCATTTCGTTGTAATTGTAATTTAGGTGGTAGATGAATGCCTATCAGTTCGCTAGACAAGTGATAGATTCTTCACCAACAGCTGTTCTAGCTCTGGTGATGCACTGGTCAAATATGCTGCTTTTATTTTGAATCAGTCGTACCTTAACTTGCTTTACGCGTTCTCTTCCTGGCTATTTTGCAAGGATATTACTCTAAAGCCACATCGGTACAAGTCCGACTTTACACTAGATCGAAAAATCCAGTATTTACGGTGGAAAATCATAATCACACAAGGTCATAGCATCTACAGCAAACAATCCTCCTATTGTTTACTAAATTTCGTTTTCCGCTTACAGGTGCACGATGTTTCCCGTGTAATCTGTTCATGAGTTTTTAGGTGCATACCATATTTGTTAGCTAGGTGCTGCACAAATTAACATTATCTTCTGACGAATTCCTGGAAGAGCAGTCCAAAAAACTCGTCAATTTAGTTTGGCTCTTTGACTTTTTATAAGGTGGTGGCATCTTCTCGAACCGCATTATACATGTTGCGGTGGTATGGAAGTGCGCCTTAAGAAGCATTGCTGCGGAGCGTGCAGTTGCTCGCCGTTTCGACTCCTCTAGTTTAGTAGTTTCTAGGCCTAGGGACTGATAACGTCAGTAGTCACGTCGCTTTTGTTTACAAACATTTGAACGTTTCAGTTTTTTTTATTCTGTAGAATCGACTAGTATTATGAAAAGTAGCACGGTATATTCGAAGTCTCTGCAGGTTTTCTGCCGGATAATAAAATCAAACCGATTCAATATTTCGACGGTACAGCTATCCGCCATCTTCAGGAAACTGCTGCTGCTGAGTCCCCAGTATTCAGCGGGACTCAGCAGCAGTAGTTTCCTGAAGATGGCGGACAGCTGTACCGTCGAAATATTGAATCGGTTTTTATTTTATTATCTGGCAGAGACTTCGAATGTTTGTCACGCCAGGAAAGCCTACGAAGTTACAGCACGGTATATTATCAAAAAATCGTCCAAAATCTTCATATTTGGGTGTCAGCAAGCCATCGTTGCGTCCTTCAGCTTTTAAGAAGACGTGATACTATGAAAAACCATCAGTGAGGTAACATTCATGTTTTGGTATCAGATTAATGCGTAATGTAGGAAAACTATGTATCAGAACGAGTTTGCTGATAATTTTCCTTTCGGGAAACACAACAGAAATTTTCTATCTAACACGGTCGCAGCATGAAACAGACTACTTTAGACGATTTGTTGGATTGACTCCAATTATGACATAATTATTTTTAAGAACATTCTATATTAACAGCGATCTTAACTGTAACTAGGGTTGCCAGATCTCCGGGCGCCGCCCGGAGTGCCCGGGTTTGGAATGAATTCTCCGGGTCTACGGGACAATGACTCTCATCTCCGGGCGTGAACGTAAACTTCATCTTAACGTACTTTTTTTTAAAAAAAATTACGACGTCTTTTAAGTACTATGCTCATGTAGCGACGATCTACATCGAACTTAACGTAACTTAAACTAAGGACGAACACAACATCCGTGCCCTAGGGGGGATTCGAATCTCTGACGGGAGCAGCCTCGCGCACCGTGGCAACTGCGCTGCTAGCTGTCGAGCTCAACTCTCGCCGTACGTAGTATAGCACTGTCGATCAATTCACTATACAATTCGCGATCGTTGTTGATATCCTGTACTTCGGTGAATAATGTTCAATTGATATTGCATTAGAAAGTCGATTATCCGAACTAATGGGGAACGTGGGTGTTCGGAAAACTGGTTTATTCCAATAATCTTATCTCTCATAGAAATGACAGCACTATTACGTTTAATCGTTTTATGCCCTCAAGTTTACTTCTTTACGCGGCAGCAAGTGGTCGTAACAGGGAGCAGACGGTAAATGTGCCCCTGCACATGGAGCCAGTGAGAAGCTCTTCTTGGTGGCGCGCGATCCTTCACAGTGCGCGGAGCCACAAGCGGCAACTCTTGGAAGGCGCAGCTGTTGATGTGAGCAGCTTTGATGCTTTGATGCTTCTGCTGGCACGCCGACTGAAGTGTGCCGATTGTTGATCCACAGCAACTGGCGGCCTGGCCGGTCAGCTGCGGCATGTGAAGTGAAGGCCACCCCTAGCGATGTTCCACCAGGGGGGGGGGGGAGGAGGCGGGGATACTTGCTGGGAGGGAGGAGATGATTAGCTTTTTTTTTCTTTTAGAATTCACGTGTAATCCTGTTTGGGGGGGGGAGTTGGTCGCAGTTGGGGGGGGGGGGAGTCATTGGCCAAGGGGGAGGGGGGCACGTCTGGTCTCCGGGCCTGCCTCGAGTTCAATTTGGCAACCCTAACTGTAACTTGAAGTCTACATCGCAATTTCTGTATTCATTTCACTGGTAACCGGTTTCGGTAACTTACAGAACCATCATGAGACCACAACCATAATGTTGGCTACCGGTTGTTTCCAGCTGGAGCTGCCTAAATGATATAATGATGACAGGGAAATACAAAGGAATTGCGATCTAGACTGCCTTGTTCCATGAGTATAACATTAATGATGAATGTACCAGAAGATGGCAGATGTTTGTAAATCTATGAGACTTAACTACTGCGGTTATCAATCGCTAGGGTTACAAACTAAATTATCTTAGAACTAACCTAAGGACAACACACACACACACACACACACACACACACACACAAACGTGCCCAAGGGAGGACTCGAACTTCCGGCGCGCGCTCTGCAGTGGGGTGCCTTAGAGCGCTCGGCCACTTAACCGCGGCAATGGAAGATAATTCTAGATAAGAAACTTCCTGGCAGATTAAAATTGTGTGCCGGGACTCGATCCTGGGACGTTTTCCTTTCGCGGGCAAGCGCTGTGCCGACTGAGCTATCCCGACACGATACACGATGCCGCCTCACAACTTTACTTCCGCCAGTACCTCGCCTCCTACTTTCCAAACTTCACAGAAGCTCTCCTGCGAACCATGCAAGACTAGCACTCCTGGAAGAAAGGATATGGTGGAGACATGGCTTAACCACAGGCTAAGGGATGTTTCCAGAATGAAATTATCACTCTGCATCGGAGTGTGCGCTGATATGAAACTTCCTGGCAGATTAAAATTGTGTGCCGGAAACGGGACTCGAACCTGGGACCTTTGCCTATAGCGGGCAAGCGCACTACCGACTGTGCCATCCCGACACGGCTCACGATGCCGCCTCATAACTTTACTTCCGCCAGTACCTCGCCTCCTAATTTCCAAACTTCACAGAAGCTCTCCTGCGACCCTTGCAAGACTAGCTATCCTGGTAGGTCCCAGGTTCGAGTCCCGGTTCCGGCACACAATTTTAATCTGCCAGGAAGTTTCATATCAGTGCACACTCCGCTGCAAAGTGAAAGCTTCATTCTGGAAACATCCTTTAGGCTGTGGCTAAGCCATGTCTCCACCATATCCTTTTTTCCAGGAGTGCTAGTCTTGCAAGGTTCGCAGGAGAGCTTCTGTGAAGTTTGCAAAGTAGGATGCGAGTTACTGGCGGAGGTTGTGAGGCGGCATCGTGATTCGTGTCTGGATAGCTCAGTCAGTAGAGCGCTTGTACGCGAAAGGCAAGGGTCCCAGGTTCCGGCACATAATTTTAATCTGTCAGATAGTTTTATATCAGCGCACACTCAGATGCAGAGTGAAAGCTTCATTTTGGATACTTCAAGAAAAGTTTTTGGCGTATCAACGATTTTGTTGAGGTCATTCTGAACTGCAGCACAAAGTCACCGGCGCGACAGAAATTAATCCCAGTTTACGGCATTTCTTTTCCAATAAAATTTCAGAGTTTGCATATTTCACCGTAACGCAATGTTCATTGATTTTATTATTGTTTTGTGATTGCGGATGAATATTAAGATCATTCACATAGAACCAACATCCGCACGTCGACACTGTAGTAGCATAATACACATTTACCAAGCATTTCGTGCCTTTCTGCCTAACGGAATGAGTTTAATTAAACGTTTACCCTGCCTCTTGCTCCCTTTCGCAATGAAAACACTCCCAAAAAGCCGACGCAGGACGCAAAACTGCGACCCGATTATAGGCACTATAGCCGGGATGCGTTTTCAAGCGAATTCTGCTGCAGGAAATAAAGTTATTGCAGGGTAATCAGCTAACGCCGGCTAATACCTGTATCAAAGACTCGAGCCCAACTAAACCCGTACGCACTATGCGAGACTAAAACGGGCTAAGGTAATTAAGAGCGGGGGAGAAATTGAGTGTCCCCCTTTAGAAAACAAACCCGCGCGACGGCAGCGCGCCGCGCGGCCATCGGCGGAACAACAATGGCGGCGCGAGGAGAGCGCGCGTGGCCGCTGCCCGCTGCCCGAGGCGAATCAATCGTCCGCTAATTGCCAATCGCAAAACATCGCGGCTAGCCGGCATCGCTGGCGCCGCGCCGCTGACCTGTGACAGCCGAGGGCCCGGGGGCGCTGAGCCACGCGCATGCGCAGAGCGCCCGGCCGCGCGCTGCCGCCTGATGCGCGAGGGACGCGATAACTCGTTGTGCTGGTTTGCTATGAGAGGCCACAACTGAATTGTTTATTTATAAAATGGGGAATAGTCAAGTATACGACACACGTCAGCTTTGAGCAGTGACGTCATATACGAATCGAAGATATGGCTGTAATAGCATTTGAATATCTGACGTCAATCAAAAAATATATCGATTGTTAATATACCAAAGATAATACTATAAGTGACTTTACAGATATATAATTATTAGCTAGTTTAAGAAATATGTGTAATAAATGAAATACATCATATCAATTACATTATTTTACTTTTATTAATTGAAAAAAAAAACCAGTGACATATGTTTAAATAATTTAACAATTTGTATTAAATGAAAAGTATAGATTTTTTTTAGAGGTGACAGACTTCCAAGTCTGGTGTCTGAAAAGAAAGATACAACTTTACGTACAAGAAATATAGTATTTTTATTATTGTATTAACAAATACTACTAGAAATGTGTGCGAATTCATTAAAAGCTACATGTACAATAATATTCGCGTAAAATTGTAGCATAATAATTTATGTATCTGTTCATATGTCGATATTTGAAAAGATATCTATATGGTATTCATGACTTGAGCATGGAGAAGTCATGTGTAGTTTACGATAAAATTTTTAAATGGTACCATATGAGGCTATTTCATGATATATCTGTATCGTATTCTTGACGTGAGCAGGGGGAGGTCAAGTCTAATGTACAATACAGTCTTTAAGTCTTTAAAGGATACCAATCGTCTCTATTTCATGAGATCTCTCTCTCTCTCTCTCTCTCTCTCTCTCTATATATATATATATATATATATATAGGGTGTTTCACTAAGTGTGTTTGCCTCTGTAACTTATAAAATAATAGGTGACGGGAAATTTTAATGCGGTGGGTCAACACCCGAAATGTTTCAAATGTTTGTTAAGCTTATGGGACTTAACTAAACTTACAAACTACCTATCAACTAGCTTATCCTAAGGACGACACAAATATCCATGCCCGAGGGGTGATTCGAACCCCCGACCGTAGTGACCGTGCAGACCGTGACTGGAGCGCCTCAGTCCCCTCGGCCACCGCGGCCGGCCACGAAATGCTACACTTTCTGCAGAGCTATGAACATAGTTTATTGTATCATTTTCCAAAGAGTTACAGCACAAAGATATAATTTTTTAAATGGAACAATAGTTTTTTCTATCGTGCATTGGAATCGTTGAAGCCAGCTGCGTCCAAATCAATTTAAACTAAATTCCTATCACTGTGTTTGGGAGCTACAACCCTTCAAAGTTTCAGAGGCAGATACCACAAACGCTGCGCATAATGCAATGCGCCTTCTAAATATGGTGCGGCCGAGTTGTAACGTCGCCGGTTTCACGGAGCGAGAAGCTTCCTCGGTGCGTTGTTAGACTGCCGACTGTCGCCGCACACGGCCGTATACCCGACAGTTGGAGCCACACAAACAACCGGGGTTCAATATACCACAGTTACTGACATTGGATGACGATGGCATACACGAACAACGAGTACGTTGACATATTGCTGATGCTCGGCGAGTGCCGACAAGATGCCACTGAAGCAGCCACGGCGTATGCCGTGAGATATCTTAGGCGAAGAGCCCCGGCAGCCATTACGTTCTTACGTGCCGAACAACGACTTCGGCAAAAAGGCAGCTTTGTAATGCGCCGCAGTAACAGACGAAGACCTGCAAGAAGTGAGGAGACGGAGGTGTGTTTTTTAGCTGCACTACACCACGATCCTCATGTCAGCTTACGAGCCGTTAGTGTCAGTCTCACATCTGTGTGGCGTATAGTACACGGCCACAGGTTTCACCACATCCTTGGGGATGAAATCATCGGTCCACACTACTTCCTAGGTACATTGATAGGTGAGTTATATCGCGCTTTTATAGCCGACAGTTTGGGTGGTCTCCTTGAACACGTGTGTCTACACATATGTGGATGCAGCACGATGGTCACCCAGCCCATTCTGCGCGTGCTGTTGTGGAAGAACTAAACAACAGGTTTGCAGGAAGATGGTTGGGGCGCCATGGTCCTCATTCATGGCCCGCAAGGTCGCCCACATCCCCACATACCCAGATAATCTAAAACGGCGCATCGAGGACGCATGTCGCTCCATCTCACGGGCGATGTTACATCTGGTCCGCAGATCCTTTCGACGGCGCATTGCATTATGCAATGAGGAACATGGACACACATTTGAACATCTCATGTAAATCAACTTCCCACTGTCATAACATCCATCACCAACCACACAGCCTTTTATTATGTACAGCGTGTGGTATCTGCCCCTGAAAATTTGAAGCCTCCGCCCCCTAAACTTTGAAGGGTTGTAGCTCCCAAAATAACAGTGATAGGAATGCAGTTTAAATTGATTTGGACGCAGCTGGTTTCAACGATTCCAATGCACGATAGAAAAAACTATAGTTCCATTCAAAATATTATATCTTTGTGCTGTAACTCCGTGGAAAATGATACAATAAATTATGTTCATAGCACCGCAGAAAGCGTAAAATTCCTTGTGTTGACCTACCGCTTTAAAATTTCCCGTCACCTATCATTTTATAAGTCACAGAGGCAAACACACTTAGTAATGCACACTGCTATTAATTGCCGGCCGCGGTGGCCGAGGGGACTAAGGCGCTCCAGTCACGGTCTGCACGGACACTACGGTCGGGGGTTAGAATCGCTTCTCGGGCATGGATATTTGTGCCGTCCTAGTTCGTAAGTAGTTAATAAGTAGTTCGTAAGTTTAGGGACTGGTGACCCCGTAGTTAAGTCCCATAGACTATACAAACATTTAAACATTTTTTTGCTATTAGTTTTGAATTGGGTCGGATTGTGTGAAATTTTGTATTAACAATCCGATCCCAATTCAAAACTAATGGCAGTGTGAATAACTACAACACTAGGAGAAAGGAAGATATTCACTATTCAAGGTTAAATATAACTTTGGCTCAGAAGGGGGTGAATTGTGCTGCCACAAAAGTCTTTGGTAACTTATCATGTAGCCTCAAAAGTCTGACATATAGCCAATTAGTATTTAAAAAGAAATTAATCGAATTTCTCAATGGCAACTCCTTCTACAATGTAGATGAATTTTTAGATTAAACTTTAAAAAAAAACGACAAAAAATGTAATAAGAAATCCTTAAAATATTGATTGTCAAGTGTAGACAACATTTATTAAACCGACACGTTCCACATATGCACATATGCACATTCAAAGTTTGTTTTCGCATGAGAAACGTTTTACGTCGGGAGACAGCACGTACAGGAGTGGTAGCGCGGCCGCTTAATATAAGCAATGCGCGCCGGCCGCGGTGGCCGATCGTTCTGTGGCGCGTCAGTCACAGTCTGCATGGCCACTACGGTCGGAGGTTCGAATCCCCCATCGGGCATGAATATTTGTGCCGGCTTAGTATTAGCTAGTTGATAAGTAGTTTGTAAGCTTAGGGACATGACCCCGTAATTAAGTCCCATCAACAATACAAACATTTAAACATTTTTTTAAGCAATGCGCATGTGCGGCTGAGGTTCCAGTTCTCTTGTGAACCCCCTGGAATCAGCATGTATGTGCTCCCGCGTAAGGGAGGGGTGATGGAAAACGCCGCTTTTAACATTCGTGTTGGAGCTGGTGGAAACACCAGCTCCTGGCAACTCGAGCTCTGCCGGATACACACGAATGGCCCAGAAGCAAGACAATGGAGTTATTGCGCACCTCGCCTTGCTTGTGCGCAAATCCTCCAAGATGGCAACATCCGCCCTTCATATTTGTTTTTGGCTCCTTGAAGATTCATCAAAAACACATCACATTTGGTAAAATGTAACTATAAAAGATACATCATAATAATGAAGTCACTACTCTTCACCTAGAAATATTAGCCGTGTGGTTAGCAGCATCGTGTTGCGTCGTCGAAGTTAGTGGTTTTTTTTAAAACCCTATCTTCTTTTTAACTTATACGCGAACATTAATGACTTTTTGTTACTTGCCACATACATTTGGCGTTTTAGAAAATGTGTCGCGCTTTTGAGGGTAAATGACATTTATAAACTTCGTTGCAACAAATTTTAACTTTTTGAAAAGATGTGGGGGAGAGCATCCTTAGAGCATGCTTAGGTTAGGAGGGGGAGCTGGTTAAAGTGTCACGTGACGCAACTATAGCTTGTTCCTTCATCGCAACAGATTCATTTTGTTACAATCACTTAACAGTGTAATCAGTTACTTAGGCTACTGTGTTTTAGTGCTCACGTACATATTCATATGTTCTTGCTGTTTTCAAAGAAAATTGAACAACGTTCAGTGCCTTTTAGGAAAAAATTACTCAGCTTTAACCATGGAATAGAAGTGTGAAATATAGAAGCTTGGTAGACAAAGGCCTCAGCTCGAGTTGAAACAAGCGCAAAGAAGCCGAGGTATGGCATTCTGCAGATCTTATAAAAAAAATTATCTAAAGTTGGGGGGGGGGGGGGCAAATCGGGGCTCTTCTCCCCGGCGCCATTCGGCACCTTCCGCTGTGCAAGATTTTGACGCCTAGCAAAAAGTGGGGGGGGGGGGGGGCGTGAGAGAGGGAGGTGGTGCCACTAACTAGATCCGGCACTGATAGAAGTGAACCATCGACATCTGAAGCACCAGCCGTCACTGATCGACACCGACTGTTAATCGAACGAAAAATATCGATTTTACGGTATAACCGTCCAACAAATGCAGTTATGAAATTCAAGTGGTGTAGCAAGGGTTTTGGTTGGGGATTCTCCAAATTCGAGTTCTTCTACAGAGTACAAAGTATTTTCACATACATTTGAGCGAAATGTGACTGTGATTTTGCTGAGAAAAGTAGACACTGCTGTCTTGACTATATTTGGTGCACTGTCTGTAACTACAGGTGTGAGCCTGTCAAGCGGTATTTAAAATTATTCACAAATATATTTCGAAACTTGTGAAATATAATCTAAGGTATGCCGTCAGAAAGGTTAAAAATTTCTAAAGAAACTGAACTGATGAAATTTCTCTATCAGGAAGCACAGTAGCACTCATAAACCTTATTGTTTCGTCCGTATGTCAGAGGTTAATGTCACTGTTGTTGATCTATTAAATTCTTGCTAAAACTGCAAACGAAGGATTTCATATTTCTCGTTCATTAATTTTCAAAGTTTTTCTGGTTGATATTTTGAAAGAAATGTCAAATATTTTTAAGTATGTGGGACCAAACTCCTTTATTCATAAGTTCATAGACTTACAAACTACTTAACCCAACTTACTTTAAGGACAACGTATACACCCATGCCAAAAGGAGGACTCGAACCTCCGAAGGGGAAGTATGCGCACTCCGCAGAAGTGCGCCTTAGAGCGCACGGCTATCTCGCGCGGCGTCATTTTGTACAGAGGAGCAAAACTTTTAAGAGATTGACGAAACAGAACAGTTTAGTTCATTTTTTTGTCGTTCTCCTGTTTCTTTAATTGTTGAATGACCCTCGTACGTAAATTATTTTTACATTTCAATAAGTGTCAAAATAGAAAAGTATAAAAAAAAAGTTTGTCCCTCAACGTGAAACAAAGATTTATCCTATTTCCGAAAATATACGATTTATTTACTTTTAAATAGTTACCATAGTCTTAAACGCTCTTTGATGCCTCAGGCAAGGAATATCACCATAATGAACATTCCATACCGTCCGAAGATTGAACATGTATAATGGCATATTTAAATGAATTTCTAATTATTTACGTCTTTTCATAACGATTTTTTTGTAGAAACTGGTCAGTTTCCTCTGTATTGATTTGGAATATACATAATTATATTGATTAACTGTCTAAGATCACAACGGAATATCCTACAATGAGAAGTTCAGCTGGCCACATAGGCGACCCACATCGGCGCGTTGAGTTCCATGAAACAGAAGTTCTGCTTTTTCTGTTCATTTCAAGTAACAATTTTTATTTATTTTTTTATTTTGATGAAGATTTCCACAGTTGAAGCTGAAGCCTTGGTAAAGTAATCAACCTCTAGCTTTGCAACCGATGAGCTGCATTTTCTGAGTGTTAATATTTCACGAACGTTGCTGCCTCAACAGACCTGTTTAAAATTATACTATTAGTTGTGTTAAGACGTGTAACTACATCAATTTAATGCGGTTTTTTGTGTCGTATCCATTGAGTCGTTGGCAGTAATGTACTGATCTTCTTATATACTTTTAAATAACACAATACAGTTTGTAAAAGATCAGCGCAAAACATTTTCGTTTTTATGCGTTACGTCATTCCTAATGAAAAAGTTTCAATGGTGTATTTGGCATTATTGGTGTAATGGAGACTTGGAAACCGGCTGGTCGCAGCCGAGAAACTTCATTTCGTCAGTTTGTCTGATTTTGTACCTTTTTATATTTCAGTCAGTTATACAAGTAATACAAATGCGCAAAGTGCAATACTTACCCGCACCCAAGCTTTCATCCAGTACTGATCGGTTCTGTCTCACAATTCTGTTTCGGTGAAGCAAAGAAATGTGGAAATAAGAGTTTAACGCCCGTCCGACGGATAAGTTATGAGAGAGCGCAAACGTACAGTGCTTTATAAATGATGAAGAAAAAATTTCCATCTTCTTTCAAATGAGATACTCAGGTATATGCCTGGTTGGCAGAAGGCAGATTTCAAAGACCGCGCCGGCCGCGGTGGCCGAGGGGACTGAGGCGCTCCAGTCACGGTCTGCACGGCTACTACGGTCGGGGGTTCGAATCCCCCCTCTGGCATGAATATTTGTGCGGTCCTTAGTTGTAGGTAGTTCATAAGTAGTTTGTAAGTTTAGGGACTGATGACCCCGTAGTTAAGTCCCTGAAGCTTAACAAACATTTGAACTTTTTTTTTTTTTTTCAAAGACCGCCCAATCCAGAGAGCCTACCACTGCAAAATCGTCATAGGCTCTTCCAGTACAATGTTTTTTTATTTAAATTTCTTAATAATAGTGTGTAGACGCCTTTACCAGGACTACGACTCTGAGAGGAAAATTATCTAAATGTCTAGAGAGGAATGACTGACCTGTCTTTCATGACATTCAAAGCCAAATAGTAGTAGATCCTCAGTACAGTACAGTAATGATTCTTCAAATCCTTCTGCCACCCGTGCTGCCGTGCGCTCGGCCGTTCGCCATGGAGGGGGCATGGGTGTGTATTGTCCTTAGGTTAGTTTAACATAGTTTAAGTAGTTTGTAAGCCTAGGGACTAACAACCAAGGAGTTAAGTCCCTTAGATTTACAAACATTTTATTTCCTTCTGCCACACTGGACCACAGACAATACCGTCTGAGGAGAAGGCCTGCGCCCTGCCGTGCCACGTCACGCAGAGTAGGTCGCGCTTGCGTAGCTCACTGGCTGGCCGATGGGGCACAGCCCACTCCGTCACATCGGCCAGCCAATGAGCTACGCAAGCGCGACCTACTCTGCGTGACGTGGCACGGCAGCGCGCAGGCCTTCAGATCGTGTTGCCGTAGATCACAGTGCCACGAGGATTACATTAGTGTGCATACCTCCCCAAAAGAAACTTAATTTACCCCTCATCCGATTTTAGCGGCTGCGAAATCTGTCATCGAATACCCACCTTGACCAAATTTTAATTCAAGAATTCTTTAGGTTCACTTCTTTTTCTGAACATCCAGTTTTTCCTTTGCTTGCTTTGGTTCCAGTGTCTCCTGAAACCGGACAGCGAGAACACAGTTCCTTAGATTGTCTAAAGAGGGGGTATTCGAACCCCCGACGGGGAACGGCGTCCTGCATCGCAGCATATGCTCGGCAATATGCTCGCAACAATGTGCTCGGCAGATCCGCCGTGGCGGCGAGGTACTGGCGGAAGTAGAGTTGTAAGGCGGCATCGTGAGTCGTGCCGGGATAGCTCAGTCGGTAGAGGACTTGCCCGCGCAAGGCAAAGGCCCCGGTTCGAGTCCCAGTTCCGGCACACAATTTTAATCTGCCAGGAAGATTTAACTTAAATATTAAAACTTCCTGGCAGATTAAAATTGTGTGCCGGAACCGGGACTCGAACCTGGGACCTTTGCCTTTCGCGAAAGGCAAAGGTCCCAGGTTCGAGTCCCGGTTCCGGCACACAATTTTAATCTGCCAGGAAGTTTCAAGATTCATATCAGCACACACTCCGCTGCAGAGTGAAAGTTTCATTCTGGAAACATCCCTTAGGCTGTGGCTAAGCCATGTCTCCACCATATCCTTTCTTCCAGGAGTGCTAGTCTTGCGTGTTTGCAAGAGAGCTTCTGTGAAGTTTGGAAAGTAGGAGGCGAGGTACTGGCGGAAGTAAAGTTGTGAGGCGGCATCGTGAGTCGTGTCGGGATAGCACAGTCGAGAGAGTGCTTGCCCGCGAAAGGCCAAGGTCCCAGGTTCGAGTCCCGGTTCCGGCACACAATTTTAATCTGCCAGGAAGTTTCATATCAGCGCACACTCCGCTGCAGAGTGAAAGTTTCATTCTGGGAACTTAAATATTGTTTCTGTATACCTCCATTCCATGAAGGATCATAGACTACCAGAATCATAGTGATAATACTAGGAACAAAAATGATCTACACAAGGACTTACAATTACTTACTTTAGTTCAAAAAGGGATCCACTACTCAGGTACACAAATTTTCAATGATTTACTATCAAGTATAAAAAATTTAGCTAGAAATAAAGATCAGTTTAAGAGGACTCTAAAAGACTTTCTAGTGGCCAACTCCTTTTACTCCATTAGTGAATTTATAAATTGTACCAAATGATGCATGCACTCATTCTATATTAGTATTATTATATTATCAGCTAAAAACAAAACCTTAAACATTTATTATTAGTATTATCTATTATTCAACTTGAATGAAACTTTCACTCTGCAGCGGAGTGTGCGCTGATATCAAACTTCCTGGCAGGTTAAAATTATGTGCCGGAACCGGGACTCGAACATGGTTCCTTTGCCTTTCGCGGGGAAGCGCACTACCGACTGTGCTATCCCGACACGACTCACGATGCCGCCTCACAACTTTACTTCCGCCAGTACCTCGCCTCCTATTTTCCAAACTTGACAGAAGTTCTCCTGCGAAACTTGCAAGACTAGCAGTCCTGGAAGAAAGGATATGGTGGAGACATGGCTCAGCCACAGCCTAGGGGTTGTTTCCAGAATGAAACTATTCCACTTGTAAATTTTGTTTGTTGATATGTTCCACATCCACGAATATCACCTCAATATGGATCTATGGGTCGAAAAACTAATCTAATCAGATACCACAAGTTTTTGATGTGTGTATTGTTTACAAAGATCTGAGACGGAAGCCATTAAAGTCAGTGGATAACGTGTGGTGGATGAAGCCAGTGGAGAGTGGGCCCCCTCACAGCACGCCGCGCCGCCGTGCCACCGGCAGGTTGTCCAGGGCGTGGTGATGAGGCTCATAGCGCGAGTAACGGCCGGCTAAGTGGAGATGCGTGTCGCGTCGCCGCGCGCTTCACAGGCTCCGCACCCCTAATTGGATGAAGGCGGCGCGCGCGCCTCTGCGGCGAAACACACCACGCTGTCTCCGGCGGTGCACTATGCACTCGCGACCCACCCGCGACCACTACAACTGCCGTCTCTAAACAATGGCACAGCGGGTCGCTCTCTAAGAAAATACTCCACAATTCCTATCAGCAACATCTTCCAAAAGATGTATGTAAATCTATCGGACCAAACTGCGTGGACATCAGTCCCTTACAAACTAGTTAACCCTTTCACCCCGGCGCCGTGATTGCTGTGCCGTGCGCTGTGGACGAGCGCCAGTCGCGCCCGGCCGTGCCCGCTGTACGGCGCATTTTCCGCACTCCCCACGGCGCTACTCTGTCCTGCTTTCACACTCTCAGTGTTATCGCAATTATTGAACTTTATACTATATATTTATTAGGGAAAATTCATTTGGAATAGAAACAGTTTTCTTCCTTCTTTCAGATAATTCACGTAATTTTACGTAATTTCTAAGAGATCCAAGTTTTGGATCCAGCTGCGGTGGGGTGTGGACTTTATTATTATAAACGCATATTTCGCTCGTTTAATAATATTTATTTACAATTGCTTTACGTTACATATCATTACGAGAATATCATTTCACAGTGTTACATTTCAAAAATTCTTTTGTCTGTGGCAAATCTTGAAGCAGGGAAAGGTGCAAAGTGTCGTATTGCATTCTTTACAACACGTTTTAGTCTGCTTCCGCTTCTTCTGCGCTCTACAGACAACGCAAGTTCTGTAGCTGCTCCACTCATCAGGTAGGTGAGGCCCTGCTGTCGGTCTCGACGGACATTCTGATCTTTTTCCTCCGCTCGATCTACTTTTTACCACTTTATATTTTTACAGGATTTCCTGTATGACTCCCATTTGAAAGTTGGCATAGCTAATGTTTCTTACAAATTTCTTATACTATCAACAAAGCCGCTAGATGGTGCATAAGTCAAACTTCCACACAAATGGAGTTTATTACTCTTTTTGGACATGAAAATGCGGAGGTAAGCCTACTTTATACATCGTTAAATAACTGAATATTTTCCCTACTATTGTTCATGAGAGCCACAATAAGTTATCATAAGCACTTGAGAATAAAAGTTCCAAATTATCACTCGTAAATTAATGAAGTCGATCGAACATTGCAGTTCCAATTTAATCCGCGATTAATTACAGTATTTGTTATATAACAGTTTGCGCTACGGTCGGGGGTTCGAATCCCCCTCGGGCATGGATATTTGTGCCGTCCTAGTTCGTAAGTAGTTCATAAGTAGTTTGTAAGTTTAGGGACTGATAACCCCGTAGTTAAGTCCCATAGACTATACAAACATTTGAACATTTGAACACAGTTTGTCATCACACGAGTACAAGATTACTGAATTATCGAAAGTTCCACAGCACTACTATCGTCCATAGTTTACCGCTTTTCAACCACAGACTAAGTTCTGCAGTCGAGGTCCCGTAAATTTTCTAAGACCACACATGCCTGTCTCTTCAAATCACAAGGACGTAACGCGGATCCTGAACGCCCAGCACTGACAACCTTTCACCACCGCGTCTAAGTTACGAGTCCTCTCCGAAGCGTTAGAAAGCGTGCTCTCCCTGCTCCCAAAATTGTATCCTTCGGCTCATACTAACGCCTCATCTTTAAAATGCAGTTTTCCTTCCGAAGTATTATACATTTGAATATCACAGAATTAAATACACTGACCACCTCCCTACAAATGTTTTTTACATTTAATAAACAAATATATTGTCGCGTTGGAATGGAAACAGGCTTGACTCCGAAGGCAACTAAACACAGCACTTATACTGAAAGCACGTTTATTACGAACTCAACATACACGCAGCACTGACTGCCTCTCAGGCAGAGTGCTCTGCTATTTATACACAGACAGAATTTACCAGAAATTAGAACAGTTAACATAAGAAACAAGTAAAATTTACAAGTGAACATAAGAAAAATGTAGAACCTTCTGGAATTGTTAATTACAAAGAAATAATTTTTTTTTTTTTTTTTTTTTTTTTTTTTTTTTTTTTTTTTTTTTTTTTTTTTGCCAGTGGGTGGGATTGAACCGGCAACCTTCAGCACCGCATTCTGTGACTCCATCCCCTTGCGCCACGCCGGCAGTCGGTGTTCGTCGTCTATCGCGGCAATATATTTAACAATACTAAAATCGGTTGAGATTGAAGCTCTTTGCTCAGTAGCTATTAAGCGTGGCGTCTCGCTGTTCAAATACACTGCCGCCGTCGAAATATAGTTACACGATTAATATTTAATTTATCATGCCTTTTTATGGAAATAAATTCATTTCTTGTCCACAAATACATGTCGTCCATGAAATATTTAAGAGGCAGTCTGTAACATAATACGAACGTTACTAAGAATAATATTAAATATAATAAGATACATATATAAATGTAATGTGCTTTGCTGGGTTCATGTTTTGTGTTTCTGTGGTGGATTCTATGTTCTGACAGAAGAATATTACTACCTTAACAAAAATCAGAATAAGAGTGTAAAACAAAGTTTATCAAAAGAATATGGAAATAACGTGGCGCGTCTTATAAATTAGGTAGCCTGGTGCAGTTCTGTCCATTTGCTTCTTAAAATGTTACTGATGAACACTACGTATCAATAATTGAAAATATAAGTCTTATAATACTATTATTATAGTACTGAAATTTATTGGCTTTTTATCTGTAACGGATATTGAAATTGTAATTACAGCGTTTGATTCTCCCAAGTCTCCTGAATCCATTGCCGGTCGCGGTGGCCGTGGGGACTGAGGCGCTCCAGGCACGCTCTGCAGCGCCGCTACGGTCGGGGGTTCGAATCCCCCCTCGGGCGTGGATATTTGTGCCGTCCTTAGGATTAGCTAGTTCATAAGTAGTTTGTAAGTTTAAGGACTGATGACCCCGTAGTTAAGTCCCATAAACTATACAAACATTTGAACATGAATCCATTCATATAATTATATTTACCGTATGATCCTTCCCTGATGTTATATGGTTTTTTAGAATAATGTGTGTGGCTATTTTAGTTGCAATCTGGGATCTCCACCATCGCTCATCCAAGACCACCGTTTCCTATTTCCAAAGCAGATTAGGGTTTTCCTAACGATCTGTATTCTATTTACTAGGTCCAAACTGTTAGCCGACCGGATAGGGAACCCAACAACTTGCCAAAAGTTGCTTTTCACGTTGAAACAATCATCTTTTCCTTTATCTGTAATTAGCATAAACCTGCGGCCCCGCTCACGTCTTGGTTGATTATGATAGATAAGCTATCTTTCAGTAGTGTGCTATGAGACTGAATAGTAAGTAGTGTAGATCAAATCACACGTAAAAATGCACTCGTTTCGAAGAATCCAATCACGAAATTCAACAATAATGATTGTAATATTATTACAGATCGATCACTTGATGTAATGCGCGAAACGTCAAATCGATTTTTTTAAAGAGATGTATTAAAAGTAATTTCTCTTCACTGCTTTCTTTATTTGTTCTTATATTCCCTTATTCCTATGCTCATCCTTACAGAGAAACAGCTGAAGACATTGTAGCACACACAGAACAAATATATGGTCTGTGGCATCACGTTTCGCTGTATGTAACCTCCTTGCTATAGAGTCGAAAACGTCACGCTGGACTTCAGTCCCAATTTTTTTATAATTTTACGACTTTCAACCACCATATCTTCCACCCTCTTATAGCTATCGGCATAGAACTGCTATGGTATACAACGGGAGACTTCGGACAACAATTACAGACTATTCGTTTGCGATCTGTAATTTTCGCTGTAGAGCGAAATATTAATACACACACACACACACACACACACACACACACACACACACACGTAGAGTCTTATGTACACCAATAACTTTCCATTCCTATATACTCCACCCTTTTATCATTATCAACCCTCAAGCAATTATGCAACCAATAAAACCATTTTCAAACAGTAAATATAATTTTCAAATAGTAATTATTGTTCCGCATTTCGCGTTATATTCTTCAAATTGCTAAATATCCATCAGATCGCTATAAAACCGTGCCTAAAACCTATCTCAGGTATAAATTGGTAACTGTACAAATATTTCAAATATTTAAGTCTCTGTGTCTTGTCGTTCGGATGTGATAAGCGTACACCGAACAGACAAAATGTTCAAATGTTTGTAGAGTCTATGGGACTTAACTACGGGGTCAGCAGTCCCTAAACTTACAAACTACTTATGAACTACTTACAACTAAGACGGCACAAATATCAATGCACGAGGGGGGGGCGATTCGAACCCCCTACCGTAGTGGCCGTGCAGACCGTGACTGGAGCGCCTCAGTCCTCTCGGCCACCGCGGCCGGCCCGAACAGACATTCACATTAGTATATATATATATATATATATATATATATATATATATATATATATATATATCCGATCGCCATAAAACCGTGTAGACATTAGTAACTGTACAAATTTTTAGCTCTTTATGTCCTGTGGTTCAGACGTGATAAACGTACACCGAACAGACATTCACGTTTATAGATACAGATGTCACACAGCTAATGCACACACGCAGAAAATTTGAAATATAATTTGCAGGTGCGAGGGTGAAGGTCGGGGTGAGAGTTTAAAATAGGGAAAGTTTAATTTTTAAAACTCACAAACACCAACTGCGAACCAAATTCGTAAACATGCAAAAACAAAGGAACTGCGATTGCTACTGCTTGACTCGTTTTCTCGGGGATGATATCACACGTTCGCAGCTTTCCTTCCCTGCATATGATTAACAAAAAAAAAAACATATTAAAACCCTGTGGCTGATACGTCTGTACGTCGACACATTTATCAAATAAAGTTATAGCTCGTGAGCCCCCAGACAAAATGAATATTTGTCGCAAATTGTTTTCACACCATGTGCCTGTCTCAAACACCGTTTATGTTCATGCCTATGCGACGACACGTGTTACATTAACAAAACACAGTCACTTTTAGTGCGATACACACCTTGTTCCACCGGCTAAATATTCGCAACACACAGTAGCACTCGATACAGCTTGGTGCAGTCTACGACGAGCAACAACACTTGGCAACTGCCACACAAAAATCTAAAGTCTCCACCTGGAGATCCACATGCCGATTGAAGCAGAGCGACGCCGCCCGGCCAGCTCCAGAATCGCGCGCGCGCGCCAAATGCCCAACTGCCGGGTTTTTTCCCTACGTCATCAACTTCCCCATGTGAGCAGATCTAATCGACTTACCAACGTACAGCGCTCAGCTAATACATTTCTAAAACTTTACTTAAAATCAAAATAATTACACTACACATTAAACAAATTTCTTATTATGTTTTTATATTGGTATAAACATCCTTTGCACTATTTATTACAATCGTGCAATTTCTTATATCACAGATAAGTGATTGAACTGAATATTTCAAGATAAAATACACAAGATTAATTGAAAATAAATTGAGAAATAGTTAATATATTACTTTTATAAACAAACATTGCCATGCTAGTTGTGTAACTGTCTTGTATTCATTGGTAATTTATTACTTTGCATTGTCAATTAAACATATTACGCCAGATGTGACTATATCAGCTAATGTATTGTTTATTTGTCAACAGGCTATTTTGTACTGAGGGCCTTAAAGGTTCCTGACTGCATCGTATTACTTCAAATGCCAGTAGTATTAGAATATTTTATTTCACGCTGTGCACTGCACTGTGCCTGGAACTCGCCGCCGGCCGCGGTGGCCGAGGTGACTGAGGCGCTCCAGTCACGGTCAGCACGGCCACTACGGTCGGGGGTTCGAATCCCCCCTCGGGCATGGATATTTGTGCCGTCCTAGTTCGTAAGTAGTTCATAAGTAGTTTGTAAGTTTAGGGACTGATGACCCCGTAGTTAAGTCCCATAAGCTTAACAAACATTTGAACATTTGGAACTCGCCATTGTCCCTCTCCCCCTCACCGGATACGAACCTGGAAAATCCTGTCGGCCGCGGCGGTCGAGGGGACTGAGGCGCTCCAGTCACGGTCTGCACGGCCACTACGGTCGGGGGTTCGAATCCCCCCTCGGGCATGGACATTTGTGCCGTCCTTAGTCTTAGGTAGTTCATAAGTAGTTTGTAAGCTTAGGGACTGATAACCCCGTAGTTAAGTCCCATAAGTTCTACAAACATTTGATTTGGAAAATCCTAAGCTGGAACAAGCCAACAACGTCGGCCTGCTCGCTGACCTCCCGTCAGCTACAAGCACACAGCAAATCTCAACGTGGAAAATTTCTACCTATGGCCTAACTATAAATGTTGTCACCCAACTGCGCACATACATTGCTACCGTAATTAATAAGATTAAAATTGTGTAACATTTAGTACTTTGGCTTGCTAAATGTTTGCAGTGCAGTTAATACTGTTTAGTTATCAAATGCTATTAATTACCAATATTTCTATTGGGTGGTAATCTCACACAGGTATGAATCTGGAATTATTTCATAATTGTCTGAGAACGTTAGGGCAGGAACTATAAGGTATATGTTCACATGACGTAACTTCTATGTCACCTTAGTAGAGCAGTTGGAGACCGCTGTAGTCAAATTTCTTATATAATACGGAACAGAATCCTTAACATGAGTTACATTCAGACGACGAAATAAATTCAACAACGCTAAATGAAAATACCTGTGTGATAGGGATCCGTGCCCGGTTTCTTCCACTTTGGCATGGTAGTCTTAACCACTTCAGCTACCCTTGCACGCTTTCAGTGGACCCCAAATTTCTGTACGTCACGAACTACAAGCGCAGTGAGTAGTTACCAATGCTGCAGCCCCTCTGCATTTTCTACAGCCGTGTCGCTTGTCGAGTCGTTTGCATCCTAAATGAGCTTTTTCGAGCGAATTCCTGTTTTTCTGCTGAAGGGAAAACCGTGCCCCTGAATAGCAAGCGGTACTCAGTAGTCAAGCTTTCTTTTTGCTCCGTTAACCGGATTAACCAGTACACCTAAAATACGTACTTTCTTCTCAGCCATTTATTTCGCACGCCATTCAGCTCATCTAAAAATCAAATAGAAACAGAATATTAACTGATAATTTAAAAAGAAAACTGATTAAGGATGCGTGTAGCGGCTTCTTTTTCCAAAGTTAAAAAAAACGGTATTATTCCGTCAATGTTTTAATCAGTGGCTCTAAAACAGGGACAAGTTGTATTTCTTTCTTGTGAAGAGGGACCAGGAAGTGTAAGGAAAGAAAACAACAATAAAACTACTTAAAAAAGTATTACAAAACAAGTTAATAAGCACTATAAAGTAAAAATAAAAAGAATTGCTTATTCAGCCAAGAAAAAAATCCGATCCGACTCGGGTTTCAATATTCTCGTATTATTTTTGCTTCATATGTTGTAGTGTTTCTTTGTCTGACACCGACTCCAAAAATAACAATAACTAACTACAATATATTTTCGTAATAACTTGATTGACTTTAAGTAGTCTAATATTTTTCATTTCATTTAACTTAGGAGTACTCTAAAAATAGTTTGATCATTGTTTGTTATTAATATTTATGTGCTCAGTTACATTTAAAGTGGGTAGGTACCTACCTATATTCTTGCGTGGTAAAAACATAGATCGTACCTACATATTGATGAGTAGAAAAAGTGTTGATTATTAAGTTGAAGAAGAATAAGCAATTATTATTAATTATTTTATGCATATTAATTTGTTTTGGAATACTTTTTCTTTAATTCTCTTTTTTGTTAAAATTTTTAATTTTTACTGTATCTGAAGTACACTAACCAATTTTTCTGAATATGGGTAAAGCTATCAAACGTGATACTCGTATGAGACACGCCATTTAAATGAAACAAACGAAATCTGGGAGAAACGCCTACTTCAAATGAGGATATCTATCTCGAGAACAGCGCAAAATAGACCTTCAAAAATGTGGCTTTACGTGAAAAAAGTTTTGAACAAGGAATTACTTGACGATAACGACGTTACGGTAGGTGACTCTAATATCTGGATAGCCTATAAAGGCAATTGAAGATTTCCGTTATTTTTTCATTGATCCCCTAATCAGAACCTAACCAAACTCTCATCAATCTACCCTTGAAGTCAGCTGACGTGATACTGAGTCATTCGTCCATTTGTCGCTCACATACTTAATGGATATTTAAGATTTATATGGTATTTTTATGAATGCCATCGTCAGAACAGGACCAAATTGAAACGGGACCACAGGGGAAGCACCAACTTTTAAATAAAAAAGAATTATCTAATCGGTTCATACAGTCGAAGCTTCTGATGTAACAAACACAAAAAACAGTCGAATTGAGAACCTCCTCCTTTTTTGAAACCGGTTAACAAACTGTTTCAATCACAAAACAAACTTTCATCAGAACTTTAAAATATTCGTTAAACTAAGAAGTAATGTTTATTGACATGTCAGTATAATAGAAACGTATAGTACCGTATAATATTAAATTCGGTCTGCAGTAATGTGATTTTAAAGCTTTCATCATTCGGCAATCCTAGGACTGGTACTGTTTTTCAAAACTATAAGCGTATCATCACTTACTGTTAATCGATTCCTGCATTTGTTTTTAAGCAGTAAATCATTCTTCAATCATATCAGATGTTCAAATGTTTGTACATCTATTGGTCTTAACTACTGCCGTTATCAGCTAATAGGCTTACAAACTATATTATCTATAACTAAGGACGCCGAGAGCTTGAATATGGCTAACCGGTGTCGGATCTGTACCAGGTGGGGTTCATAGAGGAAGTAGAAAAGATCCAACGGAGAGCAGCGCGCTTCGTTACAGGATCATTCCCTAATCGAGAAAGCGTTACGGAGATGATCTATAAAATCCAGTGGAAGACTCTGCAGGAGAGAGGCTCTGTCGCTCGGTACGGGCTTTTGTCGAAGTTTCGAGAACATACCTTTACCGAGGAGTCTAGCAGTATATTGCTCCCTCCTACGTATATCTCGCGAAGAGATCATGAGTCCACACAAAAGCATACCGACAATCTTTCTTTCCGCGAACAATACGTAACTGGAATAGTAGGGAGTACCGATAGTGGTACTCAAGGTACCCTCCGCCACACACCATTGGTGGCTTGCGGAGTATGGATGTAGATGTAGATGTGAGTGTTCAGGATTTTGCTCTCGCTCGATAGCTTCGCGGTCGGTCTTGAGTAGTTAGAGTATGAATGCGAAGAGCGGGCAGGCAACGCTCGATCGAGATTCTGTGAGTGGAAAAGCGACGCAAACATGGCCGTTTGGTTGAAGGCGGCATGCTACGGATTGCGTAGCCGCTCCAGTCGGAGGTCGGAGGCATTCCCTCGGGAATGCGTTTGCTTGTTGTCTTTAGGAACCGATGACCTAAGCAGTTTCGTCTTTCAGGTTTACACTATCTGAACTATGAATTTGGAGTGGAGGATCAGAGGCCGCCCTGCCTGGCGCGCTCGCCGCTCTACTGTTGTCAGTGGTTATGAACTTCTTTTCTATAATATTTTCTCTCAACTTCCAAAACACATTTAGTTTTACAAGCTATTGCTGTTTATATTTTGGGCCATTGTCAGACTTTCGGCTGTTGCGGTCATTTGGCAAAGATGTGCAGTTTTCGTTATAGACAGCCTAGAATAAAACTAAAACTTGTACAGAAAGGAAAGGAATGGAATCTACAAATTACGATAAGATCGACTCGACCAGTTATAAATAACACAATCTGGTCGTTGAAGGGTGTTAACGATAAGTGTAACGATCGATGTTACAAGCATTCAGGAAACCACATATTTATCCACCAGAAGAAAAAGTCACGTAAGTTTTGAAGATCTCCTGTAGATCTGATTTCTCAACGTTATAATAAACTGTCAGGACTTAATTGTTTGTGTGATACAAGGTACGCGCTCGGAAATTCGTATCTAGGGTTTTCTGAACATCGTCCAATAAAATCACTCGTGGTTCAGATATCTTGTACTGCACTGATCGCTTGGAGTTCGCTTTAGTCTTTTTCAATATTTGAAACTACAAATACTTCACGCAAACTCCGTTAATTTGCGAATGCAACATGAATGGAATTTAAAACACATATTTACTTTTATCAATAATTTCTCGCAATAGCGAATTTCTTTTAGCGTCACTGTATAAGGTTCTACCAAATGGTGACATATGAAAATTTAGGTATCCTCTATTTTTATTCAAATGCGGAATTCTTCTGTCCTCGCATTGAATATTTTAATAGGTTTGTTTTACGATACCGGTTCTAATTAAGGTACGCAGTTGGTTTTGATCTAATAACATTCAGCGGATGAAGTTCTTCCATTTACGCATTTAAACTATTTCATTGATTAATTCTGCAGAATGCTATGCGTGAACATTCAACTTTACTTCCATTTTTCCCAACACTTTGTCATTCCACTAACGGGTCCTGTAGTATTTTTACTTAAAGTGATCGGTTTAGCAAAATGCTGTTGCCATCTTCAGATTCTCCCTTAAAATGTAATCTAAAATTATTTAGGCCAATTTCATATCGTACATACTGTTCTTTTGTTATAAAATTTGTTAACCATGATGTAAAAATTGTAATATGAGATAGCTTACTACATACACAACACAACTCGATTTCAAACTAGTTAATTTGAAATCGTGTTCTGTTGTGTGTGTACTGAGTTATGTCATTTGATAATTTTTTATTATAGATGCGTAACAAAGGAACAAAACGATTTTCTAGAGATTTTTTTTATATGTTTGTTCTAAAATTTTGGCCATACGTTGGTGTAAAACCTAAACTGGCAGCAAATGCATAAAATTTCTGGATAGTAAAGTGTCGTGCACGATATAAAATGTTTCAATTATATCACTGACAGCCAAAATATGTATAGGCATAGAAAAATCATTGTAGATAACGCTTCATTGGTCATTAGACAAAACTGCAGTACGAATAAAGAAAACGGCAGAGCTTGTTTCCTGGACTAACCTTTTTAGTTCTTTCAGCAATACACATTGGCAAAGGCTTGAGGCGATCGTGGTGGAGCAGAGCCAGGAGGAAGGGTATCAGGGTTGGTCGATACGTCGAGACTCCAATTACGGAAGGGCTGTGCGCCTCAAACAGCCGACGCGAGGACCAGGCCGATGCTCAGCCGTGTTTTGTTCCGAGCAGGCGGGGCTGCCCGCTACGCGCATGCGCACTGCTGCCATTATCTGCAGCCATTTACCGACCAACTGCTGGACTGTCGCAGCGAGGGGAAACATTAACAGTTTGTGCCTCCGCTGATGATGTCAACCTATTAGGGACATACAAAAAGTGCAGAAAAAGTCGGAGAGTTAATTTGCAGTTGCTGCAGCGCCCCCTAGTCTTAATATATATAACCATAGAAGTATTTCTGAGATTATTCCACTCTACAGTCAAAACTACACATCGCAAACGAATAGTGTTTGTATGTGGTTGTAGGTATGAGTCTCCCATTGTGCACTATGGTGGTAGAGGGTTGACGACGATAACAAGGTGGAAGATACGGGAGTTAAGCTTTGAAAATACTTTCCTAAACAACTATTTTGATACAACTTGCAACCTCTTATTGCACCATTGATGGCAGAATTCAAAACATTCTACGTGTGGGTGTCAATATTTTGCTATTCAGCAAAACTACACAATGGAGACGAAAGCTCTCTCTGTTTCGTTGTGGCATAATGTCTACCGTTGTAAACCATAGCAGTTACGTGTCGATAGTTATAAGAGGGTGGAAGATATAGAGGTCGAGGGTCTTCAGCGTATATAAAATTCGGACTGAAGGCCAGCGATGTTTCTTGACGCTATAATAGCAAAGAGGTTATATACAACAAAACGTGATGCAAATTCTTAAGATGCAGTTTGAAAAGTTATGTTGTTGTTGTGGTCTTCAGTCCTGAGACTGGTTTGATGCAGCTCTCCACAATACCCTATCCTGAGCAAGCCTCTTCATCTCCACATAAGAACGGCAACCTACATCTGTCTGAATCTGCTTACTGTATCCATCTCTTGGCTTTCCTCTGCGGTTATTACCCCACACATTTCCCTCCAACGCTAAATTCACAATTCCTTGATGTCTAAGAATGTCTCCTACCAATCTATCCCTGCTTTTAGTCAAGGTATGCCAGAAATTTCTTTTCTCCCGAATTCTGTTTAGTATATTCTCATTAGTTACGCGATCCACCCACCTAATCTTCAGCATTCTTCTGTAGCACCATATTTCAGAAGCCTCAATCCTCTTCCTGTCCGCACTATTTATCGTCCATGTCTCACTCCCATACAAGGCAACACTCCATACAAATGCCTTCAGAAAGGACTTTCTTAGGTTTAAATCAATATTCGATGTTAACAAATTTCTCTTTGTCAAGAACGCTTTTCTGCCCATTGCCATTCTGCATTTTAAATCCTCTGTACTGCGACCATCATTTGTTATTTTACTGCCCAAGTAACAAAACTCATCTACCTCCTTTATTGCTTCGTTTCCCAATCTAATTCCTTCAGCATCACCTGATTTTCTTACACTGCGATACATTACCCTAGTTTTGCTCTTGTTGATGTTCATCTTATATGCACCTTTCAGCACACTGTCCATTCCGTTCAAATGCTCTTTCAGGTCCTTTGCTGTATCTGACAGAATTACTATGTCGTCAGCAAAACGCAATGTTTTTAAATCTTCACCCTGAACTTTAATTCCTTCTCCAAATTTCTCCTTGCTTTCCTTTATAGCATGCTCAATGTAAAAATTGAACAACAATGGAGAAAGACTACAACCCTGTCTTACTCCCTTTCCAACCATTGCATCCCTTTCATGCCCTTCAACTCTGACAACCGCCGTCTGATTTTTGTACAAGTTGTAAATAACCTTACGTTCTTTATATTTTACTCCTGCTTGCTTCAGAACTTGAAAGAGTTCATTCCAACCAACATTGTCAAAAGCCTTCTCCAAATCTACAAAAGCTATAAATGTAGATTTGCCTTTTCTTAATCTATCTTCTAGGATAAGCCGTAAAGTGAGTATTGCCTCCCGTGTTCCTACATTTCTCCTGAACCCAAACTGATCTTCCCCGAGGTCGGCTTCTACCAGCTTTTCCATCCTTCTGTATATAATTCGCGTTAATATTTTGCAGCCATGACTTATTAAACTGATGGTTCTGTAGTTTTCACACCTGACTGCACCTGCTTTCTTAGGGATGGGGATTATAACATTTTTCTTAAAATCTGAGGGTACTTCACCTGTCTCATACATCTTACGTACCAGGTGAAACAATTTTGTCATGGCTGGTTCTCCCAGAGACTTCAGTAGCTCTGAGGGAATATCATCTACTCCAGGGGCCTTGTTTCGACTTAGGTCTTTCAGTACTCTGTCAAATTCATCTCTCAGTATGGTATCTCCTATTTCATCTTCATCTACATCCTCTTCCCTTCCTACAATATTGTCTCGAAGTTCATTTCCTTTGTAGAGCCCCTCTATATACTCTTTCCACCTTTCAGCTTTTCCTTCTTTGCTGAGAACTGGTTTTCCATCAGTGTCCTTGATATTCATAGAGCTGTTTTTCTTATCTCCAAATGTTTCTTTTATTTTCCTGTAGGCTGTAGCTATTTTTCCCCTATTTATACATTCTTCTACATCCTTGCATTTGCCTTCTAGCCACTCCTGCTTAGCCATTTTTCACTTCCTGTCAGTCTCATTTCTTAGTCGTCTGTACTCCATTTTGCCTGCCATTTACTGCACTTTTATATTTTTTCCTTTCATAGATTAAATTTAGTATCTCCTGCGATATCCAAGGATTTTTTTGTAGGTCTTTCCTTCCTACCTATTTTGTTCTCTGCTACCTTCACTATTTCATCTCTCAATTTTACCCATTCCTCCTCTACTGTTTTATTTTCCCCTGTTTCTGTCAATTGTTGCCTAAAGCTCCCTCTGAAATTCTTAAGAACCTCTGGTTCCTTTAATTTATCCAGGTCCCATCTCCTTATTTTCCTACCTTTTTGTAGTTTCTTTAGTTTCAGCCTACAGTTCATACCCAACAAGTTACGGTCAGAGTCTATATCTGCCCCTGGGTATGTCTTACACTGTAGAACCTGATTCCGAAATCTATGTCTTACCATTATAAAATCTATCTGGTATCTTCCGGTGTCTCCTGGTCTCTTCCACGTATACAACCTTCTTTTGTGATTCTTGAACCAGGTGTCTGTTATAACTAAATTATGTACTGTGCAAAATTCTACCAGGCGGCTTCCTCTTTCATTCCTTTTACCCAGACCATATTCACCTACTATCTTCCCTTCCTTTCCTTGTCCTACTACCGAATTCCAGTCTCCCATAACAATTAAGTTTTCCTCTCCCTTAATTATCTGGTCATAGTAGTTTACCCGCATTCCTATTTTCTTATTCATTATCAATCCTACTCCTGTGATACCCCCAACTGATTTTGTATTTATAATCCTATACTCACCTGACCAGAATTTCTGTTCATCCTGCCACCGAACTTCACTAATCCCCACTATATCTAACTTCAACCTACCCATTTCCCTTTTTAAATTTTCTAATTTTCCTACCCGATTAAGGGATCTAACATTCCACGCTCCGACCCGTAGAATGCCAGTATTGTCTTTCCTGATGATCACATCCTCCTGAGTAGTCCCCGCCCGGAGATCCGAATGGGGGACTCTTTTACCTCCGGAATATTTTACCCGAGAGGATGCCATCATCACATGTTCATACAGTAGAGCTGCATGTCCTCGGAAAGGTAACGACTGTAGTTTCCCCTTGCTTTCAGCCGTTCGCAGTAGCTGTGTGGCAAAGCCACATTAGCTGATGTCACAAGGCCAGCTCAGTCAATCATCCAGACTGTTGCCCCTGTAACTACTGAAAAGGCTGCTGACCCTCTTCAGGAACCACACGTTTGAAAAGTTAAACTACCAAGAAAGAAGCCAAAGCGTAAGAAAGAAATTTCACGTTCTCGATCCGTTTCTAAAGAACAGAAAACGGCGCTGAAAAGTGAATCTACAGGTGATAGAAACTTAAAGTTTGTAGACGTTGTTTATCGTACACTGCAAGCATCAGCGATTTTTCGATATTGCCATCCCTAAGGGGTGAAATAGGGTATGAACGATTTAAGGAAAATGCATTGCTATTCAGGCAATTTTGAAGCAACAAATACAAAACTTCGGATTTAGATTGTTGATTGGAATTTTAAAAACGCGTGTTTCGATATTTTTGGAAATTCAATCATTAAGAGGGAGAAATAAGGGAAAATCTTTCAAGGGTGCTACTAAGACTATTTTGATGCTAGAAATGCTAAAATTTGAATTTGGAACCACGATTAGACTTTTAAGAAAATTAGCGAAATTTTGAATTCTGCCATCAATGGTGCAATAAGAGGTGGCAAGTTGTATCAAAATAGTTTTTTAGGAAAGTATTTTTAAAGCTAAATCTATGAAAATTTATATTTAGAAGTAGAAACAACCAATGCAGACCATCCAATCTACGAGTGCGAAGCAGCAGGAATTAAGCTAGTTCATTAAGCTAGTTCATCTGTCTGTAAAATTGGTAGTGGAGATATTGTAACTTCATACCGAATGCTGTAGTATTAGTCCATGAACAGCGGAAAAGTAGTAAGCGAGAAACTTCACTCATAATTATAATATGGTTGTAAGCCAGAAAAAGTTCAATAAATGTTATAAATTTTTTTAAAGTTTGTCGCAAGTCGCTAAGTAATCTCGTTTTCAAATATTGTATCATAAAGTCTCGTTGCATTATGTGACACTTTCTTGCAACTTATATTGTTTATGACATGTCTCCTGAACCATGTGTCGTCTATAGTTCTTAACCTTACGGAATTGGTACCTCACATTCAGGAATATGTGCACCACATTTGGTTGACTTCGGTCCAGTGGTTTAAGAAGAAATATAAAAATGTCACGTAATGCAGTTGTTTTCGTCGCATCTTATTGTTTAAGACGTTATGGAAGGAGAGAGGTAGGAAGCTTAGGGTTTAACGTCCCGTCCACAGCTTGGTCATTAGAGACGGAGCTAACTCTCGGAGATTCGGGTAAGGATGGGGAAGGAAATCGGCCGTGCCCTTTGAAAGGAACTATCGCGGCATATGCCTGGAGTGATTTAGGAAAATCACGTAAAACCTAAATCAGGATGGCTTAAGGTGGATTTGAACCACCGTCCTACCGAATGCGAGTCCAGTGAGTTACCACCGCGCCACCACGCTCGGTTATGACGTTATGTTGTTCGTTATCCTTAAAATTGCGACGACCATCGTCATGGATTGATGCTTAAGTGTGTAAAATTTCATAAAGATTGGAAAAAAATTGTGTACATAAACACAAACAAAGGACACTATATTTTTATATATCTGCATTATAATATAAAAAGCAACTGGGGAAAGAAAGGACAGAAAAGAACTACAAAAACTGGTTATACTTATCACCCAAACATGTTTCAGCACCGTTGTGCTATCATCAGTTATCTTTCCAGGTACTGCTTGAAACATGAGGTGACATAGCGTTTCCATACTGCACAGTTGCACGGACAGTTCAGGCATACAAATAACGCAGAGATGTCGTTATGTATCACCCCGTAGAAGCCGGCCTCTCGTCCAGAACAAAGAAATTTGGACTGCGCATGAGTTAGCAGCAGAATTCGGAGTGTGTCATGGAACTGTGCTTCTTATTCTGCACGTCATTCTCAGCTACAGCAAAACTGCGGCACGACTGATACCCCATGACATGTCCGAGGTGCAACAATGACATCGTTATTCCGTCGCACACCGTTTGTACGGTCAAAACCCACGGTAATCACTTTCTCCAGGGCATATCACCAGCGAAGAAATCTGGACTCATAGATACCATACTTGAAACACGTATAAATATAGGCATTTCAGTTCTTCCCCTCCGCACCAAGTGCGCGCGGGACTGGGCTAGGATGAAGGCGCCTCCATTGTTGCGTATTATATTGATGAGGTAAAACGGCATCATGCTGTACCACTAAAAAGGGAAACTTCCCATCGCACGTACTTAAACCCTTTCTACACGGGAAGTGAGAGCTCACGAGATTACCCATGATGCACCGGTCACGTCGTCCGCGCACAGTGTAGACGCACCCACTTGCACAAGATGCACACATACAGTCGCTAGTGGACGGAATATGTTCAAAAAATGTTCAAATGTTTGTAAAGCTTATGGGACTTAACTACGGGGTCATCAGTCCCTAAACTTACAAACTACTTATGAACTAGCTAATACTAAAGACGGCACAAATGTCCATGCCCGAGCGGGGATTCGAACCCCCGACCGTAGTCACCGTGCAGACCGTGACTGGCGCTCTTCAGTCCCCTCGGCCACCGTGGCCGGCAACGGAATAGGATGGTTCATATTCTCACGCGTATGGAAGTGCTTCGCGCATGCGCAGACGGCCTAACGGAGAACCAAGCTGACAAACGAAGCCAACTCGCGAATTTGTTTCAGAATGTGTACTTGTCTCCTGCTCACAGTAACGTAGTTTTTTCGACTCGGTCGTAGCTATTTTAGGAGGTGGTACTATAGAGGAATTGCGTTAAAAATTTAATATGACCTGTGTAAAAATGTTATTGAATACAGAGATATAGCTGTTAATATGAAATCCAAACAAACGTAGAGCAAATGTAAATCAAGAAATTTTCACTGATTTATCCGTCGGTTCTTGGTAGTAAAACATTACACTTCCTTAAAAGTAGAATGTTGTGTATCTTTTAAACGTTCATTTCCACTTAGTTACCCGGTTTTCGGCTTACTATTACATATTCAGACTTTAAAATACGTCGAAAACCAGTTATTTAAACAAAAGTCAATATGGTGATCTACCAAGAACCGACGAAAGAATCAGTCAAAATATCGAAATCAGTTTGTTGTACATACCAAGAGCTGTATCTCTGTACCCAATAAAAATTTGACACATGTTATATGAAATTTTAACTGCAAATCGTCTTTATTACCATCTTCTAAAAGATTTATTATTTTCCTGAGCATTGCTTGAAGCTTTATCAAAGTGAAAGGTGTATGTATAGACACCTGAGCTTCAAATCGCAGGGGCTGGAAGTATGTAATCACATTTTATAATGAGGTCGTTAACACATGTGAGCGAAGTAGTTACGCATAAACTGCACGAAAACAATTAAATACAGTTTCATAGTGGCAGTCTAAAACAGAAATATTTTAATCATCACAATATATCATACAGTTTCGAAAAGTAATGTTAACACGGCGATTCATTTGCTGTACTTTGACAACAAACGGTGTAGACGCGTGAAGCAGACGACTCAGCAAATGCATACCGTTTGAACGCTTCTTTTCAGTTCGATGGTCTGTCGCAAGGGGCGCTGCAGCTGACAACGACTTCCTTGTGCGTGTTGCACATCTCGTTTAAAAAGGGCTTTAGAGTTAATGGTAGCATGATGCATTAGACAGCCCGTCAAAAGGTGAATACAGATGAAGCACAAAAACAGGAGAAAGTCTGCGGAACTATGAAAAAAGAAGGAATATAAAACGAGAGGCAGAACCTGCAAGCGAGAGCGTCGTAGTCCTGGTAATGGTTGTGAACCTCGAAGCTAAAATTCCGTGAGTTAAACCATCCCCAACTCACACTCCGTTCAGTGACGTGTCTGTTCGATGTTACTAGTTTTTTGTCAGAGTTGTGCTGTAACGTCCGCGCCACAATACCAGCCGATTAGCAGCTGAAAGTAAGTGTGTCCCGAATGGGAACCGCAAACTATTGATCGCGAGTTGACGAGTCAACCGATTCCTATACAGGGAACCCCTCTGATGTATCATACGCGATACTGGTGACGCTATGTGCGTTATATGAGAGGAATCTCTTGTTGACCAACCTAACTTGTACACCGAGTGAATGATTGAAGAGGTGCTTCATTGACCGTTTTAGGTTTTCGAGTGGATATAAACTACTTCCAAAGGCATGATCAAAACATTACTTTGTCCCATAAGCAGCAGCAAATGAAAGTAACAGTATCACACATCTCTCCTTGTGCTCTGTCAAAACAAATGTTTTTTACGTTTTATAAATTTTCTGCATGTAGACCGTAAAATCCTACATATGTTCCAAGCTGAATATGTCAAGGGGATTTCGGAGAGTGAAGTTGATGATGTGTGAGGATGTGGATTTTGATAACAGACCCATGATCATGTAAACAATACAGCTCTGTGTATCTGTGTTTCTTTGCAACATCATAGACACTTTTCACAAATATCGCACTTCCCCATAGCCTGACGATTGCGCGGGAGGAGTACATACTGGAGGAATTATTATCACATCTATTCCAACACTGAAATTGTTCAATGCCCGATCCTTCTGTCCTGTAAAGCTGTTGGGGAAAGTAAAATATTTGTCTGCGTAAGGCTCCGTCAGCACACGGCGCTCACTCCAACAGAGAAACGATGTGTCTCGATCAGAAAGCTGAGCAAAATTAAACAGTGGCTATGGGAAAAACTGGAGTGAAATAAACGAGTTTTTTTAAATATTTACGGAATAGAAAAAAATTTGAATGGTGTCAGCTTGTAATATTAAGCTATTAAGAAATACTGAGATGCTTGATATGAGGCAGTGCACCGTTATGGTTACAGGTAACAAATAATTAAAAACGTAGCTGAACTAACAAGAGTAGTAGAGGAGAGCCAATTGTACATAAACTTCAGAAAATATAAAAGCGACAACGTACTTGAGAATGGTGTATGTGCCAATGCGACATTAAAAAGGAGGTTATTTTAATACAGTGACCATTGGTTATAACTATCGTCTCAATGAGCACATTCACAAGCACAATCATATCATTATCACTAAACCATAAGTTACGATCTGTGGACAACTGTAAATAATTCTCGTTGGCTAGGCATATTCATGTATATTCAGATATCCACACAGTTAAATCATATGGCCAGTTTAATTTTTGCTGTCAAAGGCGACTTGCGGGATAGTTTGAAATTTGATGTAAAGTACGAATCCGGTCACGTATAATAAAATAATTAAATATATTTCTGCGCAACTTCGACTGACAATATATATGCTGAATTCCCCAAAAGTTTAGTTGTGTCCAATCTAATTGTTCCTAGGCTGAAATACAAAAGACATTTTTAAAGAAAAAGGCCGTATTACCTCCTGGCAGATAAAGAGAATGTGATTTTGTACTAGTATACGAATTCATAGTATAGTAACCAGCAGAGGGACCTGTGAATCTACCTCCCATAATTGATAAATAAAACCATTGTAATTTATTGTGAGCTGATCCATCATTTCCTAAAGTGGTACCAGTATCTACTGCTTATATCTATTACATTTCTGAATTGTTATAAGGGCATTAGTCGAATGAAAAATGGTACAAAGTATCCAATAGGCGTATTATACTACTAGCGTTGAAGCACGGCCTTGTCCGGATGTGTAGTTATTAAATTCTATGTAAGTCCATCCCCTTTTTCCACCTCTGTCAATCATCTTTTATCTGCTCTCTATCCATTTCAATTTGGTTTTCACGCAGCTCAAGCTTTGTGACATCTCCTGAACAATATGTACAACAGTAATATAATTTAATAGGTTCGTAGAGTGGAAAATTAGGAAAGTGTCTGCTAAATTTGTTTCGAATAGGTTGGCAATAAAGTAAAAATTGCATTCTGATTCTTGATGTTAGATGTTTGCATGCATCTCAGTTTTAAGGCGTCATGTCATGATATATATGTCGTACAATAGTATATAATTTAGAAATAAAGATGAAATGATCATAATAACAATGACGTAATAAATCGAAACATATTGCCTAATGGAGTGGTGGCACTTAAAACTGATTTACGAAATATTTGGAAAAATACAATCGCATTAAAAATAAATCATAAAAATTTCCACCTGGAAGGGTTGCATCCATTAATCCATTGACATGAAGTTCGACACCCAGCACCATCCTCGCGGGACGGAAGTGGGATGACTTTGAAATCTTAAAAAGGAACCCGTTTTTTTTTTTTTGTTTTTTTTTTTCTTTCTTTTCTGAGATTTGGATTCTCCATGAAAAAGTTTGTAGATTTTGTGAAAACTTTTTTTTTTTAGTTTCATAACACTTGGTCCTGTAATTATCAACAGAAAAAGAGAGTTGAAAATTGCTGAAAAAACGGTAATGCCTCCAAATACACAACAAATAAGGAAAATCAGAACACAGTTTCTGCTATTTTTGGTAATGGTGTCACATAACACCTCCCACAATCGAATGAAACACATATTATTATGACGCTCTCAGCCCGTGGACAGACCGTTCAGTGTTCTTCAATGATTCGGACTACACATCTCTACGTAACTGTTCCACGATGTTTACGATTGCAGAGAGAGTAGATATCATTTCCTCGCTGAAGGTATGCTATTTTTTTTTCATGATAGGTATGTTCTTTCTGCAACGACATTTCGTAATGTCAAGCAAGTGCCGGCCGCGGTGGCCGAGGGGATTGAGGCGCTATAGTCACGGTCTGCACGGCCACTACGGTCGGGGGTTCGAATCCCCCCTCGGGCATGGATATTTGTGCCGTCCTTAGGATTAGCTAGTTCATAAGTAGTTTGTAAGTTTAGGGACTGATGACCCCGTAGTTAAGTCCCATAAGCTACAGAAACATTTGAACATTTTTTTGTCAAGCAAGTGTACGGTGAAAATGGAAGTGTTAAACCTACAAATGTCTTTGTTCCATATATTACCGTTTCTCAACCATTTTCAACCCGTTCTTATTTTTAGCGATTGCAACGCCACCTATCACGAAACATCTTTTGATGTTGCATACAAAGTTACATATTTCTTCGCGGAGAATCGAAATCTGCAATAAAATATATATTTCATAAGCATCGGCCCCCCTCCCCCGGAAATGATACAGGTGGTCGAGTTTTATATTAATGGATGTCCCTTTATGAGGTGAACAACTTTTATTGCACCTCTTTTCGATACGATTTGTATCTTTCCAGTTATTCCGAAAAACACTGTGTAAAGTGCGTTACCCTCCAACTGTATTACTAAGACATACACTCAGGTAGACTGATTGATACGTGTTTCTAATGTCTGTGAAATGTCTCGGGAATTCAATTTGAAGTGTGGAAGCAATAAATTATGACGTCATGCAGAACGCCAAAGTTTTACTTCATAAAAAATGGAAAAGAATGAGCAATAAACTTCTTCCTTATAATTATTTTGTTGTGTTTATCAGCTAGAAGAAGGGTCATAAAGGTATGAAATTATGTGTTAAGTTGGTTGCAAGTAGCTAACTGCTCTAAAAATGTTTGTCAAACTAAAGGGACTTAACTATGGAGTCATCAGTCCCTAAACTTACAAACTACATATGAACTACCTTATACTAAATACGACACAAACATCCATGCCCGAGGGTGGAATCGAAATCCAGACGGGATGCGGCCTCGCGTAACTGCACTCATTCTCAAATAGTGTATATGTAAGGTCTTGGTATTCACTCGTCACTTGATGCGGCCGTTTCCTACGACTCTCGCTGTTTCCGTCGTCAGTTCCTCTTCTTCGTGTTGTACGTGTTACTTATCACCATACTTGTTGTAATCTTAGGGTAAAAAAATTTGGTTGTACTTGGTCCAGCAGGTTAGGAGGGGACATGGTACAATAATACATACTTCCCCTATTTAATATGTGTAGCTTAAGCTACAGGCCTGCTTGTAGCCTTTCCCCAATGTTGTTCAATATATAAATTGAGAAAGCTGCGAAGGAATGCAATGAGAAGTTTGGAGAGGGAATTAAAGTCCATGGAGAGGGAATAAAAACCATGCGGTTTTCTGATGACACAGTAATTCTACATCTACATCTACATCTACATCGATACTCTGCAAATCACATTTAAGTGCCTGGCAGAGGGTTCATTAACCACCTTCATAACTTTTCTCTACCGTTCCATTCTCTAATAGCGCGCGGGAAGAAAGAACACCTAAATCGTTCCGTTTTCGATCTGATTTCTCTTATTTTATTGGGATGGTCATGTCTCCCTAAGTAGGTGGGTGCTAGCAAAATATTTTCACATTCAGAACTAAAAGTCGGTGATTGAAACTTCGCAAACAGATCACGCCGCAATGAATAACGTCTTTCTTTTAATGATTTCCACCCCAATTCGTGCAACATTTCCGTGACGCTTTCCCCCCCCCGTAACGTGATAAAACAAAACGAGCTGCCCTTCTCTGAACCTTCTCAATATCTTCCGTCAGTCCCACCTGGTGAGGGTCCCACAAGGGGCAACAGTACTCCAGGAGAGGACGCACAAGTGTGATGTAGGCAGTCTCTTTGGTGGAGCTGGTGCATCGTCTAAGCGTTCTGCCAATGAAACGTAACCTTTGGTTCGCCTTCCCCACAATATTTTCTATGTGTTCTCTCCAGTCAAAGTTGTTCGTAATTGTAACTCCTAGGTATTTGGTAGAATTTACGACCTTAAGGTTTGACTGATTTATCGCGTAATTGAAGTTCAGCGGATTTCTTTTAGTGGTCATGTGTATTACTTCACACTTTTCTTTATTTAGTGTCAATTGCCAATTTTCGCACCAAGTAGAAATTTTGTCTAAATCGCTTTGCAGTTGCTTTTGATCCTCTGTTGACTTCACTAACCGATAAACGACAGCATCATCCGCGAACAGTCTAAGGGAGCTATTCAGATTATCTCCTAAATCGTTTATAAACACGAGGAAGAGTAGGGGACCAATAACGCTTCCCTGTGGAACGACAGATATCACTTCTGTTTTACTCGATGACTTACCGTAAATTACAACGAACTGTGTCCTTTCTGATAGGAAATCGTGAATCCAATCGCACAATTGGGGAGATATTCCATAAGCACGCAATTTCATTAGAAGCCGCTTGTGGGGTACAGTATCAAAAGCCTTCCGGAAATCCAGAAATATGGAATCGATTTGAGATCCCTTGTCGATGGCACTTAACACTTCATGTGAATAAAGGGCAAGCTGTGTTTCGCAAGAGCGATACTTTCTGAATCCGTGCTGACTATTGGTTAATAGGTCGTTCTCTTCGAGGTAGTACATAATATTCGAACAAAGTATATGTTCCAAAATCCTACTGCAAATCGACGTCAATGAGATAGGCCTGTAATTTTGGGGATCACTCCTATTGCCTTTCTTGAATATTGGAGTAATTTGGGCAACTTTCCAGTCTTTGGGTACGGATCTTTCGCTGAGTGATCGGTTGTAAATTATAGCTAAGTACGGAGCTATTTCATCAGCATACTCTGAGAGGAATCTAGTTGGTATACAATCTGGCCCGGAAGATTTATTTTTGTTTAGTGACTTAAGTTGTTTTACTACTCCAGGAACATCTACTTCTAAGTTTCGCATGCTGGCAGCTGTTCTTGGATTGAATACTGGAGTGTTTACTTCGTCTTCTTTGGTGAAAGAATTTCGGAAAGCTGTGTTTAGTAATTCTGCCTTAGCAGTACTGTCGTCGGTAGGATTACCATTGCTATCGCGTAGTGAAGGTATTGTTTGTGTTTTGCCGCTAGTGTACTTCACATACGACCAGAATTTCTTTCGATTTTCTGCAAGATTACGAGACAGGATTTCGTTGTGGAAACAACTATAAGATTCTCGCATTGAAGTCCGCGCTAGGTTGCGAGTTTCAGTAAAAGATTGCCAGTCTTGCGGATTCTGTGTCTTTTTAAATTTTGCATGCGTTTTCCTTTGTTTCTGCAACAGTGATCTGACCTGTTTTGTGTACCACGGGGGGTCAGCCCCCTCTTTTATTAATTTATTTGGTATAAATCTCTCGATTGCTACTGATATTATGTCTTTGAATGTAAGCCACAACTGATCTACACTCGCATTTTTAGTTTTGAAGGACTGGAGACTATCACTCAGGAAAGCGTGAAGCGAATTTTTATCTGCTTTATTGAATAGATATATTTTTCGTTTATTTTTGGTGCATTTGGGAATTTCGACATTCAGTCTCGCTACTACAACTCGATGTTCGCTAATCCCTGTATCTGTTTTGATGCTCTTTACTATCTCGGGATTATTTGTTGCTAGGAGATCAAGAGTATTTTCGCAACCACGTACTATTCTAGTGGGTTCATGAACTAACTGTTCGAAGTAGTTCTCAGAAAAAGCATTCAGAACTAGTTCGGACGATGTTTTATATTTGCCCCCGGTTTTGAATACGTAATTATGCCAACATATCGAGGGTAAATTAAAGTCGCCACCGATTATAACAGTATGCTTCGGATACCTATTTGAAATATGATTCAAGCTTTCTTTGAACATATCTACAACCGCATCGTCTGAGTCAGGGGGCCGATAAAAAGATCCAATTATTAATTTATTTCGGTGGTCAGGTATAACCTCTACCCAGACCAATTCACAGGAAGTATCTGCCTCAATTTGGTTGCAGGATAAACCGTTTGTAACAGCAATAAACACGCCACCCCCTGTTTTATTTATTCTATCCTTTCTGAAGACCATTTGGCCCTTTGAAAAAATTTCGGCCGAATTTATCTCATGCGTCAGCCAGCTTTCAGAACCTATAACGATTTGTGCCTCAGTACTTTCTATCAGCGCTTGGAGCTCTGGAATTTTCCCGACACAGCTACGAAAATTCACAACTGTTACACCAATGGTTTTTATGTCTACTTTCTTCCCGTGTCTGACCTGCCCCCTTTGAGACTGAAACCCATTTTGTGTATTCCCGAGGCCATCTAACCTAAAAAAACCGCCCAGTCCACGCCACACAGCCCCCGCTACCCGTGTAGCCGCTTCCTGAGTGTAGTGGACTCCTGACCTATTTAGCGGAACCCGAAAACCCACCACCCTTTGGCGCAAGTCGAGGAATCTGCAGCCGACACGGTCGCAGAACCGTCTGAGCCTCTGATTCAGACCCTCCACTCGGCTCTGAACCAAAGGTCCGCAGTCAGTTCTGTCGACAATGCTGCAGATGGTGAGCTCCGCTTTCATCTTGCAAGCAAGACTGGCAGTCTTAACCACTTCTGATAGCCGCTCAAAACCAGAGAGGATCTCTTCCGATCCAAAGCGACACACATCATTGGTCCCAACATGAGCCACCACCTGCAGTTGGCTGCACCCTGTGCTCTTCATGGCATCCAGAAGGAGCCGTTCCACATCCGGAATGACTCCCCCCGGTATGCACACGGAGTGCACATTGGAATTCTTCCCCTCCCTAGTAGCCATTTTCCTAAGGGGCTCCATTACCCGCCTAACGTTGGAGCTCCCAACTACCAACAAACCCACCCTCTGTGAGTGCCCGGATCTTGAAGGCAGAGGGGCGAGTACAGGACAAGCGACACCATCCGCATCAGGAACATCCCCTGCCACAGACAGCGCCTCGAATCTGTTGGCAAGACTAACCGGGGAGGCCTCCACTTCGGTCCCCCGGGAAGTCTTTCGCCGCCTGACACGCGCTGAGGGGACCTCCCAATCCACGACGGATTGGGGGGCTACCTCCTCGCGGGCAGTGAGCGGGCTGGCCACAGCCGCAGGCCGATCGGAGGGCACAACAGACGCACAGGGCGTCTGCTGTACCCCCGCGAGCGGCCCACAACAGCGGCGCCCACCCACCGCAGTCTCAAGCGTTGCCAGCGAAGCCAACGCCGCCTGAAGCTGCGAGCGAAGAGTCACCAACTCTGCCTCCATCCGTTCGCAGCAGTCACAGTTCCTAGCCATTCTAAAAACCTTTGTTTCTTCCAAGTAAGTACGTCAGAGGACTCAGTAGTTTGATAAACAGTGAGCTTTGTAAAGTATAGACCTACCGCTGAACTGTTTATTAACGGCGAATCTGAAAAATATATACGCGAGCTAATAAAAAAAAATCAGTAACTGAGCTGACAAATAAACGCGATTCTTAATAAACAAACACGCGAGCACACTAAAGTATAAAGAGCTGCAAGAGAAAGTACACACGAAATGTAAATAAGTCGCTTCTATTAAGAAGCCGGTTACCGTACAATGTAGAGCTGCTGTTGGTCACGTGTGCACTGGCCGCCGGTCACTGAGCAACTCTGTCAGACACAGCAAACGACCTGGAAGAGCAATTCAGTGAAATGGACAGTGTCTTGACGGAAGATATAATATGAACATTAACAAGAGTAAAACTAGTGTAATGGAATGTAGTGTCAGAAAATCAGACGATGTCGAAGGAATTAGATTAGGTAATGAGACGATAAAAGTAGTTATTTCGGTAGCAAGATAACTTCTGATGGCTGACGTAAAGACGATATAACAAGCAGAATGGCTATGGGAAGAAAAACGTTTCTGAAGAAGAGAAATTTGTTGACGTCAAATACTAGTTTAAATGTTAGAAAGTCCTTTCTGAAAACATTTTTTCTGAAGTTTGTAGACGTTGTTTATATTACACTGTAAGCATGAGCGATTTTTCGATATTGCCATCTCTAAGGGGGTGAAGTAGGGGATGGACGATTTTTTGAAAATATGTAGCACTGTATGGGAGTGAAACGTAGACGATAAGTAGTTCAGACACAAAGATTATATAGACGAATTATGAATATTAGATGGGTAAATCACGTAGATAATGAGAGGGTGCTCAACAGAATTGAGGAGAAAAGGAGTTTCTGCCGTATCCTGACTAGTAGAATGGTTAGATTTGTGAGACACGTAATGAGACAGCAAGGACTCGTCGACATAGCATGAGAAGGACGTGTGCGGTATAAAAATCGTAGAGGGAGACCGACCATGTTCATAATATAGGTTGACGTTCGTATTCTCAGATGAAGAAGCTTGCACAGGACAGGGTAGCACGGAGAGCTGCATCAAACCAGTCTACAGACGGAAGACCACTGCAGCAACAACGAGAGGTGACACTCCTAACTATAACCATAACGAAAAGAAGCCAAATTCTTTGCAGTGTCGTACAGTAATGTTTCATCTTTTCGAGTAATTGTAAGCAGTACTGAAACACTCCATAGACAAGCGTAGATGGACACTTCAGTCAGAGGAGCGTGATCATGGTATTAGGTATATAGCGTTAGTACCTCACACAAACATGGTTGGATGTCGTTCCGTTCGACCTAATGAGCGTTTAGAATGTTACGATGAGGACACAGCGTGATACTCATTTTGTAGCTATGTATACAAGTAGAATGCGGCCTTTTTTTTTTTTTTTGCAGTTTCTATCCGTTTAGTCTCTACGCGCTATAGACATGATTCGTGACAGCAGAAGAGAGGCCAGAGTTAGATCAGGTCACTAGTTATCTGAAATTTCACTGTACACAGTAATCAAATTACTTGAGGAATATGAAACTGTAAAGTATATTATCGTGCGAATTCTCCGGAACATTGGTTCTTTTCTTTTCTTTTCTTTTCTTTTTTTTTTAATGGAATTATACGACGGAGCGGATATTTCGGGTGAAAGCATATAATGTATATGTTTCTGAGTATAGTTGTTTGCGCGAGTATTACATGCACTTTCATTCGTCCACAGTAAGTTAAACATCTGTATTACTTAAAGGCTATCCCACGGATATCCGAATTGGCTTTCCATCAAGTCAAAGGTATAATATTACGTTACGTTTAATTACAATTCGAAACTGTGTCTTTGTCTTGAAGCTCCAATATGTTAAATTTGTTCATACAGTACTCGATAATGTTAACACTTAGCTAATATCAATAAATTTCACATAAAACAAACGTCATACCTTCACAATTTCCCACCACTCCCAACTTATACGTATAATAAAGGAAAAGCGATAAATTTATAAATAAAAAGAAATTCGCTGACTGCATTTTTTTCTGTTGATCTGACGAGACTTCAGCATCTGCCACGATGTTCCAGTTTATTAATTTTTAATAACTTACTCTACTGGCAAAAGACTTTGCAGACAGTATCTACCCACATCACAGAATGTGGCTGAAAATTGATAATCCCTGGTTGGCATCGTTCGGGTTTATGACGAGAGAAGTAATTGGAAGCATCGGATTCTACATTCTGCTCACACTGGCTTGCATTACAACATCAGTATGAGATTACCTCTTTACCTCTTTATATATATCGTATGGTATAATGTCAGCTACATATAATACTTTAGTAAGATATACTAGTGTCTAGTTAATAAGATAAAACATATCTCTGTCACAGAGCCAAGTCCAACTCCTTTAACCACTGGACAGCTTCCTGACTGACTATATGGAGTTCGGTCATCCCTCCTGAGAATGATCGTAATGGGCAATTAGTAATTATATGGGTCATCGTTTGAATGTCTGCTCCACAGTCACATGACTGGCCTTCTGTCTGTCCCCATTTGAATTTCCAATAGTTACAGCGACCAACACCAGTTCGGAAACGGTTGATCAAAGACCATTCTCTCCTGGGAAGGTCCATTCCTTGGAGCTGCTTAGAGGGATCGTCTATCCAGATGCTGTTTTTTCCATTAAACGAATCCCAAATTCTTGCCCAATTTGATTTAGGTGAGAAGCCACTCTCATGTAGTTGCACAGCTGTTTTAAGAGGTGGTTTACGTGATTTCAGCCGGCTGACCGGTGGTGGAAGGTCTTGCAGGATAGGAAGCTCAGGAGTGGACAAGATCTTATAATACTCTCTCATTAAGGCTTCCTTCCGTCTTAGATCAGGGGGAACGATGTTGCATAATATTGGGAGCCATTGAAGTGGTGTAGCCATCAGAGTGCCACTGGTCAATCTCATTGCTCTATTTAATTGTACATCAATGTCTCTCACATGAGCACTGTTGAGCCAGACAGGAGAACAGTATTCAGCTGCAGAGTAAACTAGGGACAAAGCTGTTGTACGCAAGACCTTAGCACTGGCTCCCCAAGATGATCCTGCTAAGTGCTGCAATATGTTATTCCTAGTTTTAACTTTGTCTGCTGTTTTATGAAGGTGGTACTTAAAAGTAAGAGATCTATCCAAGATTACTCCCAGGTATTTTGGATGTTCATTATGTTCAAGTTGAACACCATCAAACGAGATATTAAGTTTATAGTCGGCCATCCTATTATTGAGATGGAAACAAGATACTTCCGTTTTATTTGGGTTTGGCTTTAGTTTCCACATTGCGAAGTAATTTCTGAGGAGAGCTAGGTCAGATGTTAAAGTAGTTTCCGTCACATGGATGTCTCTGTGTTGTGACGCTATGGCAATGTCATCGGCATAAATGAATTTTCTAGATTGCGTAGCTGGAAGATCAGCGGTGTAAACATTAAAAAGAATGGGAGCAAGAACCGAACCCTGGGGGAGGCCATCGTGAAGCTGTCTAAACCCACTTTCTGTGTTGCCGAGATAGATCTTGATCAGGCGACCACTTAGCATTGAGTTCACAAGTCGCAATAAAATAGGACAAGGAATGAGATTGTAAAGCTTCACTAGGAGGCCCTTCTTCCACACGGTATCATAAGCTGCCGAGAGATCCAGAAAAGCAACGGAAGTGGTACACTTCTTTTCGAAACCAGTCTCAATGAAAGATGTCAGTGCTAGGACCTGGTCACAGCAATTACGGCCTTGTTTGAAACCAGCTTGTTCAACAGGGATACTAGCAGTGAGAATGGGAACAATACGATTGTAGATGAGTCTCTCGAGCAGCTTGTAACATACACTGAGAAGTGCAATTGGGCGGTAGCTATCTGCACGTTCGGCTGCTTTACCAGGCTTCAAAACAGCTATTACTTTAGATCTCTTAAAAGCTTTTGGTAGAGAGCTGTCTTTAAGAATGTTATTGAATAAATTTAGAAGCCACAATCGGGTCTTGAGTCCAGCATGTTTAATAAATTCTGGGAAAATATCATCTATACCGGCAGCTTTCCCAGCCACATGCAGTTCGTCTAAGCAAAAAGGTTTTGATACTTCCAGGGGAGCCTGCTGGCATTTCTTAATTTCATTTAGTTTATAGGATATTAATCTGTCAGACTGTTGCCGTTTTGACTTGGATAGTGCTACGATTCGTTTGGCTATGTCGGAAGGATCAGGATGTGTGGGAGGAAGTTTTTTCTCGGATACACTGGTAGACAATTTCCTCAGAAGTGACCAAGCCTTTCTGCTGCTGTGAGTGAAGTCTAAACTATGAACTTTTTTCACCCATTTCTTTCTTCTGGCATTATCAAGGGCGTTCAGTAGGATGTCGGCAGCGTTTGAATCTTCAGTGCTGATAAATTCGTTATACAGGTCTTCACACTCTTGGCTCCATCCCGGGATATATGTCTTTCTGTAGCCTCGAGGTATACAGGCTTTAGCTATAGCTTTAAGGAGTCCAGCGAATCTGTCATAATTTTCTATTGTAGGAGGAATGAATCTAATGTTGTCTTCTAATTTGGAAGTAAATGCCTCCCAGTCTGCTTTATTAAAATTCCACCTGGGTCTCGGAAAAGATCTTATTAGGGGAATCTTAATCCCAACTGATATCAGCACTGGCCTGTGCTGCGACCGTGGGAATGTGCCAAGTACCTTTCTCGTAACTGATAGAGATCTTAATGTCTGATCACAGGAACAAAAACACAGGTCAGGTGAATATCCACGCTTCCAGCGGGCTGAGAAAAATGTGCTGGAGTCTTTTGCGTCAAAAACCAAGGAAAGGTTATTATTTTCAGCCCATTCAGCTAAGGCTATTCCATTTTCATTATCAGACGACTACCCCCAATGGCTACTGTGGCTGTTGAAATCGCCGACATATAGGGAAGGGTGATCGAAAAATGGGAGAACCATATCTTGCCACTGGATGTTGGGAGGCTTGTAGACATTAACTATGGTAGTTCCAGACACTTTCACGGCCAAAACAAATATGTCATCGTCACAGCTTTCATGAATTATAGATACATCATCCAAGTCCTGTCTAGCATATGTAGCCACGCCATATGTTCTATGGCCTATCTCTCCCACAAGTCTGTAGCCATGGATATTGCCTCTTGAACAGCTTTTAAGATCTTCTGCATGGGTTTCTTGTAGAGCAAGGACGTCAATATTGTTACTCAGAAGATTTTTACTGAGGAAGTCACATTTTGACCTACTTATCCCCTCAATATTCAAATGGCACACGTTTAGGACTGGACCTATTGCTCTGTTCAGATCGTTTTGTTGACAATTTTGTTGGCCCTGACAAGAGCCATTCTGGATTGTCTTGGTAGCTGACATAGCTGGGAGATCACCGTGGTGACAGGACCAGCTACCACCTCTTTATAGTTTGCTAGGGGCTTATAACCTAGCTGTCTCATTTTAATTTATTGCCTCTTTAAACTTTGATAGGGCGCTTATAACCTAGCTGTTCAACGCCCTGAAGAACTAACCATCATCTTCATACTCTCCAGACATTTTCTAAAAAATAGAAAGAAAAAAAGAACAGTCAATCAATCTGGAAATTATAACTTGGAAAGACACATGATTCAAACTATGTGATGTCATAAAAATTAAGAAGTGTGAAGAACTAGCCATTGCCTTAATGGAGCGCAAATAATCCTATGACCATCCAGTGTTTGATAATCAGAGCTCCCAGTGACTTCTAAAAAGCTTTGTAAAACATTTAAAAGCATTTCTAAACTATTTCTCTATCACAAGATGAAATATTTAGGGCGTAAGTAGTCCGTAATATAATCAAACGTTCTTCACAAGGCACATCTACTCTTTACTTATTAGAATTTTACATTTTTGTTCGAAAAGACGTCCACATTTCTGGTCATTTCTTTTTTCTCCAAAATTTTAACTTTCAAAAGTATGTAAACATAGAAACATAGCAAAAAATACTTAAACATAGTGTGCTACAAATTACTGTTTCCTATGGATCTCCAGTACCAAAGAAACCGACCATGTAACCCGGGATTGGTGAAGATTACAGCAAGTATTGTTTAAAGTAAGGTCTCATTCATTTAATTCAATCTTGAACATTAAATATGTAATGGTATGATCGTCTAATTCAACGAAAAACTAATTTTTCATCTATGAGATTAATTCTACCAACTCCATTGATCGTTTCTTCATTGATAATAGCCCACTGCAAAATTAATGAAGCGCTGTACGTACATTCCAGATAACGTAAAATAGCTTCGATATTTCCAGCAGAAACTGTACCTCCAACGTTAGTCCTTTATAGAGGAGCATTTCCTATAAACCGATCCCTTCCTTCAACAGCTTATAGAAGGGGGAATAATATTCGATTTCCGCGGTGAAAATGACTTCCATTTTCAGAAGGGCAGGTTCCTCCCAGAATCTCATAACCCGCAGATATAAGCGGAAGGAAGCCTCGACGTGGAAGAAAGGGCGCCATCTTATTCGCACATTACCTTACGCACAATGTAAGCCACACATTTTCCTCGCCGAAGTTTTTCTGAGCTCGGGTGATGTCTTACTCTCTACGAATTACTGCAATTTTTCTTCAAATACCGAGACAAATCAGGAATCTATAGTCCACAGTCTGATGTGCGTTATTGTAATTTACAGTGGCATCACCAACGACGCACTGTGATTCGAAGTATTCAGTTTACATCTCCATTTACACAACACTCCAGAAGACATGAAGCAACTGATAGGTCGAAGTTAGACATAGGGAGTATTAGACAGAATTTGCCGACATCATTTGATGAAGTGTAGTGGCCTGTGTATCTGACGTTTCCTCAAGTACTAGTTGCAGTTTGGCGCTTTACTTTTGACGATGTTTTCCACAGCCAGGGATGAAAGGATAGTAAGTTTTACTTTTCGACCACAACCAAGCAGCCCCATCAGTCATTCTTCCAGACTAATTGTCCTCTTCGAGAATCGTAACATCCTCTGGGCTCTCATAAGGTGTCCCTGGATTATGGTTGCACCTACGATTGTTTGCTTCATTGTATCGAGGTAGAATTTCGTAAATGAGTTAAATTTTAGTGATAACATTTAAAATCTTTGCGTTTTTCTGATGACAGCAAAGGACTTGCAAGAGCAGGAAAACGGAAATGACAGTTATTTGAAAGAAGGGTATAAAATGAAACTCATAAGAGCAAATCAACTAAAATATAATGTAGTCGAATTAAATTGGGCGACACTGGGGCGAATTAAATTTGGAAATTTGTTAGTAAAAGTAGCAAATTAACTTGGTTACTTTCGGTAGTAAAATAACTCTTGATGGTCGAAGAAGATGTGATATAAAATGTAGAATAGTAATGGCAAAAATTTCTGAAAAGTGACTTATTAATTTGTATAGGTTTCCAGCCAATATCGCGTTTTTATTTTTAGGATGACCGGTTTCGACGTCACTCAGACGTCATCTTCTTATTTCCCATATCTCACAATGTCATATCTCATATGACAGAGTCACTAAGTGAAAGGTACTGTACATAAAGGGCTTTCACTAAGTTACTCTTGTGCAACCGTTATTGTAGATCCAATGATATATTCAACTTCATCATCAATGTTTGTATACCACGTTTGTATTACTGAATACAATAATACTATGAAAGTTGTAATGAGCGGATGTAGCTAACGCCATGTGAGATGACATTGTAAGATATAGGAGATGACGTCTGAGTGACTTCGAAAACAGTCATCCTAAACATAAAAACGCGATCTTAGCTGGAAACTTGTACAAATTGATTCAGATCGACCCAACCACGAGTTCCATATACACTTGTATTAATACTGAACATAAGTGGATTAGGAAGTCTATCTGAAGTTACTGTTTATACTTTACAGACTTAAAAGCGCTTACCTTAGTTCAAAAAGGGATCCACTACTCAGGGGCATGCATTTTCAGTAACTTACAATCAAGTATAAAACATTAAGCTAGAAATAGAGATTACTTTAACAGGAGCCTAAAAGACTTTCTAATGGCCAACTCCTTCATTACTGAATTTCTAAATTGTACAAAATGATGATGGATAGGTATTCATACTATATTTGTATTATTATCAGCTGAAAAACTTAAAAATGTATGTATCTGTATTTATATTATTAGTATTATCTATTATTCAGCTTGTAAATTTTGTTTCTTGACATTTTCCACATGTTCCACATCCATGAGGATCTCCTCAGCATGGATCTACGGAACAAAAAACAAATCTAATCTAATCACCGAAGAATCACATTTGATTCCATACTGATTGCACGTGCTCAGCGATATGTATGTGATGAACAGCGATCAGGGGAAATAATTGTTGATTGTCGCAGATCCAGATATCAGTCCCTGTGTAACCGCTATAAGTGCTTTAGAACGTAGTTTATAACATACAAAATTATTCAATCTTCATGTTGAAGAATCTGAATTTAATCTTCCACATAAAGACTAAAATGTTTTAGGTGTTGTAAATTACTTTTAAAGCAATGATAACGGTCACACGGTGACCGAAATCTACGACAGTAAATAAATATTGCCGACCGCCTGCGTTTCATCAACCTCACAGAAGAATGCCGAAGATGTAGTGGGTTTTTCACCTACTTAGCAAGGGGATATTGAATTTAATTGGATATAAAGGAAATTTGTGGCATAACTTGATTTAAAGTAGCATCTAGACACGAGGAATCATCAGATGAACCCTCTCATGCATCATCAAATGAGGACACTTAAATTGTGTTTTCTGTCTTCTTCTTTTTTTTTTTTTTTTTTTTTTTTTTTTTTTTTTTTTTTTTTTTTTTACATCTCAGGAGACCGTAAAATTGCAGGTTCCTCATATGTCGACTAACAATGAATGCTAGAATGTCTCACAGTCGGCAGTGTTAGTCGTTGGGGTAACAAAGAAATGGAAAGTAGAGATTACAAGAACGAGAGGAGGCAGACCTTCAGATAAAAGCACGTTGTTGTCCGTTGTTGTTGTTGTTGTGGTCTTCAGTCCGGAGACTGGTTTGATGCAGCTCTCCACAATACCCTATCATGAGCAAGCCTCTTCATCTCCACATAAGAACGGCAACCTACATCTGTCTGAATCTGCTTACTGTATCCATCTCTTGGTCTTCCTCTGCGGTTTTTACCCCACACACTTCCCTCCAACGCTAAATTCGCAATTCCTTGATGTCTAAGAATGTGCCCTACCAATCTGTTCCTTCTTTTAGTCAAGGTATGCCAGAAATTTCTTTTCTGCCCAATTCTGTTCAGTACCTCCTCATTACTTACGCGATCCACCCACCTAATCTTCAGCATTCTTCTGTAGCACCATATTTCAAAAGCCTCGATTCTCTTCCCGTCCGCCGGCCGCGGTGGCCGAGGTGACTGAGGCGCTCCAGTCACGGTCAGCACGGCCACTACGGTCGGGGGTTCGAATCCCCCCCTCGGGCATGGATATTTGTGCCGTTCCAGTTCGTAAGTAGTTCATAAGTAGTTTGTAAGTTTAGGGACTGATGACCCCGTAGTTAAGTCCCATAAGCTTAACAAACATTTGAACATTTTTTCTTCCTGTCCGCACTGTTTATCGTCCATGTGTCACTCCCATACAAGGCAACACTCCATAAAAATCCCTTCAGAAAGGACTTACTTGGCTTAAATCAATATTCGAAGTTAACAAATTTCTCTTCTTCAAGAACGTTTTTCTACCCATTGTCATTCTGCATTTTATATCCTCTGTGCTGCGACCATCATTTATTATTTTACTGCCCAAGTAACAAAACTTATCTACTTCCTTTATTGCTTCGTTGCCCAATCTAATTGCTCAATGTACAAATTGAATAACATTGGAGAAAGGCTACAACCCTGTCTTACTCCCTTTCCAACCACTGCATCCCTTTAATGCCCTTCAACTCTGACAACCGCTGTCTGGATTTTGTACAAGTTGCAAATAACCTTACTCTCCCTATATTTTACTCCTGCTTGCTTCAGAACTTGAAAGAGTGTATTCCAATCAACATTGTCCAAAGCCTTCTCCAAATCTACAAAAGCTAGAGATGTAGGTTTGTCTTTTCTTAATCTATCTTCTATGATAAGCCGTAAAGTGCGTATTGCCTCTCGTGATCCTACATTTCTCCTGAACCCAAACTGATCATCCCCGAGGTCGGCTTCTACCAGCTTTTCCAATCTTCTGTATGTAATTCGTGTTAATATGTTGCAACCATGACTTATTAAACTGATGGTTCTGTAGTTTTCACACTTATCTGCACCTGCTTTCTTTGGAATGGGGATTATAACATTTTTCTTAAAGTCTGAGGGTACTTCGCCTGTCTCATACAAACCAGGTGAAACAATTTTGTCATGGCTGGTTCCCCCAGAGACTTCAGTAGCTCTGGGGGAATATCATCTACTCCAGGGGCCTTGTTTCGACTTAGGTCTTTCAGGACTCTGTCAAATTTTTCTGTCAGTACAGTATCTCCTATTTCATCTTCATCTACATCCTCTTCCCTTCCTACAATATTGTCTCGAAGTTCATTTCCTTTGTAGTGTCCCTGTATATACTCTTTCCAACTTTCAGCTTTCCCTTCTTTGCTGAGAACTGGTTTCCCATCAGTGTCCTTAATATTCATACAGCTGTTTTTCTTATCTCCAAATGTTTCTTTTATTTTCCTGTAGGCTGTATCTATTTTTCCCCTATTTATACATTCTTCTACATTTGCTTTCAAGCCACTCCTGCTTAGCCATTTTGCACTTCCTATCAATCTCATTTCTTAGTCGTCTGTACTCCATTTTGCCTGTTTCATATACAGCATTTTTATATTTTCTCCTTTCATCGATTAAATTTAGTATCTTCTGTGTTATCAAAGGATTTTTGTAGGTCTTGCCTTTCTACCTATTTTGTCCTCTGCTGCCTTCACTATTTCATCTCTCAATTTTACCCATTCCACCTCTACTGTTTTATTTTCCCCTGTTTCTGTCAATTGTTGCCTAAAGTTCCCTCTGTAATTCTTAAGAACTTCAGGTTCCTTAATTTATCCAGCTCCCATCTCCTTATTTTCCTACCTTTTTGTAGTTTCTTCAGTTTCAGCCTACAGTTCATAACCAACAAGTCTATATCTGCCCCTGGGTATGTCTTACACTTTAAAACCTGGTTCCGAAATCTATGTCTTACCATTGTAAAATCCATCTGGTACCTCCCGGTGTCTCCTGGTCTCTTCCACGTATACAACCTTCTTTTGTGAGTCTTAAACCAGGTGTTTGTTATAACTAAATTATGTTCTGTGCAAAATTCTACCAGGCGGCTTCTTCTTTCATTCCTTTTGCCCATACCATATTCACCTACTATCTTCCCTTCCCTTCCTTGTCCTACTATCGATTCCAGTCTCCCATAACAATTAAGTTTTCCTCTTCCTTAATTGTCTGAATAATTTCCTTTAGCTGCTCATATATTTCTCATATATCGGCAGAGCTAGTTGGCATATAAACCTGTACTACTGTGGTCGGTGTTGGCTTCGTATCTATCTTGACTACGATAATGCGATCACTGTGTTGCTCATAGTAGTTTATCCGCATTCCTAATTTCTTATTCATTATCAGACCTACTCCTGTAATACCCCCAACTGATTTTGTATTTATAATCCTGTACTCGCCTGACCAGAAATCCTGTTCCTCTTTCCACTGAACTTCACTAATCCCCGCTATATATAACTTCAACATATCCATTTCCCTTTTTAAATTTTCTAATTTTCCTACTCGATTAAGGGATCTAACATTCCACGCTCCGACCCGTAGAATGCCAGTATTGTCTTTCCTGATGATCACATCCTCCTGAGTAGTCTCCGTCCGGAGATCCGAATGGGGGACTATTTTACCTCCGGAATATTTTACCCGAGAGTATGCCATCATCATATGTTCATACAGTAGAGCTGCATGTCCTCGGGAAAAATAACTGCTGTAGTTTCCCCTAGCTTTCAGCCGTTCGCAGTAACTGTGTGTGTAAGATTACCGCCCAATAGAAATACTAATTAATAGCATTTGATAATTAAATAGTGTGAAGTTCACTGCAAACATTGACCATGCCAATGCACTAAATGTTACACAATTTTAATCTTATTAATTATGGTAGTAATGTATGTACACAGTTGGGTGACAACATTTATAGTTAGGCCATAGGTAGAAATTCTCCACGTTGAGATTTGCTGTGTGCTTGTAGCTGACGGGAGGCCAGCGAGCAGGCCGACGTTGGTGGCTTGTTCCAGCTTAGGATTTTCCAGTTCGTTTCCAGTGAGAGGAGAGAGGGACAATGGCGAGTGCCAGGCACAGTGCAATGCACAAATATTCTAATACTACTGGCATTAGAAGTAATACGATGCAGTTAGGAACCTTTATGGCCCTCATTACAAAATAGCCTGTTGACAAATAAACAATACATTAGCTGATATAGTCACATCTGACGTAATATGTTTAATTGACAATGAAAAGTAATAAATTACCAATAAATACAAGACAGTTACACAACTAGCATGGCAATGTTTGTTTATAAAAATAATATATTAACTATTTTTCATTTTATTTTCAATCACTCTTTTGTATTTTATCTTGAAGTATTCAGTTAAATCACTTATCTGTGACATAAGAAATTGCACGATTATGATAAATAGTACAAAGTATGTTTATACCAATATAAAAACCTAAGAAGACAATTTATTTAATGTGTAGTGTAATTATTTTGATTTTAAGTAAAGTTTTAGAAATGTATTGGCTGAGCTCTGTACGTTGGCAAATAGGTTAGAACAGCTCACATGGGGAAGTTGATGATGTAGGGGGAAAAAACCCCGGCAGTTGAGCTTTTGGAAAGCGCGCGCGCGCGAGAGGGCAGGAAGTGACGAGACGGGAGAGCACGTGGGGTGGCTGGCCGGGCGGCGTCGCTCTGCAATCGGTCGGCATGTGGATCTCGAGGTGGTGACTTTAGATTTGTGTGTGGCAATCGCCACGTGTGATTGCTCGTCGTAGACTGTACCAAGTTAAATCGAGTGCTACTGTGTGTTTGTGAATATTTAGCCGGTGGAACAAGGTGTGCATCGCATTGAATTAAAGTGACTGTGATTTGTTAATGTAACACATGTAGTCGCATATGCATGAACATAAACGGTGTTTGAGACAGCCACGTGGTGTGAAAACAATTCGCGACAAATATTCATTTTGTCTGGGGGCTCACGAGCTATAACTTTATTTGGTAAATGTGTCGACGTACAGACGTATCAGCCACAGGGTTCAAATATTGTGAAATAAACAACATAAAGTGAACTTTCACGTGTTTTCAAAAAAAGTAGTTAGTTCACCCTTTTCTCTCATGAACTTGATTTTATTATGAATTTGTTTTGTTAATCATATGCAGGGAAGGAAAGCTGCGAACGTGTGATATCATCCCCTAGAAAACGAGTCAAACAGTCGCAATCACAGTTCCAGTGTTTTTGGATGTTTAGGAATTTGGTTCGCAGTTGGTGGTTGTGAGTTTTAAAAAGTTAAACTTTATCTATTTTAAACTCTCACCCCGACCTTCACGCTCGCATGTGGCAAAGCCACATTAGCTGATGTTACAAGGCCAGCTCAGTCAATCATCCAGACTGTTGCCCCTGTAACTACAGAAAAGGCTGCTGCCCCTCTTCAGGAACCACACGTTTGTCTGGCCTCTCCACAGATACCCCTCCGCTGTGGTTGCACCTACGGTACGGCTATCTGTATCGTTGAGGCACGCAAGCCACCCCACCTCGGCAATGTCTGTGGTTCATGGGAGTGGTTGTTGTCCGTACATCGAAAAAAAGAAAGCCTGTCGGTGGGGTATAACACTGCCCAGCCAAATCAGGTGATCCCAATGCCAAGAGGTTGTCATGATCGGGACTGCCGACGGAAAACACGTTACATTTGCGAAAAGTGTAAAATTTCTGTGTGTACTGAGTGCCTGAAACTATTTCATTGTACGAAAAATACAAAATAGTTTACACTTTTCGTGTATTCTTTGTTATTTTTAATAGATGATAATGTAAAATGTTTTAATTTTTGTACTCCCCTCCCTATTGTTCTATGAAATTATTTTTTTAGATACATTATGATGAATTCTGCACGAGATATGCCTTAAATTACCAAATAATGTATCAGAAATTTTGTTCATTGTCGGGTTAATAATTCATGCATGAGAGGGTTAGGGATGGGCTGGGTGGTATTTTATGAAATTCGCAGACAAGGGGCGGGTATGGAAAGCATTGTGCATACAATATGCATTCCAGTAGCTATTCGGAGATGAAGAGGCATTCATAAAATTGAGTAGCGTCGAGCGTGCCGTTAAATCAGTTTTACGACTGCTACAATCATACTCATTAAGCTCAGTAGATATCGAACGTAGCAAGAAAGTTTACAGCAATTAACAAACACAAAGAAACTGACCAACTCTTTTATACAAACAGAAATTATGAACGATAAAGCGAAAGACTGTTTTAGCAAAGAAGTCTTATAATCTACCAGATAGCAGGGTATTTTTCTATTGCATGTGGGAATTGTCTGCTCTAAAATTTGCTGTCTAAAACAACAGAAGCAAAGATGCAATTGACAGGAGTGAAATTTATTGTGCCGTCGAACTAATACAGATGTATATGTTGTCCTGTTGGTATCTTGTAGAATGATGAATCGTCTCCTGAAAGAGAATTTTTGTGCCGTGGATGCATTTAGCAGAAAACAGAACAAAATACCATCATTTATGACATTTTTTCGTAACGATAAATGTGCCCGTTCCTTCTGTACCCTGACAGTTTGACGCCTGGCGTAAATCGATGTCATGTATATCAGGTAGATCATTTTTCATTCTGCCACTTTGCTCTCCGTGATTCTTCGAAATCGTCTTTCTCGCGCACATCAGTTAGTGTGTCACATGCAAAGTCTCTTGTGTATGTAGGTCGTTTGTCTTCCACGAGCAAGAAGAGAGCCTAGCTGCCCTTGTAGACCTAGCTAAACGCCTCACAACCACACAAAGCAAATTTCACGTCCTAGTTTCGGAGTAAATTCTCTATAAATAATGTGTTTTATTTAAATATTCCGTTGTTCCAAAACCTTTTTTTTTTTTTTTTTTTTTTTTTTTTTTTTTTTTTTTTTTGAGTCTTAATCGAATTATGAAATAAGATGATTTCTTTGTGGTAAAAAAACAGTCTTGGTGTTAAACAAATGTGTTTAAAAACTAGGAGTTAACTAAAAATATTTCAAACCTTTCCTAAGTACAAAATATTAGAAATAGGGAAAGGACATACTGATAAAACTGTAGGCCGTAGGCCACAAGACCACATTCAAGGTTTGTCGTGGAGGGGGGGGGGGGGGTATATAAAGGCTGAAATAATAAAATGCCACTGAAGAGCATAGTTGACGAATAAAATTACTTATCACTCAGATAGCAGTGTGTCAAATTAACAAATTCAATAAAACCTTCAAAATAGATGTGGCAATTGTTCTTCACGAGTGGGGGAGGCAACGAAGTCAATGGTAAAACCGACATGGTCAAGTGTCCTGCAGTTTTATCAGTCTGTAGCTTCCCTATTTCTAATATTTCTTGCTTAGGGAAGCTTTCACATATTTTAGTTACCGCATGGTTTTAAAACAAGTTTGTAAATTTCTCCTTCAACGTCTGATGATGCCCAGAAGAGGCGAAACGCGTCGTGTATAAATAAGTGAAACATTGCTTTTGTGCAACCAAGATTATATTTTCCCAAAATATTTATTACGGTTGCTGTGCCAGCGCCACAAATATATGCCCTGTGGTTACTTACATTTAATGGGAGCGCTGTTGCTACTGCCTCTCTTCTGGGTCCATCCGGTATCATTTCGTTGTCCAAGAGGATTTTCCACCTTTCCCCTTCATAATTGATTTCCCTCAATTCTTCTGTAAAATATTCTTAAAGGTTTTACTGCAAAATATGACAGGGTAGTTTTTCCAATTTGTTTAATTTTTGGCTAGGAAATCAGCTTTCTCATTATGTTACATGTTTTTGGACTTCGTCCACACATACTTTATTTGGTGAAGGCATCGTGGCTAGATATGGCTTTCTATATTATATGATTGCTAAGTAAGGATCTATTGCATTAGCATACTCTGGGAGGAATCTAGATGGTATACAATCTGACCCGGAAAATTTGTTTTTGTTTGGTGACTTAAGTTGTTTTAGTACTCCAGGAACATGTACTTCTAAATTTCGCATGCTGGCAGCTGTTTTTGCTTTGAGTTCTGGAGTGTTCACTCTGTCTTCTGTTGTGAAAGAATTTTGGAAAAATGCCATGGCTCACCTCTCGTACTCTTCATAACTGCATTCAATAACTGTAGCTAATGGAAAGGCAATTAGTAAATATTGACGTTGAAGTTTGTCGTAATCTATTGAAACTGGAAAGAAATGCGTCGGTTGTTGCTGTGTATATACCACCAAGAAGAACTGTCACCCAAGTGTCATAGTTGCAATGCAGCAAGGTAGGTCTACGAAATCTAGATAAAACCCCACTCCTTGCGAGACAAAGATCAGACATGATCAGCTACTTTTGTTTCTGGAGCTAGTGGAGAATCAGATACGGATTATTTTAGAGCTAAAGATGAAGAGGATGGGAGGATTCCATGATTTTAGATTGTAACATGACGAAACGAGAAGTCGACACAGTTGATCAGTTATGTGGTTCAAACAATGTTTCCAGAGTGACAAGGAGATGGCCACATGCATCTTTTTATGCTTTCTCAACATAGCAGCAATAAATGCCTTCATAAGTTATAAACGCAATCATCAAAATTAGGCAATCATTTCTAAAACATTTTCTAAGAATTAGGCTCTTCCGATGATAAAAGCAAAGGTATTTATCAGATGAACTATTGTATCATAACAGATTAAGGCATTTTTGAGGAGGTATAAGCCGTAAATCGCGGAATTACAATGAACGTCTTCAAGAAGGAAGAGCGGCAGGGCAGATGTGCGATTTGTGAAAGATTACGAATAAATTTAAAATTAACAATTAAATACCTGCCATTGTTTCGAGTGTGCAGATATTTCCAACACCACAGTTGTGAGTAAATACGACACTGTATAACTAGATTCTGAATAAAATCGCTGAATATGATATTATGTTTCAAGAAAATGGTATAGCTCTGTTCATGGACTCGATCATTCTCTCGCATGAAGGATTAATGGAAGTCATGATTCCTTTTGCTTTAACCTTTAGTCACATTTTATGATTCATTCTTTTTAAGTTCAATTAAATGCCTTACACGTTGCCGAATTTTGAAATGATGCTACATTTGTTTTATAAAAGTAACTAAAACAATTTTTGCAATAATTAATAAATTATGAAACGTTATAAGTCTGCCTACAGTTTAAATCATTAGTATTACTACATTCATTTTCCTGATAAACTCATAATAATTGTTGATTACAGTTTTTTTTTTTTTTTTTTGTATATACTTGTTATGTATGTTGAGGTTACAGGACGCTGCTAAGGAGACTCCAATCTAATAAACATTTTTATATAACATCGTTTACACATGATCAAACATTTGTATGTACATGTATAACTTTGAGATTATCAAATAAATGCATGTATATGTATCCTCATCTGTACATAATATCATCGACCTATATATAATAATTCTGTTGTAGAAATCAGTGTACAAAAATGTTTCCTCAGATTCAGAACTTATTAATAATACGTTATATCCGCAAATGCAGATCTACGAAGCAAATATTTTAAAAGTAGCAGATGGTCGACAGAAGAAGTGTTTTAGTAGTTACATAAAAACTACGAAGAACGAAACAATTAACAGCTAACAGACAGTTTCAGAAAGCGCAACTGGGCTATGAGCTCTGAAATAGCTATGATTCTGTGCTTAAATCATCTCATATATACATCCACTTCTCTGTTCCCTTAAAAACTATTTCCATTTCCCCTCAGATAATGATAACTATAGCTCTCTGTGCTATCGATATGCTTAAGTACTTTCTAATCCACCAAATGTATCTTGTGTATGAAGGCTGATCACTGAAATGTATTAGGACAATTGAACGGTCTTAAAGGAAGGGCTACATACATACTCCGCAATCCACCGTAAGGTGCGTAGCGGAGGGTACTGTACCACCACACGGCATTTCCTTTCCTACTGCACCCAAATAGGACGAGGGAAGAAAATGAATGCATATATGCCTCCGTACGAGCCCTAATGTCTCTTATCTTGTCTTTGTGATCACTACGCGAAATGTAAGTAAGTGGCAGAAAGATCGTACTACACTCAGCTTCTCCGTCCCTCTAAATTTCCTCAACAGAAATTCACGAAAATAACGGTCTCCATTTGATTTCCCAGAGCATTTCTGTGACACTCGCTCATTGGTCGAAACTACCATCAAGCTGTTCGCCTCTGAATTGCTTCTATGTCTTCCTTGAACATTATTTGAGTTACGTAATCTTAACAGAATTTTCAGCAATAACGGAGCGGCATACACAAAAAAATAGATGCCAGCCTTCATTAACTATGTAAAACTATCTAACTTGAAAGAAAGGTATTTTATCATTTAACTATCTATTGAAACAACAATGTGTTAATTTGATAGATTCTAAAACAGTACTAAAAATTAAAATTTTGAAAGCTTACTCACAGCATTCTGAAGGCTTTAATATCTCCCTTTCCTTTCTTTTTATTAATGTACCTCTCTACTACTTATCACTCGTGGTGGAAGGTGGACACCTTTACAATTAATCAAAATTTCTTTTACAACTTAATGTGGTCGAAAGTTGTAGAACTATTCTATAAGGTAGCTTAACTGAGACAATTCCAGAGAAAACAAGTTCTCAGTTAATAAAATTAAGAAAATTCCAGAATTTACAAATAAAAATATGCTTCAGCACATTTTACAATGAAATTTAATACGCAGTCGGGTTGATTAGCGAATCGACCGTTATCCTACGGATCCACCTGCTGGCGTGCCAGAGAACTGGTAGGTAAGACATGAACACCCCGACCATAGATATGAAAGTGAGCCACGAAGTGGACATTACAACAGTCAGTAGACAAATATTATTAGGCGGATCCTTTCAAGGAAACGAATGTAAAAAAAAAAAAAAAAAAAAAAAAATGTTCAAATGTTTGTAAACCTGTGGGACAAAACTACTACGGTCACAGACCCTAGGCATTAAAACTAAAACTAACATAAGAACAAGACACAAACCAATGCCTGAGAGAGGACTCGAACCTCCGGCGGAAGCGGCCGCTCACTTCCTGCCATGACGCCTACAACCGCGCGGCCGTTCCCGCGCGCCGCGACGGAGTGGTCGAGCGCAGTGAGACGCTATGCTCCGATACGCGAGATCATTCCCCGTCGGAGGTTCGAATCCTACCTCGGGCATGGATATATTGTTGTCTTTAGTATATGTTAGTTGATAAGTAGTTTGTTAGTTTAGGGACTCATGACTTCGCAGTTAAGCTGAACAAATATTAGACCATTCCGGCGCAGTATAAATAATTTCGATACAAACAGTCATGATCACGTGAGATTAGCTTTATTTATAAGGTAACCGCAGAGAAATGATCTTCAAATCTATTTCTTAATGACTGTAGAAACGATATGGAGCAGACCCATCTACAGTGCGAAGAGAAATTTCATAATTAATCTCTGGCGATCACGATTGTTTGAATCACAATTATCCATAAGAAAGGGGCGAGCATTACAGATCTTATGTCTTTCTGCGGCCTTAAGTGATTATTTTAGTAAACAAAAACCGTTGTATATTTTAACAACCATAGTAGGCCAGTCGTGAGGTATGTTTAGGTCCAAAAAAGTTGCAGGAAGCTGAATTTTTGGTATGTTGTTAGGACATATTAGAGTAGTATTAAACCAAGTTTGCAGCTTCGAAATCCTTTTGCGTAACTTTTAAGAGCCAAAAAACCTCGAAATTTTCGGACTTTTTTCTGGTTTTGGCATATAACTCGTGAAGGGTTGTTTTTTGACGAATAATCACTCACACCTCTATTAATGTAGATAAAATATTATAAAATTTAAGCCCAACCGCAGCTCTGTAAGTCCAATAGTTCTCGAGATATTGGACTTAAAAAAATGACTTATTTCTCCAAAAAGTTATAATTTTCGATTTTAGTCATCTTTCGGCTAGAATATTGGCTCTAATGATCATCCCACGGGGAATGTCATACAAAACAAAGTTATAGAGCAGTTATTTAACTTATATCCAAGTACTGAACGAAGTCCATAGGCCCAATAGATTTCTAAAAAACGAAAACTTGGAAAAATTGGAGTATTCAATAAATTGACCCAGACGAATTGCAGTCCTCTTCTCCTGTGCATGTTAAAGAAAAAGGAAGAATTACTTATTGACGATGATTATTAACATATTGTATATAAATAGGTGTAATTATGTGTTAGTGCATATCAATATATTTGTGAAAGTAGGTATAACTGTAAAAAAAAAAAAAAAAAAAAAAAAAAAAAGACGAAAGCGTCTCCGTTTTTGGGTATTGGTCAGCCATTAAGGGATTGGGTCTTTCGTTCGTAGCGAGGTCTTTTGTTGTGCGAAAGTATCAGTCCCTTTCCGTCCCCCTTACTCAAAGTCGTGACTTAGCGGGTGTTCTGTCCTCCCCCCCCCCCCCCAAACTTCTTGCCTCCGAGACCTTCCCCACTACACCCAGTCTGCCCTTAGCCGTATTCGGATCCGTGAAGAACGTTTCAAACAAAAATCTTGGTGGCTTTTAAGTACATTTTGTTTTACAATATGTCGGAGCTACCCCCGTCGCGTGTTTGTTTCGGGGTCGTCGGTAAGTGCTTGCAGAGGGAACAGTGACAGTGAAAAAACGCGGAATTTAGACGCTGATAAAAATGAGTCAGAAATGTGGGCTTGAAAGGAACATGAGATTTTTTGTGCAGTTTAAATGAAGTGACCGTACATGACGCATGCAAGAAGAGGTACACTGTGGAAAGTAATGTGTAAGCATTTGTCCAGCGAGAAGGAGATGTCTGATTTGCTCAACCATCGTCTTCGTGTGGGGAAAGGCTGAAAAATGTATCGGATTCAAGGCAGCACATCATTGGATATTATTGTTTCCTTTGTGATGAAAAATTCTCCAAGGAATATTTCGAGAAGCAGATAAAATTGCCCAAATATCTACAGGATGAACTCCATCAAAGGAAAACATTGGAAGTGAAAGAATCGATTGTGGAAAAAGCTAGACAAGCTAGTGAATGCGGCAACACATTCTTCAGCGTCTTTTATGTGTAAGTGAACTTGTTGCTACTGAGGGTAAGTACCACAAACATTGCTACGTAAAATTGCACTCCTTGTCGCTATCTACTGGTGTAGGAGGTAAACAAGGGCGTCCTGAACATCCCTTCCTCATCGAAGGTATGGAGCGTATATATGCATATCCTGCAGAAACAAGACAGGAAAACCAATTTTCCATATGTGACTTGTTTGCAGAGACCTTCACATGTGATTACAAACCAGCAGTTGCAAGTGTTCAAGCTCATCTAAAAAAGCGATATGGCGGAAAAATTATTTTCGCGCAGGTAGGTCCGTATCACAGCCCAGTCTTGATGTTCACAGACATTGAACAAAACATCCTTTATGAAAAGTGGTACAATCAAAGACTTAGCGATCCTGCTGAAGAGCGGCTTAGAGTTGTCGAAGCTGCAGCAGAGATTATCCTGCAAGACATTCGTTGCCAAACATTTGACACTATTCAATATCCCCCGTCAGATACTTCTTTTTTTTTAAAGACACAGAGGCATCCTTCTCTTGAACAGTGGAAAAAGAAGTGCACAGGATTTGCTCATGCAATCATGGCTGCAACGAGGCCCAAATATTTCCTATCCTCAATTCAAATAAGCTTTGGAACCTATTTGTATAGAAAATTTGAATCAAAGCATCTTGTTGAACTTTGCCACTGTATGGGAATATCTTGTACATATACGGACGCTATGCATTTTGAAAGTTCCGCTATCCTCCGTGGAGAAGTGGCCGAACCAGTCGACAAAGGAGCTTTTATGCATTTTGTCTTCGACAATGCAGATGTGAACGTTAACCCAATTGATGGAGAAAATGCTTTCCATGAAATGGGTGGTACAATGATTATGACCCCTCACTCATCCGTTCAGTCAGACATAAACAAACCACGTTTGAAGTCTGTATGTGCTGAGTCTATCAGGTTCACACACTGCCACACACATTAAACATTCTTCTATTAGAAATAAATTTGGCTTGTTAGCCATTTCAATTAACGAAGTGAAAGTCGCTGTAGTCATTTTGCCAAAATCCCCAGATCTGCTGTGGTTGTTTGGAACAGAAACTAACATGCCAGGCATCCCAGGATGGAATGGATTATGGAGCAAGTAACAGAAGATCTTCTTTTACAAACGTCCAAAGATTGTATATCTCCCCCAAACGACTACGACAATGTTTTAACATCACTTTTAGAAGCCAGTTAAAGAATAAGCATTTACGGTCAGGAAATATGTTTTGTGACCTACGATCAACCACTGTACTTGAAAGCCTGACACATTGTGGAGAGCCACCAGCATCCTCAGTTTGTCAACATAGGGGTGAGACTTAGAGGTTTTCACCACATGTTATTCATGGGGGCCGTCGGTGCCATAATGGCAGGAAGTAACTCAAGGAACTGCTCTGTCCAATATTTCCAGAAAACAGTGTTGAAAAAATCTTTTTTATATACGATGCGTTAATAATCATCGTCAATGAGTAATTCTTCCTTTTTCTTTAACATACACAGGAGAAGAGGACTGCAATTCGTCTGGGTCAATTTATTGACTACTCCAATTTTTCCAAGTTTTCGTTTTTTAACGATAACTAGAAATCTATTGGGCCTAAGGACTTCGTTCAGTACTTAGATTAAAGTTAAATAACTGCTCTATAACTTTGTTTTGTATGACATTCCCCGTGGTATGATCATTAGAGCCAATATTCTAGCCGAAAGATGACTAAATTCGAAAATTTTAACTTTTTGGAGAAATAAGTCAATTTTTGAAGTCCAATATCTCGGGAACTATTGGACTTACAGAGCTGCGGTTGGACTTAAATTTTATAATATTTTATCTACATTAATATAGGTGTGAGTGACTTTACGTCAAAAAAAAACACCCTTCACGAGTTATAAGCCAAAACCAGAAAAAAGTCCGAAAATTTCGAGGTTTTTTGGCTCTTAAAAGTTACGCAATAGGATTTCGAAGCTGCAAACTTGGTTTTATACTACTCTAACGTGTCCTAACAACATACCAAAAATTCAACTTCCTGCAATTTTCTTGGACCTAAGGCCATTTTTTTGTCTACGACGACTGGCCTATAGGTGGAGCACTGATCATAGACGCATAGTCAACATGGATTCAGAAAGTATCGGTCAATACTCGCATGATGTGATGTGCACTATCGACACGAGATGCCAGATTCCGTATTTCTAGAATTCCAGAAGGCTTTTGACACTGTACGTCACAAGTGTCTTTTAATAAAACTACGTGCTTATGGAATATCGGCGAGGTTATGCGACTGGATTCATGATTTCCTGTCAGAATCGGCACAGTACGTTGTAATTGATGGAAGACATCGCGCATAACATGATACCCGGCGTCCCCCAGTGAGGTGTTATAGGGCTCCTATTGTTCCTTATTTTTATAAACGATTTAGGAGACAATTTGAGAGCTCTCTTAGACTGGTAGTGGATGGTGTTGTCGTTTATCGGTTAGTAAAATCATCATAAACTCAAAAGCAGCTGCAAAATGATTTAGATTCAGCATAGTGCCAAAAAGGCAATCGACGCTTACGTCTGAAACCCATATGACCTCTAAAAGAAATCCGTTGAATTTCACTTACTCCATAAATCATTCACGTCTACAGGCCTTCAATTCAACTAAATACCAAGGAGTAATAACTACAGGCAACTTAAACTGGAAAGAATACATAGAAGATATTGTAGGAAAGGTGAACCAAACACTTAGAACATACAAATGTTCTACTGAAAAACTGTCTACACTACACTTGTGCGTCCTATTTTCGAGTATTGCTGCGTATTGTGTGATCCACACCAGGAGGCAGTGAGGGACGATTTAGAGAAAGTTCAGAAAAGGGCAGCTCGTTTTATATTATCGTGATATAGTCGAGAGCTTCACAGAAATAATGTACGAGTTGGAGTGGAAATTATTAAAGGAAAAGCGTTATTTGTTGCGGCGAGATCCATTCGGGAAATTTCACCAACTTTCTTTTCCGAATGCGAACATACCAATATTGTTAGCACCCACGTACGTAGGGAGACATATCATATTAAAGTAAGAGGAAACAGAAAGATTTGTGTGTTCCATTCTCCAACGAGCTAATGGAACTATAGAGAAATATCATAAAAGTGGTTCCCTGAACCCTTTGCCATGCACTTCAATGTGTATTGCTGAGTACCCATATAGATGCAGATGTAATAATCATAAAAATAAACGAGGAACTCCCTCTATAATTACTTGCCACACAAGCATGGTAAACTACATTAAGAAACTGTCAGACACGGGAGGGAATCCCTGTTCAAGCTTAGGGGGCAGCTGCGCGCGTGATCGACGGCGCTTGTTCGCTGCGGCAAGTTTGGCAAACCCGAAGCCGCGTGGTGAAAATAAACTTTTGGCCATTAAAATTGCTGTACCACGAAGATGCCGTGTTACAGACGCGAAATTTAACCGACAGAAAGAAGATGCTGTGATATGTAAATGATTAACTTTTCAGAGCATTCACAAAAAGTTGGAGCCGGTGGTGACACCCACAACGTGCTGGCATGAGAAAAGTTTCCAACCGATTTCTCATACAAGAACAACAGTTGACCGGCGTTGCCTGGTTAAACGTTGTTGTGATGCCTCGTGTAAGGAGGAGAAATGCGTACCTTCGACCTTGATAAAGATCGGATTGTAGCCTATCGCGATTGTGGTTTATCGTATTGCGACATTGCTGCGATCCAATGACTGTTAGCAGAATATGGAATCGGTGGGTTCAGGAGGGCTGAATCCCAACGGCCTCGTATCACTAGCAGTCGACAGGCATCTTATCCGCATGGCTGTAACGGATTATATAGCCACTCTGGATCCCTGAGTCAACAGATGGGGACGTTTGCAAGACAACAACCATCTTCACGAACAGTTCTACGACGTTTGCAGCAGCATGGACTATCAGTTTGGAGACCATGGCTGCGATTACCCTTGATGCTGCATCATTGATAGGAGCTCCTGCGATGCTGTACGTAACGACGAATCTGGGTGCACGAATGACAAACTGTCATATTTTCGGATATATCCAGGTTCTATTTACAGCATCATGATGGACGCATCCGTGTTTTGCGACAGAGCGGTGAACGCACATTCGAAGCGAGTATTCGTCATCGCCATACTGGCGTATCACCCTGCGTGATGGTATGGGGCGTCATTTGTTACACGTCTCGGTCACCTCTTGTTCGCATCGACGGTAGTTACATTTCAGACGTGTTACGACCCGTGGCTCTACCCTTCATTCGATCCCTGCGAAACCTTACATTTCAGCAGGATAATGCACGACCGCATGTTTTAGGTCCTGTACGGGTCTTTTTGGATACGGAAAAATTTCGACTGTTGCCCTGGCCGGCACATTCTCCAGATCTGTCACCAACTGAAAACGTCTGGTCAATGTTGGCCGAGCAACTGGCTCGTCACAATACTACTCTTGATGAACTGTGGTATCGTGTAGAACTGCATGGGCGTCTATACCTGTACACGCCATCAAAGCCCTGTTTGACTTAAGCCCAGGCGTCTAAAGGCCGTTATTTTTGCCAAAGGTGGTTGTTCTGGGTGCCGATTTCTCAGTTCTATGCACCCAAGTTGCGTGAAAATGTAATCACATGTCAGATCTAGTATAATATATTTTTCCAGTGGATACGTCTTTATAATCTGCATTTCTTCTTGTTGTAGCAGTTTTAAGGGCCAGTAATGTACTTTGTGTACTAAATTTACACAGTGCTTCCTCAGCCACAACACTGTTCCATGTCGGTAAAGGAGCTGAAAACCCTTGCGCTGGAGCCTGTCCCACGTGTTCGTCCTCAGAGTGACGCAACTGGAGCGCCAGTTGCAAGTGAGACGTGGCGGTTGCGCGAGACGTGGCGGGCTCGAGGGCGGCTTCCATTGGACGCCGCTAGTAGCGTCTGCGGAGCGGCGAGGAGTAATTACTCGGCACGTTCTCGAGGAGTGAGGGGTGGGGGTTGGAGGCGGCGGCGTGGACAGTACTCGAGGGACGGCACCGGCACCGCGGCCAAGTTGCGCGCCCTGCCCTGCCCTTTCCTCGCCTCGGCCAGCCGCCGCCTCTCGGTGGGAATCGAAGTGCGGCAGTGGCGGCGGCGGGGCCCGGTAATATCTGTAATGTGCCGCAGCCTCCTCCAGCCGACGTGCGGGCTGTCTGTGACGTGGAGAGCCCACAGCGCCTCTGGTGGGGGCAACGCTCTTCCTGGGGAGAACTATTTACTTACGCCCTTAGCTGGCTTGAAACAGCGCAAGAGCAAATATCTGTTTTATTGAACCGTCAGTGATACTGAACCACATGAACATCCTATCATTTTGACTGATTCTTCCGTCGCTTCTTGGTAGAACATAACCAAATGAATTAAAAACACAAATTTGTGTGTGTTCTACAAGTTTATTTTTGCTTACTTAACCGGTTTTCAGCTTATTAGGCCATCTTCAGAGTATTTACTGCTGTGACAAAGAGGTTACATAGTTTAGATACAGTATGGGAAGAGATGACAAATGTCTACACTTAGATCGACATACATAGTATAACACTTCTTTGACATTGTGTTATTACAGTTATGAACTTAAAAACTAAATTGTAGTACAAGAATATACAATGTGTGGCAGATAAAACAAGGAGTAAATTTGAATATAACTAGGGAATTGAGACTACCTGCTGTTACAAACAAACTAGATGTCGCTGCCATAGGTAAATCGATATCAAATACATTTTTTAAAATTGGTACCCCCATTTTTATTACATATTCGTTTAGTACGTAAATAAATCTGAATGTTTTATTTCGAACACATTTTTCACTTTGTGATAGATGGCGCTGTAATAGTCACAAACGTATAAGTACGTGGTATCACGTAACATTTTATCAGTGTGGACGGTATTTCCTTCGTGATACATTACTCATGTTGAAATGGACCGTTTACCAATTGCAGGTCTATATGGTATTTCTGTATGAATATTGTGACCAAAATGCCCAACGGGCCTGTGCTGATGTATGTTGATCGTCGGATAGTTACGTTATTTAAAGAAACAGGAAGTGTTCCGCCACAAGTGAAACGTCAGTCACGGTCTGCAACAAATGATGATGCCCAAGTAAGTGTTTTAGCTGCAGTTGCGGCTAATCCGCACTTCGGTAGCAGACAAACGGAGCGAGAATCGGGAATCTCAAAAACGTCGGTGTTGAGAATTCTATATCAACATAAATTTCAGCCGTACCATATTTCTAACCACCAGCATTTGCATGACGAAGACAGTTTTGCCACTGGGCACAAAATAAATTACGAGACGATACAGATTTTTTTTTCACGCGTATTGTTTAGTGACGAAGCGTCATTCACAAGCAGAGGTAATATAAATTCAAAATGTTCAAATGTTTGTAGAGCTTATGGGACTTAACTACTGGTCGTCCTTAAACTTACAAACTACTTACGAACTAGCTAATACTAAGGACGGCACAAATATTCATTCCCGAGGGGGGATTCGAACCCCCGACCGTAGTGGCCGTGCAGACTGTGACTGGCGCGCCGCAGAGCGCTCGGCCACCGCGGCCGGCAGAGGTAATATAAACCGGTATACTATGCACTATTGGGCACGTAAAATCCACGATGACTGCAACAAGTGGAACAAAAAAAAAAGTTCAAATGTTTGTAAATCTATCGGACCAAACTGTGTGGTCATCAGTCCGTAGCTTACAAACTACTTAAACATAGGTAAACTAACCTAAGGACAACACACCCATGCCCCAGGGAGGACTCGAACCTCCAAGACCAGGAACGCGCGTTCCGCAGCGAGGTGCTTTAGACCGCTCGCCTACTCCAAGTGAAACATCAGCGACCTTGACGGATTAATGTATTGTGCGGCATTATGGGAGGAAGGATAATTTTATCGTTGGTAATGTAAATGGTGCAATGTAAGCTGATCTCTTATGTAATGTTCAACCGATTTTACTACAAGATGTTTCTCTGCATTACAAAATGGCAATGTACTTTCAACATGATGGAAGTCTGGCACATGGCTCGCGTGCATCTGAAGCGGTCTTAAATTATTTAATGACAGGTGGATTGGTCGTAGAAGTACCAAACCATGACCCGCATGTTCACCGGATCTTACATCCCCGGAAAGTTGAAGGATATTTTTTATCGTGATTCACCGAAAACGCCTGAATATATGTTTCAGCGCATTGTCAGTTCATGTGAGAAAAATTACTGAATGCGAAATACTCGCTGTTGAGAGGACTTTCATTACGCGTATTGCCAAATGCATTGTAGTCGAAGGACATAATTTTGAGCATTTATTGAAGTTATAAGGTAATTACAGGCAATCACGTAGTAACAAAAGGCGTTCTCATAATGCATGATAATTTCACGAAAGTATATGTATCACATTGGAACAACCGAAATAAAGTTCAAACGTACCTACGTTCTGTGTGTTAATTTAAAAACCTACCTGTTACCCACTGTTTGTCTAAAATTGTGAGCAACGTCTGTGAATATTACAGCGCCATCTATCACAAAGTGACGAAAGTGTTCCAAATAATTCATATTTATTTCCGTGTTAGACGAATATGAAATAAAACTGGGGGTACCTATTTTGAAAAAATGCTGTTGATATCCTTTTGATCTATGGCAGCGCCATATGGAGGGTCAACAATAGCTTCATCCGTTTCCCCCCTTCAAGCTAGAAAAGTTTTGTTCTTTGCAGTTTATTTTTATTTATTTATTTATATTTGTTTATTTCGTGATATATATTTCGCCCGGTCACTATCAATGGACCACTCTGTATATATGTTAGTAATGTAGCAAAGAGATCACAGCTCTTGCACATTTATATCGTTTGTTTTCTTTGTCGCTTTCCTTCCTCTTTATAAATTCCATTTCAAAACTGGTAGATACAAAAATGTAATCACATTACAGAACTGCGTTGCACTACTCCGTATCTTGTAGTAACCGAAGCCAGAATTACACGTCTGACAGAGTTCCCGTAACTGATTTTCCGACGTTCTCAGACGTAAACGATCTCCTTGGTTCCAGAGTTCGCCATTTCACTCAAATTGGGAGTGTTTCTAAATACGTAATCTGGACTCGAGTTTCCTGCGTCTGTTCCGCAGGGCCCTGCGCGCTGGCTTCCATCCCTTCTCCGTTTTCCGGCGCCGCATGTATCTCCGGGAGAGCGCCGTCTCCAGAAACGGGATAACATTCGTCTGCGTGGACGCTAAGCTGGCAGTAATCCACTCGTAGTCTGCTCGGGAGGGCTTTATCAGCTGCGCGGCGTCACAGCCGCGGAGGAAATTCTTCCACGCGTGTGCGTGTTCGCACGCACACAAACATACGAAGTACGTCCAGAAAGTAAGTTCCGTTTGGCTATATAAAACAAACATGTACAGATACAGAAAAAAATATTTATTGTACAAAAATCTACAACTGTTACACTACTTTTCTACATAGCTGCCGAAATTTTGTAGGCACTTGTCATAGCGTGGCCCAAGTATCTGTATGCCTTCTTCATAGGTCATAGGTGTATTCAGCCATGTGGTAGTATGTTCTTTCAGCTCGTCATCATCGTTGAAATGACGACCACGAAGATTTTTAGGTGCAAGAAGAGGTGAAAGTGGCTAGGAGTGAGGCCCGGGCTGTACGGATGATGATCAAACACGTCCCAGTGAAATCCCGTAAGAGTTGTTTGGTCACATTCGCCACATGAGGTCGGGCACTATCGTGTAAACAAACACCACCTTTTGATGGAAATCCTCTTCTTACACCTAAAATTTGTTCTGTCAACACTTCAACGATGACGAGCTGAAAGAATATGCTACCACATGGCTCAATACACAGGCGGCAACCTTCTATGAAGAAGGCATACAGAAACTTGTGCCACGCTACGACAAGTGCCTACAAAATTTCGCCAGCTATGTAGAAAAGTAGTTTAACAGTTGTAGATTTATGTACAATAAATATTTTTTTTCTGTTTCTGTACACGTTTGTTTTATATAACCAAACGGAACTTACTATCTGGACGTACCTCGTATATACACGAAGTAATGTTTGGGGTTCACGTCTCTTAATTCTTCAAACACCTTAATGATTCGTTTCTCCTCCCCTTTGTCCTTTGAGTCCTTAAAAATTTGACGTTTCCAACTGTAACGGCTGATATTACTATAGAAAGAAAAATTATGTGCGTTCCTTAGCTCGTTAATTAACCCTCAGAGTTAGATAATTCTACGGGAAAACATAATTCGCAACATCTACTCTATGTTTTGCATAAAGTATCAAGCTAAGCTTGAAAATAATGTTTTATAATGACATATTGTCAGCCAGGAATACACTTCTGTAGGGGTAATGCATGAGTTGTTTAATGGTAACTTCTAACCAAAGAAGGAGGTTTGCCCATGTTAAGCTTCATGTAACAATAGAAAGACCGTACAAAAATTTGATCACACCGCGAAAGAAACTATCGGACTTCATAAAAAAAAAAATAGCCGGGAGATTTCTGGATTAATATTCACACGAAGTACAAAAAAAGAAGGAAAACGTCGTGCAAACCTTATACCATGGCAAAACCTACACTACTGAAAACAACAACTTTTAGAAACAGCAACTTCTAACAGTATAAAAAGGGTGGAATCATCTGTAATCAATGAAAAGTGGTAACATGGGTAACTATGGGGGGCTTAAAGAACCAAGCCTCAAGTGAAATATATTTTGCTATATGCAGATGTCAGAGAATCGTGGCATTTGGTTGGAGCATCGGAAAACAACCGAAGACTGTGAAAGATAACGTAAGACTGCTTTGTGTTCGCTTTCTCTTTCCAAAAAGGGCGGTAAAAATGAATGTTGAAGACGAAAACGGGTCAGAGGTTTCTTTTGGAAAGGGAACAGTCGATATCGGCAAGTACCGAATTTATCCCAGAAATATTTTGTGAACCGCTACAAAGTTATGTTTGAGATTCACATCTCTTAATTCTTCAAAGACCTTAATGATTCGTTGGACCTCTTCTTCGTTGTTTGAGTCCTTAAAAATTTACCGATTCCAACTGTAAGGGCCGATCTTATTATAGAAATGAAAACTGAGTGCGTTCCTTAGCTCTTCAATTAACTCTCAGAAGGTAATGTATGGGAAACCATAATGCGTAACATGTAAACATAAACTATAAAGCAATCATCTTTTATAATCCGACATATTTTCAGACAGGAGTACGAGTATTTATGTGAATACTATGCTATACAGTCACTTTTGGTATTTATCACATACACAACTAGTTTCGGTGCACTACATCGCCATTTTCATGTGTTTATCTTTACAGTAAATATAAGGGATGTTCAAAGGAAAAGGTAAGAAACGTTTTAACAGCCAAACCCGTTGAAATATGAATATGCCGCTCTGAGATAACGTACCGCGACGTCGAGGGACGCGAGCATGCGTCTCACCTCCCGCTATCAAATTCACGGCCTTGCACTCAGCGGACAAGGTGACGCCCATCATCTTTTCCGATGTTCGAGTTCCGAAACTCACCGAATTCCTCGAGTATTGAAAAACTATTAACAGTGATGTACTGTGAGACACTCTGTAAGCAAGTCCATGAAGAGCAAACGGCCTGTTCTGGTCACGCAGGGAGTGATTCTGCTCCATGATAACGCGCGTCCTCACGTCTCCAGGTCACAGAAAGAGTACAGGCCAACTTCAAGTGGGAGCAGCCCTGTGACTTCCGTCTGTTCAGTCCGCTAAAAACAAAAACAACAGAAAAATCCCAAAGGAATCTGCTTTAAGTAGGTCGACGAACTGAAGACGGTGGAAAACTGGCTCTTGCCACAGACACACAGACACACAAATTCTGGGAACACGGAATCATCAGTGGGGTAGTTGTACTCAGGCCTCTGGTAATTGCTTCTGGTAAGGAGTTCAATTATTCCCACAATGTCGTTTCTTATCAGTTCAACAACTATCGTAAATAACTAAATAAACTTACTGAATGCATAACTCAGATTCTGTATACAATAAAGTCGCCTCGGTTGCACAGTGGTAGAGTGCCAAACTACAAATCCCAAGGTCGCGGGTTCGATCCCCGCCAGGTCCAAGGATTTTTATCTGTCACTTTCCACTTCTTTCACCTCTGGCAGTATTGCTCATGTGAAAAATACCGAGTAGCACCGTGGTTCGGAACCCACGTTAAACTGTAGGTCCCCCTATAACTGGCTGGGTAAGTCAGTTCCAAGGTCGGAGGAAGGCAACGGCATACCACCTCCAAACAGGACCATGCTTAGTAAAGCACTGTGGTGTTCAAGCCAATCTTAGGATTGTTGACTGCTTTACCTTTACCTACCTTAAAGTGAACTTATTTTTTTAATTTGATGGTTACCGATGTTTGAAATTTTCCTTTTACCAATAGTAAACGAAAGTAATCCATGTTAATCAGACAGTTTGAAATTCACTTAGCTCAGTTAACTTACTGTCATATATCGCATATCCTTTGGTCTTAAAATTGCGACACTTTTGCATAACTTTCCCTCTTCCGGGTTTACCAAAATGTTCAAATGTTTGTTAAGCTTATGGGACTTAACTACGGGGTCATCAGTCCCTAAACTTACAAACTACTTACGAACTACCTTATACTAAGGACGGCACAAATCTCCATGCCCGAGGTGGATTCGAACCCCCGACCGTAGTGCCCGTGCAGACCGTGATTGGAGCGCCTCAGTTCCCGCGGCCACCGCAGCCGGCCCGGGTTTACCATGCACGTATCTGGTCTTGTAGGAAAACATGTAGGTACATGCTGAATCCAGAACAAAAAAGAAAATTTTTTTTTTCTTATGGGACTTAACTACGGGGTCATCAGTCCCTAAACTTACAAACTACTTATGAACTACTTACAACTAAAGACGGCACAAATATCCATGCCCGAGGGGGGATTCGAACCCCCGACCGTAGTGGCCGTGCGGACCGTGACTAGAGCGCCTCAATCCCCTCGGCCACCGCGGCCGGCAGAAAAATTTTGCATGATTTCTCATTAGAGATTTCGACAAATTTTGCAAAGGTGGAATAGGATTGGCAAATCTGGAAATCAAAGAAACTGCACACTCTGATATACAGGGTAGGCACTGTTTCCACCGAGAATAACTCTGAATGTATGATAGGCGCTGAAACAATTGTGAGACAAACGTTGCATGGGACAGAATATGACGTTGATCTTTGTTGCGAGGTGCGGTCGCTTCAGATATATGAATGCAATTTTTTAATGGGACGCTGTAGTTTGGTACTTACTTTCTGATAGCAGTATCGTGACGTGTAGCAGTAAGGTATATAAAGGTAAAAAAGGTGGCATTAACGTCCATTTACACAAGTGATGCGCATTTGTATCAATGTAGCGCTGCAATCTTCTTATCATGGATTGAGTGGTATTTCGTACCACTTCGGCACTGCTCGTTGCAACAGGTGGAAAATCCGTGGTCGCGATGCACGTCACGTGTCACGCATCGCATAATACAGCTCGCAACTTATTTGTTTGGAGAGGGGCCACCAGCTACGGACTAATAACCACGCAGTTGAGTCCGATAAATTTACAAACACTTGAACACTTTTCTGTACGCCTTAGCGGAGCGGCCGAGCGCATTGAGGCGCTATGCTGCGATGCGCGAGGACGTTCCCCGTCGGGGATTCGAATCCTCCCCCCCTCGGGCATGGATGTTCTATGTTTAGTGTAAGGTATTTCATAAGTAGTTTGTAATTTTAGTGACGGATGACCCCGCAGTTAAGTCCCATAAGCCTTACAAACAGTTGAACATTTGAACTAGTCTGTACTGCTTTATCTAAGACATAAGCTGAATGCACAGATCAATGGATAGACGACTACTGTAGTGAGCATCTTCGATTCCAAAAACCGAGTCACTACACTTCTAAAACGGGAGTTTTATACACAGAAATCGGCTGAAGCTTTGACGTGTGGGACGGTTCATGTGGACCGAATGTGTCCTACTTGTGAGTGCAGCGTTCACTCAATGAGCCATTTAGCCGCTGACGTATCCTGGGACTTATTCACTCTTGTGAAAGGTGTAGTTATGAATTGTTTATAAGCTGACGAATACACCTCTCTCTCTTCCAGTCGTCTGTCGCAATCAACAGTTGCTGACTGTAGGCTCTCAACTCGGCGACGGAGCGTCTGCTGTCGTCACGAGATACTGGCGTCGCGTTTTTCGACAGAGCCGATGACCTGTTTCCGCCTTGTTTGCCTGGCGATTGCTTTGGAAATCCACGATTTTAACATGTTTCTCTGTCACAATTTTTCGCTGTAACAATATGTTATGGCAGTTATTGTCTGTTTTAACAACATGCAGAAAATGTTTCAGGGACTAACCAAGCACGATAAATTATTCAAGTACATACTCATCATAAGGTAAATTACGATCATTTGGAACGACTCTTACGTTACATAAAAATGAGAGAAGCAAACAACGATCAGATAAGTGGTTATGAGTTCTGCCTCTTTTTCAGGAAACGTCTGAATTACATAAGACTGATTGACGTGAAAACGTGATACAACTTCAGAAAATGGACTTTCATTGACCAGTTACACGCAGTAAATACAAAACAAACAGTAAATATAGAATACATTATACGCGGCAAAATTAAGTATGTTGCACTCTGAAATGTTAACAGAAACCAAGGTGGAGTGGCCGTGAGCTCCAAGGCGCGTTTCTGCGGAGCGCGCGGTTGCTCGCCGTCGGAGGTTCGAGTTCTCCGTCGGGCATGGGGCTGTGTGTTGTCCTTAGTGTAAGTTAGTTTAAGTAGTTTGCAAGTCTAGGGACTGATAACCATAGCAGTTTGGTCCAATAGGCTTACAAAATTTCAATATTATTAGCATAAAAGAAAGAGAAGGACATAAATCTAACATAATAAGCAGTTTCGTTAACTTTAATGTTGGACATTGTAGAATTATTAATTACAGGATACAGTGTGCGAAACCTAAAAAGGGAAAACAATAGTCCAGGATGTGTAAGGGATATTACTGAGGACAACGAGAACAGCTGTTTAAATTTATCCATAAATTTCCCGATAATTTAAGAAACTTCAGGGGACGTGTTCAGTCATATTTATATGTAAATAGCATTTACAAAATTTGTAAATCAATTCAAAGATGACAGCTTCGATACGCAAATTCACCCGCATCTTTGGCCACCACTTCAATAATTGGACGGTGTTATGCATCAGTTGACCAAGCGCCAAAACTGGATGTCGAGATATTAGTGAAAACGCGAAAGTATTACTATAAATTCAGAAGCTACACCAAATTTAGGTGTCGACGCAGTAAGATAATGAACATGAATTAAATTTACATGCTCATATCTGAAAAACATATAAAATGCACAGAAACTCAATATTTACACAAAAATGCCGCTTGGTCATTTGATGCTTTTGCATGTTACTTTCATTTCTGCATTTTGGATTAACTGACTAACAGGCGATACGTGTCTCATAGTCAAGTGATGCATTTTCGAGGAGGAAGTAGTGACTTATTCTTTCACAAAATACAATTAACAGGGTGACCAAAAAAAGGCTCGCTGATTTCAATATAAAATATCTCGAAAACAAAGATCGATAGAGGAATGCAGTAAACGGTATGTTTATTGTGAAAGCTGTAAGAAGTCTATACAGCAGATTGAAATAAAAGTTACAAAAGCTGATAACAGATGGCGCTGTACGCTGTACAGCTCATATCAGCAAACATAAGTGAAATAATCGTATGGAAACACTGTTTGCAAACAATCACATCACAATGTTTTGAAAACGTTCACCATTGGCACTACAGAGGTGGCGCAGACGAAGAATAAAATTCGTCTTCACATTTCGTAGTGTCTCAACCGAAATGGATTCACACGCCACAGGGATCACCGATTCAAGCTCGTCCAGCGTGGCGGGTTGCTTCGGGTAGACCATGTCTTTCACTGTGCCCCACACAAAAAAGTCACAGGGAGTCAAATCCGGCGAATATGGAGGCCATTCCATGCCTGAACCAGTAAATTTGGGATATTCGAAAGCAATGACTCGATTCCCGAAGTATTCCTCAAGAAAGCGAAAAACTTGTTCGGTCCGATGTGGTTGGGCTCCATCTTGCATAAACCATTCAGTACCTGGACGATCCTCCAACGCTTGCTATGTGGCGACAAATTGTTCCAAAATTGCAACGTAACGTGCGCCAGTGACCGTTTCTCGAATGAAAAAAGGGTCAATAATACCTCTGCTGCATACTGCAGCCCACACAGTAACTTTAGGAGAATACTGGGGTTTCGCTTCACACCAATATCGATTTTCGGGACCCCAAAATCGCCAGTTCTGCTTATTCACGTATCCATTCAGGTGGTAGTGTGCTTCATCTGTAAACCAGATGCACCCAACATCAAATCCTTCACTATCAAGCATTGTGAGCACCTGATTAGCAGAGGCAACCCTTTGTTGCACAGCTCGTGCGGGTATGGCCTGGTGCGTTTCAGTTTTGAATGGAAACATGTGTAAGCTCTTTCTGAGTATTTTCTGCGTGCTGGAACGCTTCAAACCAGTCTCAGATGCAATTCTACGGACGGATGACATTGGATTTCGCTGAATAATTCCAGAAACTGTAGCGATATTTTCAGGCGTAACTGCGCTTTGCTTGTGACCAACATGCCCCACTAGATCATCAGTTACGCTGCCTGTTCGTTGAAATTTTGCGAAGAGTTTACGAATGGGTTTCGCATCGGGTCATTTTGGAACATTAAATCGTGCTTCAAAACTTCGCCTTGTCGCCGTAGGACTCTCTTCTAAGCTGTGGTGCTCTAGCACCAGAAAAACGCGTTGTCCAATGGAGTATATGGTTTTTATCTCTTCCTTCGGTACGCTAACTTCCTTTCACGTTTCAATAGTGGAACTAATCGAAAAATGTTTAAATGTTTGTAGAGCTTATGGGGGTCATCAGTCCCTAAGCTTACAAACTACTTATAGCCTAGCTAAGACTAAGGACGGCACAAATATCCATGCCCGAGGGGGGATTCGAACCCCCGACCGCAGTGGCCGTGCAGTCCGTGACTGAAGCACCTCACTCCCCTCGGCCACCGCGGCCGGCAGGAACTGATCGCTCTGGGCTTCGAATCACTATTTATACTAGGCATTACTTATGACCATTACAGCGCCATCTGTTAGCAGTTTTTGTAACTATTATTTCAAACTGATGTATAAACTTCTTACAGCTTTCACAATAAACGTACCGTTTAGTGCATTCTTTTATCGATCTTTGTTGTCGAGAGATTTAATTTGGAACTCAGTGAGTCCTTTTCTGGACACACTGTAATTGTATTATTTCAGGCTATAGTTAATTATATTTAACCGATACAAGAAGAATAACGTTTCTGTTCGTTGTTTATGTCTTTTATGGGCTATTTATTGAATTAATAAGTCGTAAATAACTTGAAGCTTGAAGTACAGCGCCGCGAAAATAGTTTATTCTTTCTCGTGCAATTAACAAAAAATAACTCGAAATAAAAAATGATGATAATAAAGAATAAAATTGGCACGAAGATGTTAATGTATTTTACTGACGTACGAACGTATGTACTAACATTCCTTCTGAACAGTTATATACGTCATTTCATTATATCAGTACTTGACACCTATCACAACATTACAAAATTATTGCCATTTGAAGAAAAGCAATAGACATTTTATTGCGATATGAATGTCTTTTAGCTTGGCTTCAGAAATGGGCTTCCCATTTGGCCATAGAGGCGTCAACAGGGCATGAAAGTTACTTTTGTTCCGTGTTCGGCATGTTCGACCTGCTGATTTCTTCCTAATGTCAACTTCAAACGGCTCAAAGTCAGTTTTCAACACTATATTGAATGGTTTATATTTCAACAGGTCTATTTCAGTATATTATCTCACTCCGGGATTTGGTTCTGCGATTTTCAATATTTGAAGTACTCTTGAAATCTTCAACCTTCATTGTATGGACTTGAAGTGGGTTTCTTTTGCGACACTTTTTCATGATATTCATGTAATCGTCTGGTGTATAAGCCTCTGTTGAATTTTGAGAGCGCATTCTATGTCTCCTAAATCGCTGTCATTTGGGAGGAAGCTATGTCCGGGTATAAGAAACCTCTGTCTTATTGTGTGCAATATAGGATCCTGTTCTAAAATTTCTTTTTATGTTTCTGTTCTGTCCACCGCATGCATCGGGCAACAAAATTAATTCTTTAGCTGTCTATACCTATTCCATTAAATTCTTCAATAAACAAGATGCTACTTCCTGTGCCCCACGTCCTGCCTCACCTTTCAACCAGACGTAGCAGCGCCCCTTTTAATTACTAGCATTACAAATACCTGGGTCATATAGCCACAACTGTCGCTTCCAGGAGACAATATTCGTAGGAATTCTTGTTAGAGGCAATGTTTTTTCGGGGTCAAAACACAGGACTTTTACATTTTCATCGTCCTTTTCTCGTAATATGTCTGAAGATTTCAGATAGCCAACTGCTGCAAAACAAAGTCGCAAGGTAGGGCTGTTAGTCAGCTGATGCAAAATACGTTAATACTGTTTGGCGCGTGGTTCAAATGAACAATTTTTTCATGGATAGTTCACACCTCCACACACAACCTGGAACAGAAATCTAAAAAAAAAAAAAAAAAAAAAAAAAAAAATACAAAATGGCGCTTGGTCAATTGATGCATAACACCGGCCAGTTGACATATCATTGCTCAAATATGAACTGATTAGCAGAACCGTTCCTGACTCTGAACTGCTGTAGAAGACAATCACACTAACTGGTTTACTGAGGTAATGGGAAATTTTATTTCAGTATCATGATTTATAAAAAGTCAAAGCGAGAACACGGAGAAAAAACGAGCACAAGCTGACAGAAATATTTTTAATGGTCAATTGCAAATATTTTAAATATAGAAGTATTGAAATGATTAATGTTAAATAACAGCATGAAATCTATGACACCTTATGATGCTTTACGGAATCTTATCGTGTTATATCGCTATGAAACGAGCGGAATATGGCAACACATAGTCCACATGATCACAGAATATAGAGATGAATTGTTGATTTACATCATTTCTCCGTATTAGTGAGCCACGTGTGAGGATAATCAATCCCTGTCAATAAGTACATACATTCCCTCCAAAATGCTCTTGGACAGTTCTGCCTCTATTTATTTCAACGACTCAACCATTCGGCTGTCCCTTGCTCTTTTGCTTGCTCGCTCCCTTTAAAAGTTCTTAATGTCTCCAATCTCACGACATGACAAAACCGTTTCAGTTGGTATCTCTCCTGCCTATAATCTACTGTATTCATACATAAAATCGGACAGATTAGTTTCTGGTATTATCTCTACTCGTATAATGGATTTTAAACGGAACGAATTTCGTCTATGTGGCCTGTATCATGCCAATAACCCGTCTTGTGTAGAGATGCAGCTTCCAAACTGTTTGTTAAGATGCAAAGAATTATGTAGAAACTGAGCCAATAACACTTCAAGCGGCGTTTGCCAGAATATACACTATAATAAGAATTTTAATCACACGAAGAAAATTTAAGATTACTTCTCCCCAAACATTTAGACCTCAGAAACTACAAGACCACGGAGTCTTACCACACTTGCATTTTGAAAAGCTGAATGTTTTTATGATTTCTATACGTTCTATTCAATTGCATCCGCAACATGATAGCAAAAATGTTCAAATGTTTGTTAAGCTTATGGGACTTAACTACGGGGTCATCAGTCCCTAAACTTACATACTACTTATCAACTACCTTATACTAAGGACGCTACAAATATCCATGCCCAAGGGGGGATTCGAACCCCCAACCGTGTTCGCCGACATGATAGCAAAATCTACATGTAGATACAATAAAGATTTCGTTATTTTAAAATAATTTTATCTGTCGTGAAAACAGAGAATTGATGACGTAGGACGGAAACTGTTTTGGTGGGCTTTTACTACATTACCAATTCTGTAATGTTTAGGTTCATTTGTAAACGTGGTACTAGATGATGAATACAGTCCGACAATGTCACTTACCTTCAGTAAATAAAATTGTTTTTTAAACCTCCCGTGTTATGTGTCAACGTTATTTATGTCAATTGATATTCGATCTGTCCTGTTCCAAAAGAGTGCACGGCAAATGGATCGCCCTCTGTGACCATTTTTTTTTACGCTGAATTTTTGCCCTTTTTATAATTGATGTGCCGACGCGAAGAGAGGGAGCACCGACGCTCTGTGACCAATAAAATCGATAGTTCCAGGCCATTGAACTCGCCACAAAATTAATTACGCGGTTTAGCCACCTGTTTACCGCCCCACCCAACGCAGCTACTTTCTCGCGCTGTTTGAAACACCTGGACGACTAAATTGCGTTCGTGTAATTGTCACTCAGACAGTCACAATTTACGAGCCACGTTTCATTTTAAATGCACGCTAATTCTGTCAGTGACATTTCGGTTTCTAGGCCTTCTGCTTACTGATTTATAATGCTTCAACAGCAGGACCAGGCATTGTTTCGAAAGTTTCATTAATGAAGACGGATAGACATGAGGAATATTAAGATTTAACGTCTCGCTGATGGTGAGGTCCTTCGAGCAGAATCTCGGATAAGAGAAATACAGCCTTTCTATTATGTAGGAGACATACGATCAATCGATTTAGGATAAATCATCCGAATTTACGCATCACAGGATAAAGACTTAAACCTGTTTCGTTAAATTCCAATTCCATAAATTCAGCGGACCTTTATCGGTACGCAAGCTGAAAATTTCTTCACTTACTTGCTACTGAAGCATCGCAACGAGTAAACGCTGGAAAGTAAGTGACAGTTATAAGTTAATTCCACAGGCATTTTATTCCGCTATGGCTTTAAGTAGGCTTAACAATTGCTAAAGTGCTTTTTTTCATTGTATGAATATAAAACTACATTTAATAAACAGATGGATTAAGACAATACTTTTTAAGGATTCTATGGTATTTTTCTTAGAGAGTTTGTTTTAATGGCTAGTATTCTTCAAATTTAAAATTTGAAGATCCGAGACTTGAGCTCGAAATGTTCAAATGTTATTAAATCTGTGGGACTTAAGTACTCTGGTCATCAGTCCCCAGGCTTACATACTACTTAAACTAACTTAAGCTACGGACAACAAATACACCCATGCCCGAGGGAGTACTCGAACCTCCGACGGCGAGCACCGGCATGCTCCGCTGCTAGGCACCTCCACTCCATCGCGGCGACTTCCATGAAGTAATTTCCAATCCGTCAACACAAAAAACATTGCATTATACATGAGCGAGACTGTATGCAAAGGAGTTTGACAGTTTTGGTCAACTACTTCACTTTACCTGCAGAAGTGCGGTTTGGAAAATGTATTGAATTCAGATCGGACATTTTTTATTGAGCAGAAAAATTAATCCTCGTTTTATAAAAACTGAGAAGTTTGAATACTGTCACGTTTTACGCAAAGATGTAAGTAAGTTTGATGTATAAAGAAGTATAATGCTCAGGAAGAAAAAACATGTCGAAACGATGAAAAAATAGTGTTGTTTCTTATACACAGTGCTTAGGTAGGAAATTTAAGACCTAGGCTGTAGTATGTAGTCAAGTAATTTCTGTCTTGATGGTTGTAACGTAAGCTTGACCATATGTTACTTGAAACAATAGTTTAATAAAAATTATTGTTCGTTGGAAGAGTAAGTTTCGTATCTCTTCTTGAACCAATAGATCGATTGCATCTAAACAAACTTGATGCGCACATCGCTTATTATCGTAAAAGGACGCTACGAGGTGCCGCAGCGTTACCACACTGGGCTCACATTCGGAAAGACGTCACTTCAAACGCGCCTCTGGCCATCCTGATTTACGTTTTCCGTGAATTTCTTAAATAATTGCAGGCAAATGCCGGGATGTTCTCTTTCAAAGGGAACGACTCATTTCCTTACCCGTTCCTGACATAAACTATCTAAGCTGTACTCTAAGGAGCACGCTATCGATGTGATCCCTTGCTGATGGGTACCGGGGGGAGGGGGAGGGGGGAGGAGCGAGAGGAACACCTAACTCCTATGGCGACAGGTAGCTCAAAGAGGGGGAAAAAAAGACTAGCACCTTGACAGTCTAGACATACCAACGTCACATTTACAGGACTTGAACATTCAAAAGCACACATTGCAAACTGTCATACGAGACAGTCAGTCGCTGTTTATTACGGCATAAGTTACTAGCGCGTCTTCGCGGAGGAGTGGCTGACCGCTCTAAGGCGCCGTGCTGCGGAGCGCACTGTTGCTCGCCTTTGGAGGTTCGAATCCTCCCTAAGACATATGTGTGTGTGTTTTGTCCTTAGCATAATATAGTTTTAAGCCTGGGGACTGATAACTGCAGCTGTTAAGTCCTTTAGCTTTAAAAACATTTGAACACTTTTGACCTTTTACCTTTTGTATAGTTACCCTCTTTTTTTATAGATTTTAATTTTGTTTGTTATTTACTACTTTGGTTTATGATTTGCCAGCTGATAACACTGCCTATTATGGGCATTGCTATTCAAAGTTAACTATTTCGTGCTCTGACCAAATGCTGTGACAACTGACTGCCGTTTTTTTTTTATTTGTATATAAATTAATCAAAAAGTCTAAAACAAACGAAAATTGTTATAAAATAGATTGAGCAATGGATAACACGACCCAAGGTATTTAATCAACTGTCACAACCTTTCCCGTACAGAGTTGGGGTAAACTATGACAACGGCCCAAAATTTTACTTTTTATCTGCATCCTAATCACTCATCTCATAATATTTACTTTATTTACTTTCTGCTATTAACATTCCATATTTCTCTGTTACATTTAAAAGGGGTGATGAATATCTATTCATAATAAAGGCTGACTAATTCAAGACAAGATTTGCGTCTTCCTGTTGATGTTCTTGTTGTTGTGGTCTTCAGTCCGGAGACTGGTTTGATGCAGCTCTCCACGATACCCTATCCTGAGCAAGCCTCTTCATTTCCACATAAGAACGGCAACCTACATCTGTCTGAATCTGCTTACTGTATCCATCTCTTGGTTTTCCTCTGCGGTTATTACCCCACACACTTCCCTCCAAAGCTAAATTCACAATTCCTTGATGTCTAAGAATGTCTCCTACCAATCTATCCCTGCTTTTAGTCAAGGTATGCCAGAAATTTCTTTTCTCCCGAATTCTGTTTAGTATATTCTCATTAGTTACGCGATCCACCCACCTAATCTTCAGCATTCTTGTGTAGCACCATATTTAGGCTTAAATCAATATTCGATGTTAACAAATTTCTCTTTTTCAAAAACGCTTTTCTACCCATTGCCATTCTGCATTTTATAACCTCTGTACTGCGACCATAATTTGTTATTTTACTGCCCAAGTAACAAAACTCATCTACCTCCTTTATTGCTTCGTTACCCAATCTAATTCCTTCAGCATCACCTGATTTTCTTACACTGCACTCCATTACCCTAGTTTTGCTCTTGTTAATCTTCACCTTATATGCACCTTTCAGAACACTGTCAATTACGTTCAATTGCTCTTCCAGGTCCTTTGCTGTATCTGACAGAATTACTATGTCGTCGGCAAATCGCAATGTTTTTAATTCTTCACCCTGAACTTTAATTCCTTCTCCAAATTTCTCCTTGCTTTCCTTTACAGCTTACACAATGTACAAAGTGAACATCAATGGAGAAAGACTACAACCCTGTCTTACTCCCTTTCCAACCACCGCATCCCTTTCATGCCCTTCAACTCTGACAACCGCTGTGTGGTTTTTGTACAAGTTGTAAATAACCTTACGCTCCCTATATTTTACTCCTGCTTGCTTCAGAACTTGAAAGAGTTTATTCCAATCAACATTGTCAAAAGCCTTCTCCAAATCTACAAAAGCTTCCTAAAGTATGGAAATAAAACCACTACCCTCAGACAAATTACAATTTACGAACAAAAAATTGGAATATGAACACTCATTGCAGAGCAGACACACATTTTCAGCCACAGGCTCTAAGATTAATTAACTAATAGACTTACTGGTCTCCTAAACTTATAAATTTTTAACATGTTTCACGCCACACTACATGGAAAGCGAGAGATAGAAACAGGATTTATTGGACGAGTAAGGATAGCCCTCTTCACAGACGCACTCGCACATCAACCACTTTTACTCTGCATGCACTAACCGCGCCATTTTTAGCCAGAAGGCGAATAAAAAAAATGGTTCAGCAAAGAGGGTGGCCGGTATTGAATTGTTGAATGTAAGACATGTAACACGCTACAATATCTACCACTCAAATCTTACAGAATCCTAAAACCCCAAACACACAAACCATATAAATATATTATAAAAGGAATCTACACGTGGGGGTTAGTCACACAACAAGCATAACTGGCGCTCCTTCCTTATCATACGTATATACTGAACCACGCCACAAAAAATACGGTGGAAGCACATGCCTCCGCGATTTACACAAAATTAAGTACCCTCCAAAAGGAAAAACTTATATTATTCGAAATTTCATCTAACTGTTCCTAGAATTACTTTGTACGGTACGATGTCCCTCTAATCCACTCTCCTCAATTACAACTATTCTCCGCCATGAGGTCATCCGCGTCTCATTCTGACTTGGTCTGATTGGAAAAAAAAGGTAAATCAATGATATACCTGGCAACCCATGGATGAAATCGAGATGTTGCTTATTCCTGTGCCTGCTATCGACCACTAAAGGTGGATTTCTTACTTTGAAATTGTCAGACTATGGGCCTATTGTGTAATGACGCCAAAATTTATCTAAGTCCCTTTACAGAAAGAAAACTCCGTAAATTCTAATACGATTTTCTCCGCACAAAGTTTAAAATGAGGGTTTTCAAAAGTTCTATTAAATAAAACAATCAAAGGGCCAGGTAGCAAGTCGATACTGAGTCCTGACCGTTACCGTTGGCATCAAACTATTGGATGTACTCAAACTGACCAAAAAACAACCAAAATCGTTTAACTTTTTGCCATTATTAAGATAAGTCTGCGAGTCAGATTCATTATAATAAAACACATTTTTACAAAATTTGCTTACCAAATTTTGCAGCAGTCGAGCACGTCACGTCCGTCCTCTCGGGCCTCCAAGCAAAACATGGAGTCTCCTGAGCCCAACGAACGACGAACGACTACTTTTTTAAACGGGTGGAAGAAACCTGTCATTGGCAAGATAAGGCACACCCGAGAAGGCCACTACCAACCTCCCTCTTTGCCTCACCTAAGCCAAAGATTTCGCAACTACTCCACCACCTCGAAACTATTTTTAGGTAGTAAATACAGAAAATAACGTCCCCGAAAAACATTCACAAACGCTCAGTTTCATTAATTACACAGAGAAATTGACCAGCCTTGCAGTATGTAATTAATCTCCATAAAATTGTCATTGTGATTTGATTTAATATGAAACTAGCCCATAGGGCTTAAATGGGGCGTACTGCAATACCGATTAACATTGACTAATTGCAATGATGTATCTGTCGCTGTCGCTATGGACATCAATGGTATCAGATAGTATCTTCGGACGCATCCCAGTTCTGTTTGCTCATAAACGATGGCCACATTTCCCTTCACCACGGATATGGTGGCCGGACTGATTGTAACTGCATTAGCAAAAGTCATACAATGCTCAGCGCTTTATGCTGCTATTAGGTGCATTACGTACCAATTTCGGTTGATGCGTGTGTTGGGTACTGTTACCACTGTTACCAGTTTAACCTTTGTGAATGACTTCCTGCGGAAAATAATCATGACGATTCTGCACTACACCTTATACGCGATTTATTCAGAAAGACACTGCACGACGAGATGTTTCTGCTGGAACCAGTGACTTCTTGGAGTCAGGGGGTTCACGAGTTGCGAGATTCGGTTTTACAGTTCCGTCCTCTTATTTTTCCTGATAATCAACTTCAATGACAACGAATCAACGAACACTTTTGTACGTACTGTTGCTTGTCTACTGAACATTCCTGCCTTGCATGTATGCGATATAATCTCCTATATGGTGCCTCATGAACTACCAAATGCTTCGACGACGCTAGTAACAGAGGTAGCCATCCAAGGTGCATTAGCAGTTTGGCCACGTTCTCCTAGCTGCGACACAATTCACTCACAACTACACAGAACTCTGTTGTGATCGTGAATGCCACGTGCTGTTCCTGGTACATCTACATCTACATGGGATACTCTGCAAATCACATTTAAGTGCCTGGCATAGGGGTTCATCGAGCCACCGTTCTACTATTTTATCTCCCATTCTATTCTCGAATAGCGCGCGGGAAGAAAGAATACCTGAATCTCTCCGTTATAGCTCTGATTTCTCGTATTTTATTCTGATGATCATTTCTACCTATGTACGTGAAAGTCAACAATATATTTTCACATTCGGAGGAGAATTTTGGCGATTGGAGTTTCGTAAGCAGCCCGCGCCGCAGCGATAAGCGCCGTTGTTGTAATGATTCCCATCCCAGATCCTGTATCATTTCCGTAACGCTGTCTCCCATGTATCGTGACAATACAAAAAGAGCTGCCCTTCTTTGGACTCTTTGGATGTCCTCCGTCAAACCCAGCTGATAAAGATCCCACACTGGGCAGCAGTACTCCAAAAAAGGAGGGACAAGCGTAGTGTATGCAGTTTCTTTAGTAGTTCAGTTGCATCTTTTAAGGGTTTTGCCAATAAAACGGTCTCTGGTTTGCCTTTCCCACGACATTATCTACGTGTTCTTTCCAATTTAAGTCGGAAGTAATAGTAATTCCTAGGTATTTTGTGCAGTTTACGGCCTTCTCTTTTGATTGATTTATCTTGTAAACAAAGTTTAACGGATTTCTTTTCGTACTCATGTGGACAACTTCACACTTATTATTTAGACTCAGTTGCCAATTTTTACACCATAATAATATTCAGATCGTTCTGCAGTTGGTTTTGAACTTCAGACGATTATACTAGACGGTAAATGACGGCGTCATCTGCAAACAACCTAAGAGAGCTACTTAGATTTTCCCCTAAATCGTTTATATAAATAAGGAACAGCAGATGACCAATAACACTACCCTGTGGAACACCCGATATCACCTCTGACTTATTTGATGCCTTACCATTGATTACTACGAACTGTGTCCTCTCTGACAGGAAATCCCCTATCCAGTCGCAAATTTGGGGCGATATAGCATAACCACGTAATTTGGTTAAAAACAGTTTGTGAGGTACGGTAAAATACAGCAACACGACCTGCAAGCTTCGATATAATGTCTAACTATTGACTTCTTATACTGCTACGATATTCTTATTAAGAATATTAAGACTCTGTCTGTTCTATTCCGAAGACTCAAATTGTCTTTGAGTATCTTTCTTTTTAATCGAGGTAGTATAATGAAAGTTCTAATAGTCCATCTACTATGATTATGACAAATTACGAAAAAATTCCATGACATGTTTACAAATCCGTTGCCATTATGAGTTTAAGTCATAGTTGGTAGGTTAGAACTATTGTCGTTTCTGTCCATTACCAGGGGTAACTTGTGTCTTCGTGCTTATGCAGGTCGAATTTTTAAAAAGTTGTTGACAGATGTAAATTGATAGATATTTTTCGCTCTTACTGTATAATGCTTCCACACAGAAACTCCACACACAATAGCGCAGACCAACTAACTTCATTATAAGATTCACAGACTAACTTCCGAAACCCTCGCTGGTTTGGTTTATGTTGAGTGTTTTCAATTTAACTATTTGGGATTATAATATCACTACTTGTTATATGTGACAAAGGCTGCAGGAATAAAATGTGGGCCGGCCGCGGTGGCCGAGAGGACTGAGGCGCTTCAGTCACGGTCTGCATGGCCACTACGGTCGGGGGTTCGAATCCTCCCTCGGGCATGGATATTTGTGACGTCCTTAGTTGTAGCTAGTTCATAAGTAGTTTGCAAGTTTAGGGACTGATGACTCCGTAGTTAAGTCCCATAATCTCTACAAACATTTGAACATTTTGAATAAAATGTGTTACAATCCGGATTTTAAATGTCATGAAATTTATATAATTTACATAGAAATTAAAATACTGAAATTCAATTTACACTTTCCAAAAATATGGTTTACTGAGAATAGCTTCGATGTGCTAACATTTTTTACAGAATTTTAATTAAGCAAGCTATACGCTGGTATCTTTCAAGAATATGTGGTTGGTTAATGCAATATTCCCACATAACTCAGTTTTAATTCCTGTCGGAAATGTTTTCAGATGATTTGTTATTACATTACTTATGATTTCTGGGGGTTAGATTTTTAACACATCATACAAGTATTATTTTATAACATCGAAACTTCTATAACTTACATCAACAATATTTTACTATTTGAACAATGAAGCTTTAGCTCTCTTTATGAAAAATTAGTTAGTGAAATAATAATACATTAGACTGTCGCTAATCCAGCCATTTCTGGCACTTGTAGATGCCAGATTAGTAGAAGTGCCGTATTATTGAGAGCGCGCATAGAAATACAATTTTATATAAAACCCATGTCTGAATGCTCCCCTTCTAGCTGCAGTGAACTGTACTTAATGGTACTTTAAAGGGATATTAATGATCGGAAAAACAGATTTTCATTTTTAATTTTTCAAAGAAGGTCATCAAACAGATAGGCTATATCTTCTGACGTCGCGGACTAGGCGCCCAGATATTTACTGGATTCTAGGTCTTATTTACGAACAGAAAGAAATGCTTGACACTATCCTTTTCTTCAGAATCCTCATTCAATACAAAATATTACTTTTTGCACTCCCAGAAATATCATAATCCACGAGCATTACGATACAAAATCTGTTAAATAGATGATAGAGAACAGCAAATAATACCACAATTTAAAATACCATTTGTACAACTAAACAGGGTTCATGTAAGAACAATATTGCGCACGGTTATTCATTATTCAGCGCAACTTTTAGGATGAGTCCCGTGGGCTAGTAAGGGCTGGGTTAGCGATGATGTAAAGCATATTTTCTTTAAAATACAACGGATTAACAAAATCTTCATTACGCCGAAAATTGCGATACCATGACTAGCAGAACATTACAGAGAGATCCTATTCTGCTCTTTTCCATTATATAGCCAAGTCAGATCTTCGATATCCCAGAACCCGTCTTTGATAATTCTGTCAAGGGCAAAATCGGCATATTGAAAAGGAATAGTAACGTAAACACCGTTCTGAATTCTTCTTTCTGCACTGAGGGCAGCGAATGAACTTTTTTGTCCACCTACAAGCTATTGATTAGCGAACTCCCCGCCCACCCATTAGCCTTACAGATCGGGCTCTAAGTGTTTGCTGCTGCATTCAAACATCCAATCAATGGACCTCTTCTCACCGCCCTCTCCTAGAACGCAAACATACCTTTAAATCGCCACGTCGCGCCCATTAGCCTTGCAGATATGGCCGTGGATGTACATGGCTCGGTGACCTACGGAGTATAGATGTAGGCGACTCACAATACACTTGACTGGGTACTTATGAACACCAGCCACGCTGCACTGTGGCTCACTCTGGTAATAAAAAAAAATCTTGCGAACAGTTAGTAGAGAAAATACTCCAATTACTGATAAATTTCCACTGGTATATGTTCCTGTAGCTACGTGGAATGAAAGACCAAGATGGAGCTTTCTCAGAATATAGTTATTGTCAAACCAGTGGGCTAACTAAATTATTCTGTTTCTACTTTTTCTGCATAAACATACGGATCTGACAGTTTACCATATTCGGAGAACACTAAGTTTAATTTTCTTAACGAATATTAATCGTTTATTACGATTTTTAAAAAGTGTAAGCAGACACTTTGACTTGAAATAATACTGTTTTATTCCATTAACCAGTTTTCGAACCTTTTCACGTTCATTCTGAGACGGTGCCTGTGTTACAGGATCATTTTAAGCGTGCTCTATGGTGAGAAGATGGAAAAGTACTTTAAGCAATCTCCAGGGTGTCTCGCCAAAGACGCCTGGCAGGCGTCCGCGGAATGCACTCCCGGCCGCCGCCACCACATCCGCCGGCCACGGCAGCACCCGATTCCCGGACTCTATTGTATCGCGGGTGCATACACTGAGTTAGAGTCTAAAAAAAGTTCATATATATTTGAACTTTTACCTCATTGAACTATTATCTTAATATCTTTGCCACATTTTCATCATCACTACAATAAAGGAAAAAGAAAGAAGATACCACATGCATATATATATATATATATATATATATATATATATATATATATATATATATATATATATATATATATAAGCGAAAGGACACTCATTCAGACAGACACTCGCTCATTTACTCACTCACTCACTGACTAAACACGAAAGCTGAAATTTGGCAGGAATGTAGTTCATCGGTATAAGACGTCTGCTAAGAAAGGATTTTGCGATAGGGCCGATAGTTCAGGAGATATGACGTCATAAACAATGAAAACTTCCCCGTATTGCGGCACGTGATAGTATCAGTCCACTATTTGAGGAGACGACTTAGCGACTTGCAACAAACTTCAAACATAATTTCAAACCTTTGGGAAACTTTTTCTCGCAGACAACCCCAGCATAATGATGACAGGAAAAAAATTTGTCTCTTACAACTTTTTATCATAATACGACACACAGTTCGTGAGATATGGAGTAATAATCAATTACGTTAATGAAAAACCACCACATCACGCATGACGTTTTGATTTGTTACGTCTTTCCTACTATATTCGCGACGTATTTTGCGAACATTTTAGATATGCACCACTGGATATATCTTTGAAATAATATCGTATTACGACTTATAGTTCAGGTGCTATGACGTCAAAGATATTGAAATACCTGAAACTTCGCCCTAAAAAGTATGAGGTTGTAATTTACTACGTCTTTACTCCCAAATCAATTTAAAACACATTTCGTAGGAAGTTTCCTAATATTTCTCTCTTCGAATCTGGTAAATAATGTCTTTGTAGGACCCATATTTCAGGAGATTAAATATATAAAAGCTAAAGGTCACTCACTCACTCACTGTCAAAACACGAAATCTCTAAAACTACTGGATCTATGAAGCTGAAATATTGCCGGTATGTAGTTTAAAGGTAGCATTTTTTGTTGGATGTCTTGATAAATCCCTTTGGAACGCTACGTCATACATTGGTCCATTTTGCAGGTGATGCAGTCTCTTTGATATAGCTACTTAATCCCACAACTCTCGATCAACGCTTTTGAATTTAAATCTCCAATGAAACACGCACTTGCTGAGCACAGGTTGGTAGATTAACCACTGAGGGGAGAAAACGAAGAAGTTTTCAACGTTACAACGAATTAAATGCGAATAAAAATTCGTAATTCTGGTTATCGGCATTTAATCTTCCACTTTTCCTCTGCGCCGGAGCTTTTAGCCGACACTTAAATCATCAGTCTGTAGGGATAAAAATACTGCCTCGCTATTACTCCTGAAAATTAAAATTCCTCAATGAATTACGTCCGTAAATATAGAACGCCGACAGAACTTTTCAGTGAAAAACGCGCTCTTTCCGTCTGTGTACGTTCCGGATTTACTGAAAAATACGAAAGAACGTTGATTGATTTTAGCGAGACGAATAAAACATTAATCCCCAAATTCGCAAGGAACACGATAAGCAATCTGAAAACAGTATAATAAAGAAATACATATTTATACTTATCAACATTACTGAAAAAATTAAACACATTATAAAATTAATTGTTGTTGGGATTAATGAAGAGCAGATTCAATTGATATTCCCTATAATACCGTAAGGATAAAGTAATCAGCACTATATTATTAAAAAAGTTTTATTGTTTGTAATATTTTATCAAATAATTTCCTATGCGGATCGGGCCTGCTTGACAGAACATGATGAAATGTTACAAGAGCCAAACACTTCCAAATGTTCGCAAAATATGTGATGTAAAACTCGTGACAAAATGGGATGGGCACAATGGCACTGCAGCCTTATTTGCGAAGTCAAATCATAAAAGGAAAATTTAGTAGCCCTTGAGTCAGGCCTACTAAATGTAGTATTTGACAAATCAATAGTTGTGTGTATGGCCATTTTGGACAAATGCTACAATATTGTTTATGTCCACCATCTTGTTTATGTCCGCCATATTATTTATGTCTGCTGCCCCTGACATATTGTGTATGCCTGCCACCACTACCATATTGATTATTTCCACCATATTGTTTGTGTCCACCATATTGCTTATCTCTGCCATATTGTTTATGTGCGCCACATTGTTTATGTTCGCTATCTTGCAGCAGTCGTGATGTGATTGATAACTCACTGACGATGTCATTGATGATGTCACTGATAACGTCAACTACCCCAGAAGCCTCAAATTTGGCTCCAGAAGCCCCATTACATACCTACTTACGTCCTTAGAAACAGTCACCTACCTTCACTATTCACCACTGAGCTCTGCGATAGATGTCCTGAAAACTTTGCACGAAGTCTTCTTTGGGTTGGTGTTCAAAAAGGCCGGCCACAGTGGCCAAGTGGTATGCGGCATGCCAGTCACAGTCTGTACAGCCGCTATGGTCGGGGGTTCGAAACCCCCCCCCCCCCCCTCGGGTATGGATGTTGGTGTCGTCTTTAGTGTTAGGTAGTTCATATGTAGTTTGTAAGTTTAGGGGACTGATGACCCCGCAATTAAGTTCCTTAACGTTAACAAACATTTGAACATTTTGTTCAAAAGGCTAAGAAGCTCGAAATGCTTCATTGGTTGTTATATCGTCAATTCTCTTTCCTTTCAAAGAGATTTTCAGTCGACGGAATAGGAAGAAGTCCGGAGGATTGATATCGGGCGAGTATGGTGGATGTTCAAGTTACAACACTTTCTTTTTGCCAGGAATTATAAGACGATATTGGCTGTGTGTGGGCGAGCGTTGTCGTGCATCTTGAACCCGATCTCAATCCTCCAGACTTCTTCCTATTCTCTTAAACTTGCTTTGGAAGGAAGGAGATTTTACAATATTCCTGACGTCCAACGAAACGTGACAAGGCTCTTTAACACCACCCCAAAGAGAGACTTCGTGCAAATTTTCCAGGACATCTATCACAGAGCTCAGCAGTGCATAGCTGCGGAAGGTGACCAAGGAAAGTAAAGTGACTGCATTTCAGAGATCATCTACGTTAATGGTACAGAGCTATCAAAAGAAATTTATTGTCAGAGGTTGTATGTAACCGTTTTGTGGTAAGTCCAGGTATTTGAGAATGATCCAAAACTAGTTACAGAAAACTGTGGTTCCAGAATGACATTTTCACACTGCAGCGAAGTGTGTACTGGTATGAAACTTCTTGGCAGATTAAAGCAGTCTGCTGAACCGGGATTCGAACCTCGGACTTTTGCCTAACAGTCGGCAACATAGATTTAAGTTTTAAAACAGTGTTTTGATTTCACAACTGTGACAACCAAAATAAAATACAGAAATCATGAACTACTGACTTGCACTGGCGTATATAACGCGAGCACTCGTTTTTGACTCGATGACTGTGTCATATATAAACTCTGAACAATTCCTCTGTGGATGCACAATCGGGTACCATTTTTATTTATTTATTTTTATTTATTTATTTTTTTATTTTGCAGTTAACCTAACTAAATAACTTCCGGAAATCCGTTGGCACAAGTAAAGCCACCCAAGTGATTTATTCTATATTGATCTTCTTTGAATATTTCGTAGTGTACAGCAACAAAATAAATAATTTTTTCTTATGTGGCCATACGGTCGTTAACGGGGCGATGGATGTCCTTGAAAAATATTAATTTAATTCTTATGAATGAATAATTTTCAATCGGTAAGAGAATACACAAAAATATTCAAATATATGTTCTACAATTTCTGAGGTACGTTCTAACATAGCACATAGATTTATCGGAAAAGACATTCCTGTTCCATTGTCACATATTTCGCTCGGTTAGAGCGATATAGAGATATTTTTTGCTAGTTCTGACACTTTTGTTATAATTAACTTTTATTTTACAGTTTTCGAGCAAAACTGCAACAGAGGTGGCATTTAATTTCACATATTCTGCTGCCAGATGCATAGTTAATCCGTTTTCTGGAGGGAGCAAAAAAGTCGTATATGTGAATATCAACATACCCGCAAGCGAAAACGCGATTGTTCAGGAGCTCGTAACTCGGCTTCTATAAATCGCAAACGTAACGGATGAGTTTTTCGGACAAACTCTGCCCATGTGATCATTTAGATACCTATGTAGTATATCGTATTTATCCTACAGTAGAGGGTTAAGTATTAAATATACTCATTTCATACAGCCCAGCAAAATAGAACCAATAGATTCACTTAATGTGCGTAGGTGTCGTGCACAGTGAGTTGTATACTGCATATAAGAGCATTATTTGTTCAAGAGCTTTTACTTATTGTTGTAGGTTGTGTGTTTTACGGGAACAAAACTTCGGAGATCATCAGTCAACCGTTCCAAGACAGGGCCGCCCAAGAAAAGTATTAATGCGGAAAGAAAAGCGCCCAGAGATAGCAACGGGACCAAAATCCCACGTAATCTGTAAAACGTCAGTGTCAAACGAAATGAGACAATCACACAGAAACATCCAACAATGAAAGGAAAGAAAACAAAGTCTGTGGTTGACCGACCATGAGGTTAAAAATAGGGTCAACCACGCAGCAACACAAGGAAACTTCCAATCAGACGATACAAGAGGAACACAGATGGTGTACTGAAGCGAAAATTTATAGAGTGTGGTAAACCTACAGTCTCGAATAAAACTTGAAACTGAATCAGCCATTGTGGCATCTCGCGTAAAACAGATGCTAAAACTGCGGAATGTTGTAATTCTGACGCAAGGCGGCTAAAATAGAACAGTCCCGCAAGATGTGGGTTACCATCAAGCGGGAGCCACAGTGACACTGGGGCGAGTCCTCACCACGAAAAGAGCTATTTCTGAGAAAACCACCAGATACATAATTATTTCGTCCCAAAAGGGAATGGTCGTCAGTCCTATTTTTTTACGTTTGTTGGATTTTGAAACGATTGTACCTTGTATATGTAAATCAGCCACTCTGGGAATGGCGTTAGCACTTGCCTTAGATCCCTCGTTCAGAGAATTCACCCCAACCTACCCCACCCCGTAACGGAACCGCAAAGTGCCTCCTAGCTATGCACAGTCGAGCTCTGCGATACATACACTGGAAAATTTGGACGAGCTCTTCGTTTGGGATGGTATTGAAAGACTCTTCACGACTCGAATAGGAAAAAGCCTGAAGGATAGACATCCGGCAAGTATGATAGATGTTCAACTAGCACTATCCATCTTTTTTATTTTTGAAATAAATAAATAATAATAATTATTATTACTATTTATTTGTCGAGAACAGTTTGACGACATTGGCTGTGTGTAGTGAGCGCTGTGAACTTTATGGTCAGAGGTTGTAGTATATGCCATCGAAAGTTTAATGTTAGTTTAGACTGGTTAAATATTTAAAAGAATGAAATAAAAGAATGAAAAGAAGGCAACAAAACACAGATGGTGATAGCACTGCTCAGTGACAAAATAAACGTTTGACTTACATCCAATATTTTGTATATTTAAATGTGTCCCTTTACTTACAGATCTACTACATCACTCAGAAAACACAGGCAACGGAAGTAGGTGAACGATGATTATTAAAAAATCCAAGATACGATCAGGTTTCCGCGGAGAGAGAAAATCATCGAAAGGGTTGCATTACAAAAAAAAAAAAAAAATGCAAATTGGGAACGTCTATGTGAGAGGCACGCTATTTCTGCACCTTGCGCCATCGTCGTGAGAAATTAAATTATTTTAAGTCTCCGTACGGTCTGCGGCAGACTATCAAATTCGGTACGCTGAAATAATTAAGAAAAAACAGGCGTTGAAAAACATTAGTCTTAAAATTGTACCGTTTAGACAGGAATTCACTGATAATAACAACAATCAAAATGCCGCAGTGAAGTGTTTGCGCGCTCTAAGGCACCTTGCTGTAGAGCGCGCGGTTGCTCGTCGTTAGAGGTTCGACTCCTCCGTCGGACATGGGTGCGTGTGTGTGTTGTCCTTAGTATATTTTGGCTTAAGTAGTTTGTAAGCCTAGGGACTGATAACCGTATCAGTTGAGTTCCTTAGATTTACAGACATTTGAATATCTGAACAATCAGAACTCGAGCACTTGAAATGGAAAGAAGGATTGATTCTATAGCTATAAACAACTTGTGACGTTACAACTACGAGCAACACCGTTCGGAGCTCAAAGAGCGCTAGTTTGACAGCAGAGAGCGTCGAAAGAGAATCGGCCGCGGCGAGGAGGTAGCCTTGCCGTGTTTCATACAAGCGCGGCGGGCCGAGATTACGAGGCTATGGGAAGCCCAGCTTTCGCTTTGGCGAGCCGCGTGCAAATAGAAAGCCCGCTGGCGGACGTGACGTCATTCCAACCAGTCATTTTTCCAGCCGAAAAACGGCATTATCTTATTTTGATACTACGCTGTCACAATTAGTGATTAGCACGTAGTGGCAAATGAAAGAGGAGAACAACTGGAACCAGATAATGTGTAGATTCATATCAATTCTAATTCAAAAGTTATTCAAAAACTAATATTTATTCACTTGGAAAATTCGAGAGGATAAACTAATTGAACTACAATATCGAGCGAGTGCTCAAATGAAAGGTCTCATCAAAACGCAAAGTTTGGTATAACCGTATTATCTGCAACATTTATGTAGCGCATGATAAAGCACTTTTAAGGAGGTAAAATAGCGATTGGTTAACAACAATTAAATCAAGACAGATACACAAACAGCGAGGCAGTGTTAAGTTGCAGGTGTCATAAACCCACATTATGTTCTTTTTAGAATATATTATTTTTGTTTATTTTAATATGATGTCTTTGTGTAAACTAAATTATTTTGTTTATCGACCGAAATTTGTTTAAATTAGTGAGCACAGTAATTCTGAACAGTGCATAGAAAAGAGGAATGGAAATTGTACCTGAAAAACACTATACCTAAATGATTACTTAAATATTTATTGTGCATCGACCGAAAACTTATTTGTATTTTATAAATAATAAAATGCCAAGATCGCGGTATTTCGTCTTTATTTATAACAGACGACCGGTTTCAATGTACACAGTCATCATCTTCTGGTCTCTAAGGACGAACATAAAATGTATGGTTACGAAAAAAAAAAAAAAAAAAAAAAAAAAAAAAAAAAAAAAAAAAAAAAAAGCATGCCATATAACTGGATATGTCGACAGCTTTCTTCTCATACCTGCACTAAATAGTAACATTATTACACAAATGCATATTGTAGCCAGTGGGATTGTAAAAGTGGGTTGTCACACATTGAAATATGCCGTTTGGTTGTCAGATTTAAAACTCGTATAGTCATATATAAATAAAGAACCACCATATTGTACATATTGCACAGCCGGTGTTGTGATCACTATAATGTTGTTACCTTAACATGCCGCTAGAGTGCGTTATTGTATGCGAAGTCTTTACAACCGTTATCATTTGTCGATGGCATATGATTACTTACACATAACGTTATATGGCATGCTTTTTTTAACATAAATTTTATGTTCGCCCTTAGGGACCACAAGATGATGTCTGTGTACATCGAAACCGGACGAATGTTATAAATAAAGACGAAATACCGCGATCTTTGCATTTTATTATTTACAAAATACATTTATAAGATCGCTCCCTGCCATGAGGAAATTGTAAGACTTAATTGTCATGCTGAAGGTACTCATTTGTTTAAACTTAAGATTTTGGCAGTATTATTAGTGTTAGAAGTTAAAGTATCTATTTCCTTTAAATATTAGCCGTATCTAACGATGCCGCCATATCAATATTTCAATCATTATTTAAAAAGAACCTCGTTAGTGGGACTTATTACGGGAAAGACCCCACATATCGTATATAAGGGGGGTGCCGCGAGCGGCCCACAATCAGTCGTCGGCAGTTGAATCTTGATGGCAGACGTGTGTGGGCAGTGCAGTGAAATCGAGTGATAAGGACGATACGGGTTCAACATAGTCGTAGAATTCCCAGATCTGGACTCTGAAATATTTCGGACGTACGTTGACTTTGATTTTGAAAAGTATCCGGAACTCAGAAATTATTCATTGGTTTCTAACTTGGGTTTCTGGATAGAACAATTAACTTTAATAACAATCAATTTAAGAACATTATCCAAATGATTAAATATTCATGTAGCTATTTTGTTAGTGGTATTGGGGGCTCGAGCTAATCATACCAGACGGAGTCTAACATAGTTGTTCTTGCCGGACGTAATCATGCAATGGGTAATAAACAATTTTAGTGAAAACGCAAGCGGCGGTGGAGTAGCCGAGCGGTGTAAGGCGCCTCGCAGCGGAGCGCGCGGTTGCTCGCAGTCGGAGGTTTGAGTCCTCCCTGGGGCATGTGTGTGTGTGTGTGTGTGTGTGTGTCTGTGTGTGTGTGTGTGTGTGTGTGTGTGTGTGTGTTGTCCTTAGGTTAGTTTACCCTAGTTTAAGTAGTTTGTAAGCTACTGACTGATCACCACGCAGTTTAGTCCGATAAATTTGCAAACATTTTCAAATTTTATGAAAACGCAAACCTTATATTGTAGTCAGTTATTTAGTAGATGCCGCCCTTATTAAAACATTCCCTGACTTTTAAATTGAAAGTTTAGTTTTACAAATAAATGTATACGTGCACGGACAGCAATGAGTCAAAAGGTAGCAGTAAAAAGTCATCCCCTAAGACAAAGTTACTTAGTTTTAGAAACTGTAGGAGTTAAATTCAACCTGCAGACGGCAAATAGTGTAGGAGGATAGCTTCCTTCAGAAACAGGAGACACGATGAGACGTTGGCGGAAGGGACGAAAGGGCTGTGGGAGACGGGAAGGCGGTAAGGGTGTTACGTAGCCGGCACGCAGCATTCAGCAGGCTATTACATCGCTCTTGCTCGGTACACTTGTTCCCTCTCCGTTAAAACAGTTGCGTTTTATCGCAGATGCAACGGCGCCTCTCTAGCCAAGGAAATGAGCAGCAAAACTGTAACGGTCTCCAGAGAGCAGCTCCCGGGACAGAATAAGAGAGTCGCTAGCGCCTTCCAACCGTGCCATCTGACTGCAACCGTTCTTCGCCGAACTAGGAGAGACAGTCGCTTCCCGCAGTGGAGTGAACAGCTCTCAGTAACCGCCAGACGTCATAAGGTGGTCTCGTACTAACTGCTCAGAAAGCAGCGGCCATGTTGGTGTTACGTAGAAGGCACATTATCGTCATAATTACCTATCCCATCTTCGCGCCAACCGACGATAATGAGAACATTTTCCATACGTAGTATCATTAGTTGGAAGGAGTCACATAATTTTCCACGTGCGTCTTCAGGTAGTTGCCATTTTGTATATAATCGTATTATCTGTCGACAATCGTACTATCAGTGATGTTCAAGGGCACAGTTACTATCCTATTTCTGAATGGCTATTCTTTAAATAAATATATAATACTTTGAAATAAAATCAATACTGCAAGTTCATTGCACCTATGTTACGTCTAACGCAGGGATTACTATTCCATTAGAAAAGTTCCTTTGTTACTTCTAATTACGCAAGTTGGTATTTGGTGACGTTTGTTTGACTTATAGTGATACAGTTGCATGATTATATATAAAATTCAAATACACACTTTCTAAACTAGCTTATATTTTTCATTATCGTTCAAGGTACATCCATTCCCAATTTCATCAAAAATCATTTAATCGGATAAGTGGACAGAGATTCTTTCACATCCGTAATATTAGTAAAAATGTTGAAAAGTTTGTAAACCTATTGGACCAAACTGCTCGGGTCATCAGTCCCTAGACTTACAAAGTCGCCCAGTCGATACCTTGACGCCTTAGACGAGGCGGCCATTCTGCGCGGATAATATTATTATATATTTATTTTGGATAACCTGTTCGCAACCAAAGTTGCCATCCTCCGATTCCTTTCATAATGGTATTTTCACTCTGCATCGGTGTGTGCTCCGATGTGAAACTTCCTGGCAGAATAAGAAAGTGTGCCGGACCGTGATTTGAACCTGGGATCTTTACAATTCGCGGTAAAGCGCTCTACCGACTGAGCTATCCCGGTATGCTTCAGGCCCGGCCTCACAGCTTTACGTCTGGCAAAATCTCCCTCCTACTTGTCTTTCCAATTTGTCTTTCCGCGTGCTCACGAAAGGCAAAAGTTCTAGATTCGAATCCCGGTTTTAATCTGCTAAGAAGTTTCATCTGTTCCCTTCCTCTTCTGACATTTACCAAATTACGGCAGGACACAGGACATTTACATAAAAAAGATGAACATGGCTCTTGTCTCACTCGATAAAAACATCGATAAAAAAGCAAATAAAAATCAATATACAATCAATGATTAAGTCACTAATACAATCACTAAAATCACTGACCTCTATAGTCATTATTAAAACCCAGTGCAAAATGCCTTTCAAACCCAAGGTTGCAGGTGATGTGGCATTAATATAGGGACGTTCAGCTGTACACCCAGGATTTATTTACATAAAAAATAAATAAATAAAACAGTCCTTATGGCAACAGAAGAATTACAACCCTTCTAGGATAAACAAAAACACGAACTTCATATGGAATGTGTAATACTATATTCATTAAATTAAGAATAATAAAGGAAAAAATTTTACGAGCCATATTTGGCTCAAAATATTGAGCAAATTAGCGATAAAAATCGGCACCAGAATAATTTTTGAAGTTCGGCTTCTTATATATCAGGGACTGAAATTATGACGAAAGTGAAACTTGGTATGTAGCAACCTAACAACACAAGATTCTCAGATATAAAGTTTCATTTATGTACCTCTTTCCCATACAAGCCATACAAGTGACTATATTTCAGTAGTGTTTTTGGACGCTCGTTATACATTACTCATGTTCACACCTTCTGAATATATTTTCAATCCATTTTGATCCGGGATTTGGACCGGTAGTGGTAAGTTATATATAGTATAATTTTCCTTTTTGAACTTATTTTTAAATTTATTTCTTGCTTTAAAAACATTAGTTCTGCACTAAGTTCTTTTTTTCTTTTTTAAATTTTTTTATTTATTTTTGCTTTTATTTACTTTAAAAAATCATTCTGCAATGCGATGGAAACAGGAGGGTCTCGACGTAGGCTGGCCGGAGCTACTTCCATGGTGTCGTCGATGTGCGTGGCGTCCCGCTGTCGTGGCTCCTACCGGATTCTGAGTGTGGGCTATTTCTAAACGCTCATGAAGTGGTCCAGAGCGCTCGGTGGAGTGACTGACGAGAGACCGGAATGCGTCGCCCTAAATAGTGGAGCGCAATGATACATTCGAGTGTTGACTTCCGCTCACGTGACTCGGCGGACGAAAATATCTCGCTGTGAAGCGGACCTCTGTCAGCACTTGTCGCGCCCTCGATAGTGCTGCCGGTCGCACTTCTTCGGGTCAACGCCTTGTTGTTCCGCTACCATGCGAGTCAGTCCGACGGGTTGCCGGCTTGTTAGGCGTGCTGTTGGTACGCTACAGACTGGACCAGTTACTTATGCCGCGGCGGAATAGCCGAGCGCACTGAGGCGCCGTGCTGCGGTGCGCACTGCCGCTCGCCGTCGGAAGTTTGAGTCCTCCCTCGGGCATAGGTGTATGTGTTGTCCTTAGGTTAGTTTAAGCTACGGACTAATAACCAAGGAGCTAAGTCCCATAGATTTAGAAACATTTAAACATTTGAGTTGCTTATGCCGCAAGTACTTTGCGAGTTTGCTAAGGCGCACATTGTTTTAACAAACAAACAAAAAATATTGCAACCAATAAGGGGAGACGGCGCTACTATGAAAAGCTTATCTGTCGATTGAAGCCAGTTCGCCATCTTGCGGAGTCAATGAAATATGATTCAGATTAAACATTGTGTGGTTCTTGCCCTATTAACTTTCATACAATTAAATAACTGTCATTTCTGGAACATGTTTGATGTAGTACACTTCTGTAAACAAATACAGACCTTCCAGATAGGTGACCTGTGATTTATTAACACAAGATTATTGGCTCTTTAGCGTTAAGGGCTTCTTCCTCTATTCTAACCTTCTTGATTGCAACTGAGACTCTTATCTTAATAGCTTCTGTTTCACCCGATGACATCCGTTAATTACCACGAGTTATGACCTCTCAGAAAGAAATTCACAAAACCAGTCCCTCATCTCCGACGCTACTCCTTAGGAATGCAGTATGATTAAAATTCGCTAGTGAGGAAACGTATTAAATAGCTTCTGGACATTTAGAAATATAAAATTCCCTGTCGGCAATACTCTCGTTAATTAGAAAAGAGCCACTCATACTGAGTTGACTCTACGTAAACAGAGCGTTTTCATCTGGGTAATTTATAATGACCAGACACGACTCAAGTTAGAAATATCCTACTCCAAATCGACGCCAGTATTGTGGGCGTGTTGTTGAACGACTTTTATGTTTAAGTATATACTGTTGTCAGAAATGAATTGTGACGAATTCTAGCTTTATTGCTATTACTCCCAAGAATAAAAAGAAGAAACAAGCGGATAATTTGGGACCTCTCAGTTACTGAAAGAGGGTAAGCTGTTGTTTGAAGAGTTGGAGTAGCATGTAATGAAATTCACTTACTTAACTACAGGGGTGGTTGGATGAAAGAATTCAGCAAAAAATATACGTAAATGAAAGCTCTATCTAGCTCGCAGAAATAACACTAAGATAAATTCGTGATAATCACTTCCAACCAGTTTCAAAGATAATGCCACTTATTGATAAAATATTATAAATATCTGTAAAATGCACTCAATATTGTAGTGTAATTGCTTGCCTGACTATTTACGTTTGAATAATTGGCCGTACAGAAGTTGTTGAACTATTTTAAAATAATAATCAGTGACTAATCCTTCAATTTAGACGAAATGTTAATTTAAAAAATGAAATGAAATGAAGTGGCCAAACATTTAATAGTTTAAAACATCTTGCAGAGCAAGCAACCTACAGAATTCGACGAATAGTTACATTAAACAGCGGTGTAGTTGATCTCGTTGATAAGCTGTAGTGAGATTGGTTGTAATCCGCGTAACTATTCGCCGACATTGGATGGAGGTTCGGAATATTAAGATTCAATCTCCGTGTTGCATAATTTTGAATGAAGGTAATTTAATGAATGAAAATTAATCATTGATACAGATTAATGGCTAATCAGACTTCAAACTGTTCATTAAATAAAAGTGATTGCAGGTTCTAAGCCAATAAATATTGCAAAATGTTTAATTACAGTCAAAGGTACTATGGCAAGCTACACGAGATACGTAAGTTTAACATGTTTAATTACCGAACCATCCAAAGTCGTAATAGTTAGTTATACCTGAAAACAGCATGATCACTAACTGGAGGAACTGGAAAAATAAATAACTGAACAACTGACTGAAATTAACTTTAAATAATGGGATTTATTAATTTGAAAAGAAAGCAAAATTCATACCTGAGTATCCATTTTATATCTGAAGATTTTGTATAATCAGTTAAGAACAATAATCAATAGTTAATAATGTTCGTTTCAGCATATTGTAGTGGCAGATCTTATCAGTACAATTCAGACAACAGAGCAATCAGAACAGAGTAGACAATAGAACAGAGCAGACACTAGAACAGAGAGCGAGTACGATGGGATTATTACTTTTATGGTAAAAGTCAGAGATTTTAATTAGTTACAGTGATATTATAATTAGAGTTTCTTTGTATATCTTTTACATAGCCTATCGATTTCAAGGAAGAAAAAAATGAATTGAATATTTATCGTAATTGCATTTTATCTGATTTAATATTTCAGATGACTTTAAAATATGTTATTTAAGGGGCTCTTGCTATATGGTGATATTAAAATACTAAAACTGTATGTAAACAAATATACATTACTACGCCATTTACATACGATTAACAGTTTTATGAAGAATTTATTACACACTCTTCTCCTTCTTCAACTTTATCACAGGAATATATGTAGTGACTTTCACGTTTTGGAATGGTGAAGTATCCAGTTCAATTAGGGAAAAGCGTGAAGGAATCGATAATGAATGTTAAAGGATTTGTGGAGCATACGAGATAAAATTTCATTACCTATATCTCAATTATGTAAATTTGCAATCTTACATCTTATAAAGTAGGCTGTATGTACAGGGTGTCCAGAAAAGGACTCCCTGATTTCAAAATTAAATATCTCGAAAACAAAGATCGATAGACTAATGCAGTAAATGTTATGTTTGTTGTGAAAGCTGTAAGAAGTTTATACAGCAGTTTGAAATAATAGTTACAAAAGCTGCTAACAGATGGCCCTGTAATCGCCATACGTAATGCCTAGTATAAATAGTGATCCGAAGCCCATAGCGATCAGTTCCACTATTGAAACGTGAAAGAACGTTAGCGTACCGAAGGAAGAGATTAAAACCAAGTACTCCATTGAACAACGCGTTTTTTTGGTGCTAGAGTACCACGGGTTAGAAGTTTTCAAGCACGATTTAATGTTCCAAAAGGACCCGATGCGGAAACCATTCGTACGCTCTTCGCAAAATTTCAACGAACAGGCAGCGTAACTGACGATCTAGTGGGGCATGTTGGCCGCAAGCAAACCGCAGTTACGCCTGAAAATATTGCCACAGTTTCTGGAATTATTCAGCGAAATCCAATGTCATCCGTCCGTAAAATTGCATCTGAGACTGGTTTGAAGCGTTCCAGCACGCAGAAAATATTGAGAAAGAGCCTACACATGTTTCCATTGAAAATTCAAACGCACCAGGCCATACCCGTACGAGCTGTGCAACAAAGGGTTGCCTTTGCTAATCAGATGCTCACAATGATTGATAGTGAAGGATTCGATGTTGGCTGCATCTGGTTTACACATGAAGCACACTTCCACTTGAATGGATACGTGAATAAGCAGAACTGGCGATTTGGGGTTCCGGAAAGTCATATTGGTGTGAATCGAAACCCCTGTATTCTCCTAAAGTTACTGTGTGGGCTGCAGTATGCAGCAGAGGCATTATTGGCCCTTTTTTCATTCGAGAAACTGTCACTGGCGCACGTTACTGAATGGTTTATGCAACATGGAGCCGACCACATCGGAACGAACAAGTTCTTCGCTTTCTTGAGGAATACTTCGGGAATTCAATCATTGCTTTGGAATATCCAAAATTTACTGGTGCAGGCATGGATTGGCCTCCATGTTCGCCGGATTTGACTCGCTGATACTTTTTTTAGTGGGGCACAGTGAAAGACATGGTGTACCCGAAGCATCCCGCCACCTGGACGAGCTTCAATCGGCGATCTCTGTGGCATGTGAATCCATTTCGGTTCAGACACTACGAAATGTGATGGCGAATTTCACTCTTCGTTTGCGCCACCTCTGTAGTGCCAATGGTGAACATTTTGAAAGCATTGTGATGCGATTGTTTGCAAAGAGTGTTTTCATACGATTATTTCATTTATGTATGCTGATATCAGGTGTTTTGTAACTATTATTTCAAACTTCTTACAGCATTCACAATAAACATACCATTTACTGCATTCCTCTATCGATCTTTGTTTTCGAGATATTTAATTTTGAAATCAGGGAGCCCTTTTCTGGACACCCTGTATATATGTATGTATGTGTGTTCCACATTTCCTCCTAAACTACTGGACCGATTTCAACCAAACGTGGTACATATGTTCCTTAATATCAGGCAACAATCGCTGTCTGGGTAAGAATCACGTACGACACATACGTAAGGAGATATGACGTCATAAACAACGAGATGCGCGAAAAACTGCTGCGTCAAACGACAATGCTGCACATTTTCTCCTAAACCACTGGACCGATTTCGCCCAAATTTGGTACACATGTTTAGTACGTGAGCTAGCAACTGCTGTAGAAGTACGAACCACACACGACACATGGTTCAGGAGATATAACGTCATGAACAATAGGAATCGCAATAAAGTGCTACATAATGTGTCGTGACTTTATAAATACACTGTATGAGATGAACAGTACTTGGCGACTTGCAACAAACTTTAAACATAATTTCAAACCTCTATTAAACTTTTTTTCGCAGACAATCACATCAAAATAATGAAAGGAAAAAAGTTTTTCGCTTACTACTTTTCCGCTGTTCAGGGAGCAAAACTATGGCATTCGGTATAACGTTACATTTTACACAGTACGACCTGTAGTTCATGAGATATGAGGACGTAAAGAGTAACGTTCATGGAAAACCTCCCCATGAAGCATCACGTTTTAATATATTACTTCTTTACTACTACCCACATTCGCAACAGATTTTACCGACAGACAGCACTTATAAAAATCATAATATTCCTGCAAAATTTTACAATTGTACAACATATCTATACTACTAATAATAAATCTGTAAATGTAGGCCTGTCGCTGTTCGCTTCAATCTTCAAAACTAGTGGACGATTTTCAAGCGGTTTTCACAGGAAACATGAGCGAAGATTGGTTCCGGATCTAGGCATGATTTCATCAAAATAGAATCACGAAGTGTTTTCATAGACCATCTATTATAAACCACTTCTCCAAAACTACTTCACGAATTCGCCTGGAGTATTCACAGGTATTCACAGATATCATAGTCTAACGTATATGTACAACTGCTTTGGAAGTTTAAATTTAAAGCTTGGAGCGTCAATAGCGCATCTAACGGAAAGAGAGCCAACCGTAAGAATAATAATTATTGTCAGTGATATTTCTACTTCATTAGGGAAATATTATATTTCAGTTTTCCATGCCTCAGCCCATTATCCGGAGATATGAATGATCATGAAATAAATGTTTTAAATGGCAAATATAACTGATGTATGCTGTGAGCTACATCATATTCATGGAGATATTCCTATTTCTAACACTTTTCGCAAACGTATTAAAAAATAGAAACTACTGACATTTTCAAGCGGTTTTCACAGGAAATTTGAGGCAACATAGAGGCATGATTCCATCAAAATCAGATCACGGAAGAAAGATACATCGCAATCTTAAGTGTTTTCAGCAACTGTCTGTTCATCTATTACAAATACCTAATCTCCTAAACTATATGACGGATTTACATGGAGCAACTTCCTAAGGGAAATTGTTTTAGATGTTTGTTATGCTTGAAGTATGGATTGCGTAGTACAGCAAACATGCGATAGAGGCGCTGTAGAGTACGAAAGAACTAATAAACACCGCTGTTGCATAATACGTATGGGGTAGTACATCAAGGAAGCGAACGTCTGTGACAGAATTAAGCAATCTTATATCTACGAATATCAACAAACATTGAACACAGTGTTACTGATTTCTCTTTGAGTATAATTAGCGACATTTATTTGCTTATTTTGTCACGTTTCACTTTCTGTATCAAGTACTTCATGAAGATACGTTGTTTCAGACAATGACTTTTACTTACATTTGACTTCTTGGGTAGGAGAACTGAGTTTATTGACAGAGCGATCCAACAAGGATTCTGTTTTTACTAACGTCCGGAACCCTAAAAAGCCATGATACACACAGGCTCTCCTTCAACAACTGTTGCGAATCACGGGCATGTAAGCTAGGTGAAAATAAAACCAGTTATCAAATGTGTTCCACCAAAAGTCGACACACACTGCACAAAAGAACACTGGACGTAACAAACGCGGCTACGCCGGTAAACATGAACTGGGTGATGGAGCGACCGCTGTCAGCGCCAGTGGCAAGGCTGCCGCCGACCTCACGTTTACTGTTTTTTCCTTTTTTTACGTTTCACTTGCCTAACTGCTGGAAGGGCAGCTTCGGTCAAGTGACCGCGGTGGAAAGAAAAGTTTGTCGTGTGTGAAACCGACCAATTCCCCGAATATTGGTACTCTCCTGTTGGTTATTTTCGGGCAGACTGCTAATTTAACACAAAAATGGGCCCTATGAATGAAACAGAATATCTGCTTTTTACTCTGGATTCCAGACAACATGCTCAGGATTGTTCGAATAAAGCAAGACGGAGAATATACTTCAACTGAATATGTCCTCAGCTTGAGGAAACGGTGGCGGAAGTTACAACAGAGAACTTTGTCCGATTTCATATGAATAAAATTAGAGAAGTTTCTCACAGCCGGAGAACATTCTCCGTTTTCTGAAGTGAGCCTTCTAGCATACCTCGAGTCGAGTAACTTCTATTACGTTGTTGCTTTATGTTGCTTAGAAGACAAAAAGAGTTACTTTAGGCATAGCCTGAAGAAATGTTCAAAAAATGATCAAATGTTTGTAAATCTATCGGACCGAACTGCGTGGTCATCAGTCCGTAGGTTACAAACTACTTAAACCTAGGTAAACTAACCTAAGGACAAACACACACACCCATGCCCCAGGGAGGACTCGAACCTCCACGGCGAGCAACTGCGCCCTCCGCAGCGAGACGCTTTAGACCGCTCGGCTACTCCACCGCGGCTAGCCTAAAGAAATACGAGACGAAATAAAAAGTTCATGAAAATAAAAAAAAATTGCTTACGACTCGTTCCCTTCACAAAAATCATAAATGTAACAATTAAGAATTTTATATAGTAACAAGAGTGACGTCAGAGGAGTTTTTTCAGTACCGACATAGAAATGAAACACACAAGTTGATTCACATGTGTGTTTTACACGTTCGTTTGGAGTACATATTTGCAGTGTATGTTTTTTCTTTTCCTACTAAAGTTCATTCTACCCAAACCGGTTGTCTATTTAAGATGCGTTTTTTGTAATCTTAACTTCCATTCTGTTGGAATTCAGGAGACACGGCAGGAAAGTTAATAACTGATTAATTACATACCTATAGTCTGTTTCTTGTAATAAAATCGCATGGCCTATGGCTTATAAGAAGACGACTTAGTGTCATATTTCAAAAAAAGTATATGGTGTGAGAAATCTCTGACAGCTTTACACGTCGAAACAGGTGAAAATATGATGCATTCTTAAAATCTCTTCCGCACATCCAACATCAATAACAAATTTTTAAAAAATTCTTGCATAAAAATGTTGTAACATTGTCAGCACTATAGATTTTCGTAACAAGTGCGTATTTAGTCTTAATACTATGCTGCTCCTCAACAAACTAATAACTAACCATAGTCCATAGTTCAAGAAGAACACGTAAATGCCTATTCCATATTTTTACACTGAATAATTTGTCCGTTTGGACTAGTTTGAAGAAATATACAATTGAACAGTTGTTCTGTGCCTGACATGACACACGGAAAACTTACTCAATAAAGAGGGGAGCTAGCGAGAATGAGCTTCCTGTTCGGAGCATATGATTCGAAGGTTTTTTTCGTAAGAAACTGAGAACTTTCTCAGAGAACGTGCGTTTGCTCTGAGAATCTGGAACGTGTGGTCTTTCATATTCATACGACTCAATGACTAAAAACCGGTCGTTGTGAGATAAAAATAGCAATCTAAGGCCGGGGAGAATGACCATTTTGCAAAATTGTAGTGTGGATCACTTATAAATAAAGAAAACCCCCGACGGCGAGCAACCGCACACTCTGCAGCAAGGCGCCTTAGAACACTCGGCCACTCCACCGCAGCTATATGAGCGACACAAGTTAATGCTGAACGATGCCTCGCTTGGTCTAATGAGCGTGCGACTTTCCTAACGGTACTCACCAATAACAATTGGGCAATACATAACTGAGGGTAGTTAAAAGGTTAATGGCTCGTTGTCTCTGTTAATAGGAGTGAGTTTTGTATGTTACCCGCCTACTATGCCCTAAACAGCTACTCAAACTAAATAAGATCGATAATTAATTTGTAGTTCAGCCAGTCTATCAATTTGCAAATGATGACGCGAAGCATTTATGTAAACAAACATAAATTAAAGCTCTGAATAACGAAGAAAATATTCTAAGAGCCGCGGCGGAGCGGCCGAGCGCATTGAGGCGTTATCCTTCGATGCGCGAGGCCCTTCCCCGTCGGAGGTTCGAATCCCTCCTCGGGCTTGGATGTTTGTGTCGTTTTTAGTATAAGCTGTTCATAAGTAGTTTGTAAGTTTAGCGACTGATGACCCCGCAGTTAAGTCCCTTAAGCTTGACAAACATTTGAACATTTGGATTCTAAGATAATGTTCAGAAAAGAAGTACTTTTTTATAAATGGAGTTTATTACTCTTGTTGGACATGAAATGCGGAGGTGGTCCTACTTATTCATCGATAAATAACTGAATATTTCCCCAACTATTATTCATAAGAGTCACAATACGTATCACACACAGTCCATCCTTTTATCATTATCAACCCTCAAGCAACAATGCAACCAATAAAACCATTTTCAAAGAGTTATCGGTGTATATGAAATTCTACGTGTGTGTGTGTTAATATTTCGCTCTGCAGCGAAAACTACAGAACGCAAACGAATGGTTTGTGTACAATTGTTGTCCGAAGTCTCCCGTTGTACAGCATAGCAGTTCCATTCCGATAGCTATTAGGGGGTGGGAAATATGGTGGTTGAAAGTCGTCAAATTATAAAAAAAATTCCGACTGAAGGCCAGCGATGACGTTCGCGACTCTATAGCAAAGAGGTTACATACAGCGAAACGTGATGCCACAGACCGTATCTTTGGTCTATGAGTGCTACAATGTCTTCAGCTCTTTCTCTGTAGGGATAAGCACACGAAAAAGGAAATATAAGGATAAATGGACAAAGCAGTAAAAAAAATTTTCTTTTAATACATCTCTTTAAAAAAAAAACGATTTGACGTTTCGCGCATTATCTATCATAATCAATCAACACGTGGGCGGAGCCGCGGGTTTAAGCTAGTTTAACGATAAAAAAAACGGTTGAGACTGAAGCTCTTTGCTCAGATAGCCATTAAGCATGGCGTCTCGCTGTTCAAATATACTGCCGCCATAGTTACACAATTAATATTTGTCATGCCTTTTTATACAAATATATTCAGTTCTCGTCCACAAAAACTTATAATTGCTTATATATAAATTATCTGCTGCATATCTACTATTTTTAGTCGTCGATGAAATATGTAGGTGGCAGTCTACAACATAAAACGAACGTTACTAAGAATAATATTAAATATAATAAAATACATATATAAATGTAATGCGCTTTTCTGAGTTCATGTTTTGTTTTTCTGTGGTGGAATCTATGTTCTGACACAAGAATATTACTACCTCAACGAAAAGCAGAATAAGAGAGTAAAACAAAGTTTATTGAAAGAATACGGATAAAACGTGGTGCTTTTTCTTTTTTTAACATGCGTAGCGTGGTGCAGTGCTGCCCATTTGCTTCTTAAATTGTTACTGATAAGCACTACGTATCAGTAATTGTAAATATAAGTATTACAATACTATTATTATAGTACTGATTGTTTTTTTTTTTTTTTTTTTTTTTTTTTTTTTTTTTTTTTTTTTTTTTTTTTTTTTTGTAAGGGATATTGAAATTGTAATTTCGGCGTTTGATTCTCCCAAGTCTCCTGAATCCATTCATATAATTTGCCGTATAATCATTCCCTGATTTTATATGGATTTTTAGAGTAATGTGTGTGGCTATATTGTATTTCACTCGCAATCTGGGTAGCCATCCTCGCTCATCCAAGACCGCCGTTTCCTGTTTCCGAACACATTACGGTTTTCCTAACAGCCTGTATTCCATTCACTAGGTCCAAACTGTTAGCCGGCCGGTTGGGGAACCAAAAAGCTTACCAAAATTTGCTTTTCACGTGGAAACAATCAGCTTTTCCCTTTATCTGTAATGTCACAAGCGTAAACATTTGGCCCGTGAACAGTAGAAAACCGATATGTGGCGTCACGAATTACGGTACACAATGACACGAATGCTCGATCAACCTCTTCCGCCAACAGTAAAATTTGGTGGCGGTGGTCTTAGACGACGTGTTTTTCATAGAAGGGGCTTGCACCCCTTATTTTTCTACGTGTCACTACCAGAACACAGACCGACATTGATGTTTTAAGCACCTTCTGGCTTTCCAGAGTTGAAGAGCACTTCATGGATGGCGGTTGCATCTTTAAGCTCTGTCAAGCGCTTGTTCATAACGCCCGTCCAGTGGTGGACAGGTAACACGACAATAACATCCCTGTAATTTACTGACCTGCACAGAAGCGTGATTTTGGTATGCTATGGAACTCCGACTTCGTGCCAGACCTCATCAACCTACATCGACACAGCTCTTATGTGCAGCACGTCGTGAAGAATGGGCTGCCATTCTCCAAAAATACTTCCAGCACCTGACTGAATGCATGCCTGCGAGATTGGAAGCTGGAAGGATTAGGGTGTATTAGCACCATATTGAATTCCATAATTACCTATGGAGGGCGCTAGGAGCTTGTAAGTCATTTGCCTCTCCCCCCCCCACGGTCAAGATACTTTTAATCTCATAGTGTATGCTACAATTAGCTCCACTTCTGGCCATTAAAATTGCTATGCCAAGAAGAAATGCAGATGATAAACGGATATTCATTGAACTAATATATTATCCTAGAAATGTCATGTGATTACATTTTCACGCAATTTGAGTGCATAGATCCTGAGAAATCAGTACCCAGAACAACCACCTTAGACCGCAATAACGGCCTTGATAAGCCTGGGTATTGACTCAAACGGAGCTTGGGTGGCGTGTAGAGGTACAGTGCCCATGCAGCTTCAACATGACACCACAGTTCATCAAGAGTGGCGTATTGTGATGAGCTAGTTGCTCAGCCACCATTGCCCTGACGTTTTCAATTGGTGAGAGATCTGGAGAATGTGCTGGCCAGGGCAGCAGTGAACATTTTCCGTATCTAGAAAGGCCCATACAGGACCTGCAACATGCGGTCGTGAATTATCCTGCTGAAATGTAGGGTTTCGCAGGGATCGAATTAAGGGACCGATGTTGAAAGTGCCATCGATGCGAACAAGAGGTGGTCGAGACGTGTAACCAACGGTACCACATACCATCACGCCGGGTGATACACCAGTACGGCAATGACGAATACATGCTTCCAATGCGCGTTCAACGCGATGTCGCCAAACACGGATATGACCATCATGATGCTGTAAACAGAACTTGGATTCATCCGAAAAATGACGTTTTGTCATTCGTGCACCCAGGTTCGTCGTTGCGTACACCATCATAGGCGCTTCTGTCTGTGATGCAGCGCCAAGAGTAACCGCTGCCATGGTCTCCGAGCTGATAGTCCATGCTGCTGCAAACAACGTCGAACTGTTCCTGCAGATGGTTGTTGTCTTACTGACGCCCTCAATCTGTTGACTCAGGGATCGAGACGTCGCTGTACGATCCGTTACAGCCATGCGGATAAAATGCCTGTCATCTCGACTTTAGTGATACTAGGACGTTGGGATCCAGCACAGCGTTCCGAATTCCCCCCCCCCCCACCCGAGCCCACCGAGTCCATATTCTGGTAACAGTCATTGGATTGCGACCAATGCGAGCAGCAAGGGCCCGAGACGATAAATGGCAATCGCGATAGACCCCTTACACGAGGCATCACAATAACGTTTCACCAGGAAACGCCGTTAAACTGCTGTTTGTGTATGAGAAATCGTTTGGAAACTTTCTTCGTGTCAGGACGTTCTAAGTGTCGCCACCGGCGCCAACCTTCTGTGAATATCTGAAATGCTAATCATTTGCATATCACAGCATCTTCATCCTGTGGATTAAATTTAGCGTCTGTAACACGTCATCTTCGTGGTGTAGCAATTGTAATGGCCAGGAGTGTACTGTGTCGCCTCAAAACTGACACAGTGGAAACCGCACACAGGAAACAATAACAGAGCCGGCACTGCTTAGCCACACCATAAACGTGGTTGAAGAGATATAAAAAGTCACAGTCTTGAAGATTACCTCTGGAAACGAGCCAGCAAGGGTTCATGTATGACTAGAAATTGGCTGGTGAAAAAAAAAAAAAAACGTTTTGGCTTGTCAAACTATACGTTATAAGTGACCGCGCGCTTCTGAAGGAAGAAGACGATGCGGATAAGAAAGCTGCGGCAAGAACGGGATAGCCAGCGGTGAGCTGTGACGTACATCGAGGTTCCGTCAGCGTGGAACAGCCGTGTCTGCAGCAGCGGCGCTACGACCGCGGCCGCGATCTTTTACGAGCGCCGCCACGACCGCGCCGATATTATTGGTTTATGTGGCGCGCTCCAGCCGCACCCTCATGCAGCCGCAGCCGCAGCCGCCGCCGCTGACGCCGCCGCCTGCCACGGCGAAAATGCGCGGCGCACCGATTCGCAACGCTGCTCGCGCCGGAAATCACTCGTCGTTTTGTTTGCTTCCGGCGACAAAATGTGTTAGCGTCGGAGGCCGTTAGCGGCTCCTTCCAGCCAGCGCTGCGCATCTCTAATCCCGAATGTAGAACAGCGCCGCCAACTGCACGGTTTTTCTCCCGGCTAGGAGGAACTGACGAAAGAAGAGGACGTTCGCAGTTGTTGAACTGTTGGTTCCTCCTGCTGCAGTAATGTTTCATGTGTAACTGCTGCGGAGTTTGTAACTAACCGGGCCGTAATTTGTTGTTTCTTGATGTTCTCGTTGGTCGGCGCTCTCCGTAGCGGCTGGCTGAAATTTAATGGTGCAAAACTAATCCACTATAAATGATGCAGACAACAAGTAGGATTCCACCTCATTGACACTTCAATGAACTATTGTCCTCATTTATGCCCAGCGTACAAGTCTCATTAATTACAGTTAGTGTGTACTTACAAATCACACCTCAATAATACAAATTTACACAGTTCTTGTGTGGAATACTAAAGTCCGAGGTGTACAGTGTGACACGGAAGAATTTAGCTTTTAATCAAAACAGTAGAAACACTTTCCACACGAGTAACACTGGTGAACTTTTACATAACTGGTAATGAATACCTTTATGAGATGTTTATTTACATCTACATCTACATCTACATACATACTCCGCAATTCACCGTAAGGTGCGTGACGGAGGGTACACTGTACCACTACTAGGCATTTCTTTTCCTATTCCACTCCCAAATAGAACGAGGAAAAAAAGAATGATTATATGCCACCGTACGAGCCCTAATTTCTCTTATCTTGTCTTTGCGATCACCACGCGAAATGTAAGTAGGCGGCAGCAAGATCGTAATACACTCAGCTTCAAATTGCGGCCCTCTAAATTTCCTCAACAGAAATTCACAAAAAGAACGCCGGCCGCGGTAGCCGAGGGGACTGAGGCGCTCCAGTCACGGTCTGCACGGCCACTACGGTCGGGTGTTCGAATCCCCCCTCGGGCATGGATATTTGTGCCGTCCTTAGTCTTAGTTAGTTCATAAGTAGTTTGTAAGTTTAGGGAATGATGGCCCCGTTGTTAAGTCCCATAAGCTTTACAAACATTTGAACATTTTGAACAAAAAGAACGTCGTCTTTCCTCCGGCGATCCCCAAATGTGTTGCCGGAGTATTTCCGTGACACTCGCGCATTCATCGAATCTAGCTGTTCGCCTCCGAACGGCCTCTATGTCTTCCTTTAAACTGATCTGCTGAGGGTCCCAAACACTTGAGCAACACTCAAGACGTGGTCGGACAAGCGTTTCATACGCGGTCTCCTTTACAGATGAAGTACATCTTACAAAAATACTCCCAATAAACCGAAGTCGGCTGTCCGCCTGACTCACAACTGCCTTAAATATTCGTTCCATTTCATATCGCTCTGCAATGTTACGCCTAGATATTAGAACGACGCGACAGCATCAAGAAGCTATTAATGCTGTATTCGAAGATTATGGAATTGTTTTACCTACTCATGCGCATCACCTTACATTTTTCTACATTGAGAGCTAGCTGCCATTCTTCGCACCAACTTGAAATTTTGTCTAGACCGCTTGCCATAGACCGCTTAAAGACTAGTTTCGAGTCTTTAAAGAATCATTATCAAATCTTAATTGTCCAGATGAACCAATATCAACGTGGCAAGTTATAAATGGTATGCACATCATCAGTCGAATATGCCTTTGGGTTATGTTGTTCAAGACCCTGCGCTATACTGTCCCACATCTCGAGGTAGTGTGTTATAACAGTGATAACTGTAGATGGACATCTACAGTTTTCACTGTGATAACACACTGCCTGGACATGTGGGACAGTATGGTAAGCGTTTTGAAGAACATGACCCAAAGGCATTTTCAATTTATTATGTGCATACCATGAGTGCATGTTTTCGCGACGATTTCTATTAATGAAATCTTCTCGGGTTACAAGCCGCGTCATGTGGTTTACTGCCCACGAGCTTTTGACAGAGATCTCCTCTGCCATTGTCAAGTGGATGACTGTTATTTCGCGGCCGCTGCCAGTGACGTCACTGGTGCCCAGTTCCTTGCCCATGTAAAACAATGTTTTAGTCGCGCGTACGCCGCGCCCGGTCAGCTCCGCAATTACGGGATCCCAAGTCGTACTGAGCTGCTAGCCGCCGTCTTTATTGAGGGTATGCATCTGACGCTGGCTTGTTCTCAAACAAATGTAAAATACAATTATCAACTACTTAGAAAAGTTAACCCAGTTGCAACAGAGACCTTTTTTTAAGCATAATTAAGGAACGAGAATGGCAGGATGTTTTTCGTGCTTATAATACAGATGATAAATATAATGTTTTCCTGAACACGCTGTTTGAAAGTTGATTTACGCTAGAACGCTCAAAACAGAATACTTCCAGTAAGAGGCAGACGGGTGGCAGACAAATGGAACAAGAGTATCGTGTAGAACTAAGTGGGAATTGTATAAAAATGTTAGAAGCAGTCAGAATGAGGATGCAGTACGTCATTACAAATAGTACTGTTTACTTCTGAAAACGTCATTAAGAAGACAAAAAGTAGCTGATATGCAAATAGAATAGCAAACACTCATGATAAAATTAAAACCATCTGGTCAGTCGTGAAGGAAGTGTCTGGTCAGCAGCAGCAGGCAGAAAATATAATGTTAGTGTTTAGTAGAAATATTTCTGTTACTGATAAGTTACATGTATGTGCACTATTTAATAACCACTTTCTGAATACAGCAGATGAACTAAACAGAACCCTAGTTTCCACAGGGTAACGTTATTAGAAAATAGCCTTCCGAGGCTTTTACCTGAAATAGTCCTCCATGATACATCCAAATGGGAGATTGAGTCTTTAATTAAATCACTAAGGACTCTTGTGGATATGATGGGGTATCTAGCAGAATTCTAAAGTACTGTTCGCCTTATGTTAGCCAAGTAATAAGCCATATTTCCACAGGGTAAAGTTATTAGAAAATAGCTTTCCGAGGCTTTTACCTGAAATAGTCCTCCATGACACTTCCAAATGGGAGATTGAGTCTTTAATTAAATCGCTAAGGACTCTTGTGGATATGATGGGGTATCTCGCAGAATTCTAAAGTACTGTTCGCCTTATGTTAGCCAAGTAATAAGCCATATTTCTAATTTTTTCTTTCAGAATGGTTAGTTTTCTGATAGATTACTCTCCAGTGAAACCACTAGTGAGACCTATTTCTATGCCATCGGTTTTCTTTTTTTCAAAGTTATTGAAAAGACTGTATATTCAAGATTAATTGATCAGTTCAGTTCAAATAATTTGTTGTGAAAGTGCAATTTGGTTTTAGAAGTGGTTTAACGACTGAAAATGCTATATTTTCGTTTCTCTGTGAGGCATTTGATGGTGTAAGTAAAAGGCTATGGACATTAGGCTTCTTCTTTGATATAATAAAGGCGTTTGATTGTCTTCATCCCAAAATATTGGTGCAGATGTTGGAACATTATTGAATACGAGGAGTAGCTCACAACTGGTTCACCTTTTACTTTAATAACAGACAGCAGAAGGTAGTTCTCCGCAGTGCTGAAAATGGCTAAGACATACAATCACAAGGGGGCACAGTTAAGTGTGGAGTTCTTCAGGGGACTGTTTTGGGACCACTGCTGTTTGTTATTTATATAAATGATATGCCATCATCTATAACAGGTGATTGTAAAATATTTTGGTTTGCTGGTGATACCAGTTTGGTAGTGGAGGATGTTGATTGTAATACTGACACAGTATCAAATAATGTAGTTCAAGATATAAGTTCATGGTTTGTAGAAAACAAATTGATGTTAAATCACAGTAAAACTCAGTTTTTACAATTTCTAACACATAATTTAACGTAAGCTGACATTTTGATTACACGTAATGGGCATATGGTAAGTGAGACTGGACAGTTCAAATTTCTAGGTGTTCAGATAGACAGTAAGCCGTCGTGGAACGCTCATGTTCATGATCTTGTTCCGAAACTAGATTTTAATTATTTACCATTATAATAATATCAGAAGTGACTTTCCAACACGAGAAGTCGTCTACGACTTTCATTCACTGATGACTTTCGGAGTTATTTTTTGGGGTAACTCGACTGATACAAAAATGATAGTTTTTGCTCAGAAACGGGCGTTTCGAGCAATATGTGGTGTAAGTTCACGAACGTCATGTCGACCCCTTTTACGTAGTTTGAGAATTCTGACACTGGCGTCATAATACACATTTTCTTTATGTTGTTAATAACATCAGCTTATTCCCACAAGTCAGTAGCTTTCACTCGGTGAATACTAGACAGAAGCCTAATCTACATTTGCATCACACCACCTTGAAATTTGTGCATAAATGTGTGGAGTATTCTGTAGCATCCATTTTCAATAATCTGCCACAAGAATTTAAGAATCTTAGTACGCGCTTTCAAATCTAAATTTAAGAGTTATAGCTCCCTCCTTTTCTTCTGTCTAGTAACTCCTAGAAAAGTTAAACAAGTAAGCTAATGCCTTTTTTTCGTTAATGATGCAATTCACTTAGTCTTAAAATTGTCGTGTGCTTAGGACAACTTAAAGTTTTTCTATTACCATTCTTGTGTTAAACCTCATGTATTGACTTGGTCCATGACCATGGAGTCTTACTCATCAATTGGGTCTTGCGGAGCAGAAAACCATATTATTATTATTACTCACATATCTGGGTACCTATTCCATACGCTCGCACCTTCGTCAGCAGACCGCAGTGCGGCATCACGTCGAGCGCCTTCGAAAATCGAGAAATATGCAGTCGACCTTTTGTCCTTCATCCATAGTTCACAAGATCTCATGAGAGAAAAGGGAAAGCTGAGATTACCAAGATCAATGCTTTCTAAAGCCGAGCTGATGCACGGACAGAAGCCTTTCCTTCTCAAGGAAATATACTATATTAGAAATGAAAATATGTTAAAAAATTCTACAGCAATGTGGTGTTAATGATACCGTCTGTAATTATGTGGCGCCGTTCTTTTGCATGTCGTATGAACGGGAGTCACCTGCGGCTTGGAACTTTGCATTGAATCAAAGTTTCGCGACAAATGCAAGGTAATTAAGAGGCCAATACGGCAGAGTAATTTTTGTAATATCAGATTGGTACCCCACCTGGCGACTTGTTTGTTTCTGTCTCTTCTATTTCTCTACACCGGCTATGTTATAGTGTTTTCCATTTGGGAGTTAGTGCGACCATTCCTCCGTGAATGATTTCTTAAATGTTAAATTAAAAACTTCGGCCTTCATTTTGCTGTCTTCGGTCGCCACCCCGAAATGATAAACGAGTGACAAGATTGAGGCCTTTGATGCACTTACCGGTTTTACATAGGACCTACATTTTTCTCGGCAAGATCTTTTATTAAGGTATAACTGTGGTAGTATTTGTATGCTTTGGGTATTGATATTTTTATAGACGCGCGACTACTAAATTTTGCTTGATTTGATTTGCCTGACTTTTATTGAATCAAGAGTGCATTTGTCGAGTATTATAAAGTCGCTATAAGTGGTTGGAAACCGGGAGTACTGGAGGAATGGGAAAGAGATAAAATATGAAAAATTGGTGCTATATGTTTCCAGTCTGCTCTGAAGGAAGGACTTGAGAGCCCCGAAAAACGCCTGAAATCTACATATTGACAACAGTTTTATTGCTCCTTAAGCGACGAACTTATTTTCCGCTACGTTACACAACTCAGCCTCGGGAAACGATCATAAGATCGTTAATCAACATTTTAAATGAAGAGCCGCACATAAGACTGAATCAGGAATGAAAGTGATTCGAATCCAATGCAGAAGATTGAATTAATATTAGAGTTTCTATATATCACTACAATTCATAGTCTATATGAGAGAATTTAAATACGGGTCTCGTGAACATTAAAAGATAATACCAAAATTAATAATCGCTGCACCAATAACCGAAATCACTTGATGGTGTTCTTCTCAAAAGTAAGCAAAGCAGTTAGTACAATCACAAATATTGACAATTTCCAGAAAATAACCATCAAAAATATCCTGAAGTTCCATACAACCGACAGGGTATAGCATGTATATTAAATACCATCTGTAAACCCGGCGTTGCCCGGGCGTTTATTTATCCTCTCGTAGTCCGCATCCCCTTCTCCCCTCTCTCTGCATCCATCTCTTTCTCTCCCATCTCTCTGTTCGCCTCCAACATTCTCGGCAAAGTTTTGTGCAAAGTGCCCTCTGTCATGTACCATACAAAAAAATTTTTGTCCAGTGATCTTCCTCTTGATTTAAAAGTCAAGTGTGCAAAAATTCATAAAGATTGAAGTAAAACTATGGGTTTTGTCAAATTCCGTAAGTTAAGTACCCTCCATCATGCATCGAATTTTATACAGGCAGTGACATTCATCTTGTTTTTAAGGTAGAGTGTGCAAAATTTCATCAATATAGATTTCTGTGCAATACAAACGCAGGGTTACATTGAAAACCGCACTTTGTAGTTCTCAAGTATTCCAGTTTTATTTCATTTAACCCTTGTTCTGAGAATAATGAAAACAACAAAAAAAGGATGTCTAAAATCGATCGGGCCGTTCTCAAGTTATTTAGGGATCTATTTTTATGTTGCAAAGTACCCTCCCCATGCACCGCATGAAACTCTAGGTAGACGGTGACCCTCTTGTTTTGAAGGTCAAGCGTGCGAAATTACGTGCAGATCGGAATGAAATTGTAGATTTCGGGAGTCTCTATAAGAAGTATGCTCCACTATGCACCTACCACAAAATACTTTCTTAGATCTCGTTTCCTACCTGAAAACTACACTCCTGCCAAATTTCAGCTTTATAGGTGAAGAAGTTTTCGAGATTTCGTATTTTGTCAGTAAGTGAGTGAGTGTCCTTTCGCTTTTATATAGATAGAGATTAAGAAAACAGATTGTTTAATTTTGGATGTAAGAGAATTAAGGGAGATTTGCAGACGAAAATAAATAATAACGTGCAAATCTGTAATGCTGACTATTGATACAAGGTTATGCCTGATACGACAGTATTACGGCATTTATATCGTTTCATCATTTTGTGGAGGGAAGGGGGAAGGAGAATCAGTTACAAAACGCTTCACGCTTTATACACATCAGAAAATACATGCAAACTTTATTGCAGGTCCCTAATAGTCCCATTACCCAGTGATTGACGCATAAATCTGGGTATTCTCACGCGGTGGCTTATTATTTATGACGTCGTATCTCCTTCCTGAGCTATGTGTCGCGCTCTTTTGTTTTTCGGACGGGAACCTTCATGGGAGAACGGTGAACAGTTCACCAAAGTTTCATTGCAATCGAATGAATGGTTTTCAAACACAGAGGACATACAGACAAACATTCATATAAATTAGATGGTTTAGTGAGCTAGTCTCTGAGTGTCAGTCAAACAGATTACACTTTCACTTTTTTTTTGTGATATTTCAAAAAAAAAAAATGTTCAAATGTTTGTTAAGCTTAAGGGGCTTAACTACAGGGTCATCAGTCCCTAAACTTACAAACTACCTACAACTAAGGCGGCACAAATATCCATGCCCGAGGGGGGATTCGAACCCCCAACCGTAGTGGCGTGCAGATCGTGACTGAAGCGCCTCAGTCCCCTCGGCCACCGTGGCCGGCGGTGATATTTCCCAAGAGAATGAAATTCACTGTACCACCTGATATCCATTCCTCCAACTGTTACGTCATGCGTTTGAACTATTGTATATGAATCAAGTTACGGAATCAAAATAAGAACTTGACGTGATGACACAAAGTCAGGAATGTCAAATGTCAAGAGTGGTTTGCAATTTTCTTTTCTTTTTTTTTTTTTAATTTGTCGTGTACGTGAAAATAATATAGACAGAGTGAAACTTTCACTCTTTCGCGAAAGGCAAAAGGTCCGAAGTTCGAGTCCCAGTTCCGGGACGCAGTTTTAATCTGCCAGGAAGTTTCATATCAACGCACATTCCGCTGCAGAGTGAAAGTTTAATTCTGAAAACATTACTTATGCTGTGGCTAAGCCATGTCTCCATCATATCCTTTCTTCCAGGAGTGCTAGTCTTGCAAGGTTCGCAGGAGAACTTATGTGAAGTTTGGAAAGTAGGGGGCGAGGAACTGGCAGAAGTAAAGTTGTGAGACCGGACTGATAGTCGTGTCGCAATAACTCAGTGGTAGGGCGCTTGCCCGAGAAAGGCAAATGTCCCAGGTTCGAGTTCCGGCACACAATTTTAATCTGCCAGGAAGTTTCATAATATGGACAGATTGACACTGTCAAGTCGATTAAATATCTACGTGTAACGATGAAGAGTGATACGAAAACGAACGAGCGTGCAAAGACAGTTGCTGAGAAGGCGGAATGATAGTATATTATTGAATTTTAATGCCCTAATACAGGCAGACAGGCAGCAGCCGATGATGCTGCTCTACAGCCGATCGAATGGAAACAATGGACAAACAGAATATAAAATTAAAGGTGATAAAATGGCGCATTTACAATTACAAGATGAAAATATGGGAGAATGTTAAAAGACCACATGACAGTGGACAGTGACATGGTTGTTAAAACAAGACATTGCCACGGTGGCTAAAAAACACTCACTGCAGACGACGAGACATAACATGACGGCGACATTGAGATAAAAAACACTGAACACTGGTTTCCCACAGGCGTGTACGTAACGTTAAAAAAAAAGAAAAAAGACACTGGGCGACGAAACACTATACACACGAAGCACTGAACACTTATAAACACTGCAGGGGGAAGGGGGGAGGATGGAGAAGGCGCGGGGGGAGGGGAAAGGAGGTGGTGGAGGGGAGAATGGGGGAAACTGGAAGGAGCTCCCGGGGAGTTGGAGAAAGGAGGGGGTGAGCCAAGCGGGGGACGGGAGTGGGAGGGGCGGGGGAAGGAGGAGGGGGTGGCAATCTACAGTGAGAGGTCAAAGTTGGAAGGAGGGATAGATGTCGGGACGGTTGTGGAGAACGTCGTTTGGGAGAGGTAGGTGGCGGAAGCCACCCTCGGAGAGGACATGGAGGGTGTAGAGGTGAAGGGAGGGAGGGAGGGATTTGGTGGTAAAGGCTTGGCAGGGGCCCGGGATCCAGGAGGAGAGGAGATACTAGTGGTTTATGGGACTCTATCTTTCTGTGGATGTACTTGAGGCGGATGTGTTGAAGCAATTGGAGCAAGTGTGGGATTGGGATGAGGTCGTAAAGGATCCGCGTGGGGGAGGGGAGGCGGATGCGGTAGGCGAGGCGAAGGGCGTGCCGTTCGAGGATTTTGAGGGATTCATAATGGGGGAGCGGATATCCAGGCGGGATGGAAGCAGCAAAGGACGGGGCGCATGAGGGAACGGTAGGTATACAGGCTGGTGGAAGGACTTAGTCCCCATGTCCGGCCGGAGAGGCATTTTAAGAGATTAAGGCGGGAGAGGGCTTTTTGTCGGACGGTTGATCGGCTGTAGTTGATTAATATAAATATGGGAAAGTATTGTTCATCTGTGAGGGGAGAACACGTGTAGAACATAAGTTATTGCGACCCATTCTTGAGTCCTGCTAGAGTGTTTGGACTCTCAACCAGACTGGATTAAAGGTAGACATAAAAGAAGATCAGAGATTTGATCAAACTGCATTTGTTACACAGTTATTTTAGGAGCTAAAATCCCATGAAGGTAGGTGGCGTTCCTTTCCAGGAACGCTATTCAGATATGGCATTTAAATATGACCGCACAAAGATACTATTACCGCCCACTTAATTTCGCAAAAAGACGACAAAGGTAAGGTAAAAAAATTAGGGCTCATACGATGGCACACGGACGTAGCAAATAAAGAGAGGAAAGGAAATGACAAATAGTGGTGATGCAGAGCCATGCAGAGCTGCGGAGAACGAATGTACGGAGATTCGGCGACATATCACTTTTTGTAATGATTACGCGGAGTTAATTTGTTTCCTGGCGTGTTTGTGTTAGGAGGCGGCACGCGAAGTGATGTTCGCGATTTTTTGTTCTACGAGTGCGCATATATATATATATATATATATATATATATATATATATATATATATATATATGTGTGTGTGTGTGTGTGTGTGTGTGTGTGTGTGTGTGTGTGTGTGTGTGTCTGTGTGTGTGTGAGTGACAGAGAGAGAACAAGAGCGTGGGTGAACTTGACAAAGCACGTGCGTGAGAGATTTATGAATGGGCAGGTTGAATGATGCGGAGTGTGGGGAACAGAAGTTAATGTCACGCACAAAGAGATCTTTTGAGGTTTTATGTACAGTTTTTAGGACATACCTGTGTTACAGTGTATATTAGCAGATTGAAATTACTTCCCAGTTATTGTCATCATTTGTAGGTGCACCGTTGGAATTTTACGTACATCGAATTTGTTTTCTCTGGGAGGTTTCTGAAGAGTATTGTGTTTATTGTAAGACCATTAAAATCAAAATAGAAAGCCAATTTTATCTAGGGTATGAACGTTGCATTTGAAACAGCCATTTTTATTCTACGTCATTGCCAATGTTAAGTCAACATAAATCTCAAAGAGATAACCATTGCATTAAATTATAACCAGATGTGTTGCTTACAAACAGCATTTAGGATTTGCGTAATATTGAAGAGTAATAAGGATCAGTCTTTGTTGGGAAGTTGTTATTCAGTAAATTCTCGTTGGGGGAAACGTATAATGGAAATACCATTGAATGTTGACAGTGGACTAATGACTACCTGGGTACGATTAAGACATGGGTCCACATTTGTGAAAGATAAGTCGCATTCAGGTTAGGCCACTATATCTCGGAGATCCCACGCCAGAGTTTTAACCACTCTTCCCGTATTGCCAACAGATTTCTTATGTTTCAAATCAGGCGATTTAGAAGGCCAATCAAGCTATAAGGACATAGGGTAACTACAGAAAACCAATCACGTATCCATAAGTTTAGGAAACATAGTTTCCTACTGAAAAGACAGCGAACTGGTATTTATTTCAAAATGAGAATTACCCTTTCGCAAAATGTTTTTACAATTTATTTGATAGAGGGACTGGGATTTATCCACCGTCGTCAGACCGATTCGTCGTTAACGTCAAGAGGATGAGCGTACGGCGGCTCGGCATCAAGGATTAATCGATTTGATGATGGTCTCACACAGTGGCGGCGCTAGGCGTCGGCGACGTAGGCAACCGCCGACGGACTCGCGCCTATGGGGGCCTCGCAAAACGTTGTTAAATTCTTAGCTTCTTTTTTTATCTTTGATGTGTAATGGCCCTTTTCAACTGCCAGGTATCATCTAAATTACTCTAGTTCAGTCATGGCCAACATTTCCGCTCGGCGGGCGTTCCCGCGCCCCGAGGGCGGAGTACACTTGTCGTTGACTGGCCCGGCCGCGACCGTGTGTCGCTAGTGCCCCAGTACACACGCCGATGCGCACTGTGCGCGGGGCAGGGGCGCGTGAACGGCGAAGGCGCCCGCGCCCGCGCCCGCGGGGCAGTGTTTGGCCATGCCTGCACTAGGTTAACGAAAGGACGAAAACAACATCCGTACCGAAGGGTGGGATTCGAACCCCAACGAGAGCGATCTCGCACACCGTTGTACGACATCTCAGTGCGCTCGGCCGTTCCCGGCCGGCAGTTATTTAGATGTCCGTATTTATTTCTGTATGAGTGCAGCAGTAATGCAATTTTTAGTTAAATACTTGTAAAATACCTTCTTCAGTACATTTTAGAAAAAAAATGGAAGACTTATATCCAAATGTTTATATAAAAATTAGAATCATGTTTACAGTTCCAGTCAGTACAGCTTCGGCCGAGAAAAGCTACACAAAGTTAGAATTGATTAAGACTAACTTGAAAAGCATATTGAGCCGAGAAAGACTTATAAAAATTCACCGTGAAACTGTGGCAGGATCAGCAACTGGATACGTAATGATAACCATTTATTTTTTATTTTTTTGTCACAGTTGCACTATTTAGAAGTTGGTGACTAGTTTCCATTTTCAAACCATACGCCTTATTCCAACCGTAACACTGCACTGCATGTAGCAAATGACTGATAAATCCACTGTTAATACATAATTACATTGAAATTTAAAGTAGGTTAAAATAGATGATGCGTTCACGGGCCTCCAGTGTTAATATACAGTTTTAGCACACTGGCAACGATCTAGACGGTGCAGTGATTTGCACACTGGCATCGATCAAGTTGGCGCAGTGGGTAGCGTACTGGCAATGAACAACTTGGTGTAATGGTTAGGATACTGTCGACTATGGACGAAGAGTGGTGGTTATCATATTTTCAAGGACAGAGAGGCGCGTTTTTTACCATACTGGTAGCGACCAAGGTGGCTCTGTGGTTAGTATACTGGACTCTCATTCTCGACGACGGAGGTTCAAAGACGTCTGTGGCATCAAGATTTAGGTTTCCTGTGATTTCCGTAAACCGCCATAGGCCATTGCTTTGAAATGACACAAACTCTTTGCTTCCTTATCCTTATCAAAATCCATATGTTTTATATGTTTATATGTGCCTATACGACCGCTGAAGTGGTGGAAAAATTTCCAAAGAATATGCAGATTTTGTCTTTTTGTGCACATATCCTTGAAGGAGTAGCAGATATAACAGAAATATTATAATTTGCACTGAGAAATCATGTCTTTTAACATTTGGATACATTTCAAAATTATTCCCTCAGCTCACAATTTTAGAGAAGGTAATTGTTGTAGTATTTGAAATAGTACATTTAACATTAAATTCAATCATATATGATAAAGTTACACCCCGAATATCAGTAGTCGGTACCAACATATAATGCTAAACTTGTTCTTTGTCCACCGTATAACGATTGTCATATGTGGCCATAATACTGTTTGCATTATCACAGTGTAACCATAAAATGTGGGGGGACTCTTTGTACTGTCCACCAAGAAAAGACCAACGAATTGCGTAACTACACATTTAATGGAAGGGGGTGTTGAAGGGTTAGGAAGGAAAGTACTGCAGAGGACTGAAATAAATGGAATGGTATTCGATCGCGCGTCTTCCAATTCGGTCCAGTAGTCGCTTAACCATCTCGGTCTCCTGGCCGCCGTAAGTTCCCACAAGTCGTAACACATCTGATAACAGTGTCCTCTTAAGCTCACCATTCGGATTACCGGGTGAGGTCGAACGACGTTATCGCATATGCGGTGAATATTGAACCATGTACCGTCGTCGTGAAAAAATAAATATGTATAGTGGAGTGGTGTCTGTTCTTGTGGACATGCCACTCTGACACGACCTAATATTAATATGTTTCCATATACTGTACTGGTGAAACACAACATTTCCAAGTGTCTCACACATCACGGTTGTGTAATATCCGCGGCGGAGTGGCCGAGCGCATTGAGGCGCTATGCTACGATGCGCAAGGCCGTTCCCCGTCGGGGGTTCGAAATCCCCCTCGGGCATGGATTTTTGTGCCGTCTTTAGTATAAGGTAGTTCATAAGTATTTTGTAAGTTTAGGGACTGATGACCCCGCAGTTAAGTCCCTTAAGTCTCGCAAACATTTGAACATTTTGTTGTGTAATAATCATGTAGAGGCAATACGACGGTTGATCACGTTACTCTGTCGCCGCAACACCTCTAAACGCTTTGCCATTGATCGCTGTTTGCGAACTTAAGCTTTTTGTCTGGTAGGGTCAGTTCTCGGTTGCATAAATTTCTTTCTTACCGTCCTTAATTGTATACGGAATGAGTTTTTCGATGAGAAAATCGATTTTTGGGTAAACGCATTCTCGAAAAATTTACTCTCCCGTTTAATACCGCGTATAAAATATTTGGATGACGTGAATAGAACTATTTTAAATATTTTATATGCTGCAGCCGTTCATAGTCCTATACAGACAAACAAAAACGGCATGTGCCTAGTGGTGCTAACTGTGAAGTGCTGGAACTACAAAAACAGCAAAATGCACAGAATTGAAGCAGAACAGCTGGAAGCAACCAATGAGCACCAGATGTAAAGCTATATCCATGAAATATTGGCACTGATGATGCCTTCCAAATAAAGGCGAAATGCATATGGCAATAACATATTTTATTAAATCAGTTGCATAGACAGATAACTGAAATACCTACACTATAATATTATAATATAGCAACTGTGGGAAAAACAGGACAAAAGGAACTAAAAATGTTTCTGTAGTTGTTCCTTAAGACCTTCTAATATATCTGAATTAAAAGATATGTGGAATTATTTTGTATTAATGGATGTAAATTTTAAAATACTTGTTAAATTGTATAACTTTTTGTAACATTTACAAAAAATAAAATTTCTGAAAAATTATACATTATTTTTTCAAAACTAATAATTCAGCATAAAAGCAGAACATTGCGTTCTGTGAAAAAATCAAGAGTATCGTCCAAATAACAAATGAGAAAATGTTCCTAATTTTAGCTCAATATAACATTGTAAGCATAGGGCGTTCCGTATACCCGTCTGGTAGGGTCAGTTCCCGGTTGCATAAATGTCTTTCTTACCGGCCTTAAGACACAAGGCTAACATTAATTAGCCCTACATTCATTTGTTCACAGTGTTTGCAATCGGACCACACTGCTAAATAAGCAAATGCCTTTTTCCTTGTTATGCAGCTTGTAACAATGGTTTTCGTCGTATCACCATCCAGGTCATTCTTGGGTTGATTAGCTGCTTTCATTATAGTTAAAAAATGAGAAACGTCCAGCAAAAATTTATTTGGATCTTATGAGAACTACAAGGTCCTAAAATATAAAAATGTCCAAATATTTGTAAATCTGTGGGATGAAACTGCAATTTTCAGCAATCCCTAGACTTACAAAGCGCTTAAGATAAGTTATGCTACGGACGACACAAACACCCATGCCCGACGTAGGACCCGAACCTCCGACGGGGAGCAGCCACTCACTTCACAGCAAGGCGCCTTTCAGCGTACGGCTATTCCCTGTTGGCCTAAATTATCTCTCCACTCCTTGCAGTCAGTGTTACTGTAAAATACCACAACTGTATGCAGCTTTATGACATGAAGGTTATGGTCTTTTGCAATTGCCTGAAATTACGTGTATCTGATTACCGCATCCGTGTGTACAAATTAAAGCCATTTTCGGACGCAAAGTTCAGAATATTTTCCGTTGTGACTAACGTACTTGTATACTTGTGCTGAACATTGAATAATTATACCTTTGGAACATCAGATCATGTTATTGCTAGCGTGGTTAGAATCAAAGACTTCCATTCTCAAGATTACTCGGTACAATTACTAACTGCTTCCTGCTGAGAAAAAATTGTATTACTTGAGTCGTCTAAATCTGCAAGGGTTTCCACTCAGGATCGCAATAATGGTGCTAGAAAGTCTCATTTGGCAAAACATACAATTCGGCAGTAAATGAAGCTAACAGAAAATTAATGGATGTATCGTAAGTTCGACGATTAAGTAGTTGGCTCTTCCGTGGTTGGATGAGAATTGTAATTTAGCAAGAAATTTCATCTGTGAAAAACACTTAGTATTATAGTGGGTAATTAACTGCGGGATCGCCCTCTTGGCAGTGAATACCTCGCCTCCTGGATTTCCAGTTCCGAAACGCTGTGTAGTTAAGAGATCGCTTCTTAAAGGTAAATAAAATAAATTACTTTTGCAATATCACAGTGTCAGGGCTTTATTTTACCTTTTCTATTTTAGAAAAGTCTCCAAGAATGAAAATTATCTGCTCCCATAAAACGTCCTACAATTTACAACACCACCAGAGTAAACACACTTTATAAACATTTACAGCAAAAGTACATAGATCTCAATTACTAATGATCACGACAAGTGATGGGCCTCGTTTTATAGCGTAGATAAGGGTATAGCTGACGGCTTACATTACTACTAAGTTTGTTTGTTTGTTCTTGCCGCAGTGCAGCACTAGTTGGCAGACAAAATGTTCCATTGTCCGCACAGACACTCGCAAAAACGTGTCAAAGCATAAAGGCTGGCCGTCAGACATAATTAGCATCGAGGTATATTATCATGGTAATACTGAGAGAAATGGTTATGGATATCGTCACATCTTTCTTTATAGTTATTAGCCTGCTTCGCGAACACCGAATGTTCGTATTAGCTACCAGGTGTGATACAGATAATACAAACTGGACGCCCCGAGTATCCGCCGAATGTTTGCTTTCTGTTATTTACATCACAGAATTCATAACAATCATCGTAACATGTCAAATGAGATGAGTTGCATGTCCGAACAGAAGAATATCAAGACTGTATCATTCAATGATTCTTCTGGATGACGGATATGTTGCCGGGAAGAGCGTAAGTTGTAGAATAAAAATGTAATCAATTTGGAAACGCGCTAACTCTTTATATCCCAAATTTTTAATTTATGAAAGAAAAAAAAAGTATATTTCTATACATAATGTCTGGAATAATGTATAAATGTCAGAATTTATTAGGGAAATTTTGAATGATTCCACATGGCATCATGTGGAGGATATGTTTTCTTTTGCGTAATTAACAGCATTTTGAAATTTTTAACTCCCAAATTATAAATTTCACAATAATTTATTAATGAAATATTCCAATTACTTTTTTTCCGTTATATTATTTGAATGTCTTACTTATTACACTCCAACTTTGACAACCAACAACAAAAAATATTTCGTAAATGTGTTGTAGGCAAATGCTCTCTGTTTCCTCGAAGTAATGGCAGACAACCTAGTCAGAATTAATGTTGGAAATTCCAGCAATGTCCTTTACAATCTTTGAACAAATGGTATTGGAAAAGATAAAGGTGACGTTACCGTGTGGCAACACTGGGAGGGAAAGGGTTAACGAGGTATTCCATGGTTGGCATAGAAGACAGAGCATTGCGATAAAACTTTCGCCCCGTATTACCGTTAGTGATTATCAAAAAAATGTTCAAATGATTGTAGAGCTTATGGGACTTGACTACGGGGTCATCAGTCCCTAAACATCTCCGGATAGAACAAACACCATATCAATAATAACAAGGGAGTGAACATTGTAATGACGCAAGTCAGTAGTCGGTAGCTTTTGCTAAATAACCATTCATGACAAAAAGGTGACCATGTTTTAGCGAAAAACTGTGCTAACCACATGAGCCACACAACGATGAAAAATGTTCACTTTACAATCATCTACCGATATAGTTTATTTCCAGCCGATTTAGTGTCTTTATCTTTTCCCACATCTGGCAGGTAGGGAGTCGAACATACCTTACCTTTATTTATTCCACAAACAAGCGACCTCTCAAAGTTGAACTGAAATGGTTGGTAGTGTCTCAGATCCATTACTTGTTACATGTAAATAAAACAAGAATTTTCCTGAAAAATTGATGTTGCTACTATTCGCACCTTGTAGTGTTAGCAGAAATCAACATATTGTGCTAACTCAAATGTCTTTAATACTGTTATAAGTAGGAACTAGCCAATACTAAGGACGGCACAAATATCCATGTGCGAGGGGGGATTCGAACCCCCGACCGTAGTGGCCGTGCAGACCGTGACTGGCGCGCCGCATTCCCCTCGGCCGGGTAGTGATTATTTAGAAAAAAGTTATTCTTACCTCTTCTTTCGCCTACTGAAATATGACATTACTGTTAAGTCGCTTTTATCTCTGTCTATGTGTCTGTTTTTCTTTTTAAATTAATTTCAAACATGCTCCATACTTATAACAGTATTAAAGAAATTTGAGTTAGCACAATATGTTGATTTCTGAAAACACTACAAGTGGCGAATAGTAGCAACATCAATTTTTCAGGAAAATTCTTGTTTTATTTACATGTAACAAGTAATGGATCTGAGGCACTACCAACCATTTCAGTTCAACTTTGAGAGGTCGCTTGTTTGTGGAAAAAATAAAGGTAGGTATGTTCGACTCCCTACCTGCCAGATGTGGGAAAAGATAAAGACACTAAATCGGCTGGAAATAAACGATATCGGTAGATAATTGTAAAGTGAATATTTTTCATCGTTGTGTGGCTCACTTGGCTAGCACAGTTTTTCGCTAAAACATGGTCACGTTGCCACATCAGTTTTACTGGGACGCGATCTCGAAATACGACAGGAGATACAATGTTTCCAATCTTAAGCAAAGCACAACAGCGGAAAGGAACAGCTGTGTCTGTACTGAGTGATAGCAATGAATAAAACCGCGAGTTCTCCATGATAGTGGCATGACGCTAACTAATCTTCTCAGACCATTTGAGCGCCACCCTTTACATGTTTCATAACTTCATGGCAATGATTTTGATAATTATCGAGGGCTTGTGACAAAAATAAATATTTTGATGTTTCTCACGTAACGATGAAGATATAAGCAGCATACAATACTAGTACATGGATATTTGCTTAGTTTACCTTATGGGCTTCAGTGTAATTGGTTCAAAGGTTTGTTAATTTATGGGACCTAAACTTACAATCTAATCACACTACTTATCATAAGGAAAAATAATTTACACACGCACACCTTTGCCTGAGGGAGGACTCGAAGCTCCGCTGCCGAACAGTCACGCGCACCGCAGCAAATCGCCTCTGTGCGCACGTCTATTCCGCCGTGACCTTTACACATTTTGTAAAGAACGAAAATTTATTGCGTGTTTATTGTATTAATATTAAAGCACATACATTTACCTTGTCCCATCAGTAATAATCAGAGTGCAATTACAATTTTTGTTAATTGGAGAATTATATGCTAGCTGATAACATTCATGATTTCTTACTCTAAGGTTTGTCATTGCAGAATGATACGCGAGAATTGGTAAAAGCTAATGTAAATATGATAATTCTAGCACAATTGCCTGTAGAAACAATGACCAGTAAATACAACTGTTTTCGTCAAGAATTTATTGCGATAAGGATAAGTAAAATTAACATGTTTTTTAACTTATACTGTATTGTTTGCCATTATTTTTTATGAAACAGATATATAAAATTCAGAAAATACCTCGATACAAAACTATTTATTTGTAGTACGTGTATGGAGTTGTACGTAAGGATTGTGAGTGAATTTTGCATTTGTTTTTCCCGTAACAGCAACAAAGAAATCGGTAATAATGCAGTTAACATTTTTGTTTCATGCATATTTTGTCGTTATAGATTTTCTGTTCCATGTATTCTTCTCTAGTTATCATGATATCTAAAATAACGATTTCGCCATATGAATAACCCCAGTATAGTAACGAATGACTCGGATAAATTACGTGTTTTTTGTACCGCTGTTTATAATATATTAATGACTTAAGCACCCAAAGCTTTGATGTATTGCATTTTCTAGCTTCTGACTATGTTTCCATAGAAAACTATATCATGCAATATCAACAAAATGTACTGTGTCCATGTAACCAATCACGCATGGTGACTTACTGTAATGTAAGTGTCGTTTCAAGGTACGGATAAACAAGGAAATAAAAGGAAATCGAACACATTCTGTAACAGGCTGTAGTATACAGATATCCGTGACGTCGTTTGACTTCTATAATTCAACAAAAATACCTCCGGTATAGTTTTCTATTTACCTCTAATTCAGATTGTTATGTGAGCACAAATAATACTGCCATTATTATTAGGTACAAAGGGTACCGAATTAATGTATAAAACAAATGAATGAGCCACAGTTATGTTTTTATACTCACGTTCCCGCAACCATGGGGAACAAAATATAAGGTTTTTAAAATGCACAGAGTAAATATTTCACTAGAAGCCGAGATATATCGTTGTAACAACTGGTTTCATATTCCACACGGACGTTAACACGATTTAGCCGTTAATTGTACAGCACGCTTGAGTGAATATCGACGGTGGCAATTCCCGGCGGAGCGCAGGACGTCTCGCATGCGTGTAACAAAAAGTGCGTTGTGCAGGAAAGGAACACGGATGCGATATTTGTAACGCCGTTAAATTCGATTCCATGTTTTTACGTGTAACACCTGGAGAGAAATATTTCGCAAGGTTATATGAAACGCAATGGCGTAATTTATTAGTTACAAGCCAAGCATCATTATTAGAAATTAACAAATAATTTATTGATGTATAAATTATGCCATGTAGGAGATTACATCTACCCAATGGACGTCCAATAACTTTATTGACAGCCTAACATCTCATTTCCACAGAATTTTTTATTACCTGTTCCATTACGAACTTTGAGAGAAGCCGAAGTTTGCAATCCCAAATTTCTTTTATGGCAATTGATGTGGCATATGCCCTCTCATATAAGTGGTTACTTGGAAATGTAGATCCCAATTTGCTATATGTATAAGGCAGTATCAAAACCGATCATCCGTAATGTATAAGAATAAATACAGGAATGAAATGTTTCATGTAGATTAGTGATTCCTTCTTGGAAAAGAATATCTTAAAACGATTTTGTCACGTTTAAGGTGTTTTCACATATTCCCTACAATTTAGGTTGAAACAGCTTCTAACAGAAACAGAGGTTCATGTACGAAATTACATTTTTTAATTCAGATATAAATTTCTAAATACTTACTAGGGCATCGATCGTAATGTGCCTTTGCCTATGGATTGTTGTTACCTATACGTCTCAAGGATGCATCATGAAACAACAGTCTCTACTTTTTCAAACTAATAAACTATCACTATTCACGCATGAGATTAGCTTATTATGCTTATTATCTAACTAGAAAATACATTTACCCCACTATAAGAGATCTCGATGGAACAAATTCAACTATGTAGCGTTTCTGCTAATCCGATAAGAAGTTACTAGTTGAAAATAAATTGAATTTGATGATTGTTGTACTGTTGCTGATATGTGATTGATCTATTCGTCCAGAATCTTACGACACTTTCGACAGAAACTGAAATGAAGCTGTGTACGCTAATGTCGACAGAGAACGGTGCCAACAATAGCACAAATTTCTATCATCAAGGTGCTTTATTAGACTCTTTCTAATGAGACTAACAAAAGTTATATATCTTGTGACATTTATTATTATAAACGCTTTAAAGACAATGTGCAATTGTATTCCATTTATAAAGCGGTATGTAATGTCTAATTTTGTTCGCTTTTTCGGTGGCGCCGCGGTGGGGTAGCCGAGCGGTCTAAAGCGCCTCGCTGCGGAGCGCGCGGTTGCTCGCCGTGGAGGTTCGAGTCCTCCCTGGGGCATGGATGTGTGTGTTGTCCTTAGGTTAGTTTACCTAGGTTTAAGTAGTTTGTAAGCTACGGACTGATGACCACGCAGTTTGGTCCGATAGATTTACAAACATTTGGACATTTTTTCGGTGGAAAAGTAATTTCAGTGTCTTATACCATTAATGGCCATAAACTAGACATGCTTTTCTTCTTACTGCATTAGCTGTCCAATACAGCCAAGGCGGATTTTCCATGCGCACGCAGTTAGCTCGCTCTGTGTGTAACTTTCATAAGTGCTTGAGCGTATAGTGCCCAGCGAACGACGGGTGTCCTCATTTACATTTTATAGCCACAACTTCAGTGAAGCATGCTAGAAAAATATTGCCTCAACAGCTTTATATTGCTGCCTATAATGTTTCTTCTCACAAGTAAAACTAAGGAAGTGTCAATCTTCATTTTTTTCTGAAATTTGAATCTTTTAAAATATATTAAACACTAACGGATACGTGATTTTCTTACAGCCGGCAAAACAAATTTAAGGGGTGAAACCGTTCAACGATTCTCGTTCTGACACGCGAAAATAAAACTGTCAGAGGCAAGGCCCCCATTTTATAGAGACCGTTTCATCTCATATATTTGTTTTACCGGCACTAAAAAAAACTACGCATCCCTTATTTTTTCAAGTTTTATAACCATTTTTTTTAAAATAAATACATTTAAACAATGTAGTTATGTGCCACGGTCGCTATATTACTAATAATATTTCCTTATTTTGTACAACTAGTTTCAGTGAAGATATGTCACAATTTTCAAGTACTTCTGTGACACCAGAATCTTCTTAAAAAAAAAAAAATAAATAAATAAATAAATAAATAAAAATAAAATAAAACTTTTCCCAAAATTAAAGTAATTATTATATAAAATAATAATAATAAAAATGAAACATTCAGTATAAAATAATGGATTCCTACATCAGGTTGTGACATCATTGCTGTAATAAATGAACGGGTCTGGGTTGAATTGTTATAAGCTTTGTTCCTATAAACACTTGTTAGTTCTCTTGAAATTTGTTGGTCCTCATCACAGGACTGTCAAATGCAACCTAAAAAGTAAACCGTTAAGTATATAAAACCTATTCATTTAAAAAAAATTAACATTGACAAAATATTTTTTTTAATTAATCAAAAATCTCAGGTAAAATTAACAGAACAAAATATTTCATTGCAAAATTGTTTCAACATTTTATTTTGACGATGTTAACATTTTTTAAATGAATAGTTTTTTATATACTTTAGGGTTTACGTTTTAGGATGCATTTGACAGTACTGTCATGAAAACAAACAGATTTCCAGTCAGAAGAAATAACAAGTGTTTATAGCAGGCATGGCGAACATTTCCGCGGGCTATAGTTGAGCGCCCCGGCCGCGACGGTGTGTCGCTAGTGTCCCACACGCCGCTGCGCACAGTGCGGGCACGGAGAGGGCGCCCACGTCCGCTGGGCGGTGTTTGTCCATGCCTAGTTTATAGGAACGAAGCTTATAATAATTCAGCCCAATCCTGTTCTCTTATTACAGGAAAGATGTCACAACTTGATGTAAGAATCCATTCTTTTAGACAGGTTGTTTCATTTTTATTTTTACAATCATTTGTATTAGTACAAAGTCAATACTTTAATTTTTGGAAGAGTTTATTTTTGTAGAGGATTAAAAACACTGGCTCTTGTGGTACATAAGTACTTGAAAATGGTGACATAGCTTCACTGAAAGTAGTTGTTCAAACTAAAGAAATATTATAAATAATTTAGCGACTGTGGCACATAAGTACATTGTTTAAATGAGTTCATTTGAAAAAAAAAATAAAGAAAATAAAAAACTTTCCCAGCCGTACTCCTCATAGACAATGATGTTACTATTATACCCAAATTTGAGAAAACCCGGATTGTGACATATCCGTAGCTTTACTTGTCAGACACGACCCGCTGGGCTATAGTAATCCACTGTTAACTAGTATGTGAAATAAGCAGCGAATATGATACAAGCTTTAAGTTTGTTATTCGTGTACTGAAATCAGTACTGCAAAAGAATTTTCTTGTTCTTCTGAAGAAGATAGTATCAATGGCTGTCGGAACCTAGGTCAAGTGTACCATATAAATACCTGATATTCAAATGGTTTGGTTGATTAATTTTAAATATCGATCCCCATAGTCATGTTTAAAATTAGAAAATATAAAAGATGCTACCACAATCTGAGGGACCTTCTAGCAATAGCTTAACTTTCCCTTGTCTGGTCCTACCAGTCTGAACAGCACTGAATAATATATACATTAATGAACAAATGGCTACAAATAGAATATTTACGCACACTGGCCATCAGATAAAGGCATTAAACGAATTTAGTTTTATTGAAGAATACGTGGTCAATTTCTAGTAAACCATGTGAAAGGTCAATATATACATTCAGTGTATTTATTTCATGGAGACTGGGAAATATTATGTAAAACTGCCGAAACAGAAAACACATAATAATCAACTAAGACAATTAAGCTATTTTTACGCAATGTATGGGAAATAATTGGTCTGTTTGCTCCAAACAGTTGATACAATTAACGGTAGACCGCAGCATATTCCTCATGTTGGACTGTAATATTCTTCTGAGGTAAAGGAAATCAAAAAGTGATGTATGTTTTGCCAGTCGGAAAATCGTTAACCAACATTGTTTTGAATGAAACGAGGATAACGGCAGTGTGAGTTTTTCCAATAGAGGATCGAAGCTTCCAGGCTCAGGTTGTGCATAGTCTTCACGAACGTAAGCAACGGGAAAAGTAAACGACCGATTGCCTTCACCATTCAATTGCGGTTCTACAGGAAACGGCAAATGAAACTGTCCAGAGAGAAGAGTTACAGGTTAGAAAGTACCAAGTCAGACGAATGTATATACGCTACTGTCTATAGCAGATGTTCAAAGCGACTACAGTTCATCACCTGTTATTGGGCCTTACTCAGCAAGCTGTTTAGGGCGGATCGAAGCCTGACTGCTGCAATTGTTTCCATCTCATCGCAAATGCTCCGCTGCAGATGTTACTATACAATTTAGGCTTCAGGATTCCCTGTAGAGCTAAGACTTTTATCAGACCACCGCAAAGGTGCCATGAACCACATGGCCAGCGAATATGACGAAGGGAGTGGGCATATATAAAATAACTCTTAAATTTATGACTGCGGATTCAAATCTAGTGAAAAATGACGATTAGTTTGATTTGATACACAAAGTTAGGTCTGATTAATATTAAGCAAGGTGGTACAATTAACCGCCAATTAAATCACATAAAAATAATTTTCCCGGACAATCTAGAATCATCCTCTACTTGCGTGACCAAAGGACCATTGTCTCGTGGGAGCGAAATAATTTTCCCGGTCCTGTAACAATTACTCCTGTGATACCCCCAACTGATTTTGTATTTATAATCCTGAGGAGTAGGACTGATAATGAATAAGAAAATAGGAATGCGGGTAAACTACTATGAGCAGCACAGTGATCGCATTATCATTGTCAAGATAGATACGAAGCCAACACCGACAACAGTAGTACAGGTTTATATGCCAACTAGCTCTGCCGATGATGAGGAGATCGAAGAAATATATGAGGAGCTAAAGGAAATTATTCAGACAGTTAAGGGAGAGGAAAACTTAATTGTGATGGGAGACTGGAATTCGGTAGTTGGAAAAGGAAGAGAAGGAAAAATAATAGGTGAATATGGACTGGGCAGGAGGAATGAAAGAGGAAGTCGCCTGGTAGAATTTTGCACGGAACATGATTTAATCGTAACAAACACGTGGTTTAAGAATCACAAAAGAAGGTTGTATACATGGAAGAGACCAGGAGACACCGGAAGATATCAGATAGATTTTATAATGGTAAGACATAGGTACCGGAACCAGGTTACAAACTGCAGGACATACCCAGGGGCAGATATAGACTCTGACCATAACTTGTTAGTCATGAACTGTAGGCTGAAGCTGAAAAAACTGCAGAAAGGTAGGAAAATAAGGAGATGGGACTTAGATAGATTGAAGGAAACTGATGTTCTGGAGAATTTCAGAGAGAGATTTAGGCAACAATTGGCAGAAACAGGGGGAAATAAAACAGTAGAAGAGGAATGGGTAGCATTGAGAGATGAAATAGTGAAGGCAGCAGAGGACAAAATAGGTTGAAAGGCAAGACCTACAAAAAATCCTTGGATATCACAGGAAATACTAAATTTAATTGATGAAAGGAGAAAATATAAAAATGCAGTAAATGAAACAGGCAAAATGGAGTACAGACGTCTAAAAAATGAGATTGACAGGAAGTGCAAAATGGCTAAGCAGGAGTGGCTAGAAGCCAAATGTAAATCTGTAGAAGAATGTATAGCAAGGGGAAAAGTAGATACTGCCTACAGGAAAATAAAAGAGACATTTGGGGACAAGAAAAGCAACTCTACGAATATCAAGAACTCAGATGGGAAACCAGTTCTCAGCATAGAAGCGAAAGCTGAAAGGTGGAAAGAGTACATAGAGCAGCTCTACAAAGGAAATGAACTTAGAGACGATGTTGTAGGAAGGGAAGAGGAAGTCGATCAAGATGAAATAGGAGATACTATACTGAGAGATGAATTTGACAGAGCCTTAAAAGACCTAGGTCGGAACAAGGCCCCAGGAGTAGATGCAATACCCTCAGAGCTACTAAAGTCTCTGGGAGAGCCAGCCATGACAAGACTATTTGAACTGGTGTGTAGGATGTATGAGACAGGCGAAATGCCCTCAGACTTCAAGAAAAATGTAATAATCCCCATTCCAAAGAAATCAGGCGCAGACAGATGTGAAAATTACAGAACCATCAGTTTGATAAGTCATGGTTGCAAAATTTTAACACGAATTGTCTACAGGAGAATGGAAAAGCTGGTAGAAGCTGACCTCGGGGAAGATCAGTTTGGATTCAGGAGGAACGTAGGAACCCGGGAGGCAATACTCACTTTACGTCTAATCTTAGAAGACAGATTAAGGAAAGGCAAACCAACATTTTTAGCTTTTGTAGATTTGGAGAAAGCATTTGACAATGTCGACTGGAATACACTCTTCCAAATTCTGAAATCAGCAGGGGTAAAATACAGGGAAAGGAGAGTTATTTACAACTTGTACAAAAGCCAGACTGCAGTTATTAGACTCGAAGGGCATGAAAGGGAAGCATCAGTTGGGAAGGGAGTAAGACAGGGTTGTAGCCTTTCTCCAATGTTATTCAATTTGTACATCGAGCAGGCGGTGAAGGAAAGCAAGGAAAAATTTGGAATAGGGATTAAAGTTCAGGGGGAAGAAATAAAAACATTGCGTTTTGCTGATGACATTGTAATTCTGTCAGAGACAGCGAAGGACCTGGAAGAGCAGTTGAATGGAATGGAAAGTGTGTTGAAGAGAGCATATAAAATGAACATTAACAAGAGCAAAACAAAAATAATGGAATGCGGTCTTAGAAAATCAGGCGATGCTGAAGGAATTAGATTAGGTAACGAAACAATGAAGGTGGTAGATGAGTTTTGTTACTTGGGTAGTAAAATAACATGCGATGGTCGCAGTACAGAGGATATAAAATGCAGAATGGCAATGGGGAGAAAAGCATTTTTGAAAAAGAGAAATTTGCTAACATCGAATATTAATTTAAGGGTAAGGAAGTCTTTTCTGAAGGCATTTGTGTGGAGTGTTGCCTTGTATGGGAGTGAAACATGGACGATAAGCAGTGCTGACAGGAAGAGAATAGAGGCTTTTGAAATGTGGTGCTACAGAAGAATGCTGAAGATTAGGTGGGTAGATCACATAACTAATGAAGAGGTACTGAACAGAATTGGTGAGCGAAGGAATTTTTGGCATACCCTGACTAAAAGAAGGGATCGCTTGGTAGGACACATTCTTAGACATCGGGGAATCGTAAATTTAGCATTGGAGGGAAGTGTGTGGGGTAAAAATCGCAGAGGGAGACCAAGAGACGCGTATAGTAAGCAGATTCAAGTGGATGTGGGTTGCTGTTCTTACGAGGAGATGAAAAGGCTTGCTCAGGATAGAGTAGGGTGGAGAGCTGCATCAAACCAGTCTCCGGACTGAAGACCATAACAACAACAACAACAACCTGTAACAATTAATAAATTAAATTGGTAAGATGACAATTAGCCACAAAGGCTGCCGGAGCCGTTAAATTCAAACCCGGAGAGCCAACGTCTTCTTCGTGGAAGGAACTTTTTCCTAATTGGAGTAAGATTCCTAATTTTTATTTAGAACTCGCATTAATTTTAGCAATAGTAATTATTATAAAAACATCCAATATTATAATATGAACATTATCAACAATATTATTTATTATTATTCCATTCATAGGATTATATAATGAATGAAATCAAGGAGCACTTAAATGAGCTAATTAGGGTTATAGTTAATTATAACAGTTGGTTTGCAACGAAAAAGTATTGAAATATCAATTAACCTTAATTAAAAATAAGAAGCGAACTATTGACATCAGTTTCGAACTGAAATTTGGGACATAAATGCCCTTATTTATTAATTGAAGCCAAAAAGAGGCGTATTACTGTTAATAATATAAATGAACAATAGTTCCAATTAAGGAAATGTGAAGTCAATATAAGAGCTGCTAACTTTTTATAATAGCGGTTAAACTCTGTTAACATTTCTATTTATATAGTTTAAAAAATTACATTTTCACTGTAAAAATAATATTTTTAATATTTATAAATACCTAAAAATAAAAATATTTCCCTAACATCTTTTCAATAAGCTATTTAGGTATAAAATAAGATAAACAAAATAAATACTCAAAAAATAAAAGTTAATAAGTAAACCTTAAAATTAGAATCATAAAAAGACTGAATATAATTAATTAAATATAAAAAAGGGAATATAAACCTTGACCACCAAATATTCTGTTCCCGCCCTCTCTGAAGAGTTGCCGCCACGGCAGGCCGCCACCCTAAAAGTCGTGAAACAGGACCTTGCGGGCCGGAACAAACTCTAACAGTACTCTGGGTCAGGTTGGTAGTACTAGTATAGCCGGCGGATGAATCTGCGGTGCGAAAGTCGCGTTAACAAAATTGGCGTGACGAGGCTGGTCTTAGTTCCTCATACGGGAGCAGTTGCTTCAGATGCTTACATTCTTAGGGGGACAGATCCGCGATCGCCTATTGTGCAGAATTAGCCGCCATGTTCAATCTTGGTGATATTTCGCGTTGACCGACAGGAACTTCACATTTCCACCGAGCAGGTATTCGCGATTAAAGTAATCGCATTCGATCGCGAACTGTTGGCATCAAGGGCGATAGGCGCGATGATTTCTAAAATGATTTTGCTTTAGTTTTTGTGCCGTTCCTGTTTCGGGCTCAGTACTATACTCGTGACCAACCGATATTTTCATGACACACTCTTAATACGCTCTCTTTTTCTCTTGTTAAAGGGTGGTCTAATTATTTCAGTGTTCTTTGTTTTCGGTGTTTGCTCTCGTTTTGTATGTCTTATCCTGCAGCAAGAATCAGTAACCGTTTGGTAAGGTGTAACAGGCTACCTCGTAATTCTGGGTGATATTTTCAGAATATATTGCTCATATCACTGAACTGTCCGACTTCTAGTCTGCAGCCTTCCCCTGTTGCTACCATTTTTATTGATTTATTAAATAATAGAAACCCCTGCAAGAAGAGAGGAGGTCCGATGCTGGTAGCGGTCACAGCAAAGGAAGATTAACAGGTAAGTCACCTGTTAATTAGGAAGCGGACGTCAGGCAGATTGATTTAATTAATAATCTCGTTCCATTTGTGTCTTCCCACAACCAACCATCGGAAGTTTCTTTCCCTAATTAAGGGGTTGGGACACAGCTGATTAGATTTTGCAGGTGGATGGAAGTACCAGCGCATTGAGGCGCTATGCTAAGATCCGCGTGGCCGTTCCCCGTCGGGCGCTCGAATCCCCCTTCGGGGATGGATGTTGTGCCGTCTTTAGTATAAGCTAGTTTATAAGTGGTTTGTAAGTTTAGGGACTGATGACCCCGTAGTTAAGTCCCATAAGCTCTACAAACATTTGAATTTGAAGTACCAGCAGTTGTATGAAAATTCTTTATTTTATTTTGCGCGACCGGTTTTGTTGCTTAAGCTACACGATCTTCAGGCACCCGTTGTGTAGTTATCATTAAAGGCACATTTGAACAGGGTAGGCCGCGGTGAAGTAGCCGTGTGGTCTAAGGCGCCACGCTGCGGACCGCACGGTTGCTCGCCGTCGGAGGTTCGAGTCCTCCCATTTAGTTTGGCTCACATTCTGCTCACGACTGCTTGGTATGAAACGCACTTTACAAAGTCTAATTTGCAAATTTCGTCATTTCTAAGTAATTCTAATTTCTGTTGCAGGAAAGCGTGCTCTATCCTGGTTTTTGAGTCTGTTTGGATGGTGATATTATTTTTTTGCTGAGTTGATTCTTATATATCAGTTTTGTTCATGCTTCAGACTTTTCACAAACATGATGCATTGAATCGGGATTTAAAGCTCTCACAAGCGTTAGTCGTCCTTTATAAGGAAGCTAAATCTGCTGCCCAAACGTTTGGAGGAAAGACTGCATCTTCTTTATCAATGTAGTTTTCAGTTATGTAATCCAAACACGAAAACATGTGTTCGCTGCCTACTGTAAATAACAACACACCAGGAACATTTACCGCAGCATCATCCACGTTCTTCCGTTGCTACACCTCTTCTGTAAGGTTTGAAATTATAACCGTCACAGATCAAATGCCAGGATCACTAATAACAGGTTGCAAATCGCGACTTTCTGCCTTATTAGTAGCTTCCATGACTAAACTGAAGTATAAAACTAAACCCTATGTGATTCTACCCAGATGTCGGCGAGCTGGTGTCATTCACAGGACTGACAAGTTCAGTTAGGGCACAGAGTAATTATAGTAAGGGCCAGGAACGCCTTGGTTCGGGCCATCCTGCTACCTGCGAGCAGAGGTGTCCCAGTTCGAGTGTGGGATTAAGTGTCCTTCCCAGAGTACCCTTCTAATGGCCACTAAAAGTTGCCCAGTTCGGGTCTGCCCGACGTGCTGTCTATCTAGCTACTGCACGCTATGAAACGACCTGCTGCATCCCACGGAACGTGCTGCTCATCGTGATATGCCACCGCTGCGTTCTCCAGCGCCCGTTGCAGGCTGGTGCGTAGATTATTGTGTTTACAAAGGTGTATGTGCGTAAAATTACACGATATTTCTGGTAGCGATCGTGTGAAGAAAAACCTCAACACTGTAGCTTTCTTATGCTTGCACCTGAAGTCGATCAAAATACTTGCAGTAGGCGGCCGAACTCGGTTGCCGATATCCCGGCCAATAAAAGCCATACGATCATATCATTTTCTATTTCCCTGAGGTAACACGTCGCTACGTCATAGCAGCTACGAGTAGGAGTTTTGCACCCATATAAGGCGAAGCAGACAGACGAAGAAACCTCGCCGTGCCAGCTGCCTGGCGGTCTTGTGACAACTACCTAGAGGCGCAGGTAGCGCTGCGCAGCTCAGCTAAAGCCTGTCTTGTTGGAAATTCTGCATAGCAGCGAACACAGAATAACACATAGAGGCATTATAATGACAGTGAAATGAAGCTGGGCAGAGGGCGCGACACCCAACCAGTTCCCAGTTACCAAAATAAAAAACCTGGGGGGAGGGGATGTTACAGAGGATCTTTATTTCGACCACAATAACTTTTGTTCTACAAAATGCGTAACAGATGGTCAGTTCACTTCAGTTGGCTAGTGCTGTGTAAGAGACCGCAGTCAAGCCGGCGTGGCAACACTGCAGCCTCAGCTAAGAGACCGCAGTCAAGCCGGCGTGGCAACAGTGCAGCCTCAGTTAAGAGATCGCAGTCAAGCTGGCATTGCAACAGTGCAGCCTCAGCTAAGAGACCGCAGTCAAGCTGGCGTGGCAACAGTGCAGCCTCCTCTAAGAGACCACAGGCAGCTAGCAAGTAATTTTAATTGAACTGTGATAGAAAGTTATTCAACATTCGGCAGCACCATAAACGCGAAGTTCAACTGTATGCATTCCTGAGAGTGATCGTGGCAACCGACACCGCCCTTCCCTTGCCACTCGGCAATGATAGTGCAGGAGCAAGGTATGTATCCTGACTCCTCATAGCCACTGCGCGAATCGTCAACTTATCGTGTAGAAACAATACTCTACAGAAGCGAAACTTGTGCCGTGTGCCGCGACAGTCGACACTCATCCAGTTCTCAGCTTGTTTTTATCTCTCCAGTTTTACTCCGTCAAATCACACTTGACACCACAGAACAACAGTATGACGTGGAGAACCGAAAAATCGGGGGATTTTTACTGTTTTGGATGTTTGCAACCGGGGGGCTGAAACAGAGCTTAAAAAGCGGCTGGGTCCCGGAAAAACCGGGTGATTTGGTAACTCTAGCCGAGCGCCACCCGGCCACAGCTGAGAGCACAGCGGAGATTGACAGTTTTGAGTTGTGCTTATACAGGGCCACATCACAAATCTCGGTGTAGATGAATGTCAAAGTAATTTGTCTCAGCTTATTACTGATAAGATATTCATTTCCGTTTCTGTATTAACATAGAAAATAATTTATTTTGTTTTTTGTGTCTTTTTATTGTGCAGTGTTATTAGTGTGAGTATTATTGTAGTATTCATCATTTTTCAATAACATTATTTCTGCTGTACTTGATTGTATTATTAATTTCTTGTCATTTGTAAAAAAAAAAAATGACATGACCATAGAAAGGAAGAAATAAAAATGGCTTATAGCGATGGAAGGGATACATAAATATCTTCTCAAATCCAATAAACAATTACAAATGTTAATTCCTTTTTATTTGTTTTAAGGCATTCCTTTTTTACAATGTTTTTGTCATACGTAATTACAAATTTCAGCTAGGGATAGAAAATCGTACAATTATATAAACAGAAGCACATTTTCCCTCTGTTGTGCCTTTAACCTTTTATAACTAGAGGAGTATAGAACTTATCGTCATGTGGTTTCTTTTAATTTCTTCTATAGAACCCTGTGATAAACTCAGGCTATATTTGACAATTATGAACTTGTGAAACAATTAAAATAAGAGTAATATCGTAGCATCGTTTACCGCTTGTGCACATTAGTCAGCTCTGAAGCCTAAACTATAAGAGGTAGGCCAGTGTACATTGTATAGGATTGCAGAAGTCACAAACATGTAAAGAAAAAAATGTTTAAATAAAATATAATACGCAAGAGCATGTGTCTAACTTTTGCGAGTGAACCGCATTTATAATTTTTTTCTCTTCTAAAGCGCTCGCTCCATATTTCTTCAGACTACTGATATAGAGATAATGATTCTAGGAGATATGTAAAAGTTAGACATATGATCTCGCAGCCTTTCATTTCTCTTTTTCTAGATGGTCGTGAGTTCTATAACTCTATATTAAGTATTTTGGTGCAGGTTTCATATTTTAGGCTACAGAGGTCATCATGTGAATATATATATATATATATATATATATATATATATATATATATATATATATGTGTGTGTGTGTGTGTGTGTGTGTGTGTGTGTGTGTGTGTGTGTGGTATCTGTTCTTTCGGACTTTTGACCTGCAGTTATTATCTATTCATATTCACGGAATGTATGACATTAACTGCGAGTGGGTAAAGTTGAAAATGTGTACGCAGCCGGGATTCGAACCCGAGTCTCCTGCTATCTAGGCAACTGCGCTGCCCCTACACCAGTGGGGACACAGCGATCATCACATCTGGACGGAATTACTCAAGCACGGCTCCCGTCAGACACAAATTTGCAACTTTACTCTGCCCACTTGAACTCAAACGTGGCGGTCTGGAACGCCACGTTACGTATCGCGAGGCCTTTTGCGTCGGAGGTTCAAATCATCCCTCGGGCATGGATCTTTCTTCAGTATAAGTTAGTTCATAAGTAGTTTGTAAGTTTAGGGAATGATGATCCCGTAGTTAAGTCCCATAAGCTCTACAAGCATTTGAACATTTGATTTTGATTTTCACGCCGGCCGCGGTGGTCGAGGGGACTGCGGCGCTCCAGTCACGGTCTGCACGGCCACTACGGTCGGGGGTTCGAATCCCCCCTCGGGCATGGATATTTGTGCCGTCCTAGTTCATAAGTTGTTTGTAAGTTTAGGGACTGATGACCCCGTAGTTAAGTCCCATAGACTATACAAACATTTTGGATTTTCACATTTGCCGCGAGCAGGCTTTCCAAATTTTTCCGTCCCTACTAACCTCTAGAATTCGATACCATATTTCAGTCATAATAGTTGTAATGTTTTGTACACTACCGTCCTAATTATACCACTTTTATCCTTAATTAGTATAACTGTGAACTATGCGATCGAAGTGTCACTTCGCACATTATTTTTATAACCCAAGTATTTGGATACGCTTGTACAAGAAATAGTTTTTCTATATATTTCTGAACTAATAAAAGCACAGTCAAATACCACTAATAATGTGGGTGTAAGGTATATCTTACTACTTCTTACAGAATAATGTGCATCCTGGAAAGATAATTAAATTTCTTTTATTACCGTACACTTCTTTGGCCCCAAAGTTTTCGCCCCTAAGACACGCCTACTCAGCCTACTGGTAGATCCGCCACTGCATACATTCATACGTTTTCAATGGATTCGGTGACTAATAGGCAATCGATGATACACTTATTTTGCTAGTGGCAGCACGACCAGTTTTGTCGAACAAAAATACAGAAATGCAACGAGATATACGTAAAAACAAGTTGGCTGCGAAGTGAATGAAATGGAGAGCAATGAAATAAAAATGCATCTTTTAAGTGGTATACTAATGTATCATACAGTGCTTAATTAGTTATTTGTATCATGTCATCCGTATATGTCATATAATATTGTGCAAAGTCGTTTGGGATTCATTAATTTATGTTTGGAATCAACTTAACCCTCCACGACAGCGAAGCAAGTGCTTGTTTGACCGCTAAATTTCCGTAGTGTGTGCAAGCAGTGATCCGCCTATAAAATACCGGCCGAAATTTTACTGGCCGTCCAAAATCGGTGTGTGTCCAGTCAGCCTTACTGATACAGTATTTTCTAAACGTTTCACAGAATGTGACCTCTTTTCAGCTTCTAATTTGTATTCTGTATTTTGATTTTGAAAATCTGGTCACCCTAGCATAAACTCTTCTGGAGAGGGAGCCCCACGCGGATTTTTGCACAGAGTCCCGCGCAAGCCAGGGCCGCCATTGTGTGTTTGTAAATAACGAGCGGGCTGGCGAGACGAGTTTCGGCGATACGGTCAGAGAGAGCGGTCCTCGAGGCACTCGCTGCACGCAAGTGGAGGCCCGCGGCGCGCTGCCGGCGATGGCGGCTGCGGTGTGGCTGCGGGGGCGGCAGGTTAGCGGCTAATCCACTGCGCTGCCGGCCAGCGCCAGATTGCTTCCTGGCCCGCACTGGCCGCTGCTCTCTGTCGCCGTCACATCACGGCGCACCGCGTCTGATGTGGCGCCTCAGACAGGGGAGCAGGGGGCATGAGGCTTAGGCCTCTCCCCGAAATTTATTTATTTATTTATTTAGCCTAATCAGATTAGGGCCATCAGGCTCTCTCTTACATCGGACCTTACACATACAGTATTTCTTTACATGTGAGTTACCTATAAAATAATAATGATTTTTACAGATGAACAGTTAATAACATTATTTATACAGGTTGATTACATGTAAAAGGATGTAAATAAAAGGTAATAACTTAACTCTACATATGTAATAACTTAACTCTAAATAGGATTAATACTAACAGTACCACTGAGACACCTTCTGCTGCTGCTGCTGGTGTAATAATAGAAGTAATAGCATTTATATTAGCAGATACAATATTTACTTTTGAATATATCGAGACTGGTTAACGCATGGCGAATTTTGACAGAAGCTGTACCTGGCGAGAGCAATGGCAGTTGAAGAATATCTGGGAGGAGGAATGGATGTGACGTACCTGAACCGTAGGGTAAAAAAGACTGGCGTCATTATTGCTTTAGCAGATAATCCATTAACTGTCGTTTGAAGCTGGCAGTGTTATTTAGTTCTCTGATATACTGAGGTAGATTGTTCCAGAGCCTGGTTTCTGCTACTGAAAAGGATTTTGAGAAACCGGCTGAGTGATGGATAGGGACAGAAAGGGTTTTGCTCTGACATGAACGAGTAGTTCTTTTATGTTGATCAGATAAGAGTGTTAAGGTCGAGGAAAGATATGAGGGACAGTGTACGTTGATAAGAGAGTAGAGGAAACAGAGTGTATGAAAATCTCTGCGCTTGTCAGCACGGAGCCAGGATAGTTGCTTATAAGATGGTGAAATGTGATCAAAGAGACGGATGTTGCATATATATCGAACGCAGGCATTCATGATTAGTTCCAGACGTCGTGAGCTTTCCCAAGAGAGACCTTGCAAGATAACATCACCGTAATCAATAATTGGAATTACAAGCGTTTGTATAAGTTTCTTTTTAAGATCGAGAGGAAAAAACTTCTTATATCTCTGTAGGGCATGAAGAGATGCTGATGCCTTCCTACACACGGCGGCTGTGTGCTCAGCCCAATTTAGTTTGTCGTCTATTATCACTCCCAGACTTTTTGCCGAGGGCGAAAAATAGATAGGTGTGTCATTTAATATTAATGGTGGTTGAGATTCGCGGTATTTGTGGTTAATGAGTCTAGGATGACCTACCAGAATCGCTTGTGTTTTACTTGGATTGAGCTTTAATCCTATATTCTGTGCCCACTTTGATAGTGCACATAAGTCAGAATTAAAATTCTCGATTGCTGCCTTCAGGTTTTTTGGTTTTGCACTTAAATACAACTGGAGGTCATCGGCGTACATGTGGTATTTACAAAAGGACAAAACCGATGATACGTCATTTACATACAATGAAAAGAGAAGTGGACCTAGCACCGAACCCTGTGGTATGCCTGATAGAACTTTTCTCCACTGTGACTTTTCGGTGCCGGACATGACGCACTGAAGACGCGATGTCAAGTATGAACGAAACCATTGCACCACGCCTTGAGAGAAATTTAGACTGCTAAGTTTAGCAAGTAAAATATCAAAGTCCACAGTGTCGAAAGCTTTGCTAAAGTCTAAGAAACACATAATAGTCGCCTCTTGTCTATCCATTGCCTGCTTAAGATCGTCTGTTACTTTTATCAAAGCAGATGTTGTGCTGCGATATTTGCGAAAACCTGATTGGTGTTCGTCAAGAAGTTTATTAGTAGTCACATAGTGAATATGAAGAAAAAAACTTTTTTTTAATAATTTAATGTCAACATTAAAGAATATATCGTTAAAGGGGCTCCACCGCAAATTATCTTCTGAATACGAACAGCGAATCTGATACAAGCTGTCATAGGGTGTCTACTTAAAGTTACTTATATTTACATTAATCTTGCCCCCCTTCTCTCTCTCATCCCCCACTACTTTATCCTTCCACCTCATATTCGGTCTTCCTCTCCTTCTCACTCCTTCAATCTTTATATATTCAACTCTGTTTCCGATATACTCGTTCCCTTTCCTCTGCAAGTGTCCATACCACCTTAGTCTACTCTCTTGTATCTTCTTCCCCATGGATCCCACTTTCACAACTCCTCTAACAAATTCATTTCTGATTTTGTCCCTTCTTGTTACTCCACACATCCGCCTCAGCATCCTCATTTCTGCTACTTCCATCTTCCTTTCCTGGGCTACTGTGATTGGCCAAGTCTCTGCCCCGCATATCATAGCAGGCCTTACCACCGACTTGTACACTTTCTCTTTCAACCCATTGCTCACCTTCTTCTCACACTCTTCTCCGCTCATTTTCCTCCAATTGATCCAACCACAGTTTATTCAGTGCTGTACCTCGCTATCCAGTCCTCCGTCCCACTGTATGTACGAACCCAGGTATTTAAATTTACAGACCGATTTCAGTTCCTCCTCCTGCATGTTGCAAGACCTTATCTGCAAATCCTTCAGTGCTAAATATTCTGATTTAGTCTTGCTAATATATATATATTAAGAAACAGAATACTTTTAACATATTCCTGAAACTTAAAAGTATTATGTACGAGGTTTGGAACTTAAATAGTGCAACACTGCTGTGTAGACAATATGCAATGGAATCTACTATTGTCACTGATAGTGCCGGGCGTGGTGACCGAGGGGACTGAGGCGCTCCAGTCACGGTCTGCACGGCCACTACGGTCGGGGGTTCGAATCCCGTCTCGGGCATGGATATTTGTGCCGTCCTTAGTATAAGGTAGTTCGTAAGTAAAGTTTAGGGACTGATGACCCCGTAGTTAAGTCCCATATACTACACAAACATTTGAACATTTTTTCACTGATAGCACATGTTGTTGACATACCTGTCTTACCACCGAGCAAGTGGAATCACCCATCACCGGCGTATGCACAATCGAGGGAAACAGAGTCACATGGGAGCGAGCAGTCTAAAGTGACGGTCTCACTATGTTTTTCAAAACAGGAACAGCAGTGTTGAATCAAGATTGATTGTGCCAGAGGTCGTACAGCACACCATCAAGGTCTTCAAGAGGCGTGCGGGGAATTGGCATTGCCGTACAGAACAGTGGCACGACTGCGATGGTGTTATCCTAACAGATTACACGGCAGACACATCAGACCGTCAATGGACAGTATTACTGTTCGTTTTTGGAGCATCACCTGCGATCAGCTTTGCGAAAGAAGCGGCAAGATTTTCCGCGCAACCGACTCATCATTTTGCACGACAAATTGCGGGCTACTCTGTTTGGTGGATGGGACTAAAAAATGTTCAAATGTTTGTTAAGCTTGTGGCACTTAACTACGGGGTCATCAGTCCCTAAGCTTACAAACTACTTATGAACTACCTAAGACTAAGGACGGCACAAACATCCATGCCCGAGGGGGGATTCGAACCCCCGACCGCAGTGGCCGTGCAGACCGTGACTGGAGTGCCTCAGTCCCCTCGGCCACCGAGGCCGGCTCGAAGGGACTGGGAAGTACTGTACCATCCACAATACTCCTCGGCCTTATTTCTTTGTGACTGTGATTTGATTCCGAAGATGGAGGAACCACTTAGTGGCATTCGCTTCAGAACTGTTCCATAGATTAGACAGGCAATACACCGCTCCATTCGTACCATCAACGGAACAGGTTCTGCTAACGATGTAGTACGCCTTCAACATGGCTAGCCACGGGTTCTGCATAACTTTAGTGACTATTTTGAAGGACAGTGATAGGTGCAAAAATGTAACGCTTTTGTATTGGTTGTCAATAAATAGTTGCCACTGTTTAAGTTCCAATGCTGGCATATGACGTATTCGCTACTGGTCTGATACTTGTTTCTGATGGGCACCAAATCCTACGTGTGCGTATTTTATGCGTGGACTACACCAATACATTTTTCCAGTTTCACTACCACTTAGTCTAGTGGCTGCCAACGTGCTTAGACCAAGGACAAAATTTCTTTTCTGTGAGCGCGAGCACTAGGTTCAAGAAAAATCGGCCGTGCCAAAATAAATAAATAAATAAAATAACTTATTTGTGAAACTTCAAAGTAACATGTATTGAACATGTATTCACAGTAGTTAAACTTTGGTAGAAAAGTAAGGTTACACTAATGTGATTTTACGGTCCTCGTCTTACTTTGATGTTCGGCAATCCTAGTTAAAAATGTTGAATGTCACTATACATTTTGGACCAAACTGCTGTGATCATCAGTCCGAATCGGGGCGGATTAGCCGTGCGTACTGGTGCGCCCTGCTGCGGTGCGCCGTCGGGGATTCGAGTCCCCCCTCAGGCATGGGTGTCTGTATTGTCCGTAGGTTAGTTTACCTTAGTTTAAGTAGTTTGTAAGCTACGCACTAATGACCACGCAGTTGAGTCCGATAAACTTTTGCATATTTTATGACATTAGCCTTGATCTACTTAACCTGATTTACATTAAGGACGAAACAAACAAGCACACACACACACACATACATACACACACACACAATACACATGCTGGAAGCATTCCAGACTATCACCGTAAAATTTTTGCCTTTTTACAGCAATTCTGCCCAAGAGGATGAAATTAAATGCGTTCTTACAGTTCGTCTTTTGGAATTCAGTAAGCATTCACAATACCAGGAGGAAAATATAGGTTCAAATATTCAAATGTTTGCTAAGTTTACGGGACTTGCCAATAGAATTTCCCTCTGCTCGGTCGACGAATTCATGGTGTTTTTAGCGTGTCCTATTTTCGTTTTTGGGCGTGCGGTGTGAAGGTCAAGGATTTTTCTAATGTCATGCCCGAAAATTTTGTAGATATCGATATCGGGCCCGGTTGCTCCATAACTCTAAACGGGAAACGGAGACTCCGAAGTCACGCACAGTCCGTGGCATTGCACCTTACACTGTGTACCATTTTTGCGCGGCAGAGGATAGTGCATGGAAGGATTATTCCAACATGCAAAAGGCAGTTATTTTTCACCAAATAGTTTTCTGAACGACTAGAGGTATTTTACAACAGCTAGATTATCTCATACCAAGCGAGCATTACGTCAAACAAGCCAAAGTAGGCATGGAAATGTAGAAAGTGTGTCATCTGCAGCGAAAGGTTTGAGTAATGTACGAAATTTTGCAGCTCGCACTGTCCACAATGTCCATCTTCCACACTCTCACTACTATGAAGGAGACGTAGCTCGATTCGAGAACATTTGAAATGAAATGTCTGTAAATCTATCGGATCAAACTGCGTGGTCATCAGTCCGTAGCTTACAAACTACTTAAACCTAGGTAAACTAACCTACGGACAAACACACACACCCATGCCCCAGAGAGGACTCGAACCTCCACGGCGAGCAACCGCGCGCTCCGCAACGAGGTGCTTTAGACCGCTCGGCTACTCCACCGCGGCGAGAACATTTAATAATCTCGCTCGCGTAGCTTGCAGCAGAGCCTTAACTAGCAGATTGGTTTCTCGAGTAACAAATTTTAAACAGGCGAACAAAGGGAGTTGCAAAGGGTCGAACTCAATTAGCTTCCTTTTTCCGTGCATTCCTTCCCCGGTTCAAAGAGGGGGCGGCTGAGCGGCGACAAATTGCCGGGCTGCACAAAACAAGCCCGGCCGTCGCTCATTAACATTCAGTGGACGGCGCGTCGGGTGGGCACCGCCATGGGACCGAGGCAAAGCGGCCGAGGCAGGCGGTGCAGCGCAGTGCAGACTGGCTGGCCGATTGGGCGTGTCGCTACCTGCTGCGCGGTCACCCGGCAACGGATACGAGACGGGCGAGCTCTTGCGGGCGGGGTTGGAACACTTGCGTGGAGTGACACTTGCGGGGAACCCGGGGCCCTTGGCGCGGCTAATGGCTGTTCCTGGGTACAGGTACACCAAGAAGGCTAGCACTGCTGTTGTCAAGTTTCCACACTGTCAAAATAACATGAAACTCAGTGAAATTGCACAACCCTTTGCAAGCTGAAGAGCAATATAGTAACTTGTTCTAACTACATATTAATTCGTTGAGTGTTCCTCCTGAAAACGAAAAGGTATTTTAATAGTGATAATGTTTGGAGAGTTATTAAGACATTCTCTGCTACTACAAGACAATGACTTTCCACAGTCATACCTCCTAAAAGTATATTATTCAGAACACTAAGCATATCGAGACACCTGCGCAAGCAATAAATATATTCGACATCCTGCACAGATACGTTGATGTAATTGACAGCTGCCGGCCACGGTGGCCGATGGGACTGAGGCGCTCCAGTCACGGTCTGCACGGCCACTACGGTCGGGGGTTCGAATCCCCCCTTGGGCATGGATATTTGTGCCGTCCTAGTTCGTAAGTAGTTCATAAATAGTTTGTAAGTTTAGGGACTGATGACCCCATAGTTAAGTCCCATAGACTCTACAAACACTTGATTTTTAATTGACCGCTGTATAGTTAACCCCACTATCACGCAACTTCCATCTCTTTAAAAATAGTTTCGATTGATTACCTATTTAGTACGAACTTTATTCGCGACATATTTTACACACACATATGCTCGGTGGGCCTTTACCTGAATATGGCACAGGCAGCGGCTGGAGGGCGTGAAGTAGGGGTGGTGTATCCCTACTTCTGGAACACCCTGTTCACTACCTGCAGCGTCCGGGTCTCCCCGCAAGTGTCTACACATTCCCTTTCCCCGCAAGTGTCACTCCCCGCAAGTGTCACAAACTCCTTGCGGGCTTCGCGGGTTCCATCAAACTGTCCTCCGCACATCCCCGTCCTTTCCTTTTCATATGCCACTATATCCAATGTTCAGCAAACCCGTTTGGCTAATGAGCCAAATCAAATGTTAAAATGTTTGTAATTCCTTGGAACCAAACTACTTTCGTCATAAGTACCTAGACGTACAAAGAAATTAAACTAAGTTAAAATAAGCAGAGGACATCACACACAACTATGCCCTGGGAAGGATTTCAACGCAAGAGGCCTCGCGATCTGCAACGTGGCGCTCCAGACAGCTTTTTATTTATCTTTTTTTTTTCCTTTCGGTCTCTATGAATTGCCTTTCGGCGTGGCTTCTATGCCATTTTCTGCGATGTCGTCGCTGGACGTCGGAAGGTGTCGCATTTACGTGTTTGCTTTGAGTGTGTCTTCTCGAAGAAAAATAGGCTTCCGGTATTTGCTTCATCGTTTAATCTCTTAGTATCAGTTACTCAATTTGACTCCACGTGTTTGTCTTCTCGCTACTCAAAGGGTTGCACTGCTTACTGTTCCACACTCTCGTTCACGTTGAACCAACCGACGAGGAAGATATCTTCCAAACAACAATATATAGGTTTCCTTTACCTTTTCATTTTAAGGAAACCGGAGAGGGCCGCGGTGGAGTAGCCAAGCGGTCTAAAGCGTCTCGCTGCGGAGCGCGCGGTTGCACGCCGTGGAGGTTCGAGTCCTCCCTGGGCCATGGGTGTGTGTGTTGTCCTTAGGTTAGTTTACCTAGGTTTAAGTACTTTGTAAGTTACCGACTGATGACCACGCAGTTTGGTCCGATATATTTACAAACATTTGAACAATATATTTGAAACCGGAGAGGTTTTGTGCATCTAAAATAACTGTCTAACTAAATTATAAAATTCTCTTCCTACAAATAAAGAGCAATACTTCTGCCATTTTAAAATAAACAAACATGACGAACAGAAACTATTCGATGCACAATATTCTCTTGGAATGTATGTCCAACAGAAACCCTTCTTCCTTTGGGATACGTAAGAGAATAATAATTTATCATGCTCATGTGTCCCGCTCGGTTACTCCTGCGCGGCCAAATGAGCCAAATCCAGTACCGGTACTGTAAAAGAGTCTAAAGCAGTGGCGCAGCAACGATTTGTTTATGGGAGGCCAATCTTTTAAAAATAAAGCCCATTGAATTTATTAATTTTATTTTTTTATTTATTGAGATTTTCCCCATTTCAGAGGTTTACCGCCCAGAAATGAGTACACCTAGTACATAAGGTTTGGTACTAATTATTCAGGATATTCCTCCACGTGTTTCTATCCTGTGTGTCCTCGTCTTCTGCGCCCAGTCTTCTCATTGTGAGCTGCGCATTTTGGATCAAGGTTGCCACTCCAGTAGCAGTTTCGGTAATCTGGTGTCCTCCATTCTTCGTACATGCTCGTACCATCGTAATTTCTTTCTATCTATCACTTAATCTATTCTTTCTTTTATTTCCATCATCTTTGTTACTTCGGCATTTCTTCTTTTTCTTTCCTAGAAATACTGGTCGATCTTCTCCAGAAATCCATGTCTAAAGCTTGCTTCAGGTAAATGGTCCACGTTTCCGCCCTGTGCAGAGCCACACTCTCAAACATAGATTTATATTTGATTTTTTTGTTCTGTTACATTTCTGCTCCATAGAATTGAGTTGAGCATCGCAATGACCTTTCGTCCACTGCTAATAATTTTGTTAATTTCTGAGTCGGATTTTCCCTCAATATCTAAAATGGACCCCAAATAACAGAAAGTTTAATTTAATTTATTAATCTCGACTTATTTTTACACTTTTTATAATGCAACTAATTACACTACGAAAACAATTGCACAAGAATAAAAGAATTAGTAGGCTTGCATTAATTTGGAAGAGTGGTGGAGTGTATATAATCAGCTTGTAAAATAATTAAGCAGTTTTTATGTTACTAGCCAGAGAGAAAGATCTTTACAGTTTAATTAACTTGAGACTGTATGAGTGGAAAGTGAACTAAATCAACACTATTGTTGTTCGTAAGATCGCACTCGGTGACCTGGTAAGCAGCGGGTCGCCGCATGTGAACAATCGGCTCGTAAATTCAGCATAGCTGTAACAATAGCACCAGCATCAAAGCTCACCGTAACAGCAGCACACGTTCTCAGTTGCGGCATCACGTTGGCGACCCATCGTCACCTTCACTTGTGCTTGACAAATTATAGTTACGGTGTGACTTATTACATGTGCACTATTTCAAATTTCCGAATTGGTTAAAAAATAATAATAAAAGGAAAGAATAAAAATAATAAAATTAAAAAAAATCTTTGGAGAGGTGCTGGAAGGGGGGGGGGGGGGACTTGAGCCCCATTAGACCCCTCTCCCCGCAGTGGCGACGTCACTGGTCTAACGTAAAGAGTCACGAAACGCTCACGTAGATTCTGCAACTTCGCAACTGGAGCACCACCAAGCAGCTGCGTCGTGTAAATCTACCGTTATAGGATTGTACATTGCATTTGTATTTGGAGTGGGGAGGCACGTTCAAAATGCAGCCATATTTCGGTGTATTATTGGCGCTATCGATTGTATTAGCCATCAAAAATATAATCTGGAAATGTGTCATTTCGATTTGTATAGGATCCAGAGATGTAACAGGACAATGTTACGAATAACAAATGTTAGCTTACTTTCACGGTGCTTAGTTATAAATATTAATTCACTTCGAAACTTCGGCTCTTAATTAGAATCTAAAAATCTTAATCGGGAATTCATATATTACTGCTGTGTCGGTCTGCACGGCCACTACGGTCGGGGGTTCGAATCCCCCCTCGGGCATGGATTTTTGTGCCGTCTTTAGGATTAGCTAGTTCATAAGTAGTTTGTAAGTTTAGGGACTGATGACCCCGTAGTTAAGTCCCATAGACTCTACAAACATTTGAACTGCTGTGTAAAAATACTGTTTGAACATTCCCACTGCAATTAATAAACATTTTTCAGTAGATCCTGCTTAGTTTTGCCGGTTACCTACTAGTTAGAAAAAGTGAACATCTACCTGTAAATACACTGGTGAAAACAATTAGGGAATCGGTTTAGATATCTACGTTCTGAGGTATTGTCATCGGCAGAATGTACTGAAATGTTCAAATGTGTGTGAGGTATTATGCGACCAAACTTCGTGGTTTTCAATCGCTAGACTTACACTGTAATTACATGAATAACTTAAACTGACTTACGCTAAGGGCAACACAAACACCCATGCCCGAGGGAGGATTCGAACCTCCGACCGTGCGGTCGTGCAGACTGTGACTGGCGCGCCACTCGGCCACTGCGTCCGACGTACTGAAATGGTTCTAAGTCGGTTCTACGGAGTGGAGACAACAATATTACTGCAACCTAAATAGTGTTACAAACAGTAAATTGTTGCTGATGTAGATGGTTTTGACTTGTACATAAGCAGTCGGGTTCAGATAGCGTAGTGACCACGTAGTGACTTAGCCGAAGCTATGGCATGGAGAACGACAGGGACGTTGTAAGCTGGACAGACACCGAGGGAAGTCACTGCAGCTATTGGAGTACCCCAAAGTGTAATTTTCATGACCTTGAAGCGATTTTAGACATCACGAACTGCTAAAAATGCCGAGGTCCTCCAGGGGTAACATCAAAAGAGATCATGGTAATCTCCAGTTAATAGCCAGTCGAGACAAGAGGCTCAAAGCAACTCAGCTGGAACGTTCTCTCGAGGCAGCAGCAGGATGTGCAACATCTGCACAAACAAACTCGCCTTCGAAAATGTGCGGAGGCCTACGGTATGTGTTCCATTAAAACCACGACACCGTTTAGCCCGCATAAACTGGGTGGAGGAACATAACGATTGGAGTCGTAGCGAATGGCGACAGGTTCTGGTCAAAAACAGTGAAGATTTTGTATACAGCAGAACAATGCTGCTTATGTGCAGGAAACCATGTCAGGGTGATGGATGAATGGTAAGGGTAGGAGTCAATATTGGCGGACGCAGAGACCTCTAATTGAGAAAGAGCTTTGACTGCTCAGAGGTGCAGAGACGAGGTCCCTCGACGTTTTGTTGCGCCCTACGCTGGTGCCTTAGGAGATGGGTTCCTTCTGGTGGACTCGTCCTCACAGAGCTGCACTGGTGGACAACATGTCAGAAGTGAGGGAATTGAACGAACAGAGTGATCAACTCGTTCACTGGACTTAACCACTATAGAACATGTCTGGGATGCACTTGGTAGACGCATTACCGATCAGGAAATTGCACAAAGGTTGAAGAACTGGATATTGCACTCAAGGAAGAATGACCAAATATCCCTCAAGAGCTGATTGATAACCTGGTACTCCCCATGCCAAGTAGGTATACATCTGTACTGGCATTCCGGAGGTGATCACACTCCATATTAGAGGGCAACGAGAATGACTTTTTCACTATTATTGTAGCCACTTGGTGCCTCGCTCTAAGTAAATGCCACGTAAACCTCAAGTCTATTACAGTAGATGTTCAAAAGATGTGCCTCTATGGAAAGAGCGGCCTGACATCTCTTGAAGAAAATTTGCGAACACCCGACGACATTCGGCTGCCGCAATCTGGAAACTGACTAGTCGAGTCTTTTTTCACGAAACAAAATCCTGCACCCATTTTTTTCAAGAACTTCCACAACACGAATAGCTGTACGATTATTTCATGCAGGACAATGCAATATCACACATTGCCTGCTTCCATGGCAGCAATACGAAGTGTTATTGATGACGGGATAGTTTGGCCTCCTCGTTCTCCAGATCTAAATCCCTGAGACTTTTATCTTTGGGGAATGTTAAAAGACAAGGTGTATGTAAGCAATCCCCAAAAACCGGAAGAGATGGAAGACAGGATTCGACTATTAATTTCTCAGATTTCAGCAGCCGAATTTCGTCGAGTGTTCGCAAATGAGTTCAAGAGATGTCAGGCCACTCTCTCCATAGAGGGACATCATTATGAACATGTGCTGTAAATAAAGGTAAGCTAAGGTTACTAAGATGGCAATGTTTTTAGACATTAACACAACTGAGTCCGAGAATTGGGCACTGCCGTGGCCGGCGGATGCGGTTGCGGCGGCCGGGAGCCGTACCGCGCGATCCGCGGACGCCTGGCAGACGTCTTTCGTGAGACACCCTGTATTTACAGCTACACTTTAAGCCATTATAACTAGTAGGAAACCGGCAACATATATCGGTATATAAACTTAAACGTTCTGTGAAACTAAAGTACAAAATATGTGGTCACGGTTTCAAACTAGTAGGTAAACAGCAAAATATGTCGGTATATAAGCATATAGTTTTTGTAAAAGTGAAGTACAAAACTAAGCAGGCTCTTTCATGATACACCCTGTATACAATATTTCCGCGAGTCTACCCAATTTCTTTTTAATTTTTTTAACTGCAGAATAACAGGTAAAACGTAATCTATGCAACTAAGGTAGTTGCTGAGACATGAAAGCAGACATGTACGGTTCGACCCTAAGCTAACATCGTGCCAAACTTGTAAATAAGAAACGTAAATAGCCCAACATGCAGGTCCTTATAGCGTATAGTCACACTTGCTTCAATATTAGCAGTGGTAAATGTGATGCAGGATATAGCGCGGAGTCGCACTGTGCATACATGCCGCTGTAACGTCAGTTGCGAACCTCATCGTGGCCGTTATGTCTGGCCAAGAGCTGCAGTCGGAGTCAGCTCGTCAAAGAGCTGCACTGGAGTGGCTAAGAGCCTCATGTAGGTCGCGAGCCGACGTTCTCCGGCCACAGTAAAATAAGAAGGAGGCGCGGCGGTACGCAGAGATTTGCAGTGCCCCAGAGCAGGCTAGCGGCTGATTGCAGCGGCACAGGGCGCGCTCTCTGCTAGCGTCATAACAGTCGCAGGACGTTGGAGAAGGCAAATAGAAAATCTGCGAGTTCCCACTGTGTGGTACTGAAACAGTTTGTGAACGTAATGCAAGAAATATTAGTTAATTAAGTTTGCGAATTTACGCTATATCCTACACCGCATGTATCACAGCTATTTTTAAAGCAAGTGTGTCTATACGCTGTAAGAACCTGCGTATTGGGGTATGAACGGTTCTGATTTAGAAGTTTGGCCAGATGGTAACTTAGGGTCTAACCGTACTTGTCTGCTTTCATTCCCCAGCAACTACCTTAGTTGCAGATATAGCATTTTACCTGCGATCCTATATTTGATAACACTATGCATTGGCTGTAGTTTGCGAAACAAGAAATATTACATAAAATAACTGGTTCACTAATAAAAAAAGTATTTCATTCCAACTTTTGCAAATGATGTACGTAAAGTCAGAGATTAAGTTGAATATGGTTTATTCAATCAAATTGGTTCATTATTGGATGTGGTCAGATTAAAAGTTAATCATAAATTGAATAAAATGTTGAACTGTTGCTTTGTCTGCGATACGAAATTGGTAGCACTCCTACCCGTCTAACCCCCCCCCCCCCACCCAAAGTAATCATAACTTTATGAAATACAGAATCTCCGCATATTTCTCGAGAACTCATAATGAAATTGTCAACAGTTCAAAATAGTTTGTCACCCGAACATAAACACATATCAGCTGCACTGGCGTTCACTGTTCTCGACAAATTTATTCCCGAAACGTTTCTTCTTCTGCAGAGACTAGACATAGAGTGTTCCTTTCGGGCCTCTCCTCCCTCTCAAACACACACACCTCGCCAGTTATGTCTCTTAGTCACGTCCTCGTTGTCCAATTGCCACCCCATCTAAAATCGTATACATCTAAACATCAGACATTTCTTTAAGTAAAAAAAAAAACGACCACATAAAACCAATTCCTTACTAATAAGCCATTATTTAATTACCAAAAAGGACTGTTAATCGGTATTACATAAATTGTGAAATCAATAAATAGACACACCGGATTTCCTGAGTTTGACCGTTCATGCCAGACCATATTTTAATAACTTATAGGCAAATTGTAGAATAAATCGACACACAAAATCAAATATACGTGAAATAAATGATGCTGCTTGCATTTTCAGCGTTACTGTGGAGAACATGATGATCTGCTTATATTTCCATTACAAATTTATATCACTTGAAAGCAGCCATTAAATAAATATATACAAGTGTGACGGTTTCAAGATGATAACTAGAGAGAATAAGCTGCCACCTAAACCAGAGTTTATTAAAATTGCATGACGCATTCAAAAATTGTTTATTTTCCGTTTGATTTTTCTATCTTTTGATACAATAGTCAAAAATATTTGCAATTCTTGATATACTGAAATTATTTTTAGAATCATGAGATGTCATCGTAGTTGTCTTGAATGTCGACGGTAAATAATTTTATAGATTATTTTATTTTATTCTGAACTAGCTTAATTCCCGCTGTTTCGCACGCGTAGACTGGATGGTCTGCATTGGTTGTTTCCACTTCTAAATATAAATTTCATAGATTTACCTTTGAAAATGCTTTCCTAAGAAAGTGTTTTGATACAACTTGCCACCCACTATCGCACAATTGATGGCAGAATTCAAATAATCCCAAAACACATTTTTTTTTAATTCTAACCATAGTTCCAAATCCAAATATTCGTATTTCTAGCACCAAAGTAGTCTAAGTAGCACTCTGCTATTATTTTGCCTTATTTTACCTGCTTAGTGGTTGAATGTCCAAAAATATTGGAACACGTTTCTTTAAAATTCCAATCAAAAATCTAAATCAGAAGTTTTGTATTTCATGCTTCAAAATTACCTAAATGGGAACGTATTTTCAAGAAACCATTCAACCCCTATTTCACCCCCTTAGGGATGGGAATATCGAAAAAACTCTGATGCCTACAGTGTAAGATTAACAAAGTCTACAAATTTCAAGTCTATCGTATGTACATTCACTTTTCAGCACTGTTTGCTTTTAGAAACGGTTTGAGAACACGAAATTTCGTTCCTACTCTTTGGCATCTATCTTTGTAGTTTTACTTTACAAACTGCGATATGCACTTATTTTTCTTTATTCGTACGCTTGTTGCAGAAAAACAACTGATGAATGCGCATCACGTTTTGCTGTATAGAACCACTTTTCTGTTATACTTTCAAAAGTCATCGCTGGTCTTCAGTCCGAATTTTATATAAGTTGACGATTTTCAACGACTTTATCTTCCACCTTCTTATAGCTATCTACACGGAACTGCTGTGTTGTATAACGAGAGACTTTGTACTACAACAACACAGAGAGATCGTTCGTCTCCACCGTATGGTTTTTGCTGAAGAGCAAAATATTAACAGTCAGACGTACAAATTTATATAAATCGGAAACTTTCAACTCCCATATCTTCCACCCCCTTATCGTTATCAATGCTTTCCCACCATAGTTCATAATGGGAGACCTCAATTTTTATATATTAAGATTACTCATCTAACTGAATGGTATTCATCTGTTAGTAACGCGATACTGTCTGCTAAACCAAAGTAATCTATGACTTACGAACATTCCGCCACAGACATACATTAACGTATGTCTACAGTCTATGTATGTCAGTGAGCTCAAAGATAATATGCAGATGGTGCTATGTATTATGAAACTGTGACGCCCAACATCTCTCTAATCCAGTTGTCAGTATTTTGATCCTAAGCACTACAGTTGTCTTTCCCGTGTTTATATTGAAATCATTGGTGTATTGCCAGTGTAGTTAATGTTCAGTTAATGCATGTCTGTGTTTCCCAGTGTTTTATCTCTGAGTCTTTTTATCTTTGAGCATCTGTTGACGTCGTATTGCTCCACATTTTACGGATTTTTGTTCGCCACATTCACTCACCGTCACACACCGCGACCAAATCGCCATAGTGCACACCGCGAACCTAAAAGCTACACTCATGCATAACCGCTATTGGTCTGCAGTGAATAATTTTGGCTACCAAGTGAAATATACACGTCCCACGTCCCATTTTTATATATGTATATTGACTAATAGTGTGGAGCTCACAGATGTCCTCCAGACATACGAAACGCTTGGCTAACAGGCGTCATTACTTTTGAGTAAAAAGCATGTGCTCATCCCAGATATAAGCTGATTTGGACAGCCCCCCCCCCCCCCATCACCAACTCCTGACAGATTGCTCGGGTTAAACTACTACTATCTGCTGCAACCACTTGCCGCGGTCCACTGCTAGTCTTTTATCCTTTCAGAGAACACCATTACTTATACTAGTTGCACGACACTACGAATATTACTTCCGTAAAGTGACAAATCTCGTACACATCACATGGGACTTTAACCAGAAGTAATGGATCCTATTTTTAATCGTGGAAACTACAGGAGACACACAAACCACAGCGGGACATCTAAATATAGCCACATTTCAGCTACTTTTCATACTCCACTTTGCATCACGATCCCTTCGTACTTTTGCCAACGATGTACCAGAGCCTCAGTGCTGCGCTTGTAAAAATCGTAATCAGCTGAGTGTAACCACTTCCTTACAGTTATGACAACAGAATTCTAGTCTTGAAAAGACATAGTTCAACTAGCAGAGTCTGAAGGCGATAAATCAGGACTGCGTGGTAGAAGTGGTAAGACAGAACAGCCGAAATATACCATCAGATTCGTGGTCGGAAAAAGTTGTTATGAGGTTTAGCCCTAGGGAACCCATTTGTTTCGGTAAATGTAGATCCGCATACCATTTACGTTTCTACATGTAACAGTAGAAGAACTACCTATGTACACCTATTGTTATATTTACAGGTTACTGCAGTGTAACTTATGTTATTAAAATATTTTGTCGTACCTTTGACTGTGGTGTGTCGGTCTTTCTGTCAAATCATTTCTGTTTGTAAAAGTTTCACAATAGCAATGACTTGTAGCATTGTGCAATAATTGTACGTGTTGTTGTGTGGATTTACTTTCTGACATTTCCTGAGGTCATATGAAACACACTAAACAGTTTCACACAGCTTGTCAGATCTTTGTTGTTCTCTGAATATTAACAAATTTCAATTATTTAAACAAACCGACACTGCTCTAATCGTAATATGCACACATATGTAATTTCTGCTTTCATTTGTTATATAAATATCTTTTAAAATAATTTGGTTTATCTTGTTTGTGAGGAACTTACTTATGTTGAATACGGAAATTTCATTGTATCAAATTTTTATGGAACATTCTAGAAACCAACTTTGTCTATATACACGTGTGCGAGAAGTAGGCTGTTAGTCTTTGTCAGTGGCGTCGAATCCTCCCTCGGGCATGGATGTGTGTGTTGTCCTGAGGTTAGTTTAATTTAGTTAAAATATTTTAAGACTGGGGACTGATGACCAACGTAGTTTGGTCCCATAGAACTACAAACAAAGGAAGCGCCCTTTTTATTTTCATTCTGTAAATTGGTTAACCAGTTTATTACTATTTGGAAAGAGAACGCGAAACCTATTATATTACTATTATTTATTATGTCTCTGATAATACACATTAAATAGAAATAATATGAAGTTTACAATATTATTTATTATATATTCATTGTACTTGAATACTTTCAGTCATATTGTTTCACAATGTTACTTATTTATAGGATTGTGAAAAATTTTACGCAATTTTAACGTAAAATAATAAGTTATGTGTAAACAGCTAATTGTTGTGTTTTCTTTTTCTAATTTTTTGGTTTTTTTTCTCTTGCGGATTATCGCTGTGGATCTAGATTTTACTATTAAACACGAGTAAAATATGGGATTGCAAAATCTCATACTGTCATAACACCTGAACAGTTATACAATAACAAATATTCTAACTTTTCTTCGCAAAGTCCATAATAACATTGTGAATATCTACTTCATCCAAAATGTTTCCTTCTATCGATATTACGACAAAGTCGGAAATTATCTTCTGGTCCATTGTTGGTCGCAAGTAATTGGACCACTTTAGGTTACGGTAGTTACGCAAAAAGTGGGCCTTTGCGATCGCTTTTGACAGCTCGAAATTTAAATGAAAATAACGGCTTAACCACTGATACCTCTAAAAAGCTGAATAACCGAATTTGTAGAGGAGAAAATTCTCTACAACTTTCCTCTCTTATGTTTTTTTTTTTTTTTTTTTATTTTATTATTATTAATATTTTATTTCAAATCTCGCATCGTTTCAGAGATATTTGCAAAGATAACGGCGATTTGACGATGTCTGTCTGTCTGACCATAAAGTGTTCTCACTTTTTAGTTCGAGGTTCAACCGATCGGCATCAAATTTTACAAACATAATAGTTGTCCGCCAGAGACCAGAACCTCCATTTTTTTCAAATTTTTCGGACCAAAATTACGTTAGTAACACAAAAAAGCCATTTGTTATGTAATTGTAGTGGCAAACAGATCGTTCATCTGTCACGAACACTGAATAACCGAATTTGTAGAGGAGAAAATTCTCTACAACTTTCCTGTCATATGTTCTCCCAACGTTACAGAGATATTGGCAGAAATAACGGCGATTTGACACCGCCTCTCGACTTTACGTAAACCAGGTGCTGGAAAATGTCACGTGACATTCCTCGCCCAGAACTCTCTCTGGCACACACCATCTTGCTTCCTGTATTTTATGATTTTCTTATTATAACTTATGCGTATTTGAAAGCAGTGGCTCACTAAGGAATTAACAATAGGACGTCGTTCATAGTACGATAAATTATAATCTAGTATCTAAAAATGTGATTGTACCTGTTTGCAACGGTCAGAAATAATACAAGAATTAAGAGAAAATGCCGTATATGTTCGCCATGGTGCAGTGGGTAGTGTGTTAGGTTGTGATGCATGCGATCGGTAGTTGGAAAGATGCCTGGCCCCATGGCTCAGCGCGCCCGGTCAGGGGGCTAAGCGCTCTCAGTAATAAAAAAAGCCGAGTTAAACCGAACAACCGAAACAACGACCGCAAAACATAGATCTACCCGAGAAAAAAATTAAATAAAAAAAAATTAAAAAATACCGGCAATATCATTTCCTTTGTTTCCTTAGCTCCAAAAAGGGTTTCCGGGGCAGTCTTATTAATTAAATGGAGCTATGTTCTGCAATGTTTATAGTTGTGCAGATGTACAACTTCAGATTTAGACTGGAAAGAACACGTAGATAATGTCGTGGGAAAGGCGAACTAAAGACTGCCTTTTATTGGTAGAACCCTTAAAAGATGCAACAGAACTACTAAAGAAACTGCATACACTACACTTGTCCGTCCCGTTTTTTTTTTTATTATTTTTTTTATTTTATTTTTTTTTTTTTATTTTTTTTTTTTATTTCTTTTTTTTTTTTTTTTTTTTTTTTGAGTACTGCTGCCCATTGTGAGATCTTTATCAGGTAGGTTTGACGGAGGACATCGAAAGAGTCCAAAGAAGGGCAGCTCGTTTTGTATTGTCAAGATACAGGGGACACGGCGTTACGGAAATGACACAGGATGTGGGATGGGAATCATTACAGCAACGGCGCTTATCGCTGCGGCGTGGGCTACTTACGAAATTCCAATCGCCTACATTCTCCTCCGAATGCGAAAATATATTCTTGACTCCCACTTACATAGGTAGAAATGATCATAAGAATAAAATACGAGCAATCAGAGCTCGAACGGAAAGATTCAGGTGTTCTTTCTTCCCAAGCACTATTCGAGAAAGGAATGGGAGATAAATAGTTTAACGGTGGTTCAATGAACCCTTTGCCAGGCACTTAAATGTAATTTGCAGAGTATCCCATGTAGATTTAGATGTAGTTGTAGATGTATGAATGCTCCCTCTATTTCGTGAACATGCCATGAAATACGTAATAATGAATTGACCACTGGTCTTCTGAAGCATTTGCACAGTAACGGGGAGGATAATGTGATTACGAATATTCTAAATAACCTTTCATATATAAATAGAGTTCTAGATTTCTGTGGCAACTGTCGTTCCTTAATTAAACGGAAGTGTTCAAAAATGTTCAAATGTTTGTAAGGCTTATTGGACTTAACTACTGGGTCATCAGTCCCTAAACTTACAAACTACTTATGAACTACTTACGAACTAGGACGGCACAAATATCCATGCCCGAGGGGGGATTCGAACCCCCGACCGTAGTGGCCGTGCAGACCGTGACTGAAGCGCCTCAGTCTCCTCGGCCACCGCGGCCGGCAAACGGAAGTGTGTACATTGCAACAAATTACGTAATTTTTTTTCTTAATCAAGTCAACGTTCATATGTTTGTAAATCTCAGGGGCCTCGACTACGGAGGTCACTAGTCTCTTCCCTTTGCGGTGGGACGGCGTATGGGTGATGGTAAATCTGTAATTCAGTTCATTGCTCAATTGGTAAAGTCCCTATATGAATATTTTTTTCTGAAATTAATTCATGTTCATTAAGTTACAGTTAGTTGCTAGTTAGTTATTCCTTAGCAACACCAACTGTTGAAAGTTAACCGTGAAATTTTTTATTGACCCCGTTCTGAAGTTCTCGCACCACACCAAGAATCAGAAAAAGAAAATAGATCTTTTAAATAGTTCCTAAATAAAATATCAGGTTCTTGTACGAGCAGGTGCAGGAGATTTGACCTGTAACCGTTACTAAAATTTCACTCAAAGTGTAACACAGTCACTACGATTTGCTGTTGCTAACTTCAGTTCAGCTCAAACATTAAATTCACCGCCTGCTAAACTCGACGTTCCACATTCACACCCAATATAAGTTCTTGTCACAGTCGAATGTAAGTCAATGTCAGTCTCCACAATTATATTAAATCTTTTCTCAGATAAAGTGAAACTTCTCCATAAATCAGATTACTCTTCCAAAAATATATATCACACATTAAATAAATATTTATATCACACTTGAAAGACTTTCAATGTAATAAACTTTTATTGTCGTCTGAAATAGTACAAGTCCAAATCAGTACTGCTTGTACGAAACGTCTGTTCAGTATGGCAGATCATGAACAACTCAAACAATGTAATCAAGATAATGTTTCTTTGAAAATGATCGACGCGCAGCAATAGAGAAGGCGCAGCCGGATTCGTAGCCCCGTAGCCGTTGGTTAAATTCTAACAGTGGCCGTCTGCTGTAATGTTGGCTGCTGCGGCGACGTCGCTGACATTGTTCATTGTGGCGCCTCCATCGTACATGAAACATACAGAAAACCAACAAAAACATTTTAAGAATTACATTACAACATTTTTATACGCAATAGATATATATAATTTCATAATATTTAAGTGTAAACAATCTTTCATTGATATCCTACAAAACTGGGCTGATATAGAGGAGATCGTCAATGTTCGTCCGACTACAGCTTAGAAACTGCTTAGACTAATTTAAAGTAATTTATGCTATGGACAACACAATCACCCTTGCCCGAGGGAGGAGTCGAACACTCGACGGCGAACCGCCTCGCGCATCGCGGATGGGCGGCTTAGTGCGCACAACTATTCTGCCGCGTCTCCTAAGCAATTATTCACTATTAATGGAATATGTTGAAAGTCATTAATTAGAATCAATGCGTCTACCAAAATGTTTGGCATGGTTGCTATGGACGCATTTACCGTATATTGTATTACCCTTTCTGTAGTTCAGATATGACTTTCTTCATGGTCATGTTACATTGTTCTACGCTAAAATAAAAAGCAAATATTCTGTTTCAAACCGTAACTACCTTTTCTTTTACAGCTAAAATAACAAACTGAATAAATTTGCTTATACCGAATTCCAAAACGATTTAGTACTTAAACTATATACAAAGTTACTATTATCATTACATAGTATAGAACAGTCATTGCAAAGGTATTTCCCCATTTGTGTACATGTTATAAAATAAATCTATGTTTCCAATTCGTTGGTATGTATTCCTTGATATGTTCACAACACAGAACAAATGCACTTTTCAGAGAAAGCGTTGCTACCATTGATCTCCATACTCTCTGGATGTTGAACTTCAGTTTTCCTAGCGTGCCAGCCATAGATATTCATATTTAGTTTCTTGCCAAATTCAAACATGGCTGCTAAGAAGCATTTAAAGAAAAAAGAGAAGAAAATATGTTTCGATTCCGTTCCCATATCAGCCTACAACATCGAATATTGAATTAAATTCCAAGTCAAGAGGTAAGCAAGGAATTCTTTGTCACGTAATAACTGATGGAAACTCGTTTGCCAAATTTAAACATGGCGGACAATGCGAAATCGTGTGCAAAACATTTGAATGTGCAGGCACGCTGCAATTCAATGCTCAGACACCAGATATACATCCAGTTTGTATAGAGATCACTGGTTGCTACCTTTGAACAACTCAGAATCTTGCAGGATACATTTGGGTTCAATTAACAACAGTGTAGGAAAACCGTTTAGGAAACAAGATTTTAAAAATGACAATGGCAGGTTTTTAATTTTTTAATTATAATGTACATTTTTTTGTTCTTCAGGTTGATCGATGCTTTGTGCTCGGTTGTTCATGTTCGTTGAGAATTTTTCCCAGGTTTTTATTACAGATGGCGTCGAGTCCCCTTTCCTTTTCTCTCTTTTCATTGTTTTTTCTTTTTTTTTTTTTTCGATTCAAATCAAAAATGATCAAATGTTTGTAAATCTATCAGACCAAACTGCATGGTCATCAGTCCGTAGCTTACAAACTACTTAAACCTAGGTAAACTAACCTCGGACAAACACACACACCCATGCCCCAGGGAGGACTCGAACCTCCACAGCGAGGAACCGCGCGCTCGGCAGCGAGACGCTTTATACCGCTCGGCTACTCCACGGCGGCTTTTTCGGTTCGATCGGTGCTTTGTGGACGTTGGTTTATTTCGTTTAATTTTGATCGTTTCGTCGTTAGCGCAGTTTTTCCATTGCAGAGGGCGTCGAGCTCTCTGACCGAGCACGCCATTCTAACACGCCGGCCACCCTCTGACAGAGTGAGCCACCGCGCCCGGCACTTTCCAAACCATCGTCTAAGTTGTTCGTGCATCCCAAACTAATTACGCTACGCCGAACAGCTCCGAGAGTAATCCGTAATTCTCGTACCATCGATGGCAGATGTTGTCTGCTAACATGGCATATTTAGACATTAGATTGTATTTCATTGCAATTGGTTTGAAATGACAACGCTTGAGTTTTAATAAGAAAACCATCAAATACAGAAAGCAAGATAGCGTATACAAAAGAGTGTTTCGGGCGAGGCATGTCACGTGACTGATTTCCGTGCGCCAACTGTTAAGCACCTCCATAAAACAAACTAGATATGTGTACTATGGTGGCTACTGTTTTATGTGTATTTTACTGTTCTTTTACCAGCCATCCATTTTATGTCTAACCACCAGCACATAATTTTCTATATAACTACTATCCAGTACAGCTACCAGATTTCACGTGGAGCATTATAATAAGCAATTTAATGTCAATGAGACCAGATGATGACGCCATAAACTGTCTGGGATAAATTAAATAAAAATTGCTATCTTGGCTTCTATCCATTTTATAAAATACTATCGTTCCCTAAGATGAGTATATTGTGTGATTAGCTCAAATAGTTCACCTGTTATCATATATTTTGATTGATAAAGGAATTGTCTGGAGATGTACAGTGCTCTCCTGCCACAGACATCAGAGAGTACCTACAGTATGAACTCCGATATTTGCATTATCATACGCAGTCTGGCGTATACTTTAATTTGTAAGCGATACATTTTCTTAATTACTTTTTTAATTCAGTTTAAAGCTTTCACACACAAACCTGTTTCGTTACTTTGCAGAAGATTTGTCAATTCGAATAATGAAGTACTTAAATCGCCCTCGTACACAAAGGGCACGATGGTTCAAAGCAGTGGCCATCAAACTGCGCTCTGCAGGCGGCCCCGGCTTGGCACTACTGCCGTTAGTTGTCCGTTGTCGGACTCCATGGTGGTGACTTACTATCAACGCCTTTATATAAATCTCACAAAGTAAGCGTCACACCCCGAAAGAACGCTGGCCAACAGCAGATCGCTAACTACGCAAGCCCCACACCGCCTTCACGGCGACAACAGATGATTGTATGTGTGTATTGAAATACTGATTTTTTTTCTCAGCTCCGTATCACATACGTTTGAATTATGCCATTACCAGATATTCCATTTCATTGAAAGGTTCCGACCGTCTTCCCTAGCCTCGCGACGCCCCTGCATACTCGGCGCCCGTGTGTGTTGCACACATTCCACACATGGGCTGCGCGCCCCTGGCCTTTGTATGTATACATAGTCAACCAACTTCCACACAGTTAAAATGTAGGCCTTAAAATAAAACTGAAATTGTCTGAGTGAAAGGCCGTCGGTCTTTTCATCTGTTTTTATTTTTATTTTATTATTATTGTTATTACAGTCTTGGAGACCTGCACTACCGGTTTCACGACTTTATAGTTGCATCTTCAGGTGCGATTACTGTACAAAAATTGTATTGTTTTCATAAAATGAATATTTATATTCAAATGTTACGTATTAAAAAAGCAAAAAATCCAACCTGTTTGTGTATCACAAAATTGAATGGAAATTTTTTGTAAGCCAGTAGGCTAGTTATTGCAATAATTATCTATTATATAAAGCAGAGTGTCCGTATGTGTGTACGTGTTGCATACAAATCTACAGTTTCGTTCCAATCTTTATGAAATTTTGTACACGTAAGCTTCAATCCATGAGAACGGTCGCCATAAGTGTAAGAATCACATACGATCTCGCCGCATTATGAGGCAGTTTTCGCGATTCCTATTGTTTATGATGTCATATCTTCTGATCATTTGTCGTGTGTGATTCTTAACCATGCAGCAATTGTTACCTCACGGTAAGGAATGTGGGTACCAAATTAGGTTGAAATCGGTCCAATGGTTTAGGAGAAAATGAGCAGCATTGTCGCAAAATGCAGCAGTTTTTCGCGCATCTCATTGTTTATGACGTCATATCTCGTCAACTACATATCGTATGTGATTGTTACACTTACGGCGACTGTCCTCATGGGTTGAAGCTTACGTGTATAAAATTTCATAAAGATTGGAACCAACTGTCGATTTGTATGCAACACATACACACATATGGACACTCTGCTTTATATATTAGACTATATTAGATTGAGAGTACTTAGCAAATGTTCAAATGTCTGTAAATCTATCGGACCAAACTGCGTGGTCATCAGTCCGTAGCTTACAAACTACTTAAACATAGGTAAACTAACCTACGGACAAACACACACACGCATGCACCAGGGAGGACTCGAACCTCCACAAACCTCCACGGCGAGCAACCGCGCGCTCCGCAGCGAGGTGCCTTAGACCGCTCGGCTACTCCACCGCGGCGAGTACTTAGCGACTTGCAACAAACTTTGAATATTATTTCAAACTTTTATGAAACTTTTTCTCGATGACAACCATAGCAAAATGATGAGAAAAATTTCTCGCTTACTACTTTTCCGCTGTTTATGGAGTAAAACTATGGCATTCGGTATGAAGTCACAATTTATAATTTGTACACTACAAATTGTAGCCCTAGGAAATTATACAGACAGTATACACGCAAATAGTTGAGTGAACCATCCAAATTGTATCACAGTACGGCATGTAGTTTATGAGATATGAGCACATACGCAGTAACGTTCATGGAAAACCGCCCTCTCACGTACCAAGATTTAATCTATTACTTCTTTACTACTAATTGTATTCCCAAGAGATTTCAGAGACATACAGCCCATATACAAATGAATATATACCTGAAAAATGACAGAAATAAATAAATAAATAAATAAATACTTGGGCAACGCCAAGTTTTCCGCTATTCTTTTATATTTCTTACAATGTTTTGCATACAATTCGTATGTTTATAACGGGGATTAATGGTCAGGTTCAACTGCTAGTAACTTCCCTCAGTTGGTCAAAAATAAAATCAGTTGACCATTCGATTCGTGTCATTTTAAGTAAAATATAAAAACTCGGCAATCAGTTTGGTAAATATTATTTGGCTGGATTGTCATTTAAACGACGTGATGGGTGGCCCTACAATAAAAGAACTATTATGAACCATAAATAATATAATCAGATTTTTCCAAGTACGATGAAAATACAAAGTCAAACTTTACAACCTGACAGCTTACAATGTGACAGCTGTTTTATGAAATTTTCAGTTTCATTGGAATTGGTAGATGATCGTTCTTATTTCTCTAGTGAAGTATTGCTGACTGAACATCTTTTTCAGGATAATTTTCGTCATAGGAAACAGTATAGCACATGTTAATTCACGTGATGTTGTTAATCAGATAGTTTACTTTTCTTTTGCAAAATAATATCGTCTTGGAATCCATCTTATAATCGAAATTTTAAACATATTTCTTCGTACTCGTTTCACATCAGTAATTCTCCTGACTGCCATTTATCTTTTTGATACAAAAACTTCTTCATTTTTACAAAGTGTCTGACTATTGGTGTCTATTTTTAGATTGTGCGTAAGTCGACTTTATTGGTTTTTTACATGACAGCTACTAATGCAACCCGAATCGAATTGGAAATCAAAATGAAAAGCTAAAATAACGACTACAGCTCACGTTATTTTGTTATGTTTCACATTTAATAATATTTAGCATAGTTATTTGTTGTTATCGTGGTCTGCAGTTGAAGAGTCGATTAATTCAGCTTTCAGCGCTGCTCTGTTCTGTCCCACCAGACTTTTATCTCCACTGCAAATCACACTCATTTGTAAATGCTTACTGCACCTGTCTCTTCAGATTCCCTTCTCCGCTCCCCCTCCGCCACCCCCCCCCCCCGCCGGCCATCCATATATCCATTACTCTTTAATACTAAACAGTAGTATCTTGTCGTTTCTTAATTTACCTCACCAGTCTGTCGTTTCCTTCAAATTACGCAAAATATATATATTATGCTCACAATTTTCCGCACAAGTTACGCGATGTAGTCAGCGAGTACTAAGCTTTCTGATGAAAGACCTTATTTCAGACCTTGATTTCTTGCCATTGCCCTTCATTATATATTACCTATACTTCACCATTTATTTTACTGTCCAAATATCAAACTCAACAAATTCGTTTTCTTCTCTCATTTCCTAATCGCACCAGAATCGAAAAATTTAATTAGAATAAATCCCATTATCCTTTCTCCGCTTTTGTTAATTTTCATTTTATTTTCTCCTTTCAGCTCACTTCCCGTTTCTTTGTTATACTTCACAATATTACTACGTTCTCTGAAAAACCAAAAATTCTTATTTCTTCCTTTCGAACTTTTATACCTTTTACAAATATATCCTTGCTTTCCTTTATCTCATGCTCAATGTACAGCTTAAAAACATTGGTGACTACACCCCTTGCTTAAAATTCAAATGTTAGTCATCAGTCCCTAGTCTTAGAAACTACTTAAACAAAGTTAAACTAACCTAAGAACAACACACACATCCATGCCCGAGGGAGGATTCGAACCTCCGACGCGGGAGGCCACGCTATCCGTAACGTGGCGCTCCATACTGCTTTTTTTTCCCGCGAAGCACACGCCTTGCTCATTCCCTTCTCAACCACTGCTTACTTTTGATGCTTCTTGACTCTAATAAGCGTCGTTTTGTTTCTCTAAAATTGGTAAATAATCTTTCACTGGAAGTTCAATTACCTATGAGAAAATACAACCCTTAATACTTCAGTTTCTGGGATACCTTAGTTTTTCACGATGACTGATTCGGCGTTTCTTTGGAAAATGATGGTGTTCGTAATGTTAAGTAAATTAGTCTTGGAAAAGAATTTGACAATCCTCCGTGATTGAAGTGTGTTATCTCTTTCCTTTCCAGGGCGTTCGTGCGGATACTGTGCGTCTGCTGTCCTAGGCGGATGCGACGGAAGTATCAACCGGCGCTTCGGTCTAAGCCCAGCCAGGTGAGATTCTATCTTATCTCTGATTATACCAAAGAAAAATTATCCTAGGTTCGATGGTAACACTGTACACGAGAATTATTGTACCGAACGTTTTGCTATATATTATTATGGTTGTAAGGAAACTAGTAGCTTTCAAATGATTCTTGGGATAAAATATAATGAGGTCGTAATGAATATACTTACAATACTTATTCATTGCACTGTAAAGGGACAATCTGTTTCGGTTGCACACATGCTTTATTATCTTACTAACTACCTCTTTCTGGCATGTTAAACCCCATCATCAGGTTCATATCAACAGCCGCGCGGCCGCCACACGCTAACAAAGGCAGGTGTTGGACACTTACTTGCAAGGAGAGTCCAACACCTCAGTTTGGAAGCGTGCAGTGTTCTCACGGCTGCTAAATTTGGTCATAAAACTGACGATTGGATTTAACCTGCTTGCAACCGCCGTATGTAAGATAATAACGTATGAGTGCAACTGTAGCGGATATTTCCTCTACACTACTCAGTATACTCAGTCGCGGATGTTCGCACAACGGAATCTTGTTCACTGCACTTCGAATACTTTCGTGATCATAAACAAACCCGTAGCTTTCTTTCGATTTTACCGTGGTTGAACACGTTAATTATGATGTTGTTTCGGTCTGTCCTACAATAAAAAAATACAGCAAGGCATCCCGAACAGGACTGGACCTACTATCGGAATGGGAAATAATAAATTGTTTACTATGATGTATGGAGGGATAAATTGCAAAGCGAAGGTTCGAGACTATAGAGATCTGAGAAGCGATGTAGGTAGTACAGGAAATACTGTTGAATTTAGACAAATTTAAACTATTTGCCGATTGGGTACTGATACTGTGCTTAATGAAATCTCTTGATTCTAATGATTTCCGTTACTTTCATTACTAGCCATGAAGGTCGGGATAATTTCTAAGTAACAGAGATAAATTTGAAAACCTAGCTCGTCGGTTTTAATGGCAGGTATCGGTGAAATTCCAACTGGTCATAAAAAAATCGAAGACGACTAAAATGTATTTATTTATCCAGATTTCAGTAGGTGAATCCACTATGCTAAACGAACCTTTTATTATCACATCTCAATCTTCAGTTTTTGAAAAGTCATTAATGTGACGGTCGTCATGAACTAATTTCACAATTTGTGTAACGGACGGAGGAGTATCTTTCTTTCATTGTAGCCCTTTTGTGTGCCTAAGTGTAGTTAGTTTTGTGTCACTAGGTAGATACGGACAGTACATAAATTAAAGTGAAATATTAATTTGAAACGAATATGTCTCCAAAAACACGTAATCTATCTGTACATATATCAATGTCAATAAATAAACGTAACTTCTAAGAGTAACAGCCTGGTTGACTGACTGATCAGGCCATGTAATATCAGGTAACGTGGTTTTACCAAACAGATACTGCGAACGTCTCAAGGCAAGCGAAAAGTGTATTTGTTACTTTTCCCGCCCTGTAATTGGTGTCCTCCCGTTGTGTGTGTGTCTGTGGGGGGGGGGGGGGGGCACTACTCTGGAGTATATCATTAAGAAAACAAAACATTCTACGTGTCGTAGTGTGAACTGTTCTACCCCTTAATCGGCTAGATAAGTAACAAAATTTGAAAAGATAATTTTGATCTATTGAAGTATGATGTGGTGGGGATTACTGTGGTAACAGGATGAATAGAATTTCTGTTCATATGAATACGGCGTTATAAATACAAAATTATTTGGGAGTAACGTGAGAGTGGATATAATAATGAATAATCGAGATGAGGGTGAGCTACTATGAAGTGAACGTATTATCACAGCCAAGATAGACAAGAAGTGAACGCAGACCATCCTGGCACACATTTATATTCTAACATGCTCTGCTCATAATGAGCAGCTTGGAAAAAAAAAGAAAAACACTTAAGAGAGACGAAAGCTCTACGTTGATGAGGGACTGAAATTTGGGTGCATGTAAAGGGGCGAAGAGGTAGGCAGGAGGTAACATGAATATTTCCATATTCTATGGAATATGGACTACGAAGCGCAATTATTTAAAGAAGACGCCTGACAGAATTTATAACAGACCACAATCAATAATTTAAATTTAAAAGGTCTTTGAAGATAAGACACCTATTAATTCCAGATTTCTAATGGTGGTCTGAGACAGTGAGACATATCAGACAATTAAACAATCCATTATCGTAACTTATCAGTTGTTATATGTGGACTAACAGTAAATACAACTGCGAGAGGATATTAAAAATAGATGTCAAGTGGATAATTAAAAGAATTTGAGATTATTAAGAGAGCATTAGGCAACGATTGAATGACACCTGAGAAAGTAATAATGGTGGATGAAGGTAGTGTTGTGAGATGAAGTGGCCGGAAGGATAATGATCATCATCATCATCATCATCATTAGAGACAGAGTATTCCTTTCAGCGTTCAGTCTGGAGCATAGTTCTAGTATAATTCCTCTATGATCCCCTATTCAATGTTAACATTGATGCTTCGTCTGATGTTAAGCCTTTTACTTCAAAATCATTCTTCGCAGAATTTATATACTTTCTGGTTGGTTTACCACGACGTTTCTTACCCTCCGCTGGCGAGTTCATGAGTCTCTTAGGTAACCACTGTTCTCTCATGCTTTTAATATGACCCACCACTAAGCCTGTTCGCTCGAACTGCTTCATCTATGGTGTTCATTCCCAGTTTTTCTTTGATTTCCTCATTATGGATACCCTCCTGCCATTGTTCCCATTTATTGATACCTGCAATCATTCTTGTTACTTCCATATCTGTAACCTCGATCTTATGAATATGGTAACCTTTATCCAAACAGCTTTCACTCCCATACAACAATGTTGTTCACAAAATTGAACAGTGCAGGCACTGGCTTTCTTCTTGCACGAGACAGTACATCTTACCTGACCACTCACTACATTAGCTTTGCAACACCTTGATTCCAGTTCTTTCACTATGTTGCCATACTGTGAGAAAATACATCCTAGGTACTCGAAGCTGTCTACTTGTTCTAACTTTGTTCCTCCTATTTGGCACTTAATCTATTTAAATCTTTTTCCCACAACCATTACTTTTGTTTTGGAGATTCTGAACTTCATATCACAACCTATGCACAACTGTTCGAGATCTGAAATATTAGATAGCAACCTTTCAATCGAATCTGGCATCACAAATAAGTAATCTGTATATGCGACAATGCTTTTTTTCACTTATTTTACTCCCACCCTGCCAGTCTACTGTTTTCAACATACAATCCATGAATAGTATGAAGAACAGTGGTGACTGGCTACAACCTTGTATTCTCCCCTGAAAGTACCCTGAACCACCAACTTCATTTGCCGTCTGTTGCCTGACAGTCAACGCAAAGACCTTAAATTGGCTGAAGAAGTTTGTCTCCTGTTCCAAAATCTTGTAGGTAAACAGCTTCCTCCTAGGTACATGGTCATAAGCCTTTTCTAGATCCATAAAACATAGATACAATTCCGTTTTCCACTCATAGCACTTCTCCATTATCTGCCGTAAGCTAAATATCAGGTCCTGACAGGCTCTAAGAGGCCTAAACCCACTGATTTTCATCCACCTTTTCAACTAATAACCGCACTCGCACTCTCCTTTCAACAACAGCTGAGAATATTTTACCTACAACGCCAATTAAAGAGATATCTGGATAGTTGTTCCAATCTCTTCTCTTTCCACGTTTGAATATTTGAGCGATTACCGCCATCGACCAGTCAGATGGAATCTGTCCCGACTCACACCTTTTCAATTATTCTGTGTAACCATTTGAGACCTGGCCTTCCACTGTATTTGACTAGTTCCGGCTTAATTTCATCCACCCCAGCAACTCTATTGCACTGCAATTTATTGACAATCCACTTCATCAAATGTGATCTTATTTCCGCATCATTCCTATCCCATTCTGCCTCAAAATCTGACACAATATTGAACGTTTCACATACACTGAGCAATTCTTCAAAATAATCACTCCATCTGCCCAAGGGATCCACAGGATTCACTAACAGCTCTCCTGACCTCGCAAAGCACTTTCAATTTCCTTGTTCCTCCCTTTCTGAACTAGCTAATTACTCTCCAGAATGATTTTCTCGCTGCTTTATCCATAGTGTCTAGCTAATTTTCAAAGTCTTCCCATGATTTCTGCTTGGATTCTGCAATTATCCGTTTGGCTTTGTTTCTTTCTTCAACGTAACTTTCTCTGTCTGCCTGATTTCTAGTGTGGTGCCGTTTTTGAAACGCCTTCATTTTCTTTTTACAGGCTGCCTTCACTGTGTCTTTCCACCAAGGTGTCTGCTTCTTCCTGCCTTTACACACTACTGTTCCAAGACATTCTCTAGCCACTTCTAGTAGTTTTCCCTTGTACCTTACCCATTCCTCTTTCAGTGACTGTGAATGACTACATTCAATTAGCTGATACTTTCTTGAGATCATTGTTATGTATTTGTGCCTAATTACCTTGTCTTGAAGCTTCCACTCTTATTCTTCTACACATGGACTTGACTTTCTGCACTTTTGGCCTCACAAAACCAATTTCATTGCAAATTAAGTAACGACCAGTATCATCAAAGAACTTTTTGAAAACACGTGGGTCCTTGACTGCCTTACTGAATTCCTGATCTGTAATTATATAGTCAATAACAGATCTAGTTCTCCTCTCTTCCCTCGTTTACCAATGAATGCTCTTATGATGAAAACAGAAGCCTGTAATTACTAAGCCCATACTGGCACAGAAATCTGTTTCCGTTTCTGTTGGCCTCCAAATCCTCTCCAAACTTACATATAACTTTTTCATACCTTCTGTTCGATTTCCTATCCTGGCATTGAAGTCACCCATGAGCAAAACACTGTCCTTGACCTTCACTCTACATCAGTGAATATATTGTAAAATCTGACTATCTCATCTTAATCTGTCCTTTCACAGGGCGAATAAAGTGCTAAAATCTTAATTTTCTTGCTGGAGATGGCCAAACCTATCCACAGGAGTCGTTCATTTACATATGTTATTACAGTTATGCTGGGGTCTATTGTTTTCCTGATGTAAAACCCTACACCCCACTGTGCTCTTCCTGCTTTGACTCTTGACGGGTAGACCTTGTATTCTCCGACTTCGTCCTCTTTCTCTCCCCTTACTCTAACGTCACTAACAGGTAATACATTTAACCCCATCTAACTTGAAGCCTTCGCCAGCTCTATCTTCTTCCCAGTGTAATCCCCATTGATATTAATAGCTCCCCATCTCATTCCAGATCCTTTGCCAAGTTGTATCTGAGGATTCCCAGGTCTGTCAATTAGAGATGGAACTCGGTTACCTCCAAAGGTCTGAGGCATTTTGCTCTGATTGTTGACAGAATCATATTGAAGTGCCTGTAAAGCAGGTTGTTAGACTTACTTGCCCGGGAGCACACTGGGTTTTACCCCTAACCCGTGGATTTAGTAGTATTTTCTGTCTGAACACAAAGGCGGCCACGAATCAGAATGTGTCCGAGATGCCCAACCTTATTCCAAAGTAACTGGTATCCCAACTATCAGGACCACTTAGCTGGCCACTCATACGTAGCCCGCGGTTCATAAATTGGGACATGACTACAGAAATCCATACCAAGAAGCACCGGAAGGATAAAATAGAGAGAAAAGACATGGCAGAAATCATGGATAACACAGGTCATCCATGACTTAATTAATAAGAGGAGAAATAAAAATACAACAAATGAAGCAGGCAAAAGGAAGTGCAGATATCTAAAAATTGAGGTCGAAGGGAGGTGCAGAGCAAGTAGGAGTGGTCTGAGGACAAATTCAATACTGTAGAATAATGTACAATTATGGAAAAATAGATTCCGACTACAGGAAAATAAATGAGACCATAAAAGGTGTACGAGTAGGAGAAAAATCAGTACTAAGTACGACTGATGGCAGTTATGCAGGAGAGAAAATAGATGGAGATAAGAAGTAAGACGTTGCTAGAAGAATTTAACAGAGCATTGAGAGATTTATGTCGAATGAAGGCCGCAGGGTTAGGTGATATTCCCGCTGAACTGCGAAATAGCCTCAGAGATAAAGAAGAATGTAATAATCGCAATTCTTAAAAAATACAGTGCTGACAGTTGCGAAAATTACAGAACAATTAGTTTAGTAAGTCATGGATACAAACTACTTACACGTTTACAGAGGATTGTCACATTTTGTTGAAAGCGACCTCGAGAAACTCTATTTTGGATCTAGGAAAAATGTAGGTACACGTGAGGCAATACTCACCCTACTACTTATCTCTGGTTAATAAAAGGCAAATATTGCCATATTTCCTGTAACACACCCTTTAGGATTGTGAAAGTAGCACGAATAAAATATAGGGACTGAAAATATGTAATTATATAAACTCTTACAGGAACCAGACACAAGCTGTAAAAGTGGAAGGGCATGACAGGATCACAGTTGTTGGGAAGTGAGTAAGATAGAGTTTGCAACAAGTCCCCAATGTTATTCCATCTTTACGTTGTGCAAGTTCTGAGCGCAGAAAAACTTTGGAACGGAATTAAAACTCAGGGAGAAGATACAAAAACTCAGAGATTTGCAGATGAGATTGCTATTATGTCGGAGACAGCAAGGGGCCATAAAAGGAAACGTAATGGAATATACGGTGTCCTGAAATGGCGGTATGAGATGAAGGTTGACAAAAGGAAAATAGTGGTAATGGAATGTAGGAGGTGGTGAGGGAATCAGATTAGGAAACGAGACAATAAAGGTAGTAGCAAATCTTTTAAGCAGTAAAAGACTTCTGATATCTGTAGTACAACAGAAATAAAATGCATAATGGAAATGGGAACAAATGGATTCCTAAAGAATTGGAACTTTTTACCATCGAACACTAATTTAATCGTTGCGAAACTTTTCTGATGGTGTTTGTCTGGCTTATAGTCTAGTACGGGAGAAAACGTCGACAGTAAACATTTCAGACAAGAAGAGTACAGAAGCTCTTGAAAGTTGATGCTGCAGAAGAATACCGAAAATTAAATGCACAGACATCGTAATTAATCAAAATGTTCAAATGTTTGTAAATCTATCGGACCAAACTGCTTGGTCATCAGTCCGTAGCTTACAAACTACTTAAGCCTAGGTAAACTAACCTACGGACAACACACGCACCCATTCCCCAGGGAGGACTCGAACCTCCACGGCGAGCAACCGCGTAATTAATGAAGAGGTACTGAACATCATTCGGGAGAAAAGAAGGCATATTTTGAATGAAAATAGGTATCGTTTGCCGGCACAAATTCCAAGATATCGAGGAACCGTCAATTAGAAATGCAGCGAATTATGGGAGCTAAAAATCGAGGTGGGATACCGACAGATGAAGACAGTAAAGAGGTTCAAAAAGATGTGGTTTGCCGTTCTTCGTCTGAGGACTGAAGACCACAACAATAATAAGAACTGTAAATAATACTTTTTGCAGTTTCCATATATATTATTCACAGGTTATGAAAGAATTTGTATATATGCATCAATTAGGTACTACTACTCTTCCACTGACGAAAACTCCTTAATAGGCCCTATTATCACTGCTGGACAGAGGGCCGTCATGGTATTTTTTCTTTCGGAAAAGAACCTGACCCCGGATCTCAGGCTTGTAATATAAAAACGCTAATAAATCAACTTTGTTTGGATTTATATTGACTTTATTCTCCCTTGACTGATAAGTCACTATGTACTGGGTGTCTAACACGAAATGCAATTGAGATTTTACGAAAGACTGAACAGAGTATTTATCCTCAAGAGAGTGGTTAGCTGGCTCTCACTGTTTATTTCAGAAAATATGATAAAATTTTGGATTCAAATATGCTTTTCGGACATCACAAGCAAGCCGTATTGAAAATTTCCTATACCGCATTTACTCGGCTATAGCACCCGTCTTTTCTCCAATTTCTTTACTTCTGAACAACGTGACTTCTATAATTAGGGAGGATTCAGTAGGCGGAAACTTCGTACATTCGGTTGGTTCACTTTATGTCTTATTCAATATATTACAGTTTCCATCAGAAAATTCGGCATTCGTTATGCTCTTCTTAAGTGCCTAGCACAAGCCGCCTGCTGTTACAAGTAAACAGTAGAAATACCATAAATTCTAGCTGCCGCACGGACAACATTATTCGTTGCAAAATCGACAGCTAGTAAGTTAAACGATAACGTAAGGCTAATTCTCCAATCACCGGTACACATTTACGTTTGTTCATACTATAAATCTGGATTCAGCACTAATTGCGGGAAAACGCAATCCTATCGCTACTGAATGGAGAGTAGCGGGTGGGGGAAATCAGCTATTGTTACCATTAAGTCGGAAAAGCACTAATGTTCCAGGAGTCAGCGGCAGTCAATGATGCCAAATTTCGAGTAAATTAGTGCTGCTGAATTACACGTTAACCAAATTCACGATTTTTTTTTAATTTTCGTATTTTGACCTAAAACTTAAGAGGGCGATTACTACACTACTGACTATTAAAAGTGTTACACAAAGAAGAAATGTAGATGATAATCGGGTATTCATTGAAGAAATATATTACACTAGAACTGACATGTGATTACATTTTTACGCAATTTGGGTGCATAGATCCTGAGAAATAAGTACCCAGAACAACTACCTCTGGCCGTAATAACGGCCTTGATAAGCCTGGGCATTCAAACAGAGCTTGGATGGCGTGTACAGGTACAGCTTCAACACGATACCACAGTTCATCAAGAGTAGTGACTGGCGTTTTGTGACGAACCAGTTGCTCGGCCACCATTGGCCAGACGTTTTCAATTGGTGCGAGATCTGGAGAATGTGCTGGCCAGGGCAGCAGTTGAATATTTTTCCGTATCCAAAAAGGCCCGTACAGGACCTGCCACATGCGATCGTGCATTATCCTGCTGAAATGTAGGGTTTCGCAGGGTTCTATTGGACGGTAGAGCCACGGGTCTAACACATCTGAAATGTAACGGCCGTCTATGCGAACAAGAGGTGACCGTGACGTGTAACCAATAGCACCCCTTACCATAACGCCGGCTGATACGCCAGTATGGCAATGACGAATATACGGTTCCAATGTGCGTCACCGCGATGTCAGCAAACACTGATGCGACCATCCATGATGCTGTAAACAAAACCTGAATTCATCCGAAAAAAAATGACGTTTTGCCATTGGTGCACCCAGGTCCATCGTTGCGTCTATCATTGCAGGAGCTCCTGTCTGTGATGCAGCGTCAAGGGTAACCGCAGCCATGGTCTCCGAGTTAATAGTCCATCTGTTGACTCAGGGATCGAGACGTGGCTGCACAATCCGTTACAGCAATGCGGATGGCTGCCATCTCGACTGCTATTGATACGAGGTCGTTGGGATCCAGAAAGGCGTTTCTTATTGCCCTCCTGAACCCACAGATTCCATATTGTGCTAACAGTCATTGTATCGTGACCAACGCGAGCAGCAATGTCGCGATACGATAAACCGCTATCGGGATAGGCTACAATCCGACCTTTATCAAAGTTGGAAACGTGATGGTACGCATTTCTCCTCCTTACACGAGGCATCACAACAACATTTCAGCCGGCCGCGGTCGTCGAGGGGACTGAGACGCTTCAGTCACGGTCTGCACGGCCACTACGGTCGGGTGTTCGAATCCCCCCTCGGGCATGGATATTTGTGCCGTCCTAGTTCGTAAGTAGTTCATAAGTAGTTTGTAAGTTTAGGGACTGATGACCCCGTAGTTAAGTCCCATAAGCTGTACAAACATTTGAACATTTGAACTTTCGAAACTATGTTACTTCATCAAGTAGGAGGGGAGGGAATAAAAATGGAAAAGCGAACAGAAGGGGGCACGACACAAGCGGTGAAGTGTTGATTGGTAATGTGTCAGAGATACTGTTACGTACTGAGCCCTACTAATAGGAAACCAAAGATGATACGTATCCAAAAGAGAATAGATCAAGAAATAAAGATAATTTATCCTAATAATGGTGAGTGAGGGATGTTGGAGGGTTAGATATAAGATTTTTAAATAAGGGCAAAAGATACAGAGAAAAACAAACACACACACAAAAACACGTGCGCATGTGCGCTCACGCTATTGCACACAAATCTATATGAGAGGAAAATAAGGAAGGGGTTCAGAAATTAGTAATAAATAAGTGAGCTAAGGATTGAGGAGGGGGACTGGTTAGCGTAGATTTAGACCAGGAGAATGGCGTGAGGAGAGGATATGTTGGAGGGCAACTTCTCTTCATCACCTCATGACCTACGTCGTGAATAATCTTCCCCTTCTGTTCCCTGTCTGTTTCCTTTTCCTTCCCTCTCTCCTACTTGATGAAGGAACACAGCTTCGAAAGCTTGTCCTATTTTTTGTCTCCGTTTTTCTGTCTATCGCCGGCCGCGGTGGCCGAGGGGACTGCGACGCACCAGTTACGGTCTGCACGGCCACTACGGTCGGGGGTTCGAATCCCCCCCTCGGGCATGGATATTTGTGCCGTCCTTAGTGTTAGCTAGTTCATAAGTAGTTTGATGTTTAGGGACTGATGACCCCGTAGTTAAGTCCCATAAGCTATACACATATTTGAACATTTTTTTCTGTCTATCGGCGGTACAGAACTAAGCTAAGTAGTGGGCAGCCAATCTCTTTTGAACAATATTAGCATTCCAGAGGAGAATTTCCATCATTAATGAAAACTGAAAATTTCCGCGTTTCAGTTCGACAAAATAGCCATTTATTCAACAACAAAAATTTAAAGAATTACGAAAAAGTGTCGTTTAGCATAGTGGATAAAATGCTTCGTTTGTCAAGGTGCACACCAAATTTTCGGACGCCTTTTTGAGACCAGGTGGAAAATTTGCCGCGATGTTCCTTAATGTGTGATTTCTAACAGAGAGACGCTGCTCGTGTAGTGTTGCGTATTCAAGAGAGGCCGGTCTGCTACATTTCCTGACCCGACTGCCACTTCTAAGCGGTTTACCACGAACATTTTGGGACGGTGGGGGGGGGGGGGGGGGATCAGTAAGCAAATATTGTACACACGATAAAACAGAACACAGCTTATTTATTTTACATACAGATGGCTCAAAAATTTCCATCAAGATTAAAAACTGTACGCGTGTTTTGAAATGTTGAACCTTTCGTTAAATCAGACAATAAATTGTTCATTAACTCAGCTATTTGGTTTAATTATGGCCCTGATCTTAATGTACAAGAAACAGTGCACTAAATTGATTTTGTGCGCAACGGATCTTTTAAGTAAACAACTGTGACATGTAACCTTTTGAAACAGACACTGACTATACTCAAAAATTTTGACTGCGAGAAAGATATAAGAAAAACCACAAATCACTTTCTTAATGCTTGACTGTGAGAATTAATGTCGATCAGTTATTATTGAAATCCAAATCAACTATTATCTTACTATCGCACCAATAATGAAATATGTTCAATAATGTTATTCAAATCAACACTCCACTAAATCAAGTAATTATCAAATGAAGGAAGTGGGTTAATTTTCTAACTACGTAAATGAAATATGAAACAGGGTTAAGTTACTTATTATTGATAAACAGCATTACATTACCTACATAATACAACTTCTGACTTGCTGGCAAAGCAGCCTCTGCTCTACATCGGAGCCATACACACAACCCAACCGCTCTCTAAGCGAGCTGAACCACTAGTGCTACTCTCTCTCTCAGTGCGAGCTACAATGCTATGCAATACATGATCTTTGCCAGAGATGAAACTTTACACATATCGATACATACAGTAGAAGCGATATTATACATTTTCTTGCAAGCAAGTTACTCGATACAAAACAGGAGGCACAATATTAGACATTTTCTTATAAAAATAATTTTTTATGGACACGTTTCATCACCCCCCTCCTACCTATTAAAATTTTGTAGGGTGGGTGATGCCAATGGCATTGCCTAGCCAGCAAAATTACTGAATTTCAAGTCCAAAAATCCATTAATGACATCCAAAATTTAACAAGATCAAAACAACAGATGGAGTACATAGAAAATTTAAAAAAAAATGTGACAGTCATAAATACATGCCATTTTACAGAACAGTACCATCAAAAGTCATGCATGGAGAGGTACAGGGTGTGACAGGCATAAGCAAATGTCAAAATTTACAGAACATCAGCAATAAGTGGAATATATGACAATTATACATAATGGTAAACATAAGTATATATATAGAATTTCAGAAAACATAGTTTGACAAATGATATAGTGGAGAAAATGAGCTAGCTAGAAGTAATACACAAATGGAAAAAAAATATACAAAGTTTTACAAAAGATATTTTAACTAATGTCATCATTCTTTAAAGAAAATGTGGTAATTACAAGTAATACACACAGTAGTGTAAGTTCCATGGGTTTACATTTTGTACAAGAGATCAGTATTTTGGGAACATAAAATGAACATTTGTATCTTGTGCACAATGTAGTCTATGTAAATTTTTAGTGCACTTAGTATAAGATAAAGTGTCAGTTTTGTATTCTGTGATGCATTTAAAATGCTATACTTTCATGGATGCTAGAACATACATGTAGAATTTTTGACTACATAGGCTTCTGATCATGTACAAAATAATGTTACTACTTCAGCACAATAGGATTTCAATATAACGTTTGTCAATCGAATAGGCACAATGACATTTCAGACTAAGTATATGTATCTATCAAGAGCACAATTTTATTTTGGTCACTGACTGTGAAAGAACCATGAAATATACCTAAACACTGGTAATGAACCTGTGGACAACGTTTGCAATGGGAGGCACTGAATAGTATATGCACACGAATAGCACATTAGCTCCTAACATTCATATTAGGTCTGCACACGAACACAAAACACTGTAAGATTACACCACATTGTAGGCGGGCTGGCTGGTTGCATTGAAGTGGAAGTCATGGGGAAAAGGTTCTGATGTATTCCTCCATGCAATTCGACAACCAAGTGTGCTCCAACCAACAGAGCTATTAGCAGACTGCATCAGCATAGCCAAAATTAGAGCAAACTGGTGGTGGGTGGCCAAGGCTGCAATGGACAGTACTGTGTGGCCAAACATCATCCAACAAACATCTTCATTAAAAGGCCCAAAATCAGTGGTGTATAGTAACTCGTCCATTGTTCTGTGTGCATTCTGGAATCTCGTGTGCGAAATCGCCACTTCCCATGCGTGTCCAAAGTACATGAAATAAAGCATTTTACACACAAATTAGTAACATAGTCATGATATTTCAGTTTAGACTGAAAGAAAAGTCATTGATTAGAACATATCTACAGAAATATTTTCCCACAAATTCAAGTGGTACAAATGGGGTCATGGTATTAAACCATATTTTAACATTACAAGTAGTGTCTTGAAGACGGATACATTTGAATACTAATGAGTAATTTAATTCTTATTTTAGAGTATCTACAACATTAGTGTCATTTCATATAAGCACAAGGCTTTACATACTATGTACATATTGCTTTACAAACACATAATCGTATGAAATACATTGAGGGTGCTTGTCATCAATTTGGCATGATATAACTTAAATTGACATTCCAATTACCATTAGTTCATATCTCTTTAAATTAATATATATCACTATGATGGTGATTACATTACCACAAATTATAACACTTAAATTACATAAGTTGCCATGGCCAGGCTTTTGTCTCAACTGAGCTACATATTTCATTGCCTTAAGGTATAACACATCAGGGTAGTTTCGTGAGAATATCAAAAGAGGTTCAAGTCAACAGGTCATGTCTGTGTCTGTCTGGGTCAATAGTAGGGTCAAACAAAACAATTAGTGCAAATTTTGGCACAGTACTAGATGTACATCACAGTAAATCATCCAATAACATAAACACAGACGTAATATTCGTTAGGCATAGCTGCAGATTTTCATCAACAAGATCATCAATAAAATTTGGAAGATAGTAGTAAGCAAAAGCAAAATATTTCTGTGCATTATCTTTCTAGACTTAACTAGGCGCAGTTTATGGCATAGCTGCAAGTTTGCAAGATAGATGGCTGTGTGGAACGTATAAGCATAACCATACATTGTCATTGAGCTTCATTATAAAATTAATTAGCATAGTGGTAGGGCTTAGGTATATAATTAGTGAGCATAGCGGTAAGCTTTGATTACAAGAGCAATACGCATAGCTGCAAGCATAATTAGAAATATTCATTACACATAATTACAAATAATTACAGATCATCAGAAGGATGTGAATCTCACCAATCACACATGCCATTGAAGGCACAATGCATCAATATACAAAATGGTGCACATAAGCACAAAGAGAAAACACAAAAGGGCAGTGCGAGTAAGCACATAAGAAAAGAACAGAACATAGTATCATTAGCAACATAGCGATTCTCCTCATAATTGCTTCATAATCATTGTATAATCTCGTCATCATTAGCAACATAGCGATTCTCCTCATAATTGCTTCATAATCATTGTATAATCTCGTCATCATTAGCAACATAGCGATTCTCCTCATAATTGCTTCATAATCATTGTATAATCTCGTCCACATAATTACATTTATCAAACATCTTTGACTGTTACCAATACATTCCTTACCATCATTTATCCATAAACAATAATGCATTTTAAAGACCACCATGACATATTGTGTATTGCCTTACTCATCATCCTCCATAATGTTCTTGGCTTACCAAATGCTCATGTCAACTCAAAATCTTCTTCACTTGCTCAGAACTTCGTAAGTTATGCAATTAGTAACACAGAAGAAAAAATCTGATATTTTCTGAAACATAGGAACTTGATTAGATTACACAATCAAAAATTTCCATTAATTTTATTTGTCTTGCACAGCCACAGAGTTCGTTATATGCAAATTGCAAGATAATCAAAGTTTCGTATGACAATATCCCAGCGTAGCACAGAGCATAAGTATTCAGAGTTAGAGAAAAGTAACAGTGAGAAAAAGAGGTAGATAGAGCGCACTAAGGAAAAGCGGAAGAATAGTGACACTCAGCTCGAGAACGGGGCACCAATCGCCACTTGGTGTGTCCAAAACAGATTAATGGACTCTCTACCCCAGCAAAATTACTGAATTTCAATGCTTTGCTCTTGTCTTTCTGGGGTATGCGATCTGCTTTGGGCCCAATTTGTGTCTTCGTGTCGTGGAAGGCGATCACGAGAATTGTCGCGTGTGCCCTCCCGACTACGCTTCTCAGCGTTATTGTTGTGATTTTCAGTCTCGCGATCACTATCAGTATTGCGTCTATCACGCCAATTAGTATCATTCGAAGTATTGCTGTTATGATAGTAATTATTGTAGCGTCCTACGCGACCAAAACCACCACCTCGGTTGCGGCCACGAAAACTTCCACGGTTAATGTCACGATCATGAAACTCACCGTTCTCATTGTCGCGACTTTGTTTGTAAGATTCATTAGTGAAAGAGTTATTTTTTGGTTTATCGTCGTGCTCTGAATAACGTTTAGTACGCGGCGGGCTTTGTTGCGACCGGCGATCATATCTGTTTGTTTCAAAATATCGACTGCGCGAGGAATTTTCCTCGTCTTCTTCTTCTAAGTCTTGTAAGAGATTTCTAAAGGCTTCAATATCATTCTTGCATCGTGCCGCAATGGCAATTTGACGCAAGTGTAGAGGCAATTTGTTCAAACAAATTCTGATTAATTCCGCAGGGCAGTAAGGTGCCGATAAAAATTGATTTTTGTATACTAAGTTTTGGAAATATTCCACAGGGCTCGAGAAATTTGATCGCTCAAAAGTTTTGAAAGTCGCAATACTGTTTTTAACGCGGTCTTGTGCCGCTTCCGACCAGTATGCGGATAGAAATGAGCGTCGGAAGTGATTCTCGCTATAGCACTCTTGTGCAATAGCTCTCATTCTGGTGGCTGGCTCGCCTTCCAGATAACCACATATAAATTCTAATCTGTGCTCAAGTGGCCAATTCGGGGGAAGACAATAATCGAATTGCTGCAACCACTCTTTAGGGTGCAAGTCATTCGGAGAGTTTTTAAATGTCTTGAATTTACGTACAGTCAGGAAATGCTTGTAGTCAAACGCTTCCTTTCGCCCGTGCGGCGTAAGTGAGCGTAAACTACGCACTGCGTCTTCATTGTTGTTACTATGAGGTACACTTCGTTCACGTACCAAGCGACCTACTTGGCTCGAATCATCATTGTCATTTTCGTTCAAATTTTCTTCCACATCTTCGTATGGATTTCCACAAGTGTGGTCAAATTTCCTCTCTATTCGCGCCACGCGATCATCTAATTTTCTGACCTCAGCCTTGTATTGCTGATTAATGGTCATTTGATCTTGTTTGAAACGGTCAAGGGCGAGATATTCATTAGTTTCATTAAACGGGGTAGGATGCGTTACATCCGAACTGTTGTCAGTGTTATCACTAATTTGGGTAATCTTAACAGTAATATCTTCAAACTGTTTATTTATTTTATTGATCTGTTCCGTCGTTACTGACTGGAAGTTCTGCAACTTTTCAACAACTAGATTACTCTGTTGCTTCAATTGAGCGAGTTCAGTAGTTTCCATATTTTCGACTCGTGACGCAAGGCTTTCCATATTTTCCACTCGTGACGCTAGGCTTTCCACTACCGGGTTAATCTCGTCGCGAATATCTTGTCTTATTTGCTGAGATTCACGTTTGAAAGTATTGAGCAGTTGTTCCCTGAACCGATTGTTGTCCTCGTTTATCTTATTAAAACTACTTTGAATACTCACAAACCTCGAATCGCACGTTTGTTCAATTTTCTCAAGTTTTTCATTTAATTTCTGAGATTGTTCCTCAAGTTTTTCATTTAATTTCTGAGATTGTAATTGACTATTCTCAAGTTTTTCATTTAATTTCTGAGATTGTTCCTCAAGTTTTTCATTTAATTTCTGAGATTCCTGAGATAGTAATTGACTATTCTCATTTAATTTAGAGAGCTGTGACAATAAAATTTGCATGAAATCATTTGGTAATACGTTTTCCATAGCCGTCGCACAAGTATTTTTTGTAGCAGAGCTAGGCGGAACCGATGCATTATTTTCCGCAACCACATTACAAGAATCGGAATTCTGTATTGTCAAATCCTGTACTTTGTCATTATCCATATTGTCTGTTCCCGAACTAATCTGTTCCGCGTTTTCAGACACGGTATTTACTGTCGTATTTGTATCAGTGCAGTGAGAAGACTCTTGTAAAAATTCAGTTTCTCTCCTTGCTTCATTCAAGGTCTCATTTTCGGAAGCAGTTTTAGTATCAGCGCGGACTCTCCTATTCTTCGACATTGTTAACAGAATTTTGCAGTAAAGTGACCAATAATATTTATTTTCACCTACTGCTAATTTTTTTTTTTTTGAAAATTACACACAGTAATTATGAGAGAACAATAGGTTGAATCGGGCTAGTGCAACATACAATCACAATCGAGATTACGCAAACCGTTAATTATCACACGAGTTCCGCGGTACTAGAACTTTCATCACAACAAACATCAGGCAATATAAAAGAGAGGCTTGTTCAGTAGTAATGCAATTATTTGTATATTCAATTCATCTACTATAAACAATACTACACAATCTCAAGAATGGTAAGTAACAGACTACAGAAACAATTACTATGCTACTGTTGCTACAACAGAGGATGGTGCTACAAAAATTAAATTAAGAGCCAAAAGGTAAGTTGGTTAGTGGAAAAGACAAACTAACTGAAATAAGACTACGTATCTAACTACGTCACGATCCTGTTTGTGAACTATCCTGGCAGAAAGGGCGCCAGATAAAAACTGTACGCGTGTTTTGAAATGTTGAACCTTTCGTTAAATCAGACAATAAATTGTTCATTAACTCAGCTATTTGGTTTAATTATGGCCCTGATCTTAATGTACAAGAAACAGTGCACTAAATTGATTTTGTGCGCAACGGATCTTTTAAGTAAACAACTGTGACATGTAACCTTTTGAAACAGACACTGACTATACTCAAAAATTTTGACTGCGAGAAAGATATAAGAAAAACCACAAATCACTTTCTTAATGCTTGACTGTGAGAATTAATGTCGATCAGTTATTATTGAAATCCAAATCAACTATTATCTTACTATCGCACCAATAATGAAATATGTTCAATAATGTTATTCAAATCAACACTCCACTAAATCAAGTAATTATCAAATGAAGGAAGTGGGTTAATTTTCTAACTACGTAAATGAAATATGAAACAGGGTTAAGTTACTTATTATTGATAAACAGCATTACATTACCTACATAATACAACTTCTGACTTGCTGGCAAAGCAGCCTCTGCTCTACATCGGAGCCATACACACAACCCAACCGCTCTCTAAGCGAGCTGAACCACTAGTGCTACTCTCTCTCTCAGTGCGAGCTACAATGCTATGCAATACATGATCTTTGCCAGAGATGAAACTTTACACATATCGATACATACAGTAGAAGCGATATTATACATTTTCTTGCAAGCAAGTTACTCGATACAAAACAGGAGGCACAATATTAGACATTTTCTTATAAAAATAATTTTTTATGGACACGTTTCAAGATCATTATGCCTAGGGACGAAAATCGTGACGAGAACGAAGTTCAAACACTGGCCTAGCCGATTGGCGTGGGCAACATGGTAATTACTGATCGACGATTTTTCCAACAGTTTAAAAACTTCGGCTACAGATGAAAATACTTACTAGTAAACAATAAAACTACATTAATTCCCATAAAAAAGGTCTATGCATATATTTTTACGACTAAATTTTGATCCATTGGAGGGGATGTAAAAACGTTGCTAAAATTTCTATTTTAATACAAAAATTACGAGTATCTACACCTATAACGAAGTCGGATAAAACATATACTATGTGAACCACGTGCTGTAAAAGCATATTGTGTTTCTGGCTTGTGTCAAAGTTGACGAGTAAGATCGTGTCGGGTAGAGATACTGGGGAAAGTAAGTTACTAGATTTTTTTCATTCCTTCTTCCGTAGGTATGCAGACTGAAGATCACGCAAATGTTTCCCCACTGTATTAAGAACCCTGCGTATCCGAAAGCATTTTTACGGAGCAGTACATACACCGCCAAAGTCTCTGATCACAGAGTAATATTTTGGTTGAAAATGTAACACAATTCAATTTTTTACCAGAAAGCATTTACGCTAGAAACTGCAGTGTTCGAGTCATTTACCATAAAAAAAAGTAATCTTTTTCCACAGCCACGACACACAACGCGTCGATTGCGATTTGCTGTGTGTTTTTCATGTCAGCATTTCTAACGCTGTGCCACATTGGCATGCCCAAACACAGACAGATCGTAAACAAGACGAAATATTCCTACAGGATATTTAAATTCAACGTGCGTCTGAAAAGTTCGATGTATGGTCTCTGGAAATATAGGAAACAAGAGTGACAAACTAAATACCTTTACTGGACCTCAAAGTAATCTCCATTGGCTACAAAACACTTCTGACATCGGTTCTACAGCTGTGAAAAATGTCAACACACGATCCTCGTGGAAGCGCTCGAAGCACTGACATCACAGGTTGTTTGTGAACGGTAGTGCTTTCACTGTCTGTGCCGATATTCAACTCGTCCGCAATCATTCTGAGAGACAGCTGTCAATTATGCTAAAGCAACCGTCGCACTCGTTTGGAGTTGTCTGGGACTGTGATTGTGGGAGGTCGAGACGAACGTGGTTCGTCCTCGGCACCTTCCTCTCCGTCTGTCAAGCGTTTAAATCACTCAGACAAACACAATGGATCGACACCATACAGTTTCACTAATGTGCCATGGGTCTCTGTCGACGTTTTGCCTAATTCGAAACAAAACTCTATGTTAACGCGTTGCCTCATTTTGCGCTCAATGTTGCGATAATACGAGTTCTCTTAAGGCGGGTCCACACTGAGCGCGCCGCGCCGCGCCGCGCCGCGCTGCGCAAGACTGGTGTGCGCGAGTGTGCGCGTCCAGTGCGGACGGCGAACCGCGCCGCGCCGCGCAGTGTTCCGGCTGCTGTCGGTACATCAAAGGCAGTGGCGCGTTTGCGCGCTCTCAGTTTAGACGGGGCTTCGGCTGGCGGGCGCGCTAGTTTACTGCGTGCGTCAATTCGCGATGACAGGTTGTGTGTTCTCGCGTAGGTATCCTCGTTATGGAGTGGGACCGGAAGAGCAGGTACATCAGACTTGCAAAGGAATCTCCAGTTGCCAGAAAGCGCAAAGTTATTGCCAGTCTCTCTTTGATAGATATAACACGTTTACAATTTGTTTCTTTCTTCATTATGTCTGGTTCGATCACTTTCAACAGATATTCGAAGTCTTCGAAAACCATTCGATAAAAGTTTTCGAACTGTCCATTGTCGCCTCCAAGTAGTTCACTGAAAAGATCATTTCCACCGTACAATGCCCTACTCTTTAACACTGGGGTTACCCAATGACAACGATCCTCTTCTTCCTTAACTGATGGTACAGCACAATAAATGCGGCACTCACAATCTCGGCTCGCTCCACCTTCAGACGTGCGCGCGCTCCAACTGGAACCTCAGTGCGCGCCTCGGAACGGCGTGGCGCGGCGCGGACGGCGCACTCTACTGTGCTACAGCAGTGCGCGGGCGGAAGCGGCGCGGCGCGCTCAGTGTGGACCCGCCTTTACAAGGGAATGGTCAGACCTGTCATGTCGAAACCTGTGTTGCTATTTTTACCACTGCGAGTTAAGGAAGTCTGTATGGAGAATGTTAGCTGCTGACATGACCTGGAAGTCACTAAAAACCTTTATGAAGTATGATATTATTGTCGCATGGTTTCCGCCTGTTGTACAGCCCTGAACTCTCTGGCTACGTTATACCAACGCCATCTAGGGCGTTACCTACGCGCCGCTCTCCTGCCAAAGCAGTGAGAGAGCTGATTCGCCCAGTGAAAGCGATCGTACGATAATTAATAAATACGATAATAATAAATTCGTTGACAAATGTAGCTGATATGTAATCTACGACATTCTTTCCAAATAGATATGAAATAGACACGAATATTTATACGGTTTAGAACACGTCAAACTTTTATTTCTTGTAATTACCGCAAAAATGCGATATATTGATACAATGTTCAAAACATAGGTTTTTTTTTTGTGCACCAAGAACATACGAGCAAAGACGACATATGACAGCCCTGCGAGTCACAGACGTTGTTAGACGTCCGTAGATAAAACTCGGCCGGTGTTAGGAAGCAATCAGGCCTAATATCAATATATTTCGAGGCTCACCATAACAACAGATCGCGATCCGCCATTTCCAGGGGTAGCTAGCCGTCACCGCAAGCGCCAAGCAGGAAAACAGCCATTTTCGAGTTTTTTTTTAGGTGACTTCCAGATCATGTCAGCAGCTAACATTCTGCATACGGACTTCCTTCAATGTTAACTAACAGTGCTAAAAGATCAATACATGTTTCGACATGACAAGTCTGACCATTCCATTTTTAGTGACCCTGTTAGCTGAGCCGCAGCGTGTACCATCGCTTCACTGCAGTGCTTTGGACGATAGGGGGTCACTTGTTGACATTTCCTTAACGAGTATGCGCGGGTACCTCATCATCGCCATCGCGGATTGCAAAATATGGGACCATTCATCGAAATTTTAAGACGCACGTTGTGTTAACAAAAATGGTAACACAGATTTGCCGATACCGGTCTCAACAACAAAAATTTAAACTACCGATCTTGGTTTCTCTGTTTACGGAGACTCCCGTTACAAGATCGCGCCTCCACCTTGACTGATGTCAGGCACGTACAATATTTCCTGCCAACAGTTTAACACCTAATTAAGGAGCCCAGTCCCTAGACCAGCGGTCGGCAAATGGCGCACGACGATCCAGATCCGGACCGCGGAAGACTAAAAACTAGACCACCATAAATATATTGAAAGTATAAAAATGTTCAAATGTTTGTATAGTCTATGGGACTTAACTACGGGGTCATCAGTCCCTAAACTTACAAACTACTTATGAACTACTTACGAACTAGGACGGTACAAATATCCATGCCCGCGGGGGGATTCGAACCCCCGACCGTAGTGGCCGGGCAGACCGTGACCGGAGCGCCTTAGTCCCCTCGGCCACCGCGGCCGCCTGAAAGTATAAAATACACATTCATATCATTTAATAAATACTCTTTCTGTCGATTACAATTCGTATAAGAGCCATCCTTACAATTTTTCTAGAATTTTACAATTAAGCTTGAATAATTAGAACCGTAAATGATTATTGTAGATTAAATAACTGGTTGTCATGACGTGCAACGCTGGAGAGTACACTGACGAGCAAGCTGGTCGGTGATCCGCAAGAAAAGCCCTGTTCAGAACGAGAAGTTTATCTAACGAACGAGGAAATTCCATAAATAGGCTTAACACTCAGACAGTCTTTGAAACCTCTGTTTAAGCGTTCAGGACATATCCATTTAAACACAATTTTTGGGCTCTTAAAATAACCTTTTGAGGTTTTTCCGGCAGCAGAACAGATGAATGTGGCTACGATGTTGTTTTACCTTTCAAAACGTTTACTACAAATTGAGATAATATACTTGCAGGACGACATTTCTTTCTAAACGTGTAAATATGAATCCACTGACGAATGTCCCGAAAACTATGAAAATTGTAAAACACTAGCCATCTACCTGGCTACCATCTTTGGCTCCAACGTGTTCGTAAAATTTCATTAAAAAATTAATTTATTGAAGAATAAGACGTATCGCAAAAGATGAACGGCCGTCCACTTTGAAGACACTATTTGCATAAGCTGCTCCGCTTGTGAACGTAACTTTAATAAACGGGGTAAAGACCGTAAATGTAATTTCTTGCATCGATTTTTTAACACAAATACGCACAGTTCATTGTATTTCAGATATTTTTGAGTGAAAATTAAACAAATAATATGTTTAATGTATGACCTATTACAGGTTTTTCAATAGAAGTTTAACTACACATTTTATTTCGTATTTGTTGTGAGGGAAAATAAAAACAAATAAATAGCAAATAATATAAGTTTTACTGAATTATTATACACTTTTATTTTACATATTTTTTTTTATTTTATATTAGTTTTAGACTGAAAATTAAAAAAAATTATAAAGAATCTGTGGTTTTACTACTGGACCTAGAAAAAAATTTTCAAAAGTATCCGGACCCCGGCCAGGATTACTTGCCGACCTCTGCCCTAGACTTTGATGCCATATTGAGAGTATTGTTTTTATCTGGTACATTTAATTTCCGTACAATTTGTCGTGATTACTTATCTGTGTAACAGACAATTATACGGATAATTTTACACACCAACGTTAGCCATGGAGAGGATGTAAATATTGTGTTGCTGTCTGTGTCTTCTTGTGGTGTGTTTGTTTCTTGTGTTTGCAGAAGATGGGCGCTGGAAAGTATTATTCATTCCGCCAGCACAATCACCACCACCATCACCACCACCACCACCACCGGCCGAGCAGGGAGGACTCGTGCGAGCAAACGTATATCTAACGCCCGCCCGCTTGGCTCTAGCGTAAGCTCGCCCAAGGTACGCCACGGAGCCTGTCTGCCCCGGCTGTGTGCACGCGTCGTGCATGCTGTGTCGACCAGTGGATGCCCTCCCAGGCCTGCCTCACACTGTGTCTTCTACTCTCTCTTTCCTCTATACTCTACGTCGCTGTAACGACGATTCACCACGTCAATGTTTTCAAATTGCGAAAAATTTTACGCACTGACACACACACACACACACACACACACACACACACACACACATGCACACTCACAACAAAGAGCACAAATGTCACACACAGCTAACGAACTACGAGAGGACAAGATAAAGGCAGTACACGCAGTAGGAGTATACAAGGTGGAACGCGAGTGTCGGGAAGTATTCGTAGGTGAGACAGGGAGGGCAGTGACACTGCCTTCGTGAAATCAAGGCCGTAGCATAGCTGTGATGACGTCATGCATTTTAGGCGGGATTGAGGCACCTGATTGGTAGGCCGACATTTGGAATAAATTAAAAATCCATTCCATATGCTCCCCTACCAATCAGGCGCCTCAGTCCCGCCTCAATGGCTGACGTCATCATGGCTATGCTACGGCCTTGATTTCACGAAGGCAGTGGCAGTGGCAACGCGCATATGCGAACATGAACGCTACATTCGATTAGGCTAACACAATAACTCTGCAGTAGCCGAACACCAGTAGGTTTGCAGGAAATAGATAATATTTAAAGATGCCAGAATACTCGCTAAGCAACCAGGGATAATTAAACGCAAGGGAAGCCCACTGTAACGTTGGCCGAAACACCGGTTATTAAACTAATAGCCTTCTTACATCATGGCGCGGTATAACACCCAGAGAAATATGTCATCTGACTCACATTGTTTTCAATATGATATTATCACTCTGAAGCGAAGACATGTGGCCGCCCAAGGTAGCACCTTCGATGAAGTGGAGGAGAAATTAGCCAGAATCCTCGACATATTAGGTAATTACTATCACCAAAAGCACCTGAAAACAAACCCAACAAGGTTGTTGGTTCCCACGAATCCAGTTTTGATATCCCTACTTAATGGATATTATGCTCCGATATAGGGACCTGAAAATGGCATAGTGGAATGCCGAAACTGGTTGTGATACAATAAATATTTTATTATACATACGGCTGTTGGTCAGCGCTAGAAACATCATCATTCGTAAACTGATCAAGACAATCTGGGGTGCTAACCCACAAGTGCTCAGGGCTTCGAACAACAGTGATTGAAGTGGAAGAGAAGTTAGCCAGTACCTTCAAAATATTAGGTAATTACTATCACCAAAATCACCTGAAACCAAATCCAGCGAAGGCGCGAGTCTGCAGTTTCCATCTGAAGAACAAAGAAGCCAAAAGGAAACTGCATGTGAGCTGCAAAGAGCAAGAGCTACAACATTGCTACGCTCCAAAATACCTAGAGGTGAAGCTTGGTAGACCTCTGTCATTCAAACAGCACTGCACAGAGAAAGGTCAGCGTTAGGAACATCAACGTTCGTGAACTGAACAACACAAAATGGGGTGCTAAGTCCATGAGTGCCTAGTGCTTCGAACAACAGTCATTGCACTGAGATTATCGGCAACTGAATATTGCCCGCCTGTTTGGAAGAATTCAGCCCATATAAAAAATGTCGATGCAGCTGTAAATGAGTCTGCTCGCATCATTGCAGGTTGCCTGAGGCCCACGCCGACAGAGAAGATCTTCCCTCTCATAGGAGTAGCCCCGGGTAGCGTACTGAGAAAAGTTGTTGGCGAAGTGGAGAGGAAGAAACAAATGACAGAAAATCGCTACCCTCTACCCTAGGCGGCTTCGCTCAAGAAAGAGCTTCGACTGGACGACAGAACCAATCGACGTATCCGCCGAAGAGATTTCAGATATGGAAGGAGGCAACTTCTAATCCTAACTTGTGGCCGGAAGTAATAAATCCTTCACAATCTGGGAGGCTCTCAACGAGCTGAGGACTGGGATATCAACTGCATGTATCACCTTGCCCGATGGCGCTACATCGATGGGGGAACCTCTACCACCTACTGACGTGCCCAAATCGCGACAGAAGCTGCACCTTCTTGGAGTTACAGCTAGCCATTGACAAGGCCATGAGCGTGGATGAGTATTGGGCAAAAAACATTAAAAATTGTATTACATCTGACTCACACTTGATTTTAATGGGTGCTGTTCTGGACATGGAAAATAATAACGATAAAAAATCGTTTCGTTCAAAATAGCGTCGCTAAGAGGCTGTGTGGGTAGCCTTGGAGGGGTTCAAACGTCCATACTATTTCATTGTTTCTACATGGTGTATTCAAGTCATAAGATCTCCGATTTCTTCCATCACAATATAATCACACGAAAACAAAATTCTGCCACTTCTCGACGTAATCTACCTGCAGCTGTTATCATTTTTCATAACGATGTCGCCATGCTTCCATGGCCGCTGCGCACGCTTTCTTAGGTGTCTCCTTAGACCACTCACTACGTTTACGTACGACACAACTTCCGTTAGACGAAAACCGATTTTCGTAAACCGTTTTTCGCAGTCGTGTTTACATGTGATGGCCTGAATCGGATATCGTAGCCCAGTTAATAAGGCGGCTGAAAAACAGCTGATTCAGTTCCTGATTACTTAAATACACAGATACATGCTCACTTTAATATGTGTACTTTTCTTTCACATTAGAAAATGTCACTCTGTCCATATGATCCAAAAAAAAAAAAAAAAAAAAAAAAAAAAAAAAAAAAAAAAAAAAAAAAAAACGCAATCTGAAAAGCCAAGAACGCTTCAAAAGTGGTTGCGTTTATATGGACACGGAAATTGATTGTGGAACTGGAAAACTGCTTTACAGGAGTGGATTTCAGAATGGAAAAAAGGATCAAATGTAGGTAATTCTATGGGACCAAACTACGTTGGTCATCAGTCCCAAGACTTACAAACTAGGAAAACAAAGTTAAACGAACCTAAGGGCAACACACAGTTCCATGCCCAAGGAAAGATTCGAACCTCCGACGCGGGAGCCCGCGCGATCCGTAACGTGGCGTTCCAGACCGCTTGGCTACTCACGCGCGGCTGCAGAATCGATTTTGGAGTGTTTACATGACTAACCAAAAGCGGAATTGGGAAATCGGTTTACGAAATCCGATTTTGCAAGCCCATGTAAACTGTCCCATTTATGCTGCCATCACGCGTCATTTTTACCCGAGAACATGTCATCCGTCAACATTCGCGTCACCCACCTGGAGGATAATTTCCCGGTTTTCAGTTCCTCGTGCAGGATTGGGTGCATAGATCCTAAGGAAATAGTAACTGTGGAGGCGATGTGTTTCACAGTCTTTCAGCGATTCTCCAAAAACTTTCTCCATTCGTTCAATTTAGTCTTTGCTCAGCTGTATCAGGCCGGGATTGCCTTTGTGTGTTTCACACAACTTTCTGCCCTCTCGGAACTCGGCCCACAAACGCACAATAGTCACTTACTAGACATCACCGCGTGAGTCACTCAACTGTCAATGAATTTCAATAGAGAGCACACCAAGTGAAAAGAGAAAAGCAGAACTTCGTCATTTTAATTATCAGAAATAATCCAAGCTCTCTACGCCGACGCCGACGCCATACACTGTTGCCATATTTATCACAGATTTAACGATGAGTGCGCGCGTATGTCTCTATCAGTAGCCAGTCCTGAGAAACAACAATGTTGCAAGCACATCATACTTCACAATCACATCACTGAGTTTGTATGGGTAAAATTAACCCCTCGACAATGCTTGACAAACTCACTTCTGGTCTGCAGTCGCCAACACTCGGGAGAAATGTACGAAATGTATTTGGACTTTTTATGTTGCACTTTAACACAGTTTTTTGATGATGGGTTGTTAATAACGATAATTAATGAGAGAGAAAAAATTTGTTGGACTGTTTGCAAGTCTACTTGTGGGGACCAACAAACAAATGAGAATTATATTCTTTGTTGACAATGTCCTCCTTTCAAAGTGGATGGAATTATGAAACATAATTTTGAAATTTAGTAGAAAAGGAAAGAAATACTCGAGAAGTAGAATGTATGCGTTCGCTCTTCCAGGGAAGTGATTCATGGCACTATGAAAATAAAAAGAGCTTATTTTCATTGTGCACATAGCTGCTGCCAAAAGTATCCAACTGTTGGCAACTTAAAACAGCCGAAAAGTACGCCGAAACGTGTAGTACTGCACGTTGACCAACATATGCTAGAGGCACTGTAATAATTAAACGGCTGAAATGTTCCCGATATCTGGATGCCTACTCGTCATCGCCGAATTCGTCCAAATTTATAGTACAGGATGGTGTGATATAAAAGTGCACCAAGTGGGAGCTCCTGATGGCTAAGCGTTTAGTAAATGAAAGGAATTTTGATACGGATCTATCACCATATGCACCTTATCACCTGCCCCTGAAAGTGTTGAGAAAGAGATGTTTGGCTCAGCTGTAAGAGATCGGATTTTTATTGAAAGGTTCTGGCTTCGATTTCGCCCAGCGGGAGATATTGTTTTACTCCTTGGCAATGCGTACACATCTGACTTCACAATTAACCGCAAACATCATATATTTGATTTTGTATTTATATGTGCACAACATCGGTATGGGACGTCATTATTTAAAACAAGCATATTACCTTGCGAGCATGGGGTTGCGAACTGTCCATAAGGTGCAAATACGAATAATCGTGAGTTTAATTTGATGCGTTCAAGATGAATATCATCCCAGTACATGTAATTGATCAGTTGTAAAAGAATGAAAGTATCGATTTACATACACGACGTCCCCAAGTACGCGTTAACTACAGTCCCTTTTTAAATGTTTGTAGTCCCGAATTTCATCCAATGCCCTTTCTTTTCTCTCTCTCCCTCTCTCTCTCTCTCTCTCTCTCTCTCTCTCTCTCTCTCTCTCTCTCTCTCTCTCTCTCTCTTATATAAATTAATAATATAACCTATATGATGTTGCGGTTAATTGTGGCGTCCGTCTACATCAATACTCTGCAAACCACCGTGAAATGCATACCAGAAGGTACGTCCCATTGTACCAGTTATTAGGGTTTTTTCCCATTCCATTCACGTATTGAGCGCGGGAAGAATGATCGTTTAAATGCCTCTGTGCATGCTGTAATTAATCTAATCTTGTCCTTTACGATCCCTTCGGGAACAATATGTGCGTGTACGCATTGCCAAGGAACAGAAAAAAATTAATCGGGCGGTGGAGTTGAACCCGCGACCTTCTCACCAACAAATTCAATATTTTACGGGTTTTTTTTTTTTTTAATTTCTGATTTTATTTTTATTTTTTATGTAGATCTATGCGTTTCGGTCGTTCGTTGGATAGTTGGCTCAGCTTTTTTATTACAGATGGCGTTCAGCCCCCTGACCGGGCACGCTGAGCCACGGCGCCCGGTTATAAGTATCGGGAATCGAGACTCCGCTGAACCAATGGCCGGTTCCTAAACATGCCTTCACAGGGACAGTTAATAAGATGCATGTGGTAATAGATCCGTATCTAACTTCCTTTTATTTACTAAACGCTTGTCCATCCGCAGTTCCCACTTGAGGCACTTTCGTCTCTCACCACGCTCTACATGTACCATAAATTTGGAATTCGGCGATGACGAGTAGGTGTCCTCTCCTTGTCAGACATCAGTCAATGACAAGTCCATGTTCGAAGTCAATATGTTTTCTTGACTAATCAAACAATTCTTCTGTTATTGATTATCTGCTATCAACACAATACCCTACTTACTTTCATCCTGACATCTAGCGGTAAGTTAAGCATTACATGGGACTATCGGATACTTTGGATCATACAGTGCAATCTTATCACTATAATAAGAGGCATCGATTTCAAGTTCGTGCTACACAGCCCTTGCTTGACTTTCGCTCCAATATTGGTGTATGCTACTTCTTTTATGTGTGGCACGTTCCCTGCATGTAGTTGTTTACCCAGAAATGTTTGTTGTCATGTACACATGGATGAATGTGAATGTTTGTGTACCCAACCCCTTGCCTCTTCACATTCCAAATGCTTAAGGGCAACGGTTTCAAAACCCTTTCTCGAAGTTTCTATCAGAAATGATATTACAGTGACGAAAGAACAATTTTGTTTAGATGAAAAACAGCTAATACGCATACGTTCTACAATGATTCTATTTTAAAATTTCTGTGAACAATTAAGAACAAAATGTATTCCTAAAACGTTTAGGAATCGTTGCCAATGCATGATCCATCCTTCTCACTGCAGGCCTCTCATCGAAGCACTGCATGACCTTTTTGTCGAACGGAAGCTCTTTCAAATTACGTTACGTTTATGTGTGGTTTCTGAATGAAATATGTTGCACAATTCTCGCAGCACTTCGTGGAAACTAATGGAACTCATGCCTGTTTAACACATGTATTGCCAACAAACAAAGGTGGCATTGGAAGAGGAACAGTAACTGTAAGAATATACTAAATGTAAGTGTAGCATGGTGCACGTGATATCTGTTTACATTGTTCCCAGGATATAATTAAATGTACTAACAGATGTTCACCGTGTGGAATTTACAGGAGCCTGCTGACATTGTGCAGATGAAGAGCTTTCCGAGCTGGTGTAAAAGTTTAACAATTAACATTCTTGTTTTCAGAAGTACCATAATTTCAGGTGTATATTAAAAGCCACACTAGTGGAGATTCAGAGTTGCTTTTCTCTGACTGTCAACTCTGCGGTGCTACTTTCAAGCGGGGTGTTATTTTGTGCACATGTACGCTTCTGTAGCTACTTATATGTGTGCATGTTAACGTTCTCACAGTTTTACTGACGGCTTACCCCACGCTTCCTACCCCAATCCTTTCTATCTGCTACAATTTTTAGTGTAAACCTACAGATACATGACTTAACATCTCTCTTCCAGATTCCTGCGGAGAAGAAATCAATCCACAGAAATAAAGACCATGCTTATTTTAAAGCTGCTTACTTCCAGTTTTGTACATCACGAGTGATGAATATTGAACTATGGTGGTGCTCTGAAGCTGCTGGTGAAGGTGTTCAATGAAGCTGCAGATATTATTTATTTAAACAGAAAGTAGATAAGTAAATTACGAGCTAAACAGTGGTATTATGACACCTGTAATCCCGTACTAGAAAGATATAAACCTGGTGGATAGTTAATGCCAGTAATAACCCTTGGCTGATTACAAATACATCACACTACGATACGTCGGATTAAAATCCTAAAGTATTAGCGAGAGAGGTGGTGCAGTGTTTAGAGCTATAGAACGATGTTCAACCCTGATCTTTCAAAAGTAGGTTTCAAAATCGCTTTGGCCTATGATACGACTTCTTTCCCACCTCAGACCTGACCTCTGTGTCCAACGACCTCTTTTTTAAACTTGACCATACTACGATGTACCGTATAAAAAAAAAAAAAAAAAAAAAAAAAAAAAGCATTTGCTTCGTGTGGAAAAATAATGACACAACGCCATTGCCATTTCTACTCGTCCGTTTCATTAACCAGCTACATTCAGAGAGTAAGAGTAGACACCACTGGAAAACTCTCTTTGTGTGATACGAAGCCATCCAGTGTGTGGCACATAGATTCACACCAACCATGTGATCCATACGGCTACGAATCTACCGAAAAAGTTTAACATATATTAAATTATATTTCTACATTAAGTGAACTGAAGAGTGGCTCGAATAATAAGTAAACATAAAAGATGAAACATGATTTATCTTTTGGAGAAAAAGGTGAAAGTTTCCCTAGGTTTATTATTCCTCAGGCATATTCTCTTCGTTGCCAAATAGTAAAACATACTAGTGTCTAACTAATAAGATTCATATCTCCGTCACAGAGCCAACTTCTTTAACCACTGAACAGTATCCTGACTGACTAGATGGTGTTTGGTCATCCCTCCACAAAAATATCATAGCGGACAATGTATGCCATTTTAAACGATGGCTTCCGCGGTCGTTGTCACTGTTGATAAAACTCTTCTGGGTATTGGAGCGCATCGTTAATATGTCAAATGTTTCACCGACGTTTCAGCCACTATTGCAAGCGGCCTTCTTCTGGCCGAAACGTCGGAGACATTTGATACATTGACGATGCGGTCCAATACCCAAAAGAGTTTTATCAACTTTATGGGCCATTTATTGTAAGTCCACTCCATAGTCACAGGTTTGATCGCTTGCCTGTCCCCATTTGAATTTCCAGTAGTTGCACCGACCAACCCAAGTACGGAAGCGGTTGGTCAAAGATAATTCCTTCCTTGAAAATTCCATTGCTTGAAGCTCGTTCGAGACTTCATCTATCCAGATGTTGTTCAAAATGTTCAAATGTTTTTATAGTCTATGGGACTTAATTACGGGGTCATCAGTCCCTAAACTTACAAACTACTTATGAACTAGGACGGCACAAATATCCATGCCCGAAGGGGTATTCGAACCCCCGATCGTAGTGGCCGTGCAGACCGTGACTGGAGCGCCTCAGTCTCCTCGGTCACCGCGGCCGGCATCCAGATGTTGTTTTGTCTATTAAACGAATCCCCTAGTTCTTGCCCAGTTGGATTCAGGCAATAAATCTTATATGAAATTTTCACTCTGCACCGATATGTGTGCTGATATGAAACTCCTTGGCAGATTAAAATTTTGTGCTGGAACCGAGATTCGAACCTGGGACCTTTGCCTTTCGCGGGAAAGAGATCTACCCTCTGAAACATCCAGGCACGCTTTACGGTTCATCTTCGGGACTTAACTTCTGCAGTACCTCGCCTCCTACTTAGAAAACTTCACAGAATTTCTCCAGCGAAACTTGCAGAGATAGCACTCCTGGAAGAAAGTATATGGCTTAGCCACAGTTAGCCACAGTTAAGGGATGTTTCCAAAATGAAGCTTATACTCTTCAGCGGAATGGGTGCTGATATGAAACTTCCAGACAAATTAAAATTGTGTGTCGTAACCGGAATTAGAGCCAGCGGTTTACCGTTTGAGATATCCTGTCACGCTTCAATATCCATACCCTCAATTTTAATCCTGACAGTACCTTGCCTCCTACTTAACGTACACCATTTTCTGGTAGCTGGTCCTGTCACCCCGATGATCTCCCCGATGATCTCCCATCTCTCGACAACACCGAATTTAGTTGATGCCACAGTAAGAAGTGGATAATATTTTCAGAACTATTAAATTTATAAAACTTTCTACGAAGATGCTGGTCGAATGAGTCACCTACCACTTTTGATAAGCCATCAGTTCTCGCAGGTTCCTCAGATTGCAAGTCGTGAAATACTTGCGGCTCCACAAGTGAATGCGGTAACAGTGCTGCCACGCCACACGTTTCTATGAAATTTATATGTCTATGACAGCATTGTCGTCTTTTCTATTTATGACCTATAATGGGCTTTCACTTTTAAAACATAATAAGAATAATATCGAGCCGCTGAACAGCCGACGTTGATAATAACATCGTATCCTAAATAATTTCTCCGTATTCCATAAACCAATGAAGTAATTTTTTATTTAAAACTAATTGAAGTCTGACTGCTGGCATCTTTTACAATTTTCAAACAGTTTGAAACAACAACGACAACAAAAACCGTAACCCAGTACCCAACGGGCAACACATTTGGAATTGGTCACTTGTAGCAACACCAGTATAAATCTGGGATCTCCAAAAGCCATTCTGTCTATACGTCTATGCCTTCCTCCATGAATAAGCGCTGGAGAGCTTGTGATGAACTTCTGTGTATTTTGTAGTTCCGAATTGTAATGCTGGTAGCTGACCTCATTAAAGGCAATCATGAGTCATGCCTGAATAGCTGAACCTGTTTTATAGCTGATTCATGTCCTGATCAGGTACGTAACCTTAATTTGTTAGATACAGAAGATTGAACCATTCCTTTATTATTTCTGTAAGTCTTTAGTTATTTTAAATAAAAGTGCGTGTCTTTCTAATTGTCACCATTTAGGGAGTTCATATGTTAAGTGTGGTAACCGCCATTATGACTGTGACAGAAATGAGTAAGATATAATTTTGTTCCTATTGTGAAAATAAGAGAAGGGATGAGAGTTGCTGAAAGGCTGCACGGGGGTTTAACGAAGCTTAGGATTACTGTTGACAATCTGGAGTTTACACTCATTTTATCATGGCTAACTGCTATTGCTAGTTATTAGCCGTTATTTATTCAGAAATTTTTATGTTTATTACTTCCAATACATGTACTACATGTTAGAATCATTATTGGTTCCATTTATGGCGGCACGACAAGCCAGTGTCATGCCACCTTGTGTTTAAAATTTGTACCTTTGATTGATGTTGATACTGATTTTAATCAGTCTGCACTTGTATGTCCACACAACATGTAACCATAATGTCCAGTCAGGTTCTTACTGGGTATCTGTAATTCATATTCGTCTCATTCTTATACATTGGACATGTATTTTTTTGTACCATTTATATAGCAACAGTGTTTTAATAGTTTTGACAGATTTCGGAGATCTAGAGTCGAAACGCGTAAACTGTGGAAAATAAAGTAATTTTGCTGGCAGTTGATGACTTTTACCTTAACTATCTATTCAGCATTTCTCGGACTTTTCAAAATAATAAAAATTCATACAGTTGATTATTTGCCTTTTCCAAAAATTAATACTGTTTTGGAGCACACCATATATTTCCACTAAGTTATGCGGTCCTACGTTCTTAGAAGTAACTTCATGAGATCGAAGGTCCAGCTGTCACACGTTGTCCAACTAGTTACGGAAAGGTTAGAGTTTTAATTGGCTAAGCAGTACCCATTGTCAGGTATCTGGTCGGAGCACATCTTCCCGTATATGCTTCTCTAAATCGATATATGCGCTGAAAACTCTTCTTTTTGAGACCCGTTTGTAGATCTTCAGCTCAGGAATCTGTCCCTGCGACGGGATGAGTGAGCAGGATTTCGAAGAAAACTTCCAATTCACAAACTGGCAGACAATGGTGCGTGACTGGAACAGTAGTGTTGGAGAAGCAGCAAGCCCTCTAGTTGACACAATGGAGACTGTTTCTTTCGCCATGTCCCAAATAATGATTTTTCACATGCAGGTTAGTTACTGTGCCTCTGAAATACATTCGTAGGAGACTACATTAATCGAGTAGTTGAAAGTAATAAGTATTGTCTTGTTTTCAAGGCAGGGGGCGATCTATTTTATTTCTTAGGAATATGTATACCAAGATAGCTTTTCTAATATTTTCATTTCTTTTAAATGACCGGTTTCAATTGTCTCGGTTGTCATCTTTAGATCTGCAATTCTATATTCTTAAAAAATAGCACAATTATATAATTTTTAACTTAGACATTATGAACGAACAATGTGACTTTTATGAAATTCATGAATAATTCGAAATGGAAGACAGGGTACGTTTATATACACTGCACAAAACAATTAGATCCGGTGAGGTATTATACACATTATACATACGGTAACGCGTGCCCCAAGGGAGTGTGATAGGACCGCTATTATTTTCTATCTGTAAATAATCTGAAGGACTGACAAACTTTTAATTTTCGGCTGTTTTCTGATGACGCTGTGGTGTATGGGAGGGTGTGGTCATTAATTGACTGTACTAGCACACAGGATGACTTAGGCGAAATTTCTAGTTAGTGTGAAGAATGGCAAATAGCTACAAATGTAGAAAAATGTAAGGTCATGCATATGAGTAAGAAAAACAATCCTATAATGTTAGAATACAGCATTAGTAGTTAGCTTCTTGATGCAGTCGCTTCGTTCAAATATCTAGGCGTAACACTGCAGAGCGATATGAAATGGAACGAACATGTAAGGACAGCTGTGAGTAAAGCGGACAGGCGACTTCGCTTTATTGGGAGAATTTTGGGAAGATGTACTTCATCTGTAAAGGAGACCGCGTATAAAATGCTTGTAGGACCTCGTCTTGAGTATTGCTCAAGTATTTGGGACCCGCAGCAGATCAGTTTAAAGGAAAACACAGAAGCAGTTCAGAGGCAAGCAGCTAGGAGGTTTGTTACTGGTAGGTTCGATCAATGAGCGAGTGTCACGGAAACGCTCCGGCAACTCAATTGGGGATCGCTGGAGGAGGAAAGACGACGTTCTTTTCGTGAATTTCTGTTGAGGAAATTTAGAGGTCCGGAATTTGAAGTTGAGTTTAGTACGATCTTGCTGCCACCTACTTACATTTCGCGTAGTGATCACAATGACAAGAGAAATTAGAGCTCTTACGGGGGCATAAAGGCATTCTTTTTTTCCTCGTTCTATTTGTGAATGGAATAGGAAAGGAAATGCCTAGCAGTGGTACAGTGTACCCTCCGCCACGCACCTTACGGTGGATTACGGAATATGTATGTAGATGTAGATGTAATCAGATATTGGTTGCAATTGTAATTTGTGAGCGATTTAGTGGGATATTTTGCTGTCTCAACTCTTTGCTTGAGGTTTACATGGCGTTTACTTAGAGACACCATGGGGCTCTCATAATAGTGAAAAATTCGTTATTGTTGCCCTCTAATATGGTGCGAGCTCATCTAGAACGGCCAGTACAGTTACACACTTTCGTGGCATGGACAGTATGAGATTGTCAAGCCGTTGAGGAATATTTGGACATTGTTCCACAAGTGCAATATCCAGCTCAAAAACCGTTGTGGAAGGTGCTGGACTGGCTGCAATGCGTGCATCCCATCCATACTCAACGGGGCTTCAGTGCGACTCCTTTCGTTCAATTCCCTTACCTTGAAGCATGTAGTCCACCAGTCCAGGTCTCTGGGGACGAGCGTCATCGTCCACCAGAAGGAAGCCATCTCCTATACCTGCAGCGTACGGCACAACAAAAGGTCGAAGGATCTCGTTTCTACACCTCTGAGAAGTCAAAGTGCCATTCTGAAGGACATAGAGGGCCGTACGTAATCAAATACGGATTCCTGCCCACACCATTCGTTCACCACAATGATATGGTGATGTTTCCTGTACAGAAGCAGCTAAGGTAACGACTCTTTTCCGGCTGGACAAAACAACTTGACTAATCTATGAACAGAATCCGGTGCCATTCGTTACGACTCTAATCCTGATGTTCCTGCGCCCAGTTTCTGCTGACTAAACGGTGCGGTGCTGAATAGAACCGCGACTCTTTATGGGCCGGATCTCAAACAGCCCGCTCCACTCCTCGGAGTGGAGAATGAAAAGAGACAAGTTGTTGTTTTTTTTTTTTTTTGCCTGGCCCAACAGTTTGATCAGACGCATGAAATGTCGTGCTCTAGGGTGCAGTTCCACTAGGGGGATGCTTGTCCATTGTTGGTTGAGCCGATCTCTACGAGTTTACGAGAGTTACTCGGGCGTCCGATCCTTGATTGTCGTGAGTGCAATCGTGCTCTCTCGATAATCCGTTTTATGTGTGGGGTAAACTCCCAGGGATAAATTAAATTGTTCCCATTCCCCCGGTTCCGACCAAGGTTTTCGGGAGATTTTCCGTGGTTGTAAGGCGTATGCCGGAACTGTTAAGCCCCTGCCACTTACTCCCAATTGGGATCCCCCTTTGAATAGAACCGCGACTCTTTATGGGCAGGATCTCAAAGAGCCCGCTCCACTCCTCGGAGTGAAGAATGATAAGAATACGTGTTTTTTTTTTTTTTTTTTTTTTTTTTTTTTTTTTTTTTTTTTTTTTTTTTTTTTTTTACCACTATCTCGGTTGCTGTCTGCACTCAGCAGAACCGACAAGAAAGACGTCGAAACATTTCAGTTCATTCTGCCGATGATAATACATCAGATCCTAAATATCTCAACTTATAACCCTGCCGTTCTACACCACCGGTTAGTATATGATAATTAGAAAAATGACCCGTGTGCCTAATTATCTAAATTTGTTGGAAAAGCTATCGGTAATGAGGCCGATGATGTAGTGGAGGCTATAACCGGAACGTTGCTGCACCTCTTTGGTAAACAACAACGATCGATAAGAATAAAAAAAAGTGGAAAGTAAAATTTGGAATAAAATGATCAATGTTTAAATAAAAAAAATGCGGAACAAACGGAACACAGGGATTAATTTGGAAAAAGTCGCCAGCTCGATGTACGAGCAAATAATTTGGTGGGATGTCAATAATAGAAAAGTTCATTAACAACGTGAAATATTACGTAAAATTTGGGTGGGCAGAAAATCAGAGGGTGCGAGTCAAATTCGGTACAAAAAACACTGACAATATACTAATTACTGAGAAATGGTTTACTAACACAGGGTTCATTGTAAGACAGCGAAACGCAAGCCATAGCCGCGCAAATGCAACATGCAGCAAATCATGCAAAACTCTCACCTTAATACTTACCATTTACAGCTTCAAATAAGTACCAGAAGTACCAGAAATTATTCTACAGCAAGTATACCATGCGCTTTAGCAATAATCAAGTTGTAATGAACTATTAACTGTACTAATGGCAAGCTCAAAAAATTAATGAATGACTTGTGATAACACTGAATATTTAGAAAAGAACCATTTAACCTTCTGATTAACTTTTGCTCTATCTTTAACCAGGAATTATTAGCATTCAAACACTTGTAAACAATTACTATTCTCACTAGTCAGTACTTGCAAGTTAAAACAAAATTTATCTCAAAATAATATGCAGTGGAAAACAATTAATCTTTTACACGGTTATTGAAATATCTTTTGAAATTGAAAGTTAATCTAGCAGTTTCGTTCAACTTAGCAAACCTATTGATCAGCAACACTGGCAGAAGCTACGTTTAGTAAAACTTTTCTGAACAAATTTTTTATTAACGACTGTCACATTGTCTTTAATGTTCAAATGTTTGTAATTCTATCGAACCAAACTGCGTGGCCATCAGTCCGTAGCTTACAAACTACTTAAACTAAACAAACCTAAGGACAACACACACACCCATGCCCCAGGGAGGACTCGAACCTCCACGGCAAGCAACCGCACGCTCCGCAGCGAGACGCTTTAGACCACTCGGCTACTCCACCGCGGCTTGTCTTTAATGACTCTGATTTTTAGTTTTCTATAACTTTGTGAACATCCTCGGAAAAACAATGGATGAGGAAGGAACCTGTCTGGACAATGACTATGGGTAATGATTTTTAAACACAGTATCACAAATAACAGTGTTCGCTATTGAACAATCATCACTAATACGCTGGTTAGCTGTACATGCTACGATAAACTGGACAGATCTTACTGAATTTGATGTGCAACGTGGTGCTGCTGATTGAAGACTGTTGGCACTTAACAATTGGCAAACACAGGCTCTTCTTGGCGACGAATGTTAATTACAATTTAGGGCCCACAGCATTCCTCTTGATGCATTTATTAATTATTTAAGCTGTGACCGTATGAATAAATAATATTGCCTCTTCGCCGTCTCCTCCACTAGTGCCAATCCAATATGCATTCTCCTTCACGTACATTTTCCGTACACCATTGAGCACACACTGCGTCTGTCCGCCGCTACTTCTCAACAACGACTCCTTCTCGCTGTGCGCCTCTGCGCTACCAGCGATAAAAAACTCCCTACTCAAAGATGATTCTGTACAATAGCAAAGCCCTTGCTAACCCAGCGTGTCTACTACATTTACAATATTTTTGACATATATGGAAATTAGCAGGACAATGCAAATATATCACAGAAACAAAATATACAAATGCATAATAAATTACAAAATATACAAATAATGACGAAAAATGCATAAAGCATCGTTTTATATACCACCCTGTACGCACACATGACTGGAAAGCACCGTTGGTCACTGTGTTGTTGTGTCACAAACTGATCCCGTAATTGTTTTGAGTGTATATGAGCAGTCAAATCATGAACTAAAGCGTAATATTTTCTCCCTTTGTTGCACTTTGTATCTAAATTTCATAAAAAGTTTCAGCTAAATTTTGTGGTATGCGAATCAGCAAACTATCATCACCAGATCAAATACTGGAAAAAATCCTATATTGTCAATCAGGTTAATGTATGCACTTCCGTTTCGTACGATACACATAAATTTGATTCGATGATGACTACCGAAGCACGCAGTATAAATAAAATACAATAATGTACAACCAGGAATGAATATTTTTTGGGCTTATTTACCCACAATCTTATATACTAAAAGAATCTACGAAAATTAAAGTCTGTCGACCAACGCAAACTACCGGCCGATTTCCTTCATTTTTGTTTTAAACGAAAGGTATTCTTTCACAGATTTGTCATCAAGCATCAGAATTTACGTAACTCTTGCCTTCCGTTTTCTATCTTCAGTCGCGTTTCCTTCTGTGTATTTCTTATGGGGATTTCCTTGCTGTAAAGTCAGTCCGTCAGGCCGTTCTATGAGACCGATTTCCTTCATATTTGCTTTTCATTGGCAGATTTGTCATCCAGTATCAGAATTCACTTAAGTCTCTCCATTCTTGTTTTATTCAAACGCGGTATCCTTCTGTCCTTGCATTGAATAAATTTAATCGATTTGTTTTACAATATTACGAACAGAGGCCGTAATGAGTAAGGTAGAAGTAGATATCATTTGAGTTGTGAAGCAACTAAAATCACTTGACAAGAACCAGTCTTCTGGTCCGGACTGTATACCCATTAGATTTCTATCTGATTATGCTGAGGCGATAGCTCCTTACTTAACAGTCATATACAGTACAGCCGCTATCTCATAGAAGGATCTGTACAAAAAGATTGGAGAGTTGCACAGGTCATACCCATATTCGAGAAAGGCAGTAGGAGTAACCCATTAAACTATAGGCCTATTTGAATGACGTTAATTTGCAGCAGGGTTTTGGAACATATCCTGTATTCAAATATTATGAATTATCTCAAACAGAACGATCTATTGGCACAAGGTCAATGCGAAACACAACTAGCTCTTTACTCACACGAAGTGAAGGGTGCTATCGACAAGGGTTCGCAAATTGATTCCGTATTTCTTGATTTGCAGGAGGCTTTTGACACCGTAACTCACAAAAGGCTTGTAATCAAATTGCGCCCTTTTCAGGTGGGTTTGACGGGGGACATCGAAAGAGTCCAAGGAAGGGCAGCCCGTTTTGTACTGATACAGGGGAGACAGCGTTACGCAAATGATACAGGATCTGGGATGGGAATCATTACAACAACGGCGCTTATCGCTGCATCGTCCGCTACTTACGAAACTCCAATCGCCAACATTCTGCTCCGAATGTGAAAATATATTGTTGACTCCCACTTAATAGGTCGAAATGATCATCAGAACAAAATACGAGAAATCAGAGCTCGAACGGAGAGATTCATGTGTTCTTTCTTCCCGCGCGCTATTCGAGAATGGAGTGGGAGGTAAATAGTATGACGGTGGTTTGATGAACCCTCTGCCAGGCACTTAAATGTGATTTGTAGAGTATCCCAAGTAAATGTAGATGTAGATCTCTTCGGTTGTAATTAAGGTAAGCAGTCCTTTTTGACCTAACAGCACTCAGCGGTTCAAGATCTTTCTTTTGTGCTTTCAAACACTTGCATTGATTGATTCTGAACAAAGCTATGCGTGAACATTCAACTTTACCTCCATTTTCTCAACCTTTTTGTCATTCCACTAACCGTGCGAAGTATTCGCATGGGTCCTATAATATTCTTAGATGAATTTTATCCAATATGGATGTTGACGAACTCCGTGACTGTTCCTTATAGGTTGTGGAAATAAAATCCGCTACCAGTCACAATTATTGGCGGTTTATTGAAACTCTACCGGTTTCGGGCTTGTGCCGATCTACAGGTGTTTCCATTCATTGTTGTTGACTGTTTAAAGAAAATGTAAATTACTTTGTGCTTATCTTACAGATATACATACACAATTATCATATAGATATACATATACATGCCGTCTCTAATGACTACGCTGTCGACGTGACGTTAAACTCCAAACTTCCTTCCTTCCTTCCATACATACACATAAAACAAGTATGGTATGTGGTGGAGTGATTTGTGTTAAGGTTTTAAATGTACTCACAAATAAGTAGGGTATCCAATTCGTGTTCGTACATTTCTCATACCCTACTTATATGTGAGTACCCTTATAACCTTAACACAAATCACTCCACCACATACCATACTCGTTTTATGTATATGTATATCTATATGATAATTGTATATGTATATCTGTATGATAAGCACAATGTATTTTATGTTTTCTTTAAACAGTCAACAACACTGAATGTAAACACCTGAAGATGGGCACAAGCCCGAAACCGGTAGTGTTTCAATAAACCACCAATAATTGTGACTGGTAGCGGATTTTATTTCCACAACCAATTCCATCGGGTGTATTCCTGGCATTTTGCTAAAATCTTTCTGCGTGACATATCCTTCGCAGTGAGCCGCTGTGTGTGCTGACAGATAAATGCGCGAGCACTCCGGCAGGGTTCCGTTTCCCGGCCCGCCATTTCGTCACGGGTCTTGGCGGGCTCTCCGTAGCCGGGCTGTCGCGGCCAAAGCCAGAGCACGGCCCCCTCGACGGCAGTCGATAACTCAAATCCCACGTAAGGACCAAGTTGGCCGGGTATCTCGGCCAAGCACGCGCACCTTGCCGCCGCCGTAACAAATGGTGGCCGCGGGCCGCGCAGATGCTCTCTCCCGCCTTAAAGCCGCCAGCCGTAGGCACAGGATCCGCCAGCGTCTGCGAGGAAATCGTGCGAGAGGGAAAGGCAAATTTCTTCTCCCAACTATATTTATAGAGTAACTGTCACGGGAGTAAGACAAGGCTGCTGCTGGCCTCCTACACGTTTCAAACTACAAGTATTGTCTGTAGTCACAATTCGACCAGTGTGTTTACAAATTCAGTGTTCAATTTTTATGTCATCTTCATCATCATCTTCCTTATAGGGTTTAGGCTGTTGCCTGTTCCGAACTATAATTATATGGTTTTTTGTTCCATAGGACCCAATTGAGTAGTGAGACTCCATGGTCATGGAACAAATCAATACACGAATTTTTATACAAGAATGGTAATAGAAAATTTTTAAGTAGTCCTATGCACACGACAATCTTAAGACAAAGTGAAAAGAATCAATAAAGAAAATAATGAAGTAGCTTAATTGTTTAACTTTTCTCGGAGTTCCTCGACCGAATAAAAGGAGTGAGCCACGAGGTGACTCTTCAGTTTAGATTTGAAAGCTTGTGGGTTAGTGCCAAGATTCTTTAGTTCTTGTGGCATCTTATTCTGCTCAAGTGTCGAGGTGGTGTGATGCAAATGTCGATTCGACCACTGTCTAGTATTCACCGAGTGAAAGCTACTAACTCAAATGTTTAAATGTTTGTATAGCCTATGGGACTTAACTGCGGGATTATCAGTCCCTAAACTTACAAACTACTTATGAACTAACTAACACTAAGGACGGCACAAATATCCATGCCCGAGGGGGGATTCGAACCCCCGACCGTAGTGACCGTGCAGACTGTGACTGGAGCGCCTCAGTCCCCTCGGCCACCGTGGCCGGCAGCTACTATTTCGTGGGAATAAGTTGATATTATTAGCAACAAACGACATTAAAGAAAAAACGTATTGTGACGCTAGTGTCAAAATTCCCAGATTACTGAAAAGGAGTCGACATGACATTCGTGAACCTACACCACATATTGCTCGAACCGCCCGTTTTTGAGCCCCAAATATCCTTTTTGCATTAGGCGAGTTACCCCAAAAAATAATGCCGTACGTCATAAGTGAGTGAAAGTAAGCGTAGCAGACTACTTTTCGTGTTGAAAAATCACTTATTTCATATATTGTTCTAATGGTAAACATAGCAGATTTTAGTTTTGGAACAAGATCCTGAACATGGGCTTTTCATGACAGCTTACTGTCTATATGAATACCTAGAAATTTGAACTGTCCAGTCTCACTTATCATATGCCCATTATGTGTAATCAAAATTTCAGCTTTCATCAAATTATATGTTAGAAATTATAAAAACTGAGTTTTACTGTGATTTAACATCAACTTGTTTTCTACAAGCCATGAACTTATCTCTTGAACTGCATTATTTGATATTGTGTCAATGTTACGAGCAACATCCTTCACTACCAAGCTGGTATCACCAGCAAGCAAAAATAACATCTACATGGGATACTCTGCAAATCACATTTAAACGACTGGCAGAGGGTTCATCGAACCACCTTTATACTATTTATCTCCCATTACATTCTCGAATAGCGAGCGGGAAGAAAGAACACATGAATCTCTCCGTTCGAGCTCTGATTTCTCGTATTTTATTCTTATGATGTTTTATAACTATGTGACTCGGAGTCAACAATATATTTTTCGCGTTCGGAGGAGAATGTTAGCGATTGGAGTTTCGTAGCTAGTCCACGCTGCAGCTATAAGCGACGTTGTTGTAATGATTCCCTTCCCAGATCCTGTATCATTTCCGTTTATGCAGTTTCTTTAGTACTTCTGACGCATCTATTAAGGGTTCTGCCAATAAAACGAAGTCTCTAGTTCGCCTTTCCCACGACATTATCTACATTTTCTTTCCAGTTTAAGTCTGGAGTAATAGTAATTCCTAAGTATTTTGTGGAGTTTACGGCCTTCACGTTTGATTGATTTATCATGTAAACAACGATTAACGCATTTATTTTCGAACTCATGGGGGCGACTTCTCACTTCTCATTATTTAGAGTCAGTTGCCAAATTTTTAACATAGTGTTATCTTATTTAGATCGTTCTGCAGTTAGTTTTCATTTGCAGTTGATTTTATTAGACTGTAAATGACGGCGTCATCTGCATACAAACTAAGAGAGTTGCTTAGATTTTCTCCCAAAGCGTTTACGTAAGTAAGGAAAAGCAGAGGACTGATAACACAACCCTGTGTAACGCCCGATACCACCTCTCTTTTTGGCGATGACTTACCATCGATTACTACAAACAGTGTCCTTTCTGACAGGAAATCCTCTAACCAGTCGCAAATTTGGGTAGATATACCATAATCACGCAAATTGATTAAAAGCCATTTGTGAGGTATGGCGTCAAAAGCCTTCTGGAAATCAAGAAATATAGTACCAGTCTGAGATCCCTTGACGATAGCACTCATCTTTTCCTTCGACTTCCAATATCTCTTGTACCATTCGGTTTATATTTCAGGATATTCTTGGGAATTCTGTGCTGTGGCATTCAAGAAGGTGTTGCCTCCAATTTTCGGATTTTATCGTTGATTCTGAAATTATTTAATTTCTGATGTTGTCATTCCTGGTCTCTTCGAGTGAAGCCGTTTGTCTTTCTCAGATACCTCATCTCTGCACTTTAGATTTTTTTTTATATCTCTTTGTAGTAACCCAGCTTTCGCTTCTATAGGATAGTACAGAAACTGCCATCACGCTATAAAATTTTAAAATAGTATCTTTTTGTACTCTATGGCCAGATGTTCTGCTTATGGTACCACATAACAGATTGGTATTTTTGTATTTCGTTTTCAATTCCGGAATCAAAATCGAAAGTTATATCATAGCCTAAATATGAGATATAAGAGATTTCTTCCAAAGATGAATTATCGAAGAAAATTTTTGATCTGAATGGGTATTTTCCTAGAAATTTTTTTATGTAATTAGAATTCCACGGTATACAGTTACTTAGTACCTACATGAACCCTGTAAGTGTATGAATATTATCAGAACACTGTGAGAAAAGGAGTAAGATGGAGCGAAGAGGAAAGATCAGAGACCGAGGAAGCCGTACTTTTTCGAAATGACATCATAAAAGATTAGAAAGTTACTTAAATTCTCTGGTAGTAGTAGCAGATGGTCATTTCTGGATACACGCGAATTAGTGAAGAAATAATATTATTCCGTTACTGGAAAATTATGATTTTAGGTGCTGACAACACTGTAGGCCTCTTAGTTTCAGGCGTTGCAGGCGATGGTGTGATTAGACGCATTAGTCTCTTGCCATTGCTCATTGACGCCATATTGTTCAAAACTCTACTATTGGCTACGTTCCCGTCTTTGCACATTTTGACGCTATGGATTTGGTAATAATGAATTTCCTAACGATTTCCGGAACGGATGTCCCATGCAACCAACTGAAACCAACTTAACCAATTTGGAGCTCTTCATTCCCGTCATGTAGTCGAGATCACGACAGAATCCTTTCCACGGGGATCTCCATACTACAAATGACAACTCTGCCCTTTTTTATACCTTGCATACATGATACTGATGCCAAATAAAAAAAATAAAAAAATAAAAAAAGAAAGAAAATGAGAATGGAAGATCAGGGTTTAACGTCCCGTAGATAGCGGGGCCATTAGAGAGCACAAGCACAGTTAAATTTTGTCAGGCATGGGGGAGTAAATCGGCCATACCCGGAAGGAACCATCCCGGCATTCAGCTGGAGTGATTTAGGGAATTCGTGGAAAACGAAACTATTGTTGGCTGGAGGTGGATTTGAACTGCTACCCTCCCGAATGCGTTTTTAGTGTATTACCGCTACGCCACCTCACTCGGTTTTGGCACATTATACACAGAAGAAATTTTAAAAGTTTGAACACTAACTCCCAAGCGGAAACGTAACCAAGATCGCTTTTTTTACAATCCTTTATTTTCCGATAACCGGTTTCGATAAACTAAGTCATCATCTTCAGACCAGCATTGTCTACAAATATTGGTCACCCGTTTGTACATATTTGAGGGCATGTTAAAAAGCTTTAGTGTAATCGTTTCAAGAAACATCGGCAGTAAGTAACTGACTAAGTAACTGAATCAGTTGCCTATAGCCGGTGCAGTAACATGGAAATTCAGAAAAAAATAATTATCTGTTATGAATTCATGTAATGTTTGCACATGAACGTTTAAAGTTACTTCAAATATGTATAGTACAAGCAAGTTGTTTATTCACCAGATCTAGATTTCGAGATTATCAACGCTAAAATACCAAAGAACCAGTTAGAGTTATATAATATACATACCAAGTTATAAACAAGTTGCACAAGGTTTCAGTTACAGTCAGTGATAAAATACATACCTTAAAACAAAACATATAAAACTTTTCGACCTCCATGTTGGACTTTACGTTCATACTGATGCAGCTGACGCCAGAGTTCCTCAATGGCGACTGTGGCGCCTTCTTTCAAAGTTCGTAAAACAAATATTGTACTTGTGGTACATTTATTATGTTACACTAATGGTTATATTTTATTTTAATAGGTTAAAAACGTTCTGTACTAATAAATATTATTTACAGTTGTACAGGATTGGCGGTAATATTATATACTAGCTGGTCCCTTAATATGTAGTTGTTAATAATGTATATTACAGTAACAGTTTCAAAATTTAACTAAAAAAACTTTTTTAATTAGATAACTTGTTAATTATCTTGTGCGCAGTCTATGTCATAAAATCAAACAGTGTCAATGTTACAGATTGTAGTTGCAGTGCAGTCAGTAGATGGTGTTGTAAGTTGCTATACCAATGTATTTTGTAAAAGATGTCTAAGCATTGATAACTGTGACACAGAGACCGAAATCTAAGTTTGGTGAATAAAAATATTTACGTCTGACTGCTGACAATTTTCTACTGATTGACAACCAGTCGTTGAGCACCAGAGCCATGGAATCAAGCATGAAGAAAGGCCGCATTAGCACAGGGCCGCATGCTCGCCACGCACGTACTCATGAAAGAATCGTGAGCCCTCTGGAGGGGTACAAGCGACAAATAGTTTTAGACAATGCTGAACTGATGATGATGACATAGTTGATCGAAACCGTTTGTCAGAAAAAAATATATATATATGGGACACGGCGGAGGAAACCTCGGCGACGCTGTTGCTGCCTGACATTCTGAAGCTTCATCCGCCAACGGAAAAGAACACATTCTTCACAATATTTTTAAAAAGCCTTTTTGAGAGATTTTCTAAAAAAAAAAAAATTAATATTTAACCATGTTAATTTTTTTTAACTCACTTACAGATTTACTTAATGTTATTATACGTATGCAGAACCCAATGTTATCTTATTTCTATGTACTCTTATAGTTTGACAGCTGAGTGTCTCAAGTGTGGCTGCTATTTTATACCTTGACTAGTATCTTACACCTTGACTTCAGAATTGATTTTATATGTAAGTCAGTAATTACTTATTGAGAATAATTTTAACGAAAATTATCCCCACCACTCAGATGATTTCAAGCACACTATATAAAGCCTCAGGAGGCTACTATATTTTAGTAACGACTGTGAACATTCGTTCATCGCAGGACAGGTTACTCTGTAACTTCATAAATTTGGCATGTTTTTAATATTTGTCCATTAACTTTTTGGATATTATACTTTGTAAATAGTACCTTACATTCAGTTGTAGCATTTGTTAACAGATCTGAAGATGGTCAGCTGTCCCGAAACCGGCAATGTTCTAGATAATAAATCTGGAGACTGATATTCAAGAATTTTAGATTTTTTTTAACAATCTTGGCTACATTTCCGTCTTGTTGTTATTTTTTAACTCAATTATATCGCCTCCTTCTTGCAATGTCAGGTAATGTTAAAAGGCTGGTTCAAGCACTCATTTATCTCGCACCGTTATAATCCCAGAGACAACACAACCGTACAATTACAGCACGCACATCTGAGATGACTAAATACTTAAGAAACGTGACAAATAGACTATAGAAGTGAAAACCACATTACCTACATTGTCAACCATTTGCTATGAATCATTTTATATATAGGAATCAATATGTGCAATGCTCTACTTATGACAGTCGTGACATTCTATACTTGATCATGAGTGTCTACTTGCGTTTCTAAAGATTTTCCGCAGGTTTTGCCAACATGGCTGAAATGCCCAGTGATGTAGCCTGGATGACACGTCTGCTCGCAGTCCCAAGAGGTGTGGGCGACCTCTGTTGCAGTTCCTGGGCAACACGGCGGTGATGCTGGCGCACTCGAGCGTGGGCTACTCGTCCGTGGGCCGCCACCAGCACCAGCCCCAGCACCAGCTCTACCGCATATGACGTCACGACCCGGCAGGCGGCGAGCTGCGGCGCCGACCCAGCCTATCGTAGCCACGCCTCCTCCTGCGTCACTTCCGGTCTCCAACTGTCCGCCTGCCTCGACGCTCACCACGAAAGCTGCGAGACCGGCTACCGTGGAGTTTTCTGATGTTATATGTTTGCCTTTAATCGTTGAGGGGAAAGTATACGCTCACAAACGTAGTTCTTTTCCTAATCATATTCTCTGAGCTCAGAGAATACACATTCATTAATTCGTCAATACTGAACTCAGAGTGAGGAACCACGTTAATGTTCATGTTTTATATGCTAAAACTGTCGAATCTGTCATACTCGGTTACGAACTGGAGTAACTTGATCATCAGTCTCGTGTGTACAGTTCCGTTTTTATGGAGACTAGTGATATCAACTGTACAGTTCCGTTTTTATGGAGAGTAGTGATAGCAACGATGATATCAACCCATCTAGGCTTCTCTACTTCTCAGAATCTACACGACAAAACGATAAAATACGTCTAGAATCTATAAAAAATGCTTGTCCAGAATTTTTACAATTTAATTCAACTAACAGTTTGAGATCTCACCACTAAAGCAACATTAAAAATCTTTCAATTTATTTTCCCTATCATCACCTCTGTAATTTCACGTCTCACGAAATAAAAACCATACTTAGGAAGGTAGCTTCTTCCTTGTTAAAACAGCCTACAAGACTGCTGTCAGATACCAATCGCTGCTTCTGCGAGAGGTGATGTATTCCATTCTACAGTCCGCCAGTTCTTCTTTCCTTTACTGTTTCTTTCCTTTTACTGTTCAATAAGGTTTCTTGTCTGTTAAAAGAAAACATGGCTTTTTATTTGCTCTTCACTTGCAAATTGTGTTGTGTCAAAGTGTTATCTAAAAACAAAATACAAAACCGTATAAGATGTATTAGAGAATGAAAAATGTACACGGTGTCTTACAAAGAAAGTTTTCTGCGTCATGCTTCGGGAT